>CM035437.1:23300771-23493271 GCA_020310875.1 Ceratopteris richardii | reverse complement strand
CCAAATATCTAGAGCTCTCAAATGCAAGCCTTGTGAGTCGGCTCATGGGGAGCTCTCGGACTCTCAGAATAAAGGTCACCAACTGGAAGAGGGCCTCCACTAGCATCGGTGGTGTGCCAAGCTCAGCTCGTATAATGTCATGTGGAACGGAGGGCTTGCTGCGCAGCAAGCGTGAGATCATGGTGACATGGGGCCTCTCAATCCGCATCCACATTGCCTCCATGATCCTTGGTGCCCATACTGCTGCTGCGTACATCAATGCGGGTGTCACTAGAGTGTCAAAGAGCCACCCCTTAGTTCGAGGCTCCTGAAAATGTGTCTGGAAGCAGCGTCTCTCCAATCCTGCAAGTGCCGCATAGCCTTGCATCAATCTATCTCTCGCTGCCTGCACCATGGAGAATACCCCTATGCTGCCCGAGAAGGTGACACCTAGGTAGACGTAGGAGTCCACTACTTAGTTTGGGGCTCCTGAAAATGTGTCTGAAAGCAGCGTCTCTCCAATCCTGCAAGTGCCGCATAGCCTCGCATCAATCTATCTCTCGCTGCCTGCACCATGGAGAATACCCCTATGCTGCCCGAGAAGGTGACACCTAGGTAGACGTAGGAGTCCACTACCTCTATCTGTCCTCAAGCTTCAGTGAAAGAGGCGCGATGGTGTACTCTCCTGGAGGTATGGAAGATCATGATCTTGGTCTTGCCAAGGTTCACTATGAGTCCTCTCTCCATGCAAAAGGTATCGAGCGCCTGTAAATGTGACTTCAACCCTTTTGACTCTGAAAGCAAGACAATGTCATCAGCATAGGATGTGTACTGGCGTACCTCTGAGGTCTCCTCCTAGCCCTCCTGAACGCTGTATATACTCTGAGATCTCGTCGATGTAGAGATCGAAGAGAGTGGGTGAGAGAGGGCAACCTTGTTTCACACCAATGGTGTTAACAAGGTTGTCTGATAGGCCGCCGGGGCAGCGTAACGTGCCTGTGACTCGTGCATACAAAGCATGGATGGCCCATAGCATGTCTGATGGTAGCTGTAACTCCTGGAGCCTCCGTAGTAGTCTCTCTCGAGGGACCATGTCGAAGGCTTTGCGGAAATCCACAAAGCAACAGTATAGTCTCTGCTTCCTCGCCTTTGCGCTCTGAATCAAGCAACGAAGCACGAAGATGTGGTGGATGGTGGAGAGTGCGACGAAAGCCTGCTTGGCTAGGTGCTCTGATCCCAGCTGCCTCAGCGTGTGTACTGAGCTCTGCCTCATAGATCTTGGCCAGGATATGGCCTATCATAATAGTCTTGTAGTTCCCTGGGTCCATCATATCGCCGGACTTATGGATAGGCGTAATGGTATGCATAGTCCACGACTCAGGTAATCCCTCAACCAAAGCACGGTTGAAGAGATGGGCGATCAGGTGGGAAACTACATCTGCTACGTATATAAAGTGCTCGCCCTGTAGCCTCGTATGGTCTGCTAAACGGCCATGCTGTAGCCTATGGATGGCCTGTCGTACCATGCCTGCCGTGAATAGGGTGGATACTCTGTGCTCTGAGATGTCGGTATAGTCGCCTCCACTCCTCATCGTACCATCTATTTTGGCATGTATGCCCCAGTCGTGTCGAATGTGCGGTGCTGTGGGTGGTGTATGGGAAGTTGAGAGTAGCGGATGTATGGAGGATCCAGGAGAAGTGGGCAGTGAGGGTGTCCAATGAGGCAGAGGGATCAAGGGAGTAGATGCGCTCTCGAACATGGGAGCTATAGATATGTGCTAGCTCATGTCTGAAGTGAATTGTGGTATGGGCATGTGGCTGTATGGTGACAGGGTGGGATATGCATGGTGAGCTGCATATGGATAGGGCAAGATATGCGTGATCAGCGCCAATCGGTATGGGTGGGATAGTGAATGATGTGATGAGATGTGTCCATAGTGCAAAGACAGAGATTTAAATCGCGTTTTAAAAACGCGATTTAAACGTTTTAAACGTTTTAATCGTCCCATGCAGAAATAAAAATCGCGATTTTTATCTTTCTTTTTATTTTTTGGCTTTTTTTATATAGTACTATATATATTATACATATTTATTAATATATATATCATAATATGTTTATATGTGATATAATATTATGTATATTATAGATATATAAATATGTAAATTATGGGAAAACTACCTAAAAAAATCCAAAAAAAATCGTAAAAAAAATAATAAAAATCGCGATTTAATCGTTTAAAACGTTCAAAGGTTTTTACGATTTTTATAATACGAAAAAATCGCGATTTTTTTGTACTATGGATGTGTCGCCTCCGGGGGTCCGATAACATAGTCTACCACAATGCCCCCCTGCGGTGTCGTGGGTGGAATGTAGGTGAGACCACCCGAGGTGGGCCAGGTTGCCATCCCATTATATATAATGAGACGGTGTGCTTCTCCCATCTTGAGTAGGTGTCGGCCGTATGAGGTGGGCATGGCGGTGTCGGCTGAGGCTCTGAGTGTAGACATATCCTCTATGCTACGAAGCATCTCAGGGTCATCAAAGTCGTAGATATCACACTGATGGCTCTGAGTGCGGGCATTGAAGTCTCCTACAAGGAAGACTTCGCCCATCCCGGTATACTCCATAATCGTGTCACTAAGGCAGTCATATGGCGATGTGGTGTCTGGTCCCTCTTCCCCTGAGGGTTGCTCGAGGGAATGTGTGACGCGCGAGCCGATGGGTGCAATATAGCAGACGGCGAAATACGCTGCTCTCTCCTCTGATAGCTGGAGGCGTATCCACATGAAACGTGCCTTTGGGTCTCTC
The DNA here is from genome assembly GCA_020310875.1 of Ceratopteris richardii. Taxonomy (NCBI): domain Eukaryota; kingdom Viridiplantae; phylum Streptophyta; class Polypodiopsida; order Polypodiales; family Pteridaceae; genus Ceratopteris; species Ceratopteris richardii. Next base: position 23,490,483 of record CM035437.1, on the reverse strand, counting down.
GCTACCACCTGTACCCTGTGCTGTACCATGTGCTGTAGCGACTGTCTGTAGAGCACGGCTACTCCTGATCCTCGTGTGGTGTGCTGTCTCATATGTCGGCGATGAGCTTACTCCCACATATAGCCCTGAATCCTCGGTAGGCTCCTTCTCAAGCTCTCATGTGTCTTTGTCAAGAAGATCATGTCTCTACCCTCCATCACCTCCTCGAGGCGCCCTGGATGTGTCCACAAAGATCCATTGCAATTCCAGATTGCAATGTGCACCTCCTGCTGTGCTGTCTCATAGGCCGCGAATCCCTAGTCAATGGGCCGTCCATCAATGATGACACGACCGTCTGTATAGGGCACGATGTCCCTCCCGTCGGGCCTGGAGGACACGCGGCATGCATGCACACTGTGCTCTACCTGCATCCGTGTGAGGTCGTCATCCAAATAGATGGGGGGTGCCCGGTGTAGTGCGTAGTACCGCCCGTCGTCTGAGGAAGTCTCTCCTCCCGGCCTCATCTGAGAACTGAATGATAAGTGCTCTGCTCCGTGTGGTGTCCCGTCCCGCTCTCGAGGCTTTGGTGAAAGGGAGAGGCTCATCCGCGCGGTATCCAAGTAGTGTGCACAAGCGACGCCAGTCCTTCTCTGGTGATCCGTTTGTCTCTGTGAGGCCGGAGACGCGAACATTGAGCCTGCGAGCCTGTCGCATCCGCTCCTCCTCAATGGTGGTGTGCACTATATGGATCTCCTCATGGTGGTGGTTCTTCTTTGCCTCCTGTCGAAGGTTCTTTTTACAACCTCGACCCATCCATCTTTCTTAGTCTCAAGCTCGCTCTGAACCACCTCCATGCACTCCTTGATAGTCACCCGAATGTCCTCTAGCTTTGGGGCGATCTCCCCCTCCTCGCGTATGCTGTCAAGTTTCGTTCTCATATCGGTAAGCTTAGTGTTCAACTCCTCCTGGTCTCGTGAGTCCTGCTTGCGGATAGCAAGAAGCTCTTCCCGAAGGGACTCGTTTTCCTTCCCCAAGGTTGCCACCTTGGCTTCGAGGGCGACGACTCTGGGGGTAACCCCGTTCAGTCCGGAATCTCCTTCTTTCTTATGTTTTGCTATCAACTCTCGGAGGGTATGCTCTAAGGTGGCGAGTTGTTCCTCCAACTTGGGAGCCATGGAAGAGAGAGAGAGAGAGAGAGAGAGAGAGAGAGAGAGAGAGAGAGAGAGAGAGAGAGAGAGAGAGAGAGAGAGAGAGAGAGAGAGAGAGAGAGAGAGTTAAAATGTGTAGATGCTTGTGGCTGTTAGCACAGGAGGCAGATGACAGAGAACCCTAAAATCAGATCTTCGGGGAAAGAGGTGCTGAACCCTAAATCAGAGCTTCGAAACCCTAAAATCAAACATTTGGAACCCTAAAATCAGAGATTTGGAACCCGAAAATTAGAGATTTGGAACCCTAAAATCAGTGCCATGCCTAAGAACAGAGAGAGATTCGACCCCATTGCTTAGAGAGGGAGGCTGCAGAACCCTAAAAAGAGAGTTTCGAAACCCTAAAAATTGAGCATTACCTCCTTCAAAGCCCTAAAATCAGAGCTGCGCATGTTCAAATACCTAAAAATCAGAGCTGAAGCTCTTCAGAACCCTTAAAACAGAGTTTTGCCTCTTCAAAACCCTAAAAATCTTCTCCAGTTTCAAAACCCTATCACAGAGAGAGAGAGAGAGAGAGAGAGAGAGAGAGAGAGAGAGAGAGAGAGAGAGAGAGAGAGAGAGAGAGAGAGGGAGAGAGAGAGAGAGAAAAGAGAGAGAGAGAGAGAGAGAGAGAGAGAGAGAGAGAGAGAGAGAGAGAGAGAGAGAGAGAGAGAGAGAGAGAGAGAGAGAGAGAGAGAGAGAGAGAGAGAGAGAGAGAGTTGTAAACGTCTATTAGAGGCTAAAATTGGCCTATGAGACAAAACATATCCATCAGTATGATCCAATCCACTCTGATCCCAAAAGGAAAATAAAGTGTGAGTACAAAATAGAGTATAAAAGGAGTGAATAATAGCTGGCATTGAGGGTATGGGTGCTATGGGTATGCACTCTATATGCTCAATACGTGAGATACAAATATGATATGCATAGGGAGGGGAGGCTCGGTGGTGTCATAACCCTCTAAATGCCTTGAGTGGGTGTAGGATATAATGCATAGGTGGGTAAGGCATCGTGGCGATCCTCAAAATGCTTTGCACGTCGAGATCGGCAGGGATGTGTTGATGACGTCTCCGTATCTCCATGTCATGTCATGCGTGAATCGCTTGAATCTCTCTCTAATGGGGACGAGCTCTCCGGAGTGGGGTTCTCGGTCGTCGGTGCTGTCGTCTAAGCTCCTTTGCTATCTGTAATGTGACATCCCGCATCGAGAGAGAGAGAGAGAGAGAGAGAGAGAGAGAGAGAGAGAGAGAGAGAGAGAGAGAGAGAGAGAGAGAGAGAGAGAGAACAATATAAATATTAACATAATCAAGAGGCCGAAATGACTTACGGGATTAAAACATTATATCATTGTGGATATTAGGAGGTCAAAGTTGAGTATGAATGTGATGTGTGTGCAAGGAATGCAAAATGCACTACTCTTGGGATGCTTAACCTAACTTATACTGCTCAATAACAAGAAGTAATACTTGGAAGGACAACACAACTCAATGTTTAGACACTTCAATTCTATTAGCAACCAAGGGGTCTTGCATCGGGCTGTGTATAACACTCGGTTGCAGTAAGCCTAACAGGTACCCTCTTGCCAGCACCTACTAGGAGAGACTTCCAGCAAGGACAAAGAGGTGCTTATGGGATATAGTGACCTGAGTGCTGAGTTGCACGTAGCAAAGCCTCACTAGGAGTTATATACAATATTGATAATGGCTGATGGGATCACAAATCACTTGTGATGGATGCTTTTACACTTGACGAGACCCCTTTTATAGATCAAGGAGCTCTATAGCTTTGGAGGAAACCCAAATATTATCTCTTGCTTGAGCCCTCCTATGCAAAGGAAGTGTGGTGGCCAAGGGTTGAAGTCGTTAGAGATGTCCAGAGTGTCTAGAGTCGGTTACTAACACTTTGGAGTGGTCCTGACCCAGACATTTATCAATGGTTTATGGCAGCCAAAGGGCCCACCATAGGTCCTTGAGGTCATCAAGTAGTTTATTGGTGGCTTAGAACAATTGTGGATATAATCACCTAGGCTATGAGCTCATGGGTGGTTGCCTTGTTGTACCAAAAGTTGGGTGGTTGCCCTATTGTACGAGAAGTTGGGTGGTCACTGTGTTGCATCAACATATGGTGGTCAAGTTGCAGAAGAGAGTTGGGTAGTGTCAAGTTGAGAGTTGAGTGGTGGTTGAGTACCCTTCACTTGTACCTTGTTTATTAACCAAAATCTTTTGTGTCTACAAATTGCCCGCCACTAGTCTCCTTGTTGCGGAGAGAGGAAGAGACTTGTGAGCATACATTTGTGCATTTGTGTGACAAATTACAATAGCTTTGAACTTGAGGTATAAAAAAATAGAGATGAACACTATACAATAGAGAAAGCAATGGTAATAATAAACTGTAAGACAAGATAGTTGAAAAATATTTACAAGGGCTTCAAAAGCCATCTAAGACATTGTGCAACTTCTAAAATCATGTATAGAAATGTGAACATCTATTCCCTGTAGGCTCCATGTTGGGCCAGTGGCAAGGAGAGTCATCCTCTTCAATCCCCAAAGGTCAATGACTTTAGTAAGTCAAATTTTAAAGAATCTCGTTGTTGGTGTAGTGAAGTGCTCTCTTGCTGGTGTAACTCCATATCTTCCTTGACCATTGAAAGCTTTGCTTGTAAGTTCTTTGATTTCTTCTTCTACGGTAGTGGCAAGACCTTCTTTCTCTCGTAGCATCCGTATTTCTAATTGCAATTCTTTTGATATCAAGGAACATCTTAGAAACTCAAAAGATATAATATCTATGTTATACCTTCCCCTTGTGTCGAGTTCTAATAGTCTTGCAATTCGCTTCCATTCTTTCTACCAAAGCCTCGAGCATAGAAGAAAAGACTTCCATTGGTGATTTGCCTTGGAGTGAGAGGCATTGACGGCTAGATATTTTTTTCTCATATTTCTGGAAAGGGAGGGAAAGGGGCCCATTGTTGAGGACTTCGACGATGAACCTGTCCATATGTTAGTATAGATTTCTGATTGGGGTATGATCAAACTTATGAGGAGTGACGCAAGTTGGTGGAATTGGAGTGTGGGTAGGCTATTCTTATGCATGTGGTAATTCTTGTGAGTTTGGAGTAGATGTAAGTTAGGAATTTTATTGAATGTAGCAAAGGTGCCTAGAAATGTAGATGAGGTGGGTTGGATGAAAGGTGGAAGGGGAGTAGATGTATGGTGCGAGATCGGGTGTGTGTGAGACAATGCCTGAGGTGAGTGATGGCCAGAAACAGGTGTTGCATTATGAGAAAAGTGGTGGGATGGAGAGATAGGTGCTTCAGTTTGAGGGGTTGATTGAGCGACGAGTAGGAGAAGGCAAACTTAATTGTTAGACATTGGTCTACAGAGACCATCACATGTGTGTGTGGGACAAGGGGTAGTCATAGCCAAGGTCCCTAGCTCGGGGGATATTCTAAGGTATTTGAAAGGTAATGGGAATGAGTGTTGCATGATGGCCACATGTGGGCACTTAGATCATTCCAGAGCATTGCTATTTTGAATCCAAGAGGATATAAAGGATGGGAGGTGAGTGGCACACACAACTTTGATATGTGTTCTTTTTGTTCAAGCCTTCTTGGAGAGTTTTTGGGAAACTCTTACTTTTGGTCATTAGATCCTTTAGATCGTTAGAAGGGGATTTTTTTTCGTGAGATTTTTTCTTCGTCTTGGTTGCCTTATCATCGTCTTCTTCCTGATCCCTGTTGTCGTCGACATGGAGTTGTAGAGGGATTTTACTTCAAAAAAAGGGAGCTTCAGAGGCCCATCAGAGGAGCCAAGGGCCCCCCTACAGTGGCCCGATGTCATGCCCAACTGTAGGAACACTCTTGATGTTAGGCAGCTGTCGAATGCCCGCTCGCGAGCTCTTAGGATGCCCGCCCGCGAGCGCTCAGGCGAGAGGAGCCTGAGGACGAGCTTCTCATCCTCTCCCCCTTCTTATTGGGAGCTAAAGAGGAACAACTCAAGACTATATACCTGCGTTTGATGTTGAGAAGAGTGCATGTGGGATAAAAGAAGCCATCGTGTGCGAACTTTAGGGAAGAAGAACTTCAGAGAAGGAGAAGACATTCATTTTCTCACATACCCCCTCTAATAGGGCATGATTATATCACCTATCCCCATTAAAATAGCCATAGATTTCTCATTATAGATCCAAATGGAGTGATTTCACTTGTATGGAATCTCCACTTAGAGTGCTATCATTGACTACTTGGAAGGCATTATTTGGTTACATCCATCCACCTATCAGAATCTTCGAAGTTGACTCTTTATTATCAAAGATTCTTATTGGAGTACTTTTTTGACGCAAGGAGGATCGAGATCAACTTGAAGATTCAAGAGGGCTAAGTAGCGATAATTTTCAGCTTTGACACTACTTGTAAGTGAAAGTCGCAATACTTAAAATAAGTTTTCTTGTGAATTTACGCATTTCTACTTTCTTTTATGCATCATTTGGCATCTAGAATAAGCATAGGCACATTATACATGCATATATGTTTGTCCATAAGCTTCTTAAGCTCTGCACTTTTTACAAAAGTAGGATGGTATCATGCTTTCTTGCAAGTACGGTGAGGAGAAAGTAAGAACATCCAACGTTCTTATTAATTTTTTTGTGTTGCAAGCACGTTGATCATTATTGAGGGCGTGTAGTGCCCTTTGGTTATTTGTTTGTATATTGTGTGCCCCTGAGTATACTTGTCTTGAAGTGCATGTAGAGCACTTGGTTGACATTTTTTTTATTTTCAATTTTGTGTCGAAATGTTGCTGAATTATTTAAAAATTTGCATGCATAGTTGATTGATGCATAAAAGTAGAGAGCATACCAATAGTGTTGTTGTTTTTGTTCTTTTATACAAAGGCTTGTGATTTGTTAGTGTTTGCATGTGATTTGTTAGTGTCTGCTGCCACTCTTTACTCTAGGTGTACATAAAATCACAGATAAAAAGCTATATTTCAATTAAATAAAAAGAGAAAAGAAAACAAACAAAACATAAGCAGAATCGTACACTTTCTTAGTCATGGACTCGGGACAAGCTTCACCTCATAGGGAAGACACACTCATTGATACCATAAAAACCATGAGCACTAGGATTTCCCACCTAGGGAGTATGCTTCAGAGCATCTTGGAACACATACGTAGCTCCAAGAAAGATGAAGCAGTATCTGAGAGTGAGCTTCCAGAGATAGAAAAAGTTCCTACCGAGAGTCTCCTAGTGAGAGAAGCCAGATGGAAGCTTAAGAACCTTAAGATGCTATGATATCATTGCTCCACTAGTGTACGAACTGCTAATGTTGTTGGGAAGTGGCTCAACAAGTGGGAGTAGTGCTTCCGCTTATGCCATATCATGGACGATAGACATAAGATTGAGTAGGCTACCTATAATCTCATGGACGTCACCCATAGGTGGTGGCATAAAATTGAACAAGGCAAGAAAGATCCCACTACTTGGGAAAAATTCAAAGTTTTACTTTATAATAATTTCGTATCACGGGACTACGGGTCCAAGGCACTAGATACTTAGTTTTTCATCCGTCGAAAAAACCAAACAGTTCAGGATTATGCAGACAAGTATAGGGAGGTACTTCTTAAAGTACCTAACTCTATTCCAGAGTTTCTCCAAGTCCACAGGTTTGTCTTGGGACTTAGAGAAACAATCCGACCTTTAGTAAGAAAGGAGAGGTGTCACTCTTTGGCACAGGCCATAGAGATGGCTCTAGTCTACGAGGATGGTCATAGGGGCATAGGCTTCAGGGCCAGAGATCCTCATAGACTAGGATGAGTCTGTCTTTTTCTTCTAGTACTCCTATCTTGACCCGTGCACAATCTCAAAAAAAGGCTAATCAGGTGCACATGATCAAGATAGTTTCAAGAGCTAAGAGAAAGGTGTTTGCTCTAGCTCAGAGAGCCTATAACAAATCTATCCTTGTCCCTTAGCAAAAAGAGAAGGTTTATGCTATGGGTGCTCAGGACAACATTAATTTAAAGACTATCCTAAGAAGAAAAAGATAGCAGCCACCATAGTAATAAACCCCACACAGGCAAGGAGTGATGCAGATGAGGATTTTGGAGATTCCCCATCTCAAATATCATCTCCTATAGTGGTCATGAAGGTCAGGAAGAAGGTGCCTTATGTGCGAGATGCTTTGCTTTCACGAGTGGCATAGAAATGGTACCAGTTTCCAGATGGTAGATACATAAGCCATTGTTATGAGAGAAATTGTGGCGAGACAGCCTATCAAGGTCCTCTTTGACATTAGGTCCACACATAAATTCATCAACTCCCGACTTGTTAGACGGTTACATTTAGACACTTTGCAATCAGAGTATGCCTACACAATGGAGTTAGTCGACGGGAAAGGTACTCAGACATGGAACCGATGAGTAGTTGGTCTACTCATCCAGATCCAGTCCTATGAGGATAGATTGGATTTCGAGATAGTACGGGTGACCCGTTTTGATGTAGTCCGACCGCTTGACCACCATTTCAAATGAGCTTGCAGGAGAAAAATGATATCTTGGACGAGTAAATGGGGAAAGGGCTTATGAGAACGAGCTATTCTCCCTTTGGAGCACGAGTTCTTATAATGAAAAAGAAAGATGGATCTTATAGGATGTGCGTCGACTATTGAACACTCAATAAGATTACCATCAAGCATAAGTATCCCATACCCAAGATAGATGATCTCCTTGATGCTCTAGGTGGAGAAATTATATATAATAAAATAGATTTGAAAGGTGGCTACCACCATATTAGAGTTAAGAAGCAGGACGTATATAAAACTGCTTTCAGGACCCGTTTTGGGCATTATGAGTATTTGGTTATGCCATTCGGTTTGACTAATGCACCTGCTACTTTCATGATGTTAATGAATGATATTTTACATCCGTTCATTGGAAAATTTGTTGTTAATTTTGTAGATGACTTGTTGATATATAGTAGATCTCTACATGAGCATGAAACTCACTTAAGATTGGTATAGGAAAGTCAATTATTTGTTAATCCAGACAAGACTCAGTTGTTTCTTCTAGAAATAGAGTATTTAGGGCATGTAGTATCAACCAACGGGGTTGAAATGGATCCCAAGAAGGTCTCAGTTATCCTAGCATGGCCAATTCCTCAAGATGAGGGGAAGCTAGTCATTTTTGAGACTTTTCGGTTTCTATCGAAAATTGATTTCATCCTATTCGTCAATAACAACACCTATGACGAATATGCTTCAAGGCAAAGTATCTTTTGCATGGAAATAAGAGCAACAAGAAAGTTTTGATACTTTGAAGCAAGCCATTTGAGAGGCTCCAATATTGAAAGTGGTAGATCCACCGAAAGCATTTGAGTTGGAGACAAATGCTAGTGGCATAGCCATAGGGGAAGCTTTCAGCCAAGATGGTAGGCCAATAGCTTTTGAAAGCAAGAAGTTGAGTAGCGCACAATGCAATTGGCCAATGCATGAACAAGAGTTGTATACAGTCGTGCATGCTTTTAAAGTCTGGAGACACAATCTTTATGGTGCACACTTTAAAGTGTATTTTGATCCCCATACACTCTAGTATTTTTGTAGTTAGCTAGATCTTCGAGGTATCAAACGAGCTTTACAGTTCTAGAAAGCTCATTGCTTGAAGAAATAAAGGAAGCGCAAGTGGAAGATCCACACTTGTTACAAATCATTAGAGCCATTAGTGAGGACTCTACTATAGGAGATGAGGAAGTTTTAACCGTTTCTTCTCCTAGTAAAGCAAACAAGTCAAGTTCCTATTCCAATTTCTCAATGGAGAATGGAATAGTTGAACGGAAAGGAAAGGTTTGCATACCATGTTCCCAAGATTTGAGAAGAAAAGTCATGCATGATAACCTGGTACAAAAGCAACATATGAAGAAACCCTAAATTAAGAACCCAAAACTCACAAAATTAGCGTGCACACTCAATAGTGTGAAGAAGATGAAGGCTATCAAAAATCCTCCAAATCTGCACTATCTCCTTCAAGAGTCTTAGCTTAAAACCCTAGAGCTTGTATGAGAGTAGTTCTCAAAACTTCAATGTGTTCAAGAATTCATAATCAAGAGTGTCCAATGACCCTTCTATATATAGGGATAATAGCACTAGCATTAAATGCCAGTAGAGAGTATGCAAACTCCAACATACTTTCTCAATTCTCAAGGTTGGCTAGGTCTATCAAGTATCAGTCATATGCCTTCATCTACACCAATCTAAATAACACAAAATATAAAAGTAAGAAGATGAAACCTGTCCACCATAAGGTTTTGAAATGTAGATTTGTTCCCCCTCCTTTTCACATAATCATATGTCTTGATAATCTTGCAAATCTTCATAAAAAGCTGATTTAAATCCTGTATATGACTTGTTATAAAATAAGAACATAATATATGTGATTGCTTATGCAATAAAAAAGGACAAATGTGACATCTCTTGGAGCTAACTTCCTCGGGTTCATATACTCGGCAATCTTACTGACAATTGCCTATTTAGAGGCCTAATGAACTTAGCTTGACTTGTGTCTTCTATACTGCTCTTATCTTACTATATGTTGTGTCCTAAACATGCTCTGATACCTATTGTTGGTTTTTAAGATCCACAATCAATATAGATACATGAGAGAGAATAGAGAAAGTCATGGAGAGATAAAGGAGCAAAGCTCCACATATATGCCATACATTCCAAAATATGAAGTACATAAATGTTGCAAAAAAGCATCTAAATATGCAAATAAATGTCCTTGCTGCAACCTTTCTTCGTAACTTCAGAATCTCCGTAACATGAAGATGATCTCCTACAAGTATAGATATGCTCCAAGTTGATGTCCTCCTTGTGATTGAAGGAGAAACACAAACCCTAGAAGCTGGCTTCCTTGTTTAAGATGAAGCCTAATTTCTTCTCTCCTTCAAGGTTGAGGAAGACCTCTTTTAGCAAGCTCTCAAAGAGCAAGATGTAAAGATATTGCTCAAGACTTATGCTTCGTTTATAGGTGTCCTCTAAAACGCTCACATAAGTCTTTTTCAGAAAAGCTGTTATCGGGAAAACAAAGTCTGCCTTCATTATTTTTAATGGAAATCTGCCTTTTTATTCAATTTTTTCAGGAAAATTTTTTGGCATCTTTAATATTTTTGATTGCTCTACTTATGATGTATCACTGGATTAATCTGAGCATAAGGATGTGTTGAATAAGATTCTGTCAAGTGTCTAAACATAATTTGAATCTTTTGAAGAGTTTTGACCCTTTGATCATAGGTCCAAATTGTATGTGTTATATACATCAATAGATTTCTTTTGAAAAGTATTATCCATATCTGAAATAAAAAATCTGCAAAATTTTACCATTTTGACCATATTTCGACCTGATTTAACCATGTTGACTTTGCCATAAATCTGAAATTTCTCTGAAAATTACTCGAGATATGTGCAAACCTCTTGTAGAAGGTTGCTTTTCCAACAAACATTAGCTGAATCGGAACTTTTTTAGCTTCATAAGATGACTTTTTTATTAGTTAAACTTTGTTTATGTATAATATTATCTGTTTTTGAATGTTTGAGCCTTGCCTAAGCTTTATTTATGTATAAATGCTTGATTTTATTGGAAAAAAAATTGAATGATTGTCCGAACATTGGATGAGATAGGATTCTTAGCGTCTTATTTTATACTCATTGAATTATTCCAATTCATAATTTTGTTGTTTCTTTTGAAGTTTAAGCAAGCATGCTTGGTAAATACATGTGAGTTGGAATTATGTGGAATCACTTGGTATGTATACAAACACTTCATAATGTTTGATTTTGAAAACTCCCTTATGAATGATATGAATCATTCTCTAGATTCGTATGAGATACTACCACAACTGGTGTAGAGGTGGATAGCCATGGAGCTAATGGTGCATACTAACATGGTTGGTAATCAATACCCAAGGCACATGTATGAGAGTTGTAATACAAAAGCCCTTGAGGTTTGTGGTTTGAAAAATGAACTTGTTCATGAATGCAAAATGATTATGTGCTAAGGGAATATCAATGAAATTAATCACACAAAAACATAAAAAGAACATTAGTGCTTGCACATCTCCTAGACTAATTGAGGAGAACTAGACATCAATATGTTCTCAAATTGTAGAGAGGGAAAAAGAGTAATGGGCAGAGACTCGAGAGGCAACCTTCTTCTAATCAGACTGTTTTCATATTGGAAAGTGAGAAAGGAAATTAATCCTTCATGGTTGAATACCTCAAGGAATCTGATAGTTGGTATGATCCAATGGGAATCTTTTCTTGATTAGAGAGAGGTTTTCTATTTAATATAAGAATATTTCTGCATTATATCTAGTACTTTATCTATTGCCTTATGAGATTACTTTTCCCAAGTGTTTATTCTTTGAAAATGAACTTGATTCTAAGTCTTACAGGATTATGTGTTAACAGGATGAGTAGTCAAACGAATCAAGTAGAAATGATAAAAGGAACATAAATGTTCCACCTATGCTCTATTAATCTAGGAAAACTGCACATCATGTTGGTGTCAGATTTGGAAAACAGGAAAGGAAACCGATTTCTCCATAGATAAACGGATCCAGCTCATTGAGTGCCTTCCAAAAGGGAAGATCTTCTTTTGTATAGTTGTTAGTTATTATAACCTTGTTTTGTGTCCTCATCTGTCTGGCCATTCATTTAATTTGTAAAAGGATGATGCAGACTCATAAGTGACACTCATTGGCTTTTGTTTCCATGAATGACAATATTCTCTCAAAGACGTTGCTTCTGAGGAATATATTGAAAAGAAATATTGATAATCCAAGATTTGTTGAGACACTCCTTTTGTGTCCTTTTGAGGGAGGAGAATAAAGATATATACTTGACATATCCTCCTCTTTATCTGCGTGCTTATGATATCTGACTTCATAAGATTGGGTGATAGGTCTCTATTTGAGCTTCAGATGTGCATAGATGATACTTTGCATAAAGCTTGAACGAACTCTTCATCAGGCCCAGGAAGAGAGCGCAAAGATGCCACCAAGTTCCTCATTTCACATCCCCCAGATGACATGCAGCTATTATCTAGAGGATTAAACTTCATGATACATGGCTTATAGAGCTCATAGCACAATATACAACTGTGTGGGCATATGCCGGAAACACCTATATCCATTCTGCCTCTGATAGTCAAGGATATATGTAGGCTTCCTCTCCATTATCATGATTGTTTTCTTCTTTTATCACAGGACTGAACATTGATGGTTCGTACCTCCACTCTTGTATCTGAGATTACATGATGCTATAACATACACATTCATGGGTATGCACACTTCCATTTTCTTTTCACAATGATTGTGCAAACACAGAAAGATTATATGATTTATTTCATAAGCCGATATGGGACGATGTAGTCTCTCTCTCTCTCTCTCTGCCCCCCCCCCCCCCCCCCCCCCCCAATTTTCCTTCTTTAATGTAAAATCCTGATCTATAATATGATAATTCTAATCATGAAATTCGTATCGAAAATCTTTTTACATTGGTGTTCATAAGCAGGTACCTCAAGCTCGTTTCAGCGGTATAAATACACTCAAATACAAAAGGCAACAGATGACTTCAGCACAATAATTGGCCGAGGTGGATTCGGTACTGTATACAAAGCAAGATTTGATGATGGAATGGCTGCAGCAGTAAAAAGAATGAATGTTACTTCAAGGCACAGCCAACAGGAATTTTGTAAAGAAATGGAATTTCTTGGCCATCTTCATCATCGACATCTTGTTAAACTACGAGGATTTTGTATGAAAAACCATGAAAGGCAAGTGTTCATGATAGATGATATTACACAACTGATATAGATGAACTGAAATTCGCTGATAGCACTTTTTTATATAGTGTTCTTTCATCATCATTACTAGTTAAAATTGTTGTCATGATTGACAGCTTCCTGTGAACAATTCTTTTGGTTGTAATTATGAGTGTGTATATTTGTACATCTATCAGTCCATCTATGTATACAAGTAAACATACATACATACGTACGTATGTACGTACGTACGTACATACATGCATACATACCTACCTACGTACATAGTACAAAGTAGAGATTTAAATCGTAGATTTAAATCGTTTAAATCGTAGAGGTTTTTAAAAATAAAAATAAAAATCGAGGTTTTTATTCATCAAGAGATTTTTATTTTTTCTTGTATCTAAGGTATGCACAATACCTATTCAACTCATATATACTCCAATATTGGACAGTAGTGAAAGTAGTGAAAAGTTTATATGACGTGGATGCTTGTTAGTTGTTGTACTTACAGTCATATCTGAGATGCCACCAAAGAGTTTTTGATAACATTGCAGTCATATAAACTCTATAATGTCATTCAACTATAGGTTGGTATAGATTCATACTGGACAGGGACTTAATGTCATGCCAAAAAATGTACATACACAATTGAAGGAACTTGGCTTTGTAGCTTTTCAAGCCCATAGTGCTCTACTACTTAAATCATTGAGCATCGATTTTAACTTAATTTAGTTAGTCAAATCTCTAATAGGCAAGAAAATAATATAGTTCTACCTAGAGAGCAAAGTGGTAATATATGATAGACTACTAGCAAGCATAAGTATCGCAGTGACCAAATTTTAATTTTAAAAAGAGATCTACCATATGAAACCTTTAATTTTTATTTATTTATTTTTTTTTTTGAATAAAAATCGTTAAAAAAGATTTAAATCGCGAATGCGATTTTTACGATTTTTATATAATAAAAATGGTGCGATTTTTTTTACTATGCCCAGTGCCTATGTACCTACATACATACATGCATACATACATACATACACACATATACACACACACACATACACACATATATACATACGTGCATACATGGCACATGCACACATGCATGCATATATACATACATACATACATACATACATACATACATACACACACACATTCATGCATACATACATGCATTCACACATACACACACACATTCATACATACATATGTAAATACATACACACATTCATACATACATACATACATGCATGCATGCATGCATGCATACATACATACATACATACATACATACATACATTGTTTTTTGGGAAAAGTGTTTTCGTTAATAATATGAACACGTGTACAAGGTGCCCACAAGCATTGTAGTACAGAGCTGCCTAGAGCCTGCTAAACAACAGTATGGATGATAAGATCAGCTTTGGATCGTGTTCCATGTGGCAAGCACACGGAAGAGGTTAGCAGAGATTCGTGAAGCACTGGTGTGGGTATGCCATTGTCGAACCTGATTATCTCATAAAAAATCATAGTATTCCTTGATTGCCACAAGGACCAAACAATCCAGAAACAGGGTTATCTGCAATCCATGCTCCTGTCTGTTAGACAAAGCAATGAAGTGAGAACGTGAGTTTATGTGCTGATAAATTACAAACCATAGGTTGGAGCCATTGCTTATTCATCTTATTGAAGTGTGGAAACAAATGTTGCATTGTTTCTCTTGCATCTCCCCACCTTGGGCAAGAAAATCATAGTGTGGAATGCCTTTCCTTGAATTTACCCATCTTGAGAGTGCTGACCATCACTCTCCAAAGGAAAAGATGATAGTGCAGTGGCAGTTTAGCCTTCCATATATGTGAACATCTTTGTAGCTACAGCCTACCATTGTGATCTCCATCGCGAGTTGCGACATTGAGCAATATGCAAATCTTCTTGGAGTACAAGATAGTGGTCCATGTGGAAGCAGTGAACTAATTTTGAAGATTACCACACTTCTGATCCCCTTCACGCCCATGTGCTAATAGGTGAAAGTCATTTGAAAATTATGAATCTGATTCTTGTTGAAGGAAAAACCATACAGCCCTAAAAGGACCAAAACCGTATCATCATTTCATTTGTGCAAAGCAAATCTAACGTTGAGTGCCATTAAAGCAGTGATGAAAGGTTTGAATCCCTTTTTCATGAAAGTGGCATGCTGCAGATCCAAGTTATAAAGTGGGTGGATGAGCATGAAAAAGTGTCCCAAATGGGGATTCCAAAGCAAAGGAATTGCGTGTCTATCCCAAGTCAAATGTGGTGAAATGCATCGATGATTGAACAAGAAGGTTTGCTGTAGTTAACCATAGCTTTTCGAGAGCATGTGAGAAGAGCTTTGTCCACACATCACACTCTAGTTTCCCTTATGATGAACCAACCCTTCTTGCAAAATCAAACGTAAAATAGTGTCCATGGTTGTTGGCTTTTGAAAGAATGTAGACAGACTTTTTGCTTTTGGAGTGGGTACCTAGTGTGATGGAGTATAAGCCTTAGTGGGAGAGGAGATTATACATCAATCACAATACTATCAACTAATATTCAAACAAAAGATACCAACCAATAATATGCACAAAGGACTTGGATCATGAGAGAATAAGAACAAGAAAAAGGCAGAAGGAAGAGTAATGGAGAAAGACATGAGAGATAATCTTTCCCTACTAGCAAGCCATACAAGGATGAGACTCCTAGTCCATGAGTGATGCACTTGACTATAAGTGCGTAGGACCTTCTCCACTCACTTATAAGAGAGGTTGCACTTCTCTCGACAAGCTCCCTTGTATTGAATACAATGTAATTTATATAGGCTTGCTTTTGAGGGGGAGAGATGCGAGATATCCTTGATATTTTGTACCTAGTGGTGTGTAGTAGAGTAATTGTTTGCTCTGTGGGGTTTGGAGAGTCCGGCATGCTTGACAATTGTAGTATGACTATGCTAAATTTGTTGAGGTGGTTGTTGTCACAGAGCATTTCAGAGCATTAGTATCTTGGGTGCAAGTGGATATAAAGGATGGGAGATGAGTCACCTATTTTGAAGATTTTGTGCTTATGTGATAGACAAGTTGTGACAATAGGCCTTTTTATGAGTTAATTGATTGTATGGTGGAAAAAGTGCAACCTATGAATGTTGTTGATGCATCAAAGATGAATCAAATAAAAACTTTATACGTTGGAAGATGGGACATGATGCAGATTCCAGACAGCTTTGCATGCATCTTGTATGGAAAGGCAAATATCAGGCATGGACAATGAATTCCATGCTAGCTGGTCATCTTATTTGGAGAAACATAAAAAAAGAAGTGTCTAATTGCAAGATGAATTGACTGATGATTATGATAATTAAAAAAAAGGAATTGGTTCATTCTTTGTTTCCATTGTGAAATAAGCATCAAGAATGCAAGAGGAGTGAAACACTGGGAGTTTTTTGGAGTTTGCACACCCAAATTACAAGCTCTTGCAATAAAAGTGCATTCTCAAGGAACATGTGCCTCTCCATGTGAGAGGAATTGGAGCACTTTTTAACTTATACACACAAAAAGAAGAAATTGATTGCTCCTAGCTCAAGTTGAAATATTGGTTTATATTCATACAAACTTTGTGGTTATCGACTGTGGTGAAAGAAATATGATTGACATATGAATAGACCATATATATAGATACATATGTTTCAATTCAATAAGTAGGCATCAATACACATATTCTAAAGGAAGCTAAATCTCTGCATCACAAAGGAATATCACATTCTACCCATTGCATTTTAGATAATGAATAAGCTATGCAGACCAGTCTACTTGGACATCTGTCTCATCTTTCTATATTTTCACTTGAATCTACACATTCTTATTTTCTTCCACTAAGCTCTATAGTTAAAGACATCTGCATGAAAATCAAAACTCCTGCTTGACAGGCATACGATGACTGGTTTGATGGAAGTATGCATACATACATACATATGTACAATGCATGCATGTACAGACTCTTCCATTTAATGGATTTTGGATCAGCTAAGGTTCTTGATAATATAGTTCATCTGGAAAGTGAAGAATACTCTTTATCTTTGAGCATAAGCTTATGTTTTCACATGCTATTCCAGGACCGATCATCCAGGTCTGCCTGCTCATGGCAGCTTGTATGCTAGCCACAGAAAAGCACTTCACTGTCCAGTCCGTTATTCACACTGATTTTTATGCTGCTTAGCAGCATGTTGTAAAAACTCACTTTTGGGTGTCTTGCATCTTTGACATTTGCACGCATGTACTTACATACACATGTGCAACTGTCTGCACGTGTGCATGCGCGCGTATCTCACACACACACACACACACACACACACACACACACATGCACACATGCATGCATATAACAATATGAAATTCCATGTTGAAAAATTACAACCATCAGCAAAAGTGTGATTCTGATATTTAGTGTATGTTCCCAGGTTTCTTGTTTATGAATATATGGAGAATGGTAGCCTAAAGGAGCATTTGCAAGGTAGAAACCAATAAGATGATATGTATCTGATGTTTAAGCACAACTCATTCTATGGTTAATGTTGAGTTGCGAAGTTATGCAGGTGTTGAGAGTAAGACTCCACTTACTTGGCAAGTAAGGCTGCAAATAGCTATTGATGTTGCATCAGCTTTGGTTAGTAAATTATTCATTAATTGTAACCTATGATGAAAAGTATCAATATTAAAGTCACGAACCTCTGGTAAGCTGTATGACAGAGTTTTGTATCAACACAATGATACCTGATTTGCAGGAGTACCTGCATTGTTATTGTGAGCCGTCTCTTTGCCACAGAGATATCAAATCGAGTAACATTCTGCTAGATCACAAGTTCAGAGCGAAGGTATGGTACTAGGATTGCATTAATGTGAGTTTTTTTAAATACATTAACTTAAGGGGAAGTGACCTGGTCAGAAACAATTGCCATCCTTGTGAATTCTTCTTCTGGTCTCTATTAAACTAATTATATCTGGATTAGAAAAGAATGATTTTCAAAACATCTAGAGTATTGTGCAGGTTGCAGATTTTGGTCTTGCACATGCCACATCGAAGTCTTCTTCTGGTTTCCAGCCCGTCACAACAGATGTTCGAGGAACTCCAGGTTGTACAGTCTGTTCTTAAAAAATTAATAATAATAATATTGAAGTTCTTGTTATTGTTAATATAATTATCATTATTGTAATTGTTATTTCTTTTGTTATTATTTATATTACTTGATATACAAATTCGATAAAATTGGGTTGTTTGTCAGTGTCCAATAAGGAACATTTCTAGTTAAGATGGCTTTAATTTATCGTATGAAATCCAAATTCACAGTAGGTTTCTATGCAGTAACTATCAGAACATGCAAGCTTTCTATCCACTTCTATAAGGTAAATTTTAAGAACGAGTCCAGTACACAATTAATGGTGAGGAAGTGGATCATAAAGATTTTAATTATGCTTCCATTTCTTTTGCAAACACACACACACACACACACACATGCACCCGTGCGCGCCCGCACACACAGAAAGAAAGAAAGAAATTTATATTAACGTCTTCCAAAGGCCAAACTTGGCCTATGAGACAAAACCATGTACAACTGTGGTAATCAATATGTAGAAATGAAAAGGAAAAAAATACTCGCTACACTAAACTGTGTAGGCTGAAAACAACAAAAGGATGGTGTACCTGGTAATGAGGGGTAGTGGGGATGATGTCGTGGTGTGTGGGGCGAGCATGGCTCTGACTCTTCAGATAATGGCCACATATAATACAAGGGGGACCCATGAAGAGTGAATGTGTATACCCTAACTGCTGATGATCGGTGGAGGAGTGGAGTATGTGGTACATCAGTGGTTGTCTGAGTACCTCCTGAAAGAAGGCTGCCTGAGTTGTGGTGGTGCGTCTCTGCTCCATCATGTGGTCATGGGCTAACCCAATGCATGAGATATCCTCCTGGTGCAGTCGTGGTCGCTGGTAGCCAACCATACGTGGTTGGCGTCCCACTCTCTGTGCCACTGCCTGCAGGAGTCAGCCCTATGCCTCTGGGAGGCAGGTCTGTCTGATGTGGCCCAGCTCGCTGAAAGAACTACTCTGCTAGAGCTAGCCAATCTCGTGTTTGTGCATACCATGAAGAGGTGTCTCTTGCTAGCTCCATGTTGCGTGATGCCTGGAAAGCTTTGTAAGTGATGCGCTCTGTTTCCATGCTCTCGATCATGTGTAATAGGCACACTGTCTCGAAGAGTGCCTCTACTAGCATCGGTGGTGCAGCAAGCTCTGTTGTGATGATATCATGGATTACCGAAGATTTGTTGCGGATGAGTCTGGCAATCATGAGAATTTGCGGTGTCGAAGAGCCCACCCTTTGTGTGAGGCTCCTCAAAATATGCATGGTGGCAGTGTCTCTCCACCAAAGCTAGTGCTTTGTATCCTCATGTGATGCGATCACGGGCTACTAGAGACATGGAGAAAACCCTAAAGGCTATTGTGAATGTCACTCCGAGGTACACATATGATCCGACTACCTTGATGGGTCCGATGTATGGAAGATCAGAACCTTGGTTTTACCAAGGTTCACTGAGGAAATAGTCCTCTGTGTGTAGAAATCGTCTAGGCCATGTAGGTGATGCTCTAGATCCTCTGCAGACTCTAAAACCAATTTAGACTCTGAAACCAATGCAATATCAACAGCATATAAAAGAATGTGGATAGTGTTGGAAATCAATGTACATATGGTCCATTTCCAGCAAATCCAACTTAGGATTTAGCCATTTTTTTGTACATTTTAGGTAGAACTTTTTTTAGGCTAGATAGATAGAGCTTCGCAATAGCTATCTAGTGATATGCTTCATCTATCATCAGAGGTCAGAGTTAGGAGAAAACTCAAACCCTAATTTCTGCCCTAAAATGGTGGATGCATATTTCTGAGGTTATAAAAGTACAAAACATAGAAAAGCTAGGTCATAAGTTCAAAGATGGCAAAAGCACATAAGTTTGGGCGATCAAAATAATAAAGCTAGTATTAAAAATTGCGAAAAGCAATTTTTAACGATCCCATTAAAAAAACGCGATAAACAGCTTTTCAGCTAGCGATTTGATTTTTTTCGCAAAAAATTACGATTGCTTTATTTTGGAGGCTCAATACTATATAAGAGAGACCTTGGGCATACTTTTGGACAATTCAAGCTAGAGTTGATGCTTACATAGTGTCAATTTTGGAGTTCTAAAGCTTTGGAGGCTAAGGAGAGGTGAAGGAGAGGCTACTCTCTTGGAGCAAGGAGTCTTCTACAAGTTTGTGGCAGCTATCTTTTTTAAGTTAATCCTATTTTCTGTTTTTAGGGTTTCTGAACCCTAATTTCAGAATTAGGGTTTGCTGATTTTCAGATTTGTTGCACTATCTTGAGAGGTTGGGCTCACTCCATTGCTCATTTACTTCACACATACTCAGATTATAACAGCATAATCTGAATTCTGTACATCATCATCTTCTTGTCTATACTTCCATTTAGTGAGTGCACCATCATATGGTTGAGTAGTACTCCCATGTTGTAATTCGGCCATCTATATGAGTGAGTAAGCAATTTGCTTACGTTACTTATTCTTGTCTCAAAATTTCTTTCTATCTCACTTATCATCTTGTTTAATTAAGTGTGTATGCTCAAAGGTTTTTAGTATTGGAAGATCCTGGGGCCCCAAATTCCAACACTTGGTATCAGAGCATAATTGACATACACACTTAGTTAAGATGAGTGAGTATAGAATTGAGATTGAGGACAAGTTGGATGGATCGTCTAATTATCCTATGTGGAGTTTCATGATGATGAATTTGTTAGTGACAAAGGATTTATGGAGTATCGTCAATGGATCCTTAACAAGATCAAGACGAGAAGGTGAAGAAGAGGATACAACAACTTGAAGAGGAACTGGTGTTGCAATCACAGAATCAATTGAAGAAGAGGTAACCACTTCTATATCGAGAGTCACAGGTAGATCCTTACCCAGAGTACCTCCTACTGAAGAACAAGCAAGATTGGATGCTAGAGATGCTTTAGCACTCTCATTCATAGCAATGAGTGTCAAAAAGCATATTCTACCACAAATCCAAATCTTACAGAAGTTCTAGACAAGCTTGGTTGAAGCTTGAGAATCTTTTTCAGAGTAGAAATCCTGCTATGAAAGCTCACTTGAGGAGACAACTAGCAAATACAAGGATGAAGGCTGGTGAGTCAATTCAAACCCACATTACAAAGCTCGTTGACTTGAGAGATCAACTTCTAAATGTAGGAGTTGAGATATCAGATGAAGAAATGGTAAATACGCTGATTAATTCACTTCCTATCTCATATCGGTCTTTTATAACCACTCTTACTCTTACAACAAGAGATAGAGAGGTTACATTTGAAGAGTTAGATTTCTTGTTACTTCAAGATGAAGATCAGTTGAAGGGAATGGAAGAGAATGAAGAAGCACTTTTGTCTTCATCAAAGGGTAAAAAGAAGAAGAAGGATAAGAAGGAAAAGCAATCTAAGAAGGAAAGTAAGTCCCTTTCACCTTCTACTTCAGATTCTGTTTCTACTACATTTAAAGAGAAGTCTTCTATAAAGAAGGAAGCATTATGTCACTATTGCAAGAAACTTGGACATTTCATAGCAGTTTGTCAGAAAAGGATTGCAGCAGAAAAGAAAAAGGCATAAGGTAATGTTGAAGAAGATGATAAAAAAGGGAAATCTCAAGGTGATTCTTATGCATATATCATCATTGAGGAATTAGCTTTTGATCAGGCAGCTTTACAAGTTCTTTCAGCAGATCCTTGGATATTTGATTCAGGTGCTACAAAGCATATGATAGGATGCAGAGAAGTATTTTCTTCTCTTTCCTATTCTTCAGGTAGAAGAGTTACTATTGCAGATCGCAATGATTTGGATGTTGTAGGAATACGTACAGTAAACCTAAAGTCAATAGAAGGTGGTAATTTTCAGATTTCAGACGTTTTATATGTACTTGAAATGAAGAAGAATCTGCTATCTATATCTGCATTTTTAGGTGATGGTTACAAAGTTGTATTTGAGAGAGATCTTTGTAAGATCTTGTCACACAAAGAAGAGAAGTGTATTTTGCAAGGTGAGCACAAGGGAGGGATTTTTATTTTGTCAAAAATCAGTCAAGCATATGCTGTTAAATCTTCGTCATCAGTAGAAGATATCAGGTTATGGCATGAAAGATTTGGACATATTAGTTTTGGAGCTCTCAAGAGTATCAAAGATAGAGGTATGGTTGAGAGTTTACCCTCATTCGAGCTACCAGATGATTCAGATATATGTGAAGGTTATCTTGAAGGTAAGATGCATAAACTACCTTTCAAGAAATATGGTCATATTACAGCTACCAGGAAATTGCAGATTATACATTCATATGTGAATGAACCTATGAGAGCGGACTCTATTCAGGGTTTTAGGTATTTTGTTCTATATGTTGATGATTTTACGAGATATTCATGGATCTATGGTCTTAAGTTAAAGTCAAAAGTCTTTTCCACGTTCAAGAAATTTGTAGCTATGGTTGAAAAGGAAAGTCAGACAACTATCCAGATTCTCAGAAGTGATAGAGGTGGAGAATACTTATCAAATGAGTTCCAAACATTTCTTGAAGAAAAAGGTATTACTCGGCATCTTACTATTGCTTGTACTCCTCAGCAGCAGAATGGTGTTGCAGAAAGAAGGAATAGAGTACTTGTTGAGATGATGCGGAGCATGATGGCATCCAAGAAGCTTTCACCCAAATTTTGGTTTGATGCAGTACATACAACTAATCACATGTTGAATAGGTCTTCTACAAAAGCCTTAAAGGTAATCACACCTTATGAAGCATATTATGGTAGAAAACCTAATGTGAGTTATTTCAGAGTATTCGGGTCACTTTCTTATGTACATGTTGAGAAAAAGGATAGAGGCAAACTAGATGTAAAGGCAAGGAAAGCTGTTTTCATTGGATATCCTGCTGAAAGTAAAGGATACAGGTTTTATTCCAGAGGCAGGTGAAGTTATCCTTTCACGCAATGCATATATTGCTGAAAATAAGATATATGATAAAGAAGCAGAAATTCCAGAGTTCATTAGTGAAAATGACTATGGATTTTTTAGACGGAATTTGGATATACATGTTCAGCCATATCAGGAGGGAGCTAAAATTCCTAGGACTGAAGAAAGAGGAATTTCACAACCTTCTACAGATTCAGTTCCACATGAGACTTTAGTTCCAGAAATGGAAGAAAGTACTAGAGTTCCAGAAAGTCCTAGTACCTCATGAGGACATGTTCCAGAACCAGTGGAAGCTGAAGAGTCAAAAAGAGTATCACCACTATTTAAGGATACACCTACTTGGTTATATCAGACATGGAAAGATAGTGGTATAAAGACTTTTACAGGAAGAACAAGGAGTCAAACTAAACAACAACAACAAAAAGATCATGTAAGTTTTGCTGAAGACTTTGAGATTCATGATATTTTAGCACTCACAACATTTGAAGATGAATTTGCATGTGTTAAAGATGCACTTAACATTCCTATTTCGAGAAAAGCTATGCAAGAAGAGATTGATTCTATTCATAAGAATCAAACTTGGCAACTATGTGAGTTACCAGAGGGAAAGAAAGCTATAGGTGTAAAAACGGAAAGCAGATGGTTCTATTGATAGGTACAAAGCAAGATTAGTTGTCAAAGGATATGCACAACAAAAGGTATTGATTATGATGAGACATTCGCTCCTATGTCTAGGATGACAATTATTAGGTCAATACTTGCTTTAGAAGCACATTTTGGTTGGAATGTATATCAACTAGACATAAAGACTGCTTTTCTAAATGGTGATTTACATGAAGATGTATATATTCAGCAGCCAGAAGGTTTTGAAGAATCATGTAAAGAACATTTAGTGTGTAAGCTTATAAAAGCTTTGTATAGATTAAAACAGGCACCTACAGCATGGTATGAAAAGATACATACATATCTTTTATCCATTGGTTTCCATAACTGAGATGCAGCTCCAACTCTTTATGTCAAAGCTGAAACAGGTTTGATGATTATAGCAATCATTTATGTGTAACCCAATAGGTAAGATCTATCCCTATCTCCTAAAAACCCTAAAGAGAGAAGTCATCACTCTACTCCCAGTCTCACTAATGTCAATAGACTGTCACTACAAGTAGACATAACCACTCTCCTAGAGTCATCGGGTGAGACTCAACCTAACCACCTTGATTAACTAATCTCCCTATTGTCTTTGATAGTATAGAGCCGTGCCTATCTAGACAATCTAAAGAGTATATAAACCCTCTCCATCTCTTCTAAGGAAGAAAGCTCTAACGGTGGAATCTATTCCACTTTCCCTTTCCCTTAAAAGAGACATACTAAATTTCTTTGGCTCACTGTCCATAAAGGAGAACACATAAGCTCTTAAATTGTTTCCCTTCCTAATAAATGGATATTCAAACTCCATATGAAGGAAAGTTACTATGAGAACAGAGTCAGTAAGAGATATTTTCCAAATACCTCTCCTCGGACAAGTAGAAATCATACTTTTTGGATGATGAGCCCTTTTCTTCTTGGCCATAGAAGAAGAGTTCTCAAAGGGAGATAGTCCCCACCGTCCCATACCAATGGTTCTCGTCTCTTCTCATCTCCAATCCATGGAAGCACAATTCCACTAAACAAATCATATATCTAGTTCCCATCGCAAAGATGGAACTCTCATATATTATGTCTGGTGGATTCTCATGAATCCCATATGCTATAACTAACTAGCTTGGTTTAGGTGATACTAAGATAAGGACCATACCAAGTCGAGCTAGTTCTTGAGTACCAATATAGGTACTTATTGGATTCCCTTATTGTATGGCATCCTATTTAACTTCCTCTGTCATTGGAATCCATTGCCCTTATTAGAGCTAAGGCCAATACAATGATCTATGTGAGTCGTGTGAGCATATGTTAATGTTCCTTGTGATACCTATGTGATGCCAACTTTCATAAGTGGTATCCACGGAGGCTATGCCATCTCGAACAGCTAGCCAAAATGTGGATTGACTATTTTGCCTTCTAATACTAAAAGGACTCCATGTGGGCATTCCTATATGCATGCCATAGACTCTACTACTAAGAGACTCTCCTTGAAGATCCATTGCCTTCACTAACTCTAAAATAGAGCATAGGTATCTCCTAAAGATATCTAGTCCTCTCAAATGAAAGTGTATAAACTTTCTTATAGTAATGTACATGTGAGATATTAATGTATATATGAGATATTCCTATCTCCATAAGATAGATAATAGAGCGACTTTGATCTTCATCAAAATAATTACCATGATATAACAAGTGGATAAACAGATATTCCCGTGTCTAAAATGAATTTCCTGTGACATAGGAAACAACAATAGTCATAAATGCTATGCATGAGTGACATGCATTCATACATGATCAATCATTTAACATGATGGAGTATCAAATTATCTAAAGATTCTATGAGTGCTTTCTTGTCATGCAAGAATAAAATCCTTGAGCATATACATATGACTCATTAAGCCTGCTCAAAACGTGTGCTTAGTAAAGCTAGAAGAAAAACATAAATAAGAGTTTAAGTTACTTCCCCGACTTATTTCGATGAAGTCTCAAACTCCTCAAGCTGTTGAGCATCATCCTTGATACACTTCTCTATATCTGTATATCCCTTGGATCTCATAGTCTCCATACTTTGAAGAACAGAAGTATTACGAAGCTACAGTCTTTAAAAAATTCCAAAAAAGTGCCTGTCTCTGTTAGAAGTTCCGATTGCTTGAGCAGCCAGACTCAGAGGCTGTCTCTTTTTCACTTTTGATGGGAGATGCAATCCCAAATACAGCGATCTGCCTTTTATGACCTCCAGCAGCAAGTAGAGTTCGCCCGCATTGTGAAACAAAACAAACACTCATTGACTAGATCCTTGTAAGATGCTTATTTTGAAGATCTCCATCTGAGGGATGGAGAGGGATAATGTTAACCTCCCCAAATTTAGCAAAGTCTTCGGAGTAACGTGATGACATATTGACAACCTCTTCACCACAAGTATACTTTAGGACAGAGGAAGCATCATAGAAAACAGGATCCTCTTCTACAGGTGCATCATTTGTTGCTTGATCAACGGTTTCTTCATCCTTATACTGTGTTCTACCGATGAATTCTTCAATCAATCGCCGGCTCCTTCTGCCAGGTAACAATTGTGGCTTAATCTTCTCTGTTACCTTCCCTCTGGATTTGTTCATGTGCAGCTGCCGAGCCAATTCTGTGCTGAAAGTGGGGACAGACGATGTAAGACCAAGCTTTTGCATAAAATGCTGATTCCATAGTATGTTCTCTTCATGCTCTTTTTCATAAGCTGTCAAAGGAGGCTCAAAAAACACTTCAGGAGCAGATACCCGGTGTCCAGAACCTCTCTTGAGCTTGACTTAAGTCCCTTGTGTAACTGATCCCAATGCTGATTGAGATGGTTGATCATTCATGTCCACACTAACTAGATAGCGCAGAACCTTGAATTTTTTCATGCTCAATATCTACAGTTTTTAAAGGTTCTATACCTGTACTAGAATCTTCATTCATAACTCCATGCATTTCGTTGACACAAGGCTTGTAAGAGAATCAAGAGGTGCCAGCTCGCTCATAGTCTCAATCATTTCCTTCTTTGTTTCCTGTGTATCTAATCCTAAACTCACTGATAGAGTAGGATGAATGCTAATGTTTTCATTGTATGGCGATACCTTCTCAGGAAGAACAGAATCCTTTTCAGAAGTATGTATGCCGCTATAGGTTTTGATTGCATTTTGCAGAGGCAAAGATGGACATGGTGTATCCATTTCCAGTGATATGGGCTCGTGAATATGCTCCACAGGCTCATTGGTCTCATGTGAGATAGAATGAAATGGCCTGCTTGTTTCTATCTGAGAGCCAATGCTTTTGTAAATGGCATGGGTAGCCAAGCAGCGAGCTCTAACATCCACAAGCTTTGCTTGTATAGTTTAAGGACACGCAAGGTTTCGGTCCCATCATTCTGGAAGCAACTCAGACCATGTATATTTTAAGGACACGCAAGGTTTCAGTCCCATCATTCTGGAAGCAACTCAGACCATTGTAGATGATCAACATCCTGTATTGATGAGCTGTCTGACTCTTTTCCACACTCACTACTGAGCGCAGGAGAGCAATCACCTAGCTGTTATAAAGAGGGATGGCCAGAAGTTGTTTCTGCACAGGGATGTGCAGAAGAAACAGAAGAGGGATTTTGTTTGGGACCAACGGCAAAGTCTGATGCAGAAACTTTCCTCTTCGCAGCCACCATATTTTGGCTTTTGTTGGCTGTGTGTGCCTTTGCTAGCACATGTCGCGGGCTACTTGAGCATTGTCTGAGTCTTCGCAGGCTCCTATCTTTAAATGGCTGCCCCAAGTCTCTCTACATGGCTGCTGTATGTCTTCCTCACACGCTCTAAACCTCAGAGATCAGAATTCCTGCCCATCGACCTGCTCTGATACCAGTATTATGTCCCTTGATATGCAACAACTCCTAACGAGCTTGCGCAGCAGTTCGTATCAGGATCTCAACGACCTACACACAGAGATTACATGCTCGTACCTCCCAGCCACGTCCAAGCACTGTCTCCAAGCTTCCTCATAAAACTCTCGTTTTCTTGTTTTCTATTCTCAACTCTACCTCTTGAATGTGGTAAGTGCTCCTCTTGGTGCCATGTGGCAGCCAGGCTATAAAGCACTAAGGGTGTGTTCCCACCCAATGTGAGACATACCACCATAATGTGACATGCTAGCTCAGAGATTGTATAAAATTCACTGTTTAAATAAACTTTTTAGCATCATAGGTTAATTTGGCCTTACTACAATTGTACATGGTTTTGTCTCAGGTCAAGTTTGGCCTTCGGAAGACGTTAATATAACTCTCTCTCTCTCTCTCTCTCTCTCTCATCTCTCTCTCTCTCTCTCTCTCTCTCTCTCTCTCTCTCTCTCTCTCTCTCTCTCTCTCTCTCTCTCTCTCTCCGCGGCCTGACACTCGAGGAGATACACCTTGCAGTTTGGAACTGCAATGGAGATCTATGGACACACCCAGAGAGGTTAGAAGAGGTGCACAGAGGCAGAGACATCATTATGCTGACAGAGACACATGAGAGCCCAGGCCGGAGCCTACCTCGAGTCCACGGTTTCCAGTGGGAGTCCACATACAGAGAGTGTACATGTCAGCACACCACCAGATGATCGGGTGGAGTAGCCATACTCTTCAGAGATGGACTTCAGAGCAGGATACAGATAGTCGCATGTGAGTCACAGGCCAGATATCTTTGGATTCGACTCCAGCTCTCACAGGAGCGGATTATCTTCATAGCGTTATGCTACTTTGCTCCTTCTAACTCGCGATTCGCTATCAAAGATCGAGAGGAGGACTCACCATACACTTGTTTGTCAGAAGAGATTACAGAGTACTCTGCATTAGCGGAAGTCTTCCTTATGGGAGACTTCAATGCCAGGACAAGCAGTGATCAGTGTGAGATATTTGACCCAGAAGACCCACAGATACTGCATACCATAGAGGATGAGTCTACAGCTCGAGCTTCAGCTGACTCTACATGCACTCACTATGGCACTCACCTACTCAGACTAGGCTCTTGACATAACCTCGTTATCTATAACGGGATGGCTCAGTGGCCTACCTCAGGAGGATTGATGTGCATACCACACTCAGTCACAGATGGAGGATTGATGTGCATACCACACTCAGTCACAGATGGCGAGGGAAGTACAGTAGTTTACGTCATGGGATCCAGAGAGGCCATCCACCTACTTACCTCATTCACCATCCCACCCATACCCATTGGGGCCGATCACACATACCTCGCGCTCTCCCTCAAGGGAGACACCCCTACACCCACACCTGCAGCACGCATCCCACATACCACCATCCATTTCACACATGAGCTAGCTCACATATATGCGGCTCAAGTCGAGAAGGATCTTCTTTTGCTTCATCCTGACACTCCACTATCCCTACTCACCTCAGAGTTAGCATCAGTCTTTCATACATCAGCCATCAGCTCGTTCCCACACACCATCCATTCTGGTCACACACCTCCTCCCGGGACTATGCCACAACATCGCTGGTATGATGAGGAATGCAGAGACCATTACCGCCGACTACGAGCTCAGCGAGCATTGGGAGAGATCACAGAGAGAGAGAGAGAGAGAGAGAGAGAGAGAGAGAGGCCAAGGGACGGATGAAGACCCTCACACGTAAGAAGAGGCGAGCCTTTGAGGAGGCACAGGAACTTGAGCTATACCATCTCTTTATGAGTATGGACAGTGCTTCAGCATGGCGTACCCTACGGAGGCCACGCCCGACCACACCTATTGGGGACCTACACACATGGCATGATTATGCTGAGAGATTATATCAGGTACCTGGGCAGCCTCCCATTACCAAGCCACTTGAGCCTCGCCCTACCAGTTCTTCTCTCTTCAGAGCAAAGATGGTTGAGAGGGCCATAGGACAACTACGACATGGACGTTCAACAGACCACACGGGATTGCAGAGCGAGCATCTCATATACGCAGCCTTCACTATAGCCCCATTGATTGCACATGTCTTCAACCGGGCTATAGGGGAGGGCCTCCCAGGGGAGTGGACTATGCACACCATTGTGCCTCTCTACAAAGAGATTATATTGCTGCTTTGTGGAGTTCCGCAAAGCTTTTGATACAGTGCCACGAGAGAGACCCTTTCGACGCCTTCAGAGCTTGGAAGTACCATCAGAAATGATTTGGGCCATCTATGCACTCTATGAGCGGGTGACTGGGAGGGTACAGTGTCCAGGAGGTATGTCTTAGACCATTGCTAGCACCATCGGTGTTAAGCAAGGCTGCCCACTCTCCCCCACTCTATTTGGTCTCTACATCGACGAGATTGAGGACTACATTCTCCGAGCGGGAGGAGACCGTGCAGACCTCGCAGGTACACATGTCCACATTTTATTATATGCCGATGACATTGTATTGATTTCAGAGTCACCCGAGGGATTATAGCGCCACTTGGATTCCCTCGATGAGTTTTGTACACAGAGGGGCTTGACAGTAAACCTTGACAAGACCAAGGTCATGATCTTCCGCACCTCCCCCATGGTGAGGAATGGAGCAGGATTCAGAGATGGCGGTGGACAGATTGAGGTGGTCACTTCCTATGTCTACCTCGGAGTCACGTTTACTAGCTTGCCTGGCCCCTTCAGCATGCGACAGGCAGCCACCGATAGACTCACACGAGGATATGCAGCTTTAGCCATGTTAGAGCGGAGATGTCACCAGGCACACTTCCAGGAGCCCCGCACGAAGGGGTGGCTATTTGACACACTAGTCAGACCAGCTATGATGTATGCTTCGACAGTTTGGGCCCCGGGCCTCACAGTCACCCAGTGGAGTGCGATCGTACGTATGATCTCGCGACTATTTCGCGGGAGACAGTCAGTGCCACATGACATCATCAGGGCAGAGCTAGCTGCACCACCCATGATAGTAGATGCACTATTCCAGACTATCTGCTTTATCCAGAGGATGAGGGAGCTCCCTAGAGACAGACTCACACAGAGAGCTTTTGAGGCATCTATATAGATATCAGAGTCTGGATATGAGAGAGCTTGGTACACTCAGGTTAGAGTCTCGTTTGATAGTCATGGACTTGATATGGACAGATTGCCTCCTTTTCAGTATGTCCCAAACTCACCCCACATCCATCTCTCTCGTCGTGAGAGGAATGTTCTGCTCAGACAGGATCTACATTAGTCAGACATGGCACACACCACACATGGGATCGAGACTATCACACTACCGAGACAAGTTCTTAGACATACTAGTGGACGGTTTTATCCAGCGACCACGCTACATGGATACTTACATGCCTCATAGCTCGAGGGTAGCGATTGGCCAGTTGAGAGTCTCATCACACCGACTAGAGATTGAGATGGGCAGAGCCGCAGACATTCCCAGAGAGCAGCGCATATGGGTATGCAGAGTAGAGATGGAGGATGAGGAGCACTTTGTATGCAGATGTAGCACATATGATGACATCAGAGGCAGATACGAGACTCTGTTTACAAGGCAGCCCACCCTCCGAGAGATCATGGACTCTAGAGACCAGCGACAGCTCGGGTGATTCTTACTAGAGATACAGAGTCACAGAGATTCCCTACTCCAGCCTACTGTAGCAGCCCATACAGGATGCAGACAGAGTCAGCTCACTGACTTCTTTATTCCACGACGTGGAGCAGCCCTCGCCCCCTCAGCTCACACACTGAGAGGGGTGACCCTTCAGCAGGCTCAGGCCTCTCGAGCTAGGAGACGACCCCGTGCTGTAGGGTATTGGGCCCCGAGACTTCACCGACACCAGATTGCAGAGATCCAGGCCCGTGACTATCCCGCCATGGAGGAGAGACGATCCCGGATGATGGCTGACCCCGTTGCAGCCATGAGGGTGGCCCTGACTCCACCTCCACCTATGTATCACATCTTACACCCGCCCACTAGCACAGGATGGAGCTAGTTAGTCGTTTCAGATGCATTTCCATGCTTGTTGTACTACCCTTTTTGCATATAGATTATCATAGATCTCGCAGTCCATACACCCCCCATTTCCATGGGTATCTCCACATGCACACTACGGAGATCTCTATCAGCTTTACCAGTTTTTTCAGCACTTTTTTCTTTTTTGATTGACAGAAGATACACCCGTGTACATCGATTTGTCTCATAGGCCGAGTTCGGCCTCCTAATAGACGTAAAAACACTTTCGTTCATTCCCATATCCAATTTAGAAACTCTGGACAAAGCTCTGATTTTTACTTTTGTTAAAAAAGCTACAATCTATGGGGTGCAGATTTGGGACCCTCAGTGGACCATCATGGAAGATCACATAATAGAGATGAATTAAGGTACTCTTGATTATCTTTGATTGCACATATGATTACAATCTCCGATATGACTACAAGAAAGGCTTCAATACTACGCAGGGTTATTCAAGCTTGCTGTTGCCCTTATGAAATTGAGGCACTGGCATTCTGTTCATTGACAGCTTATGGGACCTTCAAGAGAAAGATATTCCAGCTGTCCCTTAAGGGCTCCTGTGAATCAGCATTCCACAGAGATATCATGGCTCCAAAACATAGTTTTAGAATAGAAAAATTACCAGCCTTCCAACTCATTTTTCAAGGCTTGATTCAGTCTCACATAACGATAATGTGGATGGATCCAGTATATTTATTAAGCTAAACAATGCCCTTTTATAGAGAATAGTTTCTTTCGCCTGTGACGAATAGTTCTGTAAGCAGGTCTTGTCATATGGACACAATTTATCTCATGCATTGCATCGTGCTATTGGGAAGATATACTCTTCACAGCAACTTGAACTTGAGATGGGCAGATTTTTAGTACCAGCTGAGGTCAAGATATGTAAAATATATAAAACAAAACCTGACATAAAGGTGCAATATAATTTTCATTGTCCAGCATATTATGAGTTGTTGTTTGCAATGCATACTTGGACGACTTCTCAAGAGTCGTGAGATATGAGGTCCAAAAATGTCTCGATCTATTCTTGCTAGAGGTACAGAGACATACACAAGAAGAGACATACTCAGGGGAAGTTTAAGAATTTCTTCAGGCCTCATTGGAGGGTCAGATGGACAATTATTAAAGCAGGTTACCCCTATTACAGCCATAGTGCTTGATTATGCAACCAAGGCTCAAACTATGATGATCGCTGACAGAGAGGGATTTGGATTAATGCTCAAGTCATGAGATATGAGGACCAAAGTTGTGCCAGTCTATTCTCGCTAGAGCTACAGAGACATACAGAGCGCCACAAGGAGATAGAGTAGACACACTCAGAGGCAGTTTTAAGGATTTCTTTAGGCCTAGTTGGAGGGTCAGATGGGCAATTATCAGAGCAGGTTACCTGTACTAACGGCATAATGCTTGATTGTGCAATGAATGGTTAAGCTATAATGATATGGGTGCCTTCACTGCTAGAGAGCCTCAGTGTGCTAATGAGCACTCTATTCCAAGATTTGGATCACTCTGATGCACAGTGTGAGGCACCCAGTCAAGGTACTCACCATGAATGATATCAAGGAGATCTGTCAATAACTCATGCAGCCCTCAATGCCATCATGAGCCCTTCTAGTCACACAGTCCTCTCTGTACCTTATTATGTCTGGCATATGATACCAAGAGATGCCCACTCTCCATTAGATTTTCAGTAGCTTTCCCATTGTTTCAAAGTCAACACAGCTTTCACCACCTCCTTCCACACAATAATATTATCCTTAATCATTTCTTTCATATCTGACAGACATTGTATTATAGCTTATTTTATCCTTCAGAGATTTCTATCATTCCATTACTCTCGCTTTGCTATATCTTCTTAAAAAAACAATTTGAATTGCAAGCAGGAGAAGTTGGTCGATACGGAAAATCTACAACACGATCTTCTCAAATCAGGATGCTGTCTCTGATGTAGAATAATCATGCTATATTTTAAAGCTACAAGTCAGACTCACATGTATATGCCTCTTGATTTTCAGGTTACATGGACCCTGAGTATGTGACGACAAGAAGATTGACAGACAGAAGTGATATATACAGTTATGGAGTACTATTATTGGAGCTTATAACAGGCAGAGCAGCTGTCCAAGACAATGTCAATCTAGTGGAATGGGCACAGAGGTTTCTGTCAGGAGAAGGAAATATACTGAGCATCATAGATCCAGACATGAAACAAAGTTGCAACCTGGAAGAACTTAAGAGCTTGATGACTCTAGTCAGGATGTGCACAAGAAAGGAAGGACACAGGAGACCCACCATACAGCAAGTGATAAGGTGGTTACAAGAAAAGCTGGATCTGAATAGTGCAGAAAATCTGCAGTACTCTTCTGGATTTATTCTTTCGAGGGAGTTTCATGCTGATGAAGAGTCTCCTTGTTTCTTGAATGCGAGTGATGAAATTGGCTCTATAAATTCCAGTCTGTCTCCTCGTACTCCTTTGTCAGAATGTTGTGTAGCATTTAGGTTGAGACAACACCACCTATCTCACCTTTATGTATGTGGGAGTAGCAAGGAGAAAGACATTCAATAATACATGTACGCATATGTCATTCACTCCCCCAAGTAAGACATCACAAAAGCATCAGTTTCATGCCCCAGAAATGGCTTTCAAGCCTTCATACAAGTAGCTCTATACACCTCTCATCCTGTGCATGTTTATTCCAACTCTTTTATCCTGCATTTCGGTTTAGGAGATGGATCCAACCACTTATTTATCTATACATATGCATACATTTATATATCATCATATATAAATATGTATTATCCTGCTCTCCTGATTGTAATCCTTAAATATTTACCATAAGATATAGCTAGTATCAGGTACAAGACCTTGGCCACTCTATCAGGAATTCATCTATCCAGACAAGCTTTGCTGTCTACTTCAATTCAACAGGCTTATTTATTCATACAGGGTCAGCTTCACTGTAAGCCTTTCTTATTTTTGGATGCATCATCAGCAGAGACTCCAATAACACCATGGAAAAGATAGAACATCACATTTGCTGCAAACTTGTAACTTAAACAAACAGGATTCATCATTATCTTTTCCAGAATGTGCTATTGATGATACAGCATGTGAGAGATGCAACAGAGTGTCCTAAATTAATATTCTGTTACAAACTTTCACAATGTTACCCAAAGCCCAAAGTGAATTGGGTTTACACAGACAAGGAGAAGTAGATTTTAAAACAGTCTATCTCTATTATGGACCATTGTAGCTGTAGCAGTTTGATGATAATATAGGTGGCTCATCATATCTGATGGCCGCCAAATGTTAAGAGATAAATGGTTGCAAACACTAGACCATCAAACGGGTTCTTTGACTGATTAAGGCTCCCATATGTAGAACAGATTCAAGTATTGAGCATACAGTTGGACATCAAAGTTGACAGGTAACTAAGTCAACCAGCAGTGGAAATCTTCTATCAGATACATTAGGTTCTATTAGCATATCTTAATGTGTAAAGGCAGGAGCTCATACATGCAAATCAACCTGGTCGTCTTGGTACTTGTCGGCCTGGCTGACTCCACTAGCACGGTCCGGGTTTTCTTATAAATCTTAACGCAAGCAAGTCTACCAGGTCATCAGTCCAGGTTTTCTTATACATCATAATGCAAGTAGGTTTACTAGGTCGGTCCAGGTCTCCTTATAAGTCATAATGCGAGCAAGGAAGATGCAAGAGGGCAAATTCGAAATCATGGAACATGCGAGACTACGGACATTTGGTCAGCATGGACAGCAGTATAGGCGAAACTCAGTTCAAAAGACACTATCCACACGAATACGGCATACCTATATAACGCCTTCGTGAAAGGTCACCTTATTTGTGAAAATGTAGCTGAGGCCAACACGAAAAATAGAACATGTACCCTCTATGAAAATAACAAGGGTCCTCCTTAATGGATGCACTAAGTGCTCCTTTGCAGGCTGGATACTTGCAGCGTCTGCAGATGTACTTATGCTTGCACCTTTCTACCTGTAGGACAGTTGGTTGAGCTTTGGCCTCTTGAGGCGGAGGTCCAAGGTTCAAGTCCCAGGCTGGACATGTTATGGCTTAGGCCAGTTAAACCCAGTTGTAACCATGTCTCTCAGTTGTAACCTTGTCTAACCCCTGCTTTGTGGGATACGGGGGGTCCCGCGGGTGCTATGCCCATTCACTTGTACAGTTGCAATTTCAAAGTTAAAGTCCGGGGGAGTAGGCTTCGGCTGAACCTCCATTTAAAAAAAAAAATGGGAGAACTGAGACACTATGGACCAAGGGTAGATGACTTGGGTCAACCTTGGTTGGCCCTAGGCCGATTTGAGGGACCCTAAGTCGACTAGGGTTGCGTCCAGTTTCTATTTAGCTCTTGTTTTCAAGTACATTTGAATTGGGATTCAGAGTCATAGTCACAAAGCTTTTACAAGATGACATTGTGTGATCTTCATTCGTGAAGTTAAAAGTAAAGGGAAAATTTGCCACCTGAAAAAAGAAAACAATTGAACTTGCCTCTGAAAATGTGGGGTTGGATGGAAGGCTTTCATTAGTATTTTTTTATCTTTGAGGGAACCATTGCTCACCATGACTTGAACTTGGCTGACCCTAGATTTCATCCAAGAAAGACCAACAATAGACCTTGGTGGACTAAAATCGGCCTATGATTGATCAAGAGGGACAACGAATTGATTACCATGACTTGACCTTGGCTGACCCTAGACTTCACCCAAGAAAGATCAACAATAGACTTTGGTGGACTAAAATTGGTCTATGATCGATCAAGAGGGACAAGGAACTCTCAAAAGCAGTTTTCTTAGAGGGGCAAGGAGTTAAGTTTTTTACAAGCATATCTAGGAACACATTTGTTGACCTGATCTCTTGTCCACTGCACTAATAACATTCAAAAAATATCTTTGTTCAAGTGTAAAGTCCAACTTGCATGTCATTGGTGCACTAAAGGTGTATATGTTTTTGTTGGAAGGGCACCCTCCAACGTACATGCCGACTCACTTGGACTAGGCATATCTTGTGTCCCAACTCTATATAAAGGGGTGTCTCATGGAGAAAAGGGGGCATGGTTAGGTTGTGTGATCAATGAGAGATACTCAAGAGAGAAAAGGAGAGAGTGCAAGCTTCCAATAGTTTGTTCCAACATATTCTACATGTCTACCATATATGCAGGAAAAAATATTTCTTGTAGGTGGCTCGGAGCAAACATGGCTAAGAGCTTGCATATGGTTAAAAGCAATAGCAATTATTAAGTAGACAAGGAATGAATATAGGGTTTTCAAGGTTCTAAGTTGCATTTGACTAGAATAGTAATGTGGGGTGGACATCTATGATCCATACCAAACTTGTTAAAGAGAGCTCCCTTAGCCCAATGAAGATCCATTTGAAGAGTTGTCCAAAAGGATGGGTGCCTCTCAGTTCACATGTAGCAATAACAAAATCTTGATCATCTTCTATTGTTTTCATCACCCAAAAAGTTTTTTTAAAAAAAAAAAAAAGCATATCCTTGCAACTAAGAAGCCCTCTAGGGATAGTAGAGTGTATACAAGTGGAAGTGAAAAGATTTCATTTTGTGGTGGGTTTTGTGTGTAACTCTACCTAAGGTCAAACGTAGTTTCCCATTGCTCATAGGAAGACCATGGTTAAGGCACCACAAAGGGGGTCCACGATTGGGGGGGTGGTGACACCAAGTGGTGGTAGCCCCAATGAAAGGGGCAACCACCCAAAGGTTGTCCATCTCTTCAAGGAGATGTGGGAATCCAAAAGGTAGTCCATCTCTCCAAGGGGAGGGCAACCACCCAAAAGGTGGTCCTTTTGTCCAAGGAGGGGCAAACACTCAAAACATTGTTCACCTCTCCAATAGGGGTTGGCCACCCAAAAGATGGTCTACCTCTTCATGGAGGGGTGACCACCCAAAAGGTGGTCCACCTCTCCATGGGGATTGACCACTCCAAATGGTGGCCCACCAACCGATACTCATCTATTTTCTAGGACGATGTAAGCTACCTTGTCTTTACGAGATTGAACAATTTTAAAGTAACCAAGGAGATGTGGGAATCCAAAAGGTACTCCATCTCTCCAAAGGGAGGGCAACCACCCAAAAGATGGTCTACCTCTTCATAGAGGGGTGACCACCCAAAAGGTGGTCCACCTCTCCATGGGGAGTGTCCACTCCAAATGGTGGCCCACCAACCAATACTCATCTATTTTCTAGGGCGATGTAAGCTACCTTGTCTTACGAGATTGAACAATTTCAAAGTAACCAAGGAGTTCTTTGTAGGTGATGTCTTCAAGGTAAGTGCTATGTTAATGTTGAAGGAGTTTCATATGGTCTTTTTCCTTGATGGTGCTATCAATCACCTTGTCTACAAAATTGCCAGATAAATTTTGATATATGAGAGAGAGAGGGAGGGGAGAGGGAGAGGGAGAGGGGGGAGGGAGAGGGGGAGGGAGAGGGGGGAGGGAGAGGGGGAGGGAGAGGGAGAGGGAGAGGGAGAGGGAGAGGGAGAGGGAGAGGGAGAGGGAGAGGGAGAGGGAGAGGGAGAGGGAGAGGGAGAGGGAGAGGGAGAGGGAGAGGGAGAGGGAGAGGGAGAGAGGGAGAGGGAGAGGGAGAGGGAGAGGGGGAGGGGGAGGGGGAGGGGGAGGGCGAGGGGGAGGGGGAGGGAGGAAGGGAGGGGATAGAGAGAGAGAGAGAGAGAGAGAGAGAGAGAGAGAGAGAGAGAGAGAGAGGGGTGGAGAGGGAGGAGGGAGGAAAGGTGGAGGGAGGGGTAGAGAGGGGGGGGAGAGAAAGAAAGAAAGAAAGCTTTTACGTCTATGACATGCCAAAATTGGCCTATGAGACAAAACATAAGATACATGATACAGATGCCATTCGACCGTCACAAAGATAAAACAAAATCACTAAAAATCTAATACAATCTAGTCTCCAACATGCCAAAATTGGCCTATGAGACAAAACATAAGATACATGATACATATGCCATCCGACCGTCACAAAGATAAAAGAAGATCATAAAAAGCCCTATCTCTGGGGGTATATGCATGTATATAGGTTGAGGGTCATACAAACATGATAATGCATCTGTCCACTAGCTCCATCCAATGACAACAGAGGGGTGGAGGATGTGGTACATAGGTGGCACTGGTGCTAGGGCCGCCCGTATGAAAGCTATAGGATCTGTGCTCATTTGGGGCTACTCACTCTTGGGTCATCTAGTGCTGTTTGGCTTGAATCTCCTCTATTTGGTGATGGCGTAGCCTCGCTCCTATGAATCTTGTTACTTGTGGTCGTCATCTAGCTTAGCTCACCGTAGCCTGATGTAGTGTCAGTCATAGCTTCCATCTGTCTAGTTGTGTGCATCAGTTGTAAGAATTCATCCTTGTGTCTCTGAATCTCTATTAAGAAATGTCCTAACTTTCTCTGATCTTGGGAGTCCATAATCTCTCGTAGGGTGGGTTGTCCTTTGAACAAAGTCTCCTAGTTGTCTCTAATTTGAGTGTATGCTCTACAACGACATACAAAATGCTCCTCACATTCAATCTCCTCTATACATAGTCTGTAGATTTGCTCTACCCTAGGGACCCCATCTCATCTACTCCCGATCTCCAATCTGTGTGATGCAACCCTTAGCTGGCCAATTGCCACTCGTGAACTATGTGGCATATAGATGTCCATATAATGTGGCCTCTGTATGAATCCATCTGATAGAATGGTGAGAAAATGGTCTCTATAGTATGACATCCTCCCTTTAAACTAGGTGATCTCCATACTCTCTTGATGCAGAGCCTCCATAGGTCTTGACTCAGCACTAGATTCCTCTCGTTGCGAGAGAGCTGATAGTAAGGTGAGTCCAAGTCGTACTGAAAAGATGGTAGGTTCTTCATATCCCGCCCATGTGTCGAGAACCATGTTTTGACTTGTGAATACCATGCTCTATCATGCCCACTCAGACAATTGTACAACTGGCTCAAAAGTTGTACGAGTGAGTCTATCGTGGGGCAGCTCCCTCACCCTTTGAATGAAGCTCACTGATTCGAATTGTGCCTTGAGGACCATGCGTGGTGCAGAGAGCTCTGCTCGGATGATGTCATGTGGTACAATTTGCTTGCTACGAAACAAGTGTGAGATCATACATACCAGCGGCCTCTCAATCTGTGCCCACTGATGGGCTATCAAACCTAGTGCCCGTATTATCATTGAATACATCAAAGCCAAGGTGAGTAGTGTGTTGAAAGGCCACCCCTTTTTGTGGGGTCCTTGGAAGTGTGCCTAGTGGCACCTTCGCTCTAGTGTGGCCAGGGTTGCATAACCTTGGGTGAGTCTGTCAATAGCTACATGTCTCATGGTGAATGGTCCTGGTAGGCTAGTGGAAGTACTCCAAGTAAACATATGGAATAACCACCTTGACATGTCCTCCTACTATGGTGAATATGGTTGCACTCCTCACTGCACTTGATGTGTGAAAAATCATGACCTTGGTCTTGACAAGGTTCAAAGTCAATCCTCTATGTGTACAAAAGTCATCCAAAGCTTCGAGGTGGCATTGAAGCCCATCAGGTGATTTGAAATTAAAACAATATCATTAGCATATAAAAGTATGTGAATTGGGGTACCTCCCAGGTCACTCCTCTCACTGCCTGCTCATAGTATGTAGTCGGAGATCTCATCAATGTAAAGTCCAAAAGGTGTCAAGGAAAGTGGGTAGCCTTGCTTAACACCAATGGTGCTAGCGACGGGCTTTGATAAACAGCCAGGGTATCGGACTCGACCAAACACTTTCTCTTAGAGAGTGTAGATGGCCTACATCATCTTTGTCGGAATCCCAAGGCTCAATAGGTGCTTGAATAGCCTCTCGTGTGGGATTACATCAAAAGCCTTGCAAAAATCCACAAAGCAATCAGTAAAGTCTCTTCTTCCTTGCCTTTGCCCCATCAATGAGAATGCAGGATGAAGATATGGTCAATAGTGGAAAAAGCTCGTTTGAACCCAGCTTGACCTAGTGCTCGGAGGCTCTCATCCTTTGTATGAACTATGCTCTGCCTCAAGAACTGCTCCATATAACTTGGCCATTGTGTGCCCAATCATGATAGTCATGTAGGTCCCTAGATCTAGAGTGTCACGAGATTTGTGGATAGGCACGATAGTATGTTGTGTCCACTCCTCTCGGAAGGCCCCCCCTATAGCCCATTTGAAGACGTGCAATCAACGGGACTATAATGGAGGTTGCGTAGATGAGATGCTCACTTTGTAAACCAGTGTGGTCGGTTTCTCATCTGTGCTACATCCAGCATATGGTCCTCTCTACCATCAATGTAGTAATGAAAGAGTGTGCGGGTCAAGACTGAGGTGGTTGTGGAATGGGCGGTTGTTGAGGCACATCATAATCCCACTGCATAATCTTGCCAAATCTATGGGTTCTTAATAGGTTTAGTCGGATGAGGCTTGCGGAGAGTACACCATGTTGTCGCACTATCCATGCTCATGAATAAATTATATAACTCGAGCTCCTGTGCCTCTTCAAATGCATGCCGCTTTTGATGGGTCATTGCCTTCATTTGTCTACTAACTGCTCTTTGTAATTTCTCCCAAGGTTTGTTGTGCATGTAGGTATCTGTTAAGCACTATGCACTCATCAACATACCAACTGTTCTAGGGTCTAGTCCCAGTGGGAGTACATCCTTCTGTGAGTGGTGTGTGGGAAGGAGCTGATAGCTTAGGTGTGCAGGATGGATGAGATATGTGAAGAGAGAAACTGGGAGGGGGGGGTGGATGGGTGTAGTAGGCATAGGCCATGCTTGACCTTAGCTGAGTAGAGAGGGGCTAGCTCATGTGTGAAATGAATGGTGGTGTGTAGGGTACATGTGATAGGTCTATGTGGGGTACTATCTCCAGCGATGGAAAGGGAAAGGTATGTGTGGTTGGCTCCAATGGGTATGGGTGGAATGGTAAGTGATGTAATAAGATGAGTGGCTTCTCCAAGCCCAAAGATATAATCGATTGTGCTCCCTCCCCTTCCCTTTCATATTCATGTGGTATGCAATTTAAGCCTCCTGAAGTAGACCACTGAGCCATCCCGTTATAAATGAAGATGGCCCACCTCTCTAAGGGTGACCACCCAAAGCTTGTCCACCTCCCCAAGGATGGGCTCCCATTAAACTTCACTTGACTTCTTAGTTATTGCTAAGATTCAAAGGATGATAGCAATCAAAGGATGCAAAAGGAGTATAGATGTACGTAATCAATCTGACACTACGTTCGAGACGTGGGCAACCGCAATGTCATGCACAACTCTTAGGTTGGGAAATGTCCAAATGAAATTGAGCATATTCCATGGGCAACAACCTATTTTTTGCACGAAAATCATCTTAAACCTACTTTAATGGCAATGACCTATGTGAGTAAGAGCAACTACCTAACTCTCCTTTGAGGGTGACCATCTATATAACTAAGGGAAACCACCTATTACCTAGTTTTTCTATGGGTGACATCGACTTCCTCTCTCCTCCTACCCTCTATGGACAAAATCCATCTTCTATCCCTGTCCATTGGTGATCACCACTCTCTTACTCCTCCGAGCCTAAATGGATAGCCATCACTTCCTCCATCCTCCCAACCTTCTTAAGGTGAACTCCAACGTCTACCACTCACCGTGGGCCACCACCATTTCCTCTCTACTCCCATCATCCTTAAGATGAACACCAACTTCTTCCACTCTCTATGAGGCAACAACCACTTCCCATCTCCTCCCACCCTTCTTAAGGTGAGCTCCAACTTCTATCGATCAACATATGATGACCAATCTCTTTCTCTTCCCACCCTCCATGATCAGTCTTCAACCTCTACCCCTCTTCAAGGGTAACCAATAGTTCTCCACTCAAGTCATTTCCTTTCTCCATCCAAGAGTAATGACCCATCCTTTTTTAGAAGCACCCTCATAGCATTTGGCACCTTCTCACCTTGGTCTAGGGCAACCACCATACTCTCACACACAAAACGGGGTGAACATCTCTTTGCTTGGATGCTTGGATGATTTATTACAAGGGGAGACTAGTCAACTTCAATCATCCTTGGGTGCCAAAAGTTTTCTATCTCTTTATCTATGGCAATCACATTTCGTTCCATCATCAAAAGGATCATTATTATCATCCTCTTAGGGCATCCATCATTTTATTTCTCCCTTTCATAATCAAGGTCTCTCTTACATCGGGTGACCTTCAATCTTCTATTACCATCCTCCACTCTTTACCTTTGGGAATAACCATTACTCCTTCCATATCCACTAATCACCCATCTATGACAACTTCAAATTTGGGTGGCTATGCTTTCAATCACCCTTTCATGGAAACTTCAAATTTGGATGGTTGTTGAGAGGGTAAACTTCTTGGGTGGGAATGGTTAGGAGTCTATGCACTTGAATTGAGAACTTGTATACTCGTTGATTATCCAAAAGGAATGCATTGCCATCTTTTGTACTTTTGCCTATCTTTTCTTTCTTTT
Source organism: Ceratopteris richardii (assembly GCA_020310875.1). NCBI lineage: Eukaryota > Viridiplantae > Streptophyta > Polypodiopsida > Polypodiales > Pteridaceae > Ceratopteris > Ceratopteris richardii. Next base: position 23,447,336 of record CM035437.1, on the reverse strand, counting down.
TCTAAGTATGTAAGAGTAAGTTTCATGTGTGTATGTTGTAACTTAAGGTGTTGTAATAATTATTCATGGACGTGATTGTAATTAATTATTATCCAAGAAATGTGTATATTCCACGCCAAAAAGACCACCACTTATTACAACTCTACACCCTTTTGGAGTTTGAGGTGTGCAAAAGCATGTGAACAGCACAAGGAAGAAGAAGAAGCTTGGAGCACAACACACAATACTGAATGTATTACCAAGAGAATGTACAAAGATAAGTGACCCATTAGGGTTATAGGTGTATATACAAGCCCGGGGGGGGGGGGGGGGGGGGGGGGGGTGAAAAGGGAGGGAACCTCCTAAAGATGGAAAAAAAGTGTCCTAGCAGTCCTAGTGTGTTCACAATATCACTACCTAAATATATCAACAAATCCCCCTTGGGATTGATATGGTGAACAAGGAGCTGGCACTTATGTATAAGGAAGTGCCAAGCTATGTGGAATCAATCCACAAAAGGAAGTAAGCCTAAAGCTTTGCAGAAAAGTTCAAACTTCTCCCTAGGCAGAGCCTTTGTGAAAAGGTCTACAAGGTTCTCCTGTGTGGGCACATATGCCAAACTGATCTCTCCTTGACATAATGATAGTGCACCTCAATGTGCTTAGTGCAAGCATGGAACACAGTATTGCTCGCAACTTCCAATGCGCTTTGACTATTAGTGAAGATGGTGGTCCGCAAAAGATTGACCAACACCCAAATCAGCCATAAGGTGCCTGATCCACACACAATCAACAGTTGTTGTAAAAGTTATCCTATACTTAGCTTGACAACTAGAAGTGGCCATAGTAGGCTACTCTTACTAAACCAAGATATGCATCAGCTACCAAGAAACCACTAGTGTTAGTGATCCCCCCTTGGGATAAAACAATCCAAGTAGCCTGGTACCACTCAAGTAGTGAAAGATGCGCTTAACCGCCTACCAATGCTTGATACCTGGGCAATGCATAAACTTGCTCATTTGTGAGACAGCTAACCGAATACCAGGTCAAGTAATGCATAAGTAAATCAAGCATCCAACAACCTGTTGATAGAGAACAACATCAAATGCATCTTCAACATCATGAAGACTCAACCATAAACTTGTCTCCATAGGAGTGGCAATAGGTTGCAGTCTTCAAGGCCAAAATGTTCCAATAATGTGTCAATATATTATGTTTGACACAAAAGCTAGTCCGCCATCAACTTGCATAAATTGGATGCCCAAATAATGATGCAAATGCTCCAAATCAGACATCTCAAATGAGGCATGCAAATTAGCCTTAAAATCACCAATATGCTTCTCATTAGGACTAGTGAGAAGCATGTCATCAACATCGACAACAATGATCAAAAGCACATCATTTGCATGCTTAACATATAAGGTGCTCTCAGTTGGATTGTTCTCAAAACCATGTGCAATCAAGTAGGCATGTATGTTTTCGTACCAATCACGTGGTGCTTGTTTCAAACCATATAATGTCTTTTTCAATCTGCACAACTTTGTTTTCATGCCCTATCTGCACAAAACCATGGGGTTGAAAAGCATACACTTCTTCATGCAAGTCGTCATTCAGAAATGCAGTTTTAATATCAAATTGATGTATGTTCCAACCATGATGAGCTGCAAGTGCACAGATGCTATGAACAATAATCATTTGACATGGAAGTGCAATGGTCTCATCAAAATCAATGCCTCTTTCTTGAGCATAACCTTTTGCAACAAGCCTAGCCTTATACTTGTCAATTGCTCCATCAAGCTTATGCTTCAGCTTATGTACCTACTTAGTGCCAATGGCCTTGTTGCCCACTTAGTGTCGATGGCCTTCTTGCTAGGAGGTAAGTCATGAAGATCAGGTACCATTTTTCATAATGGCATCATATTCTAATATTAGCACTAGATTGTCCACTTGTAAAAAGAGGCAGCAAAGTGTCATACACATCTTTGGAGCTAAATGATTTCTCCTTTGTACATGAAAGTAATGGTTGAATAGCATCTTCCACAAAAACAGCATGGCTAACATGGATTCAAATATGAACATTGCGCGAGGCATGCTGCTATTGTGTTGTTGGTACCTTTTAAGAAAGATCATACTACACGTGATTCCACAATTGTTTTTGTGCCTAGGACAAATGCAATGGTACCTCAAGTTATTTTTTCATTGGGAAGTGAGGGAAAGCTCGTAAAGAGTGACAAGAGTTCTAGATTAATAGATTGATCATTGGTGTTAACTCGCATTTGTGTAGTATTCAAGTGATATAATTTCATGTGAGAGATTTCTATTCGGATGAACACCTATGTTAACTTTCTTGCATGTGTTATATCAATTCTAAGTGAAAATTGTCTAGAATTGCAATAAGAATCTTAGGTAGGGTAGAAGTCCACATTGTTGATTCTTTCTCTATAGTCTCCTTCAAACATGAGTTCTCTTTTTTAAGCTTCGTTTTGCTTCTAAGGATGCCGATCTTGAAGCAACCTCTTAAGATGCTTCGCATAGGGAGTCACTAGACTCCTTGCTTTGAGAGCTAGTAGGCCCCCTCCTTGCTTGCCTCTAGATAAGCAATTTGTGCAACGTGTTGAGCTTTTGATGTTGTTTTCATTCCAAGACAAGCTTTCTCATAGTCACTCTCTTCATCAGTTTGAACTCATAAGCAACTTACTTGCTTACTACTTTGGAGCCTGAAGGTGCCATAACAATCCTTAGTGTATTGTACAAGAAGGAAAAAATTTTATAGATATAATCGGTAGTCCCAAGTATGGAAAGAGAAGCAGAGTGGTCACCCATGTGGTGAAGTGGAGTGTCACCTATGAGTGGTGAAGCAAGGATAAGAAGATGGTGTTATTGCCAAGGATGGTAGTTAGCAGGGAATGGTGCCTAGGTATGGTCGTTTAGAGAGCATGGAGGATGAAGAGAGCTTTAGATTCACCATATGAGAGGAATACAGGGATTGACATTTAGTCACCAAGAGTGATCGCTTAGAAGATCTGTAGGAAGGATGAGAGTAGAGGTGCAAGGATGAGGGAGTAGAGGTGTGTCAAGAGAGGAGAATGGGAGGAGTAGAGATGCACCAAAAGAGAATGACAAGAGGATATATGCTAGGTGAATATGTTTCCCAATTGATGTTAGAGAGAAGAGGGTGATGTGAGATATCTAAGGTTAATGCCTCCTAGAAGGCGAGGATGATATACAATGATGTTGTCCAGGTGGTGAGAGAGTAGGGAGGGTGGTTATGTGGGTATCACCCAAGAGTGAGGGTAACCAAGGAGAGGTATGAGTGGGAGAAAGGTGTCACCAACATTGTGGAGATATACGAAGAATTCCTTGAAGGGATTGATGGTGAAGGCTTTGTTTTTAGGATGGGTAGCAATATAAATAGAAGGGGTGGTAATTTCCATGAATAGATCATTTCTCAAAGTCGGGGTGCCCAAAAAATCTTCCACGTGCAGATAAGGATTCACAAGGATTATAGATGTTACCCAATAGTCATGGAGTGTTGCATGGAGTCATCTAGTTCACACCTTGCCAAAAGCATTAGGTCATCCAAGGAGGCTTAGTCACCTAAGGGGCTACAATTCGCTTCCCAAGAGGGTTCCCTAGTCTTCCTAGTGACTTATTCACCCATGCTCATTTTACGCACCAAGGTAATATTCACCCACATATGGTAGAGGTTGCCTAATTATCATAGCATAGTCATCGGAATTGGAGTCTTCACTCACATGAGATAGTATTCAACCAAGAATCATGTGGTGTTCATCTAATGAAATTAGTTTTATATGAATGGATGATAATTCAAAGTGAAGATAGAGAATCGCCTAATGGAAATGGCATTTGCCCATTACTCAAGTTGCTGCTCTAGGTCACAAAGTGGTCACCCCAAGCTTAGTAGAAGTAGATGATGATCTAGTAGAAATGGGTCACCCTTGTGCTCCTTGTAGGTAGTGTCCCAAGAGGGATTTTGATTCAATTGAGATAGTCACCTAGTTTTTCCCAAAGTAGTTACCCAATTTAATGCTCATGTGTACTTGTCGAGTATAGGTATGGATAATAAGTAGATGCCCCATCAACTTGCAATGAAATGGAGGTACTCACCCTGGCTAGGCCTACTGAAATGAATAATGCCCAATCTCAACCAAGTGTTGGCAGTGACTACTAAAGGGACTACACAAAGTTAAAGCATGGATGGCTATGGTGGGAGAACCTTTGAAGATCTTGGGGCCTTGGTGGTGGCTATAAAAATCCCTCTATATATAACTTTCACCAGAAAGATATGAGTCTCTTTCCTACATTCATGCATCCTCACTTTTGTATCTTGAGAATTGCTTTTTCATTTATTTCCATATCTCTTAAGATTTCATTTGATTTAATCCATGTGTTCTTCCCTCTATTTTGACCACATGTATTTTTTTATTCCCTCCCTCCTCTCATCTATATAAGGAGAGGCATTTCTTGTATTTGGGATCCTTGGCCAAGTCTTTATGGCCTCTATTGGGAATAGAATGAAGTGCTACTTGTTTTTGACTATGTCCACGTGTGGTGTGTGGTGGCAGGCTTCTTGGGTGTGGATTTAACTTGGGTGTGCATGGGTGTAGGGATGCTTACATTTGTTGAAAGGTATGCATGTCTTGGAGATATTTGCTACATGAGCATGCGTGAGTGTGTCATGCCTTGCATCTTTTGTTTCTCAACTTGGAGGAAATTCTCACTTCCATGCAAGGTGATTAGATTCAAATACTCCCCTAAGCAACAAATTTGGTGCCCTTTCTAGGATGGTTCTTCGATTGTTGGTCTCTCTAATTCATGCTATTGTCTACACTTTTTATGATACACCTTGGAACTTGCAATAGGTTTGAATTTGCATCTTTTGTATCCCAACTTAGAGGAAATTCTCACTTCCATGCAAGGCAATTAGGGTCAAATAATACCCTAAGCAACAAATTTGGTGCCCTTATCAGGGATGTTTGACCCTCAATTGTTGGTTTCTTCAAGTCATGTTGTTGTCTATACTTTTTATAATGCATCTTGGCACTTGGAATAGGTTTGAATTTGCATGGCCTTCAGTTGTCCTTGGATACCATTCTTATTCCTTTGGTTTTTTGTTTAGTTTTAGTTCATTTCTATTCGTTTTATTATAACTCCCACTCACTCTCACATGCACACACACACTTGCTCACACACACATGTGGCATTACTACCCTCATTCTACATAACTATTTTTGACACTTCCAACTGCGTTTTGTGCAAGCTGAGGAGTAATCAAGCTTGAGGAGTATTAGTAGAGCATATGTTTCAAATTTCATAATTTTTGGAGCTCATTTGAGGCTTCAAATTAATCTAAGAACCTATTTTTTAAACTAGACTACACTCTTAGTCTAAAACAGGTCACGAGCTAATAAAAAACTATAAAAAGAGCTTGAGAGATCATTTTTGGGGAGACACAATTAGAGATTGGACTTTCCTTTGAGCATTGTATACATTTCTTAAGCTATTGAATAGAAGATTCCATTGTGCTACTCTTTGTTTTTTCGTGTGTGTGTGTGTGTGTGTGTGTGTGTGTGTGCATTCTGTTAGGGGAGCACTAGATTGTGCCCTCTGACTAGACTAGAAAAGATTGTGGAATTATACTTTCGATTATCGGGTCACCCACATAGGGGAAATAATACAAGAATGTGTAGTTGATACAAGAAGTCCCACAACACGAGATTGATAGGAATGGATAACTTGACTAGAGATGATAGAAGAGATTCCACAACCCGAGATCATAGGTATGAAACAAGATATCTGTATTACAAAAAATCCCTGGGGGAGATGAACTAGATAGAAGAAATAACTTGACAAGGTCTCATACTACAAGATTACAACATGACATAATAGGATGTCCAAGATACTAGACTAGACAAGACTAGAACAAGGCACAAGACTAGAACTTGAACAAGAACTTGGAAAGTACTTACTTGGAGATCGTGACTCCTTAAGCTCCCAAGGCTAACATCCACAAGACAATATGAATGTGGCCAACCCCTCCTTATATAGGTTTTCAAGGGCAGTTCATCAATGGTGGTTACGACTTGATGATGTCATTGATGATAACATTAATCTGAAACATGACCTATGGATATTAGAATCAAGCAAGAAGACAGTCAATCTTAGGGTTTTGGCACGTTTCGGATGTAATGGAAGCATTGCTCTCTCTCCAAATTCTAAACCAATCATGAGATATATAAATCACATGGAATTTGAGGTTTATGATGGTTTTTTTGTCCATGACATCACCTTCCCCTCAAGCGGTGAGTTCCACGAAGAGCGACCATGTTCTCTAGCTTGGGTTTTATCGGATTTTGCCTATGGAATTCACGAACCTTGATTGTTGATCTCTGAAGATTTTTTGTATGTTCCCAAGTATGATCACTCACATCATATCCTTTCCAATGAATAATGTATTCCAATATTCCTCGAGAGATTCTTGAATCTAAGACATGCTCAACCTCAAATTCTTCATGATCCTCAATCTTGATAGATTGTGAAGTACTAGGTCTCTCTTGAGCTTCCTTGGGTTCTTCGTGCAATAGATCCTTGTGCATCTAGTGGTAGCTTATGGCATTTCCAAGATATTTGATGGAGAGCTTTGAGTAAGCATGCTTCTTTGATTGAACATGAACTCCTCCTTGTCCTTTACCTTCTTGTTATCTTCATAATATGTATACTCCATATCATTTCTTATGACTTCTTGGGCTTGAAAGGTTCTTGATTCGGATTCTTGAGGAATAATGTCTTGATTATTCAACACTTCTATCTCTTGGACTTGGCTTTCTTTGAATAATTGATTCTCACACTCAAGTGCTTGATTGATAGCCTCATCTAAAGTATTTACTTGAGATGTAGAGAGCAAATGATCCTTTATTTCATCTCTTAGATCGCTTTGAAATCGACTAACTAGATAGACTTCCTAATATGCAAATTTGAACCAATCATGAGATATACAAATCACATGGAATCTGAGGTTTAAGATGGTTTTGTTTATCCATGACACATTCTCTAGTGCTTCTCACTCACTCACTTGTGCACTCCTATCACCCATGGTCATCATACCATCCTCACATCTCCATGGATTGACATTGATAAAGTGGATCTTCACCAAAGTGGTACTTCCATTGTGCTAGTGATAGTAACTCATAAATAAAAACTCCAAATGATGTGAAACTTGACATATGAACTTAAGATTAGGTCTTACACTAGGGGAAAAATTCAAATCAATGATTTGAATCTCTTAGGAGGAGATTATGACTCAAGTGCCTAGTATACCACACAATTTTAGTGAGTCAAGTGAGTCTAGAAATTTGAAGTGATATAGATGTCATGGCATGCTCAAGTGACATCCATGGAAAACCTTTAAGTGAAGAATGCATATCACGAATAAAAAGTGAGTATTGTACTGCTCTAAAATTCATTGGTACCAGCAATCATGGAGAGTTGTTCTACTTGGATGGACTTAATCGCAATATCATACAATTGCGGTCATCTAGAAGATCCACATCTTGGAAGAAGCCAGCCCTTAAAATCTATAGAAGGTCACTATCTTAATAAGCAATACAACATGTATGCAATGTGTGAAAATTTCAATCATATCGATGATTTGGGAGCATTAGAGATGAAGAATTGGTCCTGCAGAGGAATTAGTCACTACTCCTCATGGAAAGTCCATCGAATAGGATACTTTGTGTGGATAGAGTTTTGACTAACTCTAAGCTTGAAGAAGTCTACCTAGTCATAGGAACGAACCTTACCCTATGGAATTATGGATCGTTTAGTAAAGCAAGAACTAGCTCAATCATCATCCAAGAGATAAAATGTCGTGAAAATGAGCTTTTGATTACCTACAAAGATAGAAAACAAAAGGAGTATTAGAAAGTATCTAAGGAGGAGAAATCAAAACATACCTATCTAGGACAACCTGTCTTCTCTCCAAAGAAGCAAGAACAAAAGTGTCAAGAGAAAGTAGAGACTAGGGAATTCTCAAGAGAAAATAAATTGAACAAGGAGTAATCCCACATTCCCAATGATGCAAAAGTTGACAAATGGAGTTGTTTTAGGAGGAGGAAATCCTAACCCTCAAGTTAGACCTCTAAAGGTTTGAGACCTCCTAATCCACGAGTGATGCAACAAAATGTCTTTTCATTCCTACTTGTAAGACCACAAGATGGAGGTAGAAGGACTTGACCTTCTTAAGTTGCCAAATCCATGAAGGATCATTATGATACTATTGATCCTTATGATCATGAAGCAAAAAACAAGTGCTCTAACTAGAGAAAGTGAATGATTTTTTCACTCAATACAAAGATTTGGGCTCATATTGGTAGGAAGTACATTGAATTGATACCAACCATTGGATAGGTGGATGTTTTGAGATGTTGGAAATCTCCTAGATGAGCTCATTGGTGATTTTTAAAAGAAAGGAGTCATACATTTCACCTCTTCTCTTATTCATAGCTTCAAGCAACATATTCATGAGATGATGAGGCTTTTTGCTCATATATTTAAGCGATATGTGGATAGATGTCTAGTCATGGAGCTTCCTCCCCAAGAAAAGTGGATTTCTCTCTATTTGAATGGATTCCTTGGCATTGAGTTGCAGACATTTGTTTGTGTAAAGCACTTGCAAACATTTGATACATGCTTGAAAGATACAAAGATCTAGAAGAAAATCTCAAAAAATACCTAAAGCTTCCATAGGTACACACTAATTTAGGCTCTTCTATGAGTCATGGATTGCACCTTCCTTCTATTGATGAACTTGCAGACATGGTAGCTAAGAAGTTGGGAACAATAGCCATTAGGAAATCAAGTATACCAAAGTGCACCCCAACATGTGCAACCACTTAGAAGATGTTTTCAATGGGGAGGAGACCATCCAACACAAATTTGTACCTTTGGGAAAGCTCAACCATGCAAATAGAATGGAAACAAAATATTATCAATATTATTAGAAGATCACAAATTACACCACAAATGATTTTCATGACAATGAAAAATATGTGAGACAACATCCTACATATCTACCAAGGTCACATTCGTGTGCACCTTGTGGTCCACCAAAAGATTATAACCATTGGAAATATTATCGAGCACCTAGGCCACAAATGGGTCTACAATATCCTAATCCTCCATAACCTATCCTAGGACAACAACCACCTCCACCACAAAACTTCTTTCCTATGAAATACACCAATCTAGAAGATAAGAAAGAATGATCCATTGTACCTATTTCATTTGCACCACCTCTATTTGTGCAAGAAATGGATTTTGATTATCCCATAGGAGAACAATAATATTATGAGGAGCCACAAATGAACTAATTTTCTTATTAGGGCCAATACCTTTCAACATGGTGTATGGGAAAAAAAATCTTCCCAATAAACTTTCTTGTTCCAAATCTCTATGTAGTTAAGAATTATAAGTGGAAAAGCCATGAGCTCTCAGAGAAAGTGCTCCAAAATGGAACACTGGAAGAATCTCCAAGAAACCAAACTTATAGCTCTAGCAAGAATTTATGCTTCCAAAAGAAGGCAAAAGGCTTATTATGACAATCACATCAAAGACAAAGGACTCAAGCAAGGAGATCTTGTCCTCATTACAGGTTGAAATAACATGCGAAGAAATTATAGAAGCATGGATATGGACCAATGATCAACAACTACATCTAGGCAAGTGGTGCAGACAGTTCAACTACCTTGGATGGAAACATATTACCGAGCTACATCAACAATCATAGAGCAAATTTGTAGAACAATCCTATCATGGATGACATCTTAGAAAGAAGGCTCAGGGTGCAAAAAAGGAAGGAGGAAGCATAAAGTATTTGAGAATAATCAAGGCAAGAAGTCCTAGAGAGGATCAAAAAAAGAAATTCTAACAAAGGTAGAGATATGAACAAATTCGAGGAAAAGAACAACCAAAACCTATCTCAATACACACTTACACAAACCTCAATCACATTATCAATGACAAAAGACCTTATCTTACCACAGTTCTATGATACACCAACCTATCTCTAATGTCAATGTTGATAGATATCGCATCAACCCTCAACACGTTAGGAGGTCCATTGTAGAGAATTTCTAAAAAGATAAGGCCCATTAGAACTTACATAGTATGCATAGAAGGAACTTATACTTAATGCTTAGGAGAAGTTGAATAGCCTATTCACATTGGAAATTGTTGGTGCATATGGTAAGCCCAAGTGCTTGACTATATTCTTTGGGCTTCATTCAAGTATGAGGAAGTCATGTGTACACATATGAATTCTAAAGTCCAATTCTAAGGTTAAAAGTCATATCACTTTTATCCATTGTAAAAAGACCTTTGCGGATAGAATCTCATGAGTTTTATTTATTTTAGATAAAGCAAGAAATTATGGCTCTCATTTGAATTCAAAATTCAAATGAACATCATAAAAGTGAGAAGAATATTAGGTGAAGTATATCAAACAATAATCTTCTAAAATCGAAGGGAAAAGTATACATATACTCCGCTAGTTTAGTCGCAAGTGTGATAGTCTTTAATCTCACTTCTTGAGTGCCCATTGTACTCATCTCATATTCCATGGAGTCCTCTAACACCTTCATGTACTATACTTTACTTCTCAACATACACATTAAGTTTCTATCATCATCTTCATATATTGTTCACTATTTGTGTGCATAGCTCAAGTCTATCAACTTCTCAAAGCTATAGAAGAAAATATATGGTCTCGTTGACTTATCTATTGATTGGTTCATGACGATAAGACTCTTAATAAGTTTTTCCAGAAATTCTTTTAGCCATTGGAGCTTTATGTACATAGATATGAGTATATCTCTATGAATATGTATGTGTATCATCTCCTTCCTAAAAGATCAGGATTACACTTGTTACTTCTTAAATATATAGCTCACTTTATAGTCACTCTAAATTCATGAAATATCTTTTTTTCACTCACTTACCTTCTTATTTGAAGACGTGCAAAAGGATTTTGCTCAATTCCTAGTAGATTGTGAGCATTGAACAATTTTTTGAGAGCCTTCTTCCATAAATAGAAGCTTTTTCTACATGTACAATTTCTAGAACTTGTCTTACTTGACTCAAAAACTTGATATCAATGCTCTAAAGTAGCATGGTAATATTATTGCATAGATTGGAATCTTAGGATGTCTATTAGAGTGTCCAAGCAAGAAATATGCTCTCTTAGAGTAGGAGTTTGCAAAGACCCTCTCATCTTTGCAATCCGTGATGACTCCTCATAGTGGTATCAGAAAAGTCATAATTTATACATTATGGGTGATGATTTTCAATCTTCATTGCAAATTGGATGGAAGTAGCTACTCAGCAAGGTCTCTAAGGATGGAAGCAGCCATGTATCCATAGAAGCATCAACTCAAGGTAGAAACCTCTATGGATAAATCTCTGGAGATGAGTTGATGCCTATGATAAAAACTAATGGACAACGAACACAAGAGGATCAAGGAAGGTTGAACACATGGTGTGCAAAGGATTCTTTGGCAAGCTCATACATTCTAAAATTTATTTTTGACTTCACAAGAGACCTAGAATCTTGGAAGCATTCTTCTCTTCAAACACCAAGGCCAAGAAGAATCAACTATGGATGAAGTTCACATCTCTCAAGAGGTAGCTCAAGAAAAATGTCACGGACTTTGTCACAAAGATTAATGATATAGTTGATCAATTAGGAAGTATTGGAGAGATGAAAGATGAAGAAATAAATATAATGCAATTCATAAATGGAATCAAAATAGAGGACAAGGGAAGCATTCACCACTGCCATGGACTTATGCATGGACATGAAAGTACCGATTTCAACACACTCATGGGCAACTCTTCATTTATGAAGCCAAGCTTATGAAGAATGGTGAGACACAAAAATGTGATTGATCATCTACAGTTTACACAGATAAAAGTAGACGTAAACATGTCAAGGGAAAAGGCAAGAAAATTTATGAAGAAGCAAGCACCTTCCAAGTTACTTTACAAGTAGAGGTAGAAGTTCGAGGAAGAGGTGGGATGGTAGACAAGGCACGGGGAGTTCACAAAGCTCCTCATCTTGTTCCATATGTGGATTAACCAAGCATATCATTGAGCATTTCTTAATAACCCAAGGAACCAGAGAAGAAGATAATAGAGGAGGATATGGTGTTCCTAAAGGCAGATACAACAATAGTTGGATATAAAAACAAGAATAACTACAATAACAAATATCAAGGTGGCTACAAATGAAGAAGAGATTACAACAATTACATTTATAATCAATCACAATATGATTCACTTCTACTCATGATGTGACAATGAAAGGAGGTAAATTAGATGAGCATTTGTTCTACATTGGTTCTAGATGTTCAAATCATGTAGCAAGGAATGTAGCACTACTCTCAGATTGGAGGACCCCAAGAACAAGCATGAAGTACAAACAATAGATGAAACAAGGCACCCTATGAAGAAGATTGGAAATGTGAAGACTCAAATGTAACATGAATTTGTTGAGGAGAGATTCTCCATGTACCTAGTATCACAAATTTGATAAGTGTAGGACAAAGTGTGGAAAATGGTTTGCACATGAGCTTCAAACATATGGACCTTATGTACAAGACCCATACCAAGAATTCAAGAAGATAGCCAAAAGAGAAAAGACATGTATTTTTTCACTTTTAACTCCAAAACACAAGGAATACAATAGTGTTCAACTATGTCACTCAAATCCTATTAGAGTTAGAGGTTTGGAATAAAAGATTAGAACACATTGGAGATAGGGACTTAAAAATCAATAGAGATCAAAATGAACTTGGACTATCTAACATTTTTGAAAAACATATGATTTACAAATGTAGGGCATGTCGATTTGGCAAATCTCACAATCAACCATTCACACAAGAGTAAATACATGGAGAAATTTTGGAACTTGTTCACACTAATGTTTGTGGACCAAGAAATGAACCCTCTATCCCACGGTCAAGGTATTGTGTGTCCTTCATTGATGATTGTGGAAGATGGACCATACTTTCTTTTATGAAGCATAAAGATGAAGTGTTTGCTTATTTCAAAATGTACCTAGCACTAGTAGAGAATCAAGCAGGTAAAACCCTTAAGCGGCTAAGGTCTGATGGAGGAGGAGAACACTTCTTCCATGATTTTGATTCTTACCTGAAAGAAAGGGAATCAAAAGAGAGATAACTACTAGATATAAACTAGAGTAGAATGGGATAGTAGAAAGAAGGGATATGACCACTGTGGAAGTATCTAGGTGAATGCTAAATAACAAGAAGTTGCCCAATTATCTATGGGTGGAAGCAATATCTACTATGACCTATCTCATAAAAAATTTACCCTCAAAAACTTTTGAAGGAATGATTCGTTATGAAACTTGAAATGGTAGAAGATCAAGCTTGGATCATTACAAAATATTTGGTGTATTGCATATTCACATATACCATCAAAAATGAGAGGTAAACTTGATCCCAAGGAAGAGAAATGTGTTTTCATAGTTTATTACCTAAATCAAAAGGGTTATATGCTATATAACCCTAGTACCAAAGGATTCGTAGTAAGTTCAGATGTAGTATTTGATGAAAATAAGTCTTGGTTTGAAGAAGAATGTAGGAAAACCAAACTTCCCTATGACTTGGTGGATGATTTTCCAACACTTTTAAGCAAAGGCACACATACACTTGAAGAGTCAAGTAATATAGAGGGGGATCAAAAAAACCTAGAAAGGAGATCAATTCATGGAAAGTTAAAGGAAAGTTACAAGAGTTAAGAGATGTATCACAATCATCACAAAAAACTTTTAGAAGATCTACATGGGAGAAGAAGAAACCAAAAAGGTATGGATATGACACTTCATTGGTAACTAAGATATCTATTTACATAGCTCAAGATTTGAGCTCTAAAGAGCGCTCATAAGCTAAGAAGAAACCAGAATGGAAACATGCCATGGAACAAGAAATTGGAGCTTTACAAGAAAACAACACTTGGACTTACTTCCCAAGACATCAACCATGAAAGGCATTGGATCTAGATGGATCTATAAGGTAAAGAAGAAATTTAATGAAACCATTAATAGGTAAAAGGCTAGGTTAATGGGAATGGATATGCTCGGTCTCAAGTCATTGTTAACAGGAAACCTTCTCTCCTATAGCAAAAATGCCTACAATCAGAGCACTTGTGAGTATTGCAAGTGCCAAGCATTGGAAGATGATATATTGGAAGAATGCATTTCTAAATGGATGGATATCAAAAGAGGTATACATGTCTCAAAACCATTTTTTTGAAGAATCAAAATATCATGGACATGTTTGCATATTAAGAAGAGTCTTATATGCGCTAATGCAAGTGCCAAGAGCTTGGAATCATAGACTTATAACCTACTTGCAGGATAAAGGGTTTATGGTGAGCAAGGCACATCCTTCCCTATTCATTAAAAGATCACATGAAGAAATTATATATCTCTTTGTAGATGTGGATGAAATTATAGTAACAACTAATGATGTTGAAGGCATTAGAAGAATCAAATATCAAATGAAAGAAGAATTAAAGATCAGTTATCTAGGATAGCTCACATACTTCCTTGGATTGGAGCTAGTATATACAGAGCATGGTACTTACCTCAATCAAAAGACATACATCAAAGATATGCTAGCAAAATCTAAGATGGAAAATTCTAAATTTGCAGGGACACCTCTGGAATTAACTTTAAATTTAAGTGTTCATGAAGGTGATCTCAATGAAGATGTGAGAAGCAATCAAATTAAAGGAAGCCTCAACTATGCTACTCTCACTAGTGTAGATATTAGCTACACTATGAGTGTCTCAAGCCACCTCATGCATACACCTAGGAATCCATATATTGAAGTAGCCAAAAGGATCCTCAAACATCTCAAAGGAACAAGTAATGTGGAATGATTCTATTCATACACTCTGATATAGATATTAAGATTTTATCTCATGCAAATGGAGTAGGATCAAGAGATGATATGAGAAGTACCTCTAGTTATCTTTCATTTTTAGGCTCTAAGATCATTTCTTGGTCATCAAAGAAGAAACCTAGTATTGCTCTCTCATCTACAGAGGTTGAATACAAAGGATTGGCCAATGCTACTCAAGAAGCAATATGGATCAAGACACTATACTCTCCCTTGGGAGTAAAGTCATCCATTCCTCACATATTTGATGATAATATGAGTTCTTTGCATCTTACATCCAATCCTATCTATCATGTTAGGACCACACACATTGAGGTTCATTATCACTATGTTAGGGAGAAGATTACAGAAAAGGAGATTGACATTCCATATTTCTCAACTCAACAACAATGTGCATACATGATGATTAAAGCTTTGGATGGAGTGAAGCTTAAAAGATTCTAATCTATGATTGGACTTCAAGAGATTACAAAGGACTGAATGTTCAAGCATCTTAGGCTTGAGGGGGATTTGTTGGTGCATATGGCAAGCCTAAGTGCTTGACCAAAGTCGTTGTACTTCATTGAACTATCAAGAAGTCATGTGTACACAAATAATTATAATGTCCACTTCTAACTGGCTAGGCCTACTGAAATGAATAATGCCCAATCTCAACCAAGTGTTGGCAGTGACTACTAAAGGGACTACACAAAGTTAAAGCATGGATGGCTATGGTGGGAGAACCTTTGAAGATCTTGGGGCCTTGGTGGTGGCTATAAAAATCCCTCTATATATAACTTTCACCAGAAAGATATGAGTCTCTTTCCTACATTCATGCATCCTCACTTTTGTATCTTGAGAATTGCTTTTTCATTTATTTCCATATCTCTTAAGATTTCATTTGATTTAATCCATGTGTTCTTCCCTCTATTTTGACCACATGTATTTTTTTATTCCCTCCCTCCTCTCATCTATATAAGGAGAGGCATTTCTTGTATTTGGGATCCTTGGCCAAGTCTTTATGGCCTCTATTGGGAATAGAATGAAGTGCTACTTGTTTTTTGACTATGTCCACGTGTGGTGTGTGGTGGCAGGCTTCTTGGGTGTGGATTTAACTTGGGTGTGCATGGGTGTAGGGATGCTTACATTTGTTGAAAGGTATGCATGTCTTGGAGATATTTGCTACATGAGCATGCGTGAGTGTGTCATGCCTTGCATCTTTTGTTTCTCAACTTGGAGGAAATTCTCACTTCCATGCAAGGTGATTAGATTCAAATACTCCCCTAAGCAACAAATTTGGTGCCCTTTCTAGGATGGTTGATCTTCGATTGTTGGTCTCTCTAATTCATGCTATTGTCTACACTTTTTATGATACACCTTGGAACTTGCAATAGGTTTGAATTTGCATCTTTTGTATCCCAACTTAGAGGAAATTCTCACTTCCATGCAAGGCAATTAGGGTCAAATAATACCCTAAGCAACAAATTTGGTGCCCTTATCAGGGATGTTTGACCCTCAATTGTTGGTTTCTTCAAGTCATGTTGTTGTCTATACTTTTTATAATGCATCTTGGCACTTGGAATAGGTTTGAATTTGCATGGCCTTCAGTTGTCCTTGGATACCATTCTTATTCCTTTGGTTTTTTGTTTAGTTTTAGTTCATTTCTATTCGTGTTATTATAACTCCCACTCACTCTCACATGCACACACACACTTGCTCACACACACACATGTGGCATTACTACCCTCATTCTACATAACTATTTTTGACACTTCCAACTGCGTTTTGTGCAAGCTGAGGAGTAATCAAGCTTGAGGAGTATTAGTAGAGCATATGTTTCAAATTTCATAATTTTTGGAGCTCATTTGAGGCTTCAAATTAATCTAAGAACCTATTTTTTAAACTAGACTACACTCTTAGTCTAAAACAGGTCACGAGCTAATAAAAAACTATAAAAAGAGCTTGAGAGATCATTTTTGGGGAGACACAATTAGAGATTGGACTTTCCTTTGAGCATTGTATACATTTCTTAAGCTATTGAATAGAAGATTCCATTGTGCTACTCTTTGTTTTTTCTTGTGTGTGTGTGTGTGTGTGTGTGTGTGTGTGCATTCTGTTAGGGGAGCACTAGATTGTGCCCTCTGACTAGACTAGAAAAGATTGTGGAATTATACTTTCGATTATCGGGTCACCCACATAGGGGAAATAATACAAGAATGTGTAGTTGATACAAGAAGTCCCACAACACGAGATTGATAGGAATGGATAACTTGACTAGAGATGATAGAAGAGATTCCACAACCCGAGATCATAGGTATGAAACAAGATATCTGTATTACAAAAAATCCCTGGGGGAGATGAACTAGATAGAAGAAATAACTTGACAAGGTCTCATACTACAAGATTACAACATGACATAATAGGATGTCCAAGATACTAGACTAGACAAGACTAGAACAAGGCACAAGACTAGAACTTGAACAAGAACTTGGAAAGTACTTACTTGGAGATCGTGACTCCTTAAGCTCCCAAGGCTAACATCCACAAGACAATATGAATGTGGCCAACCCCTCCTTATATAGGTTTTCAAGGGCAGTTCATCAATGGTGGTTACGACTTGATGATGTCATTGATGATAACATTAATCTGAAACATGACCTATGGATATTAGAATCAAGCAAGAAGACAGTCAATCTTAGGGTTTTGGCACGTTTCGGATGTAATGGAAGCATTGCTCTCTCTCCAAATTCTAAACCAATCATGAGATATATAAATCACATGGAATTTGAGGTTTATGATGGTTTTTTTGTCCATGACATCACCTTCCCCTCAAGCGGTGAGTTCCACGAAGAGCGACCATGTTCTCTAGCTTGGGTTTTATCGGATTTTGCCTATGGAATTCACGAACCTTGATTGTTGATCTCTGAAGATTTTTTGTATGTTCCCAAGTATGATCACTCACATCATATCCTTTCCAATGAATAATGTATTCCAATATTCCTCGAGAGATTCTTGAATCTAAGACATGCTCAACCTCAAATTCTTCATGATCCTCAATCTTGATAGATTGTGAAGTACTAGGTCTCTCTTGAGCTTCCTAGGGTTCTTCGTGCAATAGATCCTTTGTGCATCTAGTGGTAGCTTATGGCATTTCCAAGATATTTGATGGAGAGCTTTGAGTAAGCATGCTTCTTTGATTGAACATGAACTCCTCCTTGTCCTTTACCTTCTTGTTATCTTCATAATATGTATACTCCATATCATTTCTTATGACTTCTTGGGCTTGAAAGGTTCTTGATTCGGATTCTTGAGGAATAATGTCTTGATTATTCAACACTTCTATCTCTTGGACTTGGCTTTCTTTGAATAATTGATTCTCACACTCAAGTGCTTGATTGATAGCCTCATCTAAAGTATTTACTTGAGATGTAGAGAGCAAATGATCCTTTATTTCATCTCTTAGATCGCTTTGAAATCGACTAACTAGATAGACTTCCTAATATGCAAATTTTGAACCAATCATGAGATATACAAATCACATGGAATCTGAGGTTTAAGATGGTTTTGTTTATCCATGACACATTCTCTAGTGCTTCTCACTCACTCACTTGTGCACTCCTATCACCCATGGTCATCATACCATCCTCACATCTCCATGGATTGACATTGATAAAGTGGATCTTCACCAAAGTGGTACTTCCATTGTGCTAGAGTGATAGTAACTCATAAATAAAAACTCCAAATGATGTGAAACTTGACATATGAACTTAAGATTAGGTCTTACACTAGGGGAAAAATTCAAATCAATGATTTGAATCTCTTAGGAGGAGATTATGACTCAAGTGCCTAGTATACCACACAATTTTAGTGAGTCAAGTGAGTCTAGAAATTTGAAGTGATATAGATGTCATGGCATGCTCAAGTGACATCCATGGAAAACCTTTAAGTGAAGAATGCATATCACGAATAAAAAGTGAGTATTGTACTGCTCTAAAATTCATTGGTACCAGCAATCATGGAGAGTTGTTCTACTTGGATGGACTTAATCGCAATATCATACAATTGCGGTCATCTAGAAGATCCACATCTTGGAAGAAGCCAGCCCTTAAAATCTATAGAAGGTCACTATCTTAATAAGCAATACAACATGTATGCAATGTGTGAAAATTTCAATCATATCGATGATTTGGGAGCATTAGAGATGAAGAATTGGTCCTGCAGAGGAATTAGTCACTATTCCTCATGGAAAGTCCATATCGAATAGGATACTTTGTGTGGATAGAGTTTTGACTAACTCTAAGCTTGAAGAAGTCTACCTAGTCATAGGAACGAACCTTACCCTATGGAATTATGGATCGTTTAGTAAAGCAAGAACTAGCTCAATCATCATCCAAGAGATAAAATGTCGTGAAAATGAGCTTTTGATTACCTACAAAGATAGAAAACAAAAGGAGTATTAGAAAGTATCTAAGGAGGAGAAATCAAAACATACCTATCTAGGACAACCTGTCTTCTCTCCAAAGAAGCAAGAACAAAAGTGTCAAGAGAAAGTAGAGACTAGGGAAGATTCTCAAGAGAAAATAAATTGAACAAGGAGTAATCCCACATTCCCAATGATGCAAAAGTTGACAAATGGAGTTGTTTTAGGAGGAGGAAATCCTAACCCTCAAGTTAGACCTCTAAAGGTTTGAGACCTCCTAATCCACGAGTGATGCAACAAAATGTCTTTTCATTCCTACTTGTAAGACCACAAGATGGAGGTAGAAGGACTTGACCTTCTTAAGTTGCCAAATCCATGAAGGATCATTATGATACTATTGATCCTTATGATCATGAAGCAAAAAACAAGTGCTCTAACTAGAGAAAGTGAATGATTTTTTCACTCAATACAAAGATTTTGGGCTCATATTGGTAGGAAGTACATTGAATTGATACCAACCATTGGATAGGTGGATGTTTTGAGATGTTGGAAATCTCCTAGATGAGCTCATTGGTGATTTTTAAAAGAAAGGAGTCATACATTTCACCTCTTCTCTTATTCATAGCTTCAAGCAACATATTCATGAGATGATGAGGCTTTTTGCTCATATATTTAAGCGATATGTGGATAGATGTCTAGTCATGGAGCTTCCTCCCCAAGAAAAGTGGATTTCTCTCTATTTGAATGGATTCCTTGGCATTGAGTTGCAGACATTTGTTTGTGTAAAGCACTTGCAAACATTTGATACATGCTTGAAAGAATACAAAGATCTAGAAGAAAATCTCAAAAAATACCTAAAGCTTCCATAGGTACACACTAATTTAGGCTCTTCTATGAGTCATGGATTGCACCTTCCTTCTATTGATGAACTTGCAGACATGGTAGCTAAGAAGTTGGGAACAATAGCCATTAGGAAATCAAGTATACCAAAGTGCACCCCAACATGTGAAACCACTTAGAAGATGTTTTCAATGGGGAGGAGACCATCCAACACAAATTTGTACCTTTGGGAAAGCTCAACCATGCAAATAGAATGGAAACAAAATATTATCAATATTATTAGAAGATCACAAATTACACCACAAATGATTTTCATGACAATGAAAAATATGTGAGACAACATCCTACATATCTACCAAGGTCACATTCGTGTGCACCTTGTGGTCCACCAAAAGATTATAACCATTGGAAATATTATCGAGCACCTAGGCCACAAATGGGTCTACAATATCCTAATCCTCCATAACCTATCCTAGGACAACAACCACCTCCACCACAAAACTTCTTTCCTATGAAATACACCAATCTAGAAGATAAGAAAGAATGATCCATTGTACCTATTTCATTTGCACCACCTCTATTTGTGCAAGAAATGGATTTTGATTATCCCATAGGAGAACAATAATATTATGAGGAGCCACAAATGAACTAATTTTCTTATTAGGGCCAATACCTTTCAACATGGTGTATGGGAAAAAAAATCTTCCCAATAAACTTTCTTGTTCCAAATCTCTATGTAGTTAAGAATTATAAGTGGAAAAGCCATGAGCTCTCAGAGAAAGTGCTCCAAAAATGGAACACTGGAAGAATCTCCAAGAAACCAAACTTATAGCTCTAGCAAGAATTTATGCTTCCAAAAGAAGGCAAAAGGCTTATTATGACAATCACATCAAAGACAAAGGACTCAAGCAAGGAGATCTTGTCCTCATTACAGGTTGAAATAACATGCGAAGAAATTATAGAAGCATGGATATGGACCAATGATCAACAACTACATCTAGGCAAGTGGTGCAGACAGTTCAACTACCTTGGATGGAAACATATTACCGAGCTACATCAACAATCATAGAGCAAATTTGTAGAACAATCCTATCATGGATGACATCTTAGAAAGAAGGCTCAGGGTGCAAAAAAGGAAGGAGGAAGCATAAAGTATTTGAGAATAATCAAGGCAAGAAGTCCTAGAGAGGATCAAAAAGAAGAAATTCTAACAAAGGTAGAGATATGAACAAATTTGAGGAAAAGAACAACCAAAACCTATCTCAATACACACTTACACAAACCTCAATCACATTATCAATGACAAAAGACCTTATCTTACCACAGTTCTATGATACACCAACCTATCTCTAATGTCAATGTTGATAGATATCGCATCAACCCTCAACACCGTTAGGAGGTCCATTGTAGAGAATTTCTAAAAAAGATAAGGCCCATTAGAACTTACATAGTATGCATAGAAGGAACTTATACTTAATGCTTAGGAGAAGTTGAATAGCCTATTCACATTGGAAATTGTTGGTGCATATGGTAAGCCCAAGTGCTTGACTATATTCTTTGGGCTTCATTCAAGTATGAGGAAGTCATGTGTACACATATGAATTCTAAAGTCCAATTCTAAGGTTAAAAGTCATATCACTTTTATCCATTGTAAAAAGACCCTTTGCGGATAGAATCTCATGAGTTTTATTTATTTTAGATAAAGCAAGAAATTATGGCTCTCATTTGAATTCAAAATTCAAATGAACATCATAAAAGTGAGAAGAATATTAGGTGAAGTATATCAAACAATAATCTTCTAAAATCGAAGGGAAAAGTATACATATACTCCGCTAGTTTAGTCGCAAGTGTGATAGTCTTTAATCTCACTTCTTGAGTGCCCATTGTACTCATCTCATATTCCATGGAGTCCTCTAACACCTTCATGTACTATACTTTACTTCTCAATACATACACATTAAGTTTCTATCATCATCTTCATATATTGTTCACTATTTGTGTGCATAGCTCAAGTCTATCAACTTCTCAAAGCTATAGAAGAAAATATATGGTCTCGTTGACTTATCTATTGATTGGTTCATGACGATAAGACTCTTAATAAGTTTTTCCAGAAATTCTTTTAGCCATTGGAGCTTTATGTACATAGATATGAGTATATCTCTATGAATATGTATGTGTATCATCTCCTTCCTAAAAGATCAGGATTACACTTGTTACTTCTTAAATATATAGCTCACTTTATAGTCACTCTAAATTCATGAAATATCTTTTTTTCACTCACTTACCTTCTTATTTGAAGACGTGCAAAAGGATTTTGCTCAATTCCTAGTAGATTGTGAGCATTGAACAATTTTTTGAGAGCCTTCTTCCATAAATAGAAGCTTTTTCTACATGTACAATTTCTAGAACTTGTCTTACTTGACTCAAAAACTTGATATCAATGCTCTAAAGTAGCATGGTAATATTATTGCATAGATTGGAATCTTAGGATGTCTATTAGAGTGTCCAAGCAAGAAATATGCTCTCTTAGAGTAGGAGTTTGCAAAGACCCTCTCATCTTTGCAATCCGTGATGACTCCTCATAGTGGTATCAGAAAAGTCATAATTTATACATTATGGGTGATGATTTTCAATCTTCATTGCAAATTGGATGGAAGTAGCTACTCAGCAAGGTCTCTAAGGATGGAAGCAGCCATGTATCCATAGAAGCATCAACTCAAGGTAGAAACCTCTATGGATAAATCTCTGGAGATGAGTTGATGCCTATGATAAAAACTAATGGACAACGAACACAAGAGGATCAAGGAAGGTTGAACACATGGTGTGCAAAGGATTCTTTGGCAAGCTCATACATTCTAAAATTTATTTTTGACTTCACAAGAGACCTAGAATGCTTTGGAAGCATTCTTCTCTTCAAACACCAAGGCCAAGAAGAATCAACTATGGATGAAGTTCACATCTCTCAAGAGGTAGCTCAAGAAAAATGTCACGGACTTTGTCACAAAGATTAATGATATAGTTGATCAATTAGGAAGTATTGGAGAGATGAAAGATGAAGAAATAAATATAATGCAATTCATAAATGGAATCAAAATAGAGGACAAGTGGGAAGCATTCACCACTGCCATGGACTTATGCATGGACATGAAAGTACCAGATTTCAACACACTCATGGGGCAACTCTTCATTTATGAAGCCAAGCTTATGAAGAATGGTGAGACACAAAAATGTGATTGATCATCTACAGTTTACACAGATAAAAGTAGACGTAAACATGTCAAGGGAAAAGGCAAGAAAATATTATGAAGAAGCAAGCACCTTCCAAGTTATCTTTACAAGTAGAGGTAGAAGTTCAGAGGAAGAGGTGGAGATGGTAGACAAGGCACGGGGAGTTCACAAAGCTCCTCATCTTGTTCCATATGTGGATTAACCAAGCATATCATTGAGCATTTCTTAATAACCCAAGGAACCAGAGAAGAAGAAGATATAATAGAGGAGGATATGGTGTTCCTAAAGGCAGATACAACAATAGTTGGATATAAAAACAAGAATAACTACAATAACAAATATCAAGGTGGCTACAAATGAAGAAGAGATTACAACAATTACATTTATAATCAATCACAATATGATTCACTTCTACTCATGAATGTGACAATGAAAGGAGGTAAATTAGATGAGCATTTGTTCTACATTGGTTCTAGATGTTCAAATCATGTAGCAAGGAATGTAGCACTACTCTCAGATTTGGAGGACCCCAAGAACAAGCATGAAGTACAAACAATAGATGAAACAAGGCACCCTATGAAGAAGATTGGAAATGTGAAGACATCAAATGGTAACATGAATTTGTTGAGGAGAGATTCTCCATGTACCTAGTATCACAAAGAATTTGATAAGTGTAGGACAAAGTGTGGAAAATGGTTTGCACATGAGCTTCACAACATATGGACCTTATGTACAAGACCCATACCAAGAATTCAAGAAGATAGCCAAAAGAGAAAAGACATGTAATTTTTTCACTTTTAACTCCAAAACACAAGGAATACAATAGTGTTCAACTATGTCACTCAAATCCTATTAGAGTTAGAGGTTTGGAATAAAAGATTAGAACACATTGGAGATAGGGACTTAAAACAAATCAATAGAGATCAAAATGAACTTGGACTATCTAACATTTTTGAAACAACATATGATTTACAAATGTAGGGCATGTCGATTTGGCAAATCTCACAATCAACCATTCACACAGGAGTAAATACATGGAGAAATTTTGGAACTTGTTCACACTAATGTTTGTGGACCAAGAAATGAACCCTCTATCCCACGGTCAAGGTATTGTGTGTCCTTCATTGATGATTGTGGAAGATGGACCATACTTTCTTTTATGAAGCATAAAGATGAAGTGTTTGCTTATTTCAAAATGTACCTAGCACTAGTAGAGAATCAAGCAGGTAAAACCCTTAAGCGGCTAAGGTCTGATGGAGGAGGAGAACACTTCTTCCATGATTTTGATTCTTACCTGAAAGAAAGGGAATCAAAAGAGAGATAACTACTAGATATAAACTAGAGTAGAATGGGATAGTAGAAAGAAGGGATATGACCACTGTGGAAGTATCTAGGTGAATGCTAAATAACAAGAAGTTGCCCAATTATCTATGGGTGGAAGCAATATCTACTATGACCTATCTCATAAAAAATTTACCCTCAAAAACTTTTGAAGGAATGATTCGTTATGAAACTTGAAATGGTAGAAGATCAAGCTTGGATCATTACAAAATATTTGGTGTATTGCATATTCACATATACCATCAAAAATGAGAGGTAAACTTGATCCCAAGGAAGAGAAATGTGTTTTCATAGTTTATTACCTAAATCAAAAGGGTTATATGCTATATAACCCTAGTACCAAAGGATTCGTAGTAAGTTCAGATGTAGTATTTGATGAAAATAAGTCTTGGTTTGAAGAAGAATGTAGGAAAACCAAACTTCCCTATGACTTGGTGGATGATTTTCCAACACTTTTAAGCAAAGGCACACATACACTTGAAGAGTCAAGTAATATAGAGGGGGATCAAAAAAACCTAGAAAGGAGATCAATTCATGGAAAGTTAAAGGAAAGTTACAAGAGTTAAGAGATGTATCACAATCATCACAAAAAACTTTTAGAAGATCTACATGGGAGAAGAAGAAACCAAAAAGGTATGGATATGACACTTCATTGGTAACTAAGATATCTATTTACATAGCTCAAGATTTGAGCTCTAAAGAGCGCTCATAAGCTAAGAAGAAACCAGAATGGAAACATGCCATGGAACAAGAAATTGGAGCTTTACAAGAAAACAACACTTGGACTTACTTCCCAAGACATCAACCATGAAAGGCATTGGATCTAGATGGATCTATAAGGTAAAGAAGAAATTTAATGAAACCATTAATAGGTAAAAGGCTAGGTTAATGGGAATGGATATGCTCGGTCTCAAGTCATTGTTAACAGGAAACCTTCTCTCCTATAGCAAAAATGCCTACAATCAGAGCACTTGTGAGTATTGCAAGTGCCAAGCATTGGAAGATGATATATTGGAAGAATGCATTTCTAAATGGATGGATATCAAAAGAGGTATACATGTCTCAAAACCATTTTTTTGAAGAATCAAAATATCATGGACATGTTTGCATATTAAGAAGAGTCTTATATGCGCTAATGCAAGTGCCAAGAGCTTGGAATCATAGACTTATAACCTACTTGCAGGATAAAGGGTTTATGGTGAGCAAGGCACATCCTTCCCTATTCATTAAAAGATCACATGAAGAAATTATATATCTCTTTGTAGATGTGGATGAAATTATAGTAACAACTAATGATGTTGAAGGCATTAGAAGAATCAAATATCAAATGAAAGAAGAATTAAAGATCAGTTATCTAGGATAGCTCACATACTTCCTTGGATTGGAGCTAGTATATACAGAGCATGGTACTTACCTCAATCAAAAGACATACATCAAAGATATGCTAGCAAAATCTAAGATGGAAAATTCTAAATTTGCAGGGACACCTCTGGAATTAACTTTAAATTTAAGTGTTCATGAAGGTGATCTCAATGAAGATGTGAGAAGCAATCAAATTAAAGGAAGCCTCAACTATGCTACTCTCACTAGTGTAGATATTAGCTACACTATGAGTGTCTCAAGCCACCTCATGCATACACCTAGGAATCCATATATTGAAGTAGCCAAAAGGATCCTCAAACATCTCAAAGGAACAAGTAATGTGGAATGATTCTATTCATACACTCTGATATAGATATTAAGATTTTATCTCATGCAAATGGAGTAGGATCAAGAGATGATATGAGAAGTACCTCTAGTTATCTTTCATTTTTAGGCTCTAAGATCATTTCTTGGTCATCAAAGAAGAAACCTAGTATTGCTCTCTCATCTACAGAGGTTGAATACAAAGGATTGGCCAATGCTACTCAAGAAGCAATATGGATCAAGACACTATACTCTCCCTTGGGAGTAAAGTCATCCATTCCTCACATATTTGATGATAATATGAGTTCTTTGCATCTTACATCCAATCCTATCTATCATGTTAGGACCACACACATTGAGGTTCATTATCACTATGTTAGGGAGAAGATTACAGAAAAGGAGATTGACATTCCATATTTCTCAACTCAACAACAATGTGCATACATGATGATTAAAGCTTTGGATGGAGTGAAGCTTAAAAGATTCTAATCTATGATTGGACTTCAAGAGATTACAAAGGACTGAATGTTCAAGCATCTTAGGCTTGAGGGGGATTTGTTGGTGCATATGGCAAGCCTAAGTGCTTGACCAAAGTCGTTGTACTTCATTGAACTATCAAGAAGTCATGTGTACACAAATAATTATAATGTCCACTTCTAACGTTAAAAGTCATATCACTTTTATGAATTGTTAAAAGGCCCTTTGAGGATAAAACCTTGTGAGCTTTAGTTAGTCTAAAGAGAGCAAAAAATCATGACTCTCATTTTAATTAAGAATTAAAATGAACACCTAACAGTGAGAATAATATTAGGTGGAGTCTATCACACAATCATCTTCTCAAATCAAAGGAAAAGGTATACATGTATTCCACTTGTTTAGTTTCAAGTATGACAGTCTTTAATCTCACTTCTTGAGTGCCCATCGTACCTATCTTGTTGTACTTGGAGGCCTCTACCAACTCCATGTACTGTACTTTACTTCTCAGCACATACACATTAAGTTTCTAACATCATCTTCATATATAGTTCACTACTGTGATGTATAGCTCAAGTTTGTCAACTTCTTAGAGCTATAGAAGTGAAGATATGGTCTCATTGACTTATCTATTTATTGAATCATGAAGTTCGCACTCTCATAACTATATCTACAAAGTTTTTTAGCCATTGGAGCTTTGTGTGCATAGATATGATTATATCTCTATGACTATATATGTGCATCATTTGCTTCTTGGAAAGTCAAGATTACCCCTATGACTTCTTAAATATGTAGCTCACCATTTAGTCCTATAAATTCATGAAATAACTTTCCTTAGCTCACTTACCCTCTTATTTGAAGGTGTGCAAAAGTATTTTTCTCAATCCCTAGCAGGATGTGAGCATTGAATAATCCTCCAAGAGCCTTCTCCCCTAAATAGAAGGTTAGGTGCAATTTTTGGAAGTTTTCTTTCTTGACTCAAACACTTGATACCAATTATCCAAGGCATTATGGTCATATTATTGCATAGATTGAAATCTTAGGAAGTCTATTATAGTTTTTACATAAGAAATATGGTGGTCTAGAGTAGGATTTTGCAAAGACCCTCCAATCTTTGCAATATACCATCACTACTCACATCAATGTGTCCATGGATGCCACTTTCCTAGTGTGCAACAATAAAAAGCTCATGATTGTAGCCATACTTGTTCAATTTTGGCTATATTAACACCCATTCACACTCAATCTTGGTCAAAACACATTGTCAATAATGGTTTATGGTAGGCTAGTCTTCAGTTTCTTAGCAGAAAGAGAACCATATGTGGAGTCAAAATATCAAGTAATCTCAAGAACAAAAGAAAAAAAAATCTAGACTCAAAAGGAGTGCTCAATCCATTCACTACGGAAGTAGATGCAGCCTCCTTATCCATCACACGATCCAAAGATACAAGTTCATATGTTGCAAGGGAAGCATCTAAAAATTTGGAGGTAACCAATGATGTTCAAAAGACAATTCCATCAACCTCACTAGAAATTAAAAAGTCACATCACCAAAACAATATTAATGAACAAAGAAAATCTTCAAAGACTAAACAAATTTGGGTGGCTAAGGGATCATTGCCTCCTCCACCGTGGAAGCAAGAAGTAGCCACAATCACAAGAGAAAGTTGAAGCAGAATCACAAAGAACCAACAAGTTGAAAAGAAAAGAAGCATAAATTTGATAACTTTGGGTATCTAAGAAGCTACTAGAAGAAAGAAGCAACAAAGGTAGAATTTGTATACATATTGTATGATTATAGGTCCAAGAAACAAAAGACATGGGTTTTTAGGGTCCAAATTCCCTCGGAGAACCCTCTCTATTTTAGAAGAAACCCTTTGGAAAGTATCTCCAAGTATAGGCCTTGAACCCTTGAGTTATTTAATCCATTTGAGATCCCATTTGAAGGGATTCAACCTTAGGGGTAATTTATCCTAAGGGCTGGAGACCTTACTCTTGGGAGAAGCTTCTTCTATGCCACCTTGGGGTGTACTTGAGATGAGAAGGCTCATTTGATTAAGTGTCAATGTGATACCATGTGGTTGGACTTTAGGCAAGTTTCCACATGAGGGACAATTAGAAGTTTCCAAGGACATTCACCCCCTTGGCCTAGAGGTATATATATGGTTGAAGGTGGTTGGGTGGATGCATGAATCTCTCACCCCTTAGGGCTAGGATAGTTCATTTCTTAGGTTGTTTTTAGAGTAGATATGTTGTGTGTGAAAGAACTTGGAGAAGCTTGTAGGAGGTAGAAAAGTGCATTTCGAAGCGACAAAGTTTGGTCCAGCCAACCGGCACAAGACCAGCCCTTGAGCTTATGGAGACTCAAATAGACCTTATATGCATGTGATAAGTGCAAAGGAATGCACTATGTACTTTGGAGCATCAAGGAGAAGGAGTCGATACAAAACAGATAGGTTTGCACGTCGACTAGCTCAAAAAACTTACTATCTATGGAAGAGGCAATGAACTTCAAATGCTCATAGCAACTAGCATGATTACAACAAGAAAAAATCCTTTTATGGGAGTGATAAAATTAGAGTTTAGTGTATATAATGCACAAAAGTATAAGGAATAAGCAAAATATGCTATAGGAATGAATCAGACACTCAACAGTGGTACCTCCTATTTTTTAGGAATACGTAGAGATTGACTCCGAAACAGAAAAACTACAATTTTGCCCAATCTACTGAACTACAATTTCAGTTTAGTGTATATAATGCACCAAAGTATAAGGAATAAGCAAACTATACTATAGGAATGAATCAGACAGTGGTACCTCCTATTTTTCAAGAATACATAGAGATTGACTCCGAAACAGAAAAACTACAATTTCTCCCCAAGATTTCTACAAGTGGATTTTGAATTCAAATGAAGGTGGGAATGGTTGTTGGAGGGAATCAATTCACTTTCCTACAATCAAGGAAAAGTGAAGATCTAGTTTGATCTACTTTTAGGTGATTGATTGCTTGATTGAATGCAACTCAACCACCACAAATTCGTGGGATTTTCTATCTTTCTACTTTTACATGTGTAAATCTCAAAGCTTTTACAATGGTAAAAGATCCATGAAAAATATTTTTTAAAAAATACAATAAGTGAGCATAAGAAAAAATAACTCTCCAATGGATATTCTTTCGATGTGATAGCCTTTGATGTAGATCAAATCCACCACAAGCATAGTGTAAGCTTGATGTTCTAACAGTGTGGACACACACTAGCATCAGAGCCTTTTATATATGACTTAGAGCTTTCTTTTTCATGAAAAATGTGCCCCTCACTTATGTGAGGATTTGTTGCACATGAACAATCCTCTTTGACTTACTTTGCTTTGCAAAATAAATTTGAAGTCCTCCATCAAGGAGGTGGGAACCCCCTCTAAGGGGAGCTCTCATTATCACACCCATGAAGGGATTCTCCACACTAGGGTGGACATAAGTGATTACACTCAAGAGAGTTGTGAGAGGCACCTTAAAGGTCCACTCTTGCTCTTATGATGAAATAAAGGCCGATTCAATGTGCTTCCTATGCTCTTTGTCCTGCGAGTTGAGCTTGTATGTGGGATAACAATGCTCTCTCCCATGAGAATCCATACCTTAATCGTAGTTCTCCGAGTTTGGGGATCTTCAACCTTTGCAAAAGTCACATCGGCATCCATCTAGCTAGTTGCAAACCTCCCAATCTTTTTTTGGGATGTGAAAGGGGAAGAGGAATCACCCCATAAAAGCTCCCTCTCTTTCTCTTGCATTATAAAAAAAATTGAAACTATTTCTGTTTATGGATTTTTATATTGATATTTCACTTACACATGGGATATTGATTTCCTTTTGTGCCCCTCTATTCACCTTCACTCTATTGAGCCCAAAGTGTCTAATCACCCCTATTCAACTTCATTCTAGCTAGCATGAAGTGCCTCATTCTTGGAAGCAAGGGAGAAGCTAGAAAAGGGCATTCTCTCTTTCATGCATGAGTTCTTGGGCATTTGTTGTACTCATTTTGCTCATGCTTATTTATATTATTAAAATCATTTCATGAATATTTTCTTGCGAAAAGAAACGATGAAGTCTTCATACAAAAGTAGTTACAAGATGGGAACATAAAGTTGAAGGAGTACTCATCTCAAGCATCAAAGGAAGGATAAAGTAGAAAGTGGTTCATTGTGTCACATGACCAATGGGATAGGTCAATCGGTTCTATGCATCCTCATCAAGAACCCATCATGGTGACAAAGACAAGTACCATTTCCTTTTTAATTGCAAATGATGGGTAAAATTGGATGCAATGGTTGCATACATGTGTATGAATTGTCTTTAATATCTACAATGTCCCATAGATCCTTGGAATTATTTAGCATTTTATGGTATAATTAGCTCTACTATTGCTCATAATTTCTCTTCATCCATTGATATGCCATTTTTTGAGATTGTGTCCCCAAGGATTTTACCTCATTAGACCATAAAAATACACTTTTCAGGGTTCAAGCACAGTTTATGCAAGTGGCATTTATCATGGATCCTCCTATGGTTTGAAACATCTTCTTTCTATTCATTTGAATACAAACATAAGGCATCAAGATATACTTCAAGGCATGTCTAATTACTTGAAGATATGGCACATGAACCTTTGAAATGTTATTGGGGCATTAGACCCAAATGGAATTACTCAAAAACCAAATATGCCCCATCTAGTTGCAAGGGTGATCTTGTTTTGATCGTTTGGTGCAATATGCACTTGATTATAGTCAAAGAAACCATATAAGAAGATATACACTTCATGAATAGCTACCCTTTATAGCAAGTAGTATGCTATTGGTAATGGATAGCTAACCCTGATAGTGGATGCTCTCACTTTCTTTAGATTAATGCAAACATGAAATTTTCTATTCTTCTTTGGGATAAACACTATAGGTGAGACCCATTCTATATGTTTGTTCTAACAAATGAAACTAGTAGATAATACTGGATGATTAAGCATCTCATGCCATAGGGATGGGATGTGCATAGATGTTTGAACAAAATTCTTTCAAGTACTTATATGTCCAAGCAAAGACATCTCGACATTCTTGTAGGAGGTGTATGAGATCCTCTTCCTTGGAACTTCCAAGTCATTTGCAATGCAAGAGGATCTTTCTTCATTATCCTCTATTTTTATGACCACTTTCTTTATGTCGTCCTTATTGTCATAACTCTCTCCCTTGGTCTTTTTCTTGTTTTGGCATTGAAGCAAGTATGTTGCATTCTTCCACTTGATATTACTTGAAGTGTTTAGGAACTTCAAAATTCTATTGTCTTTGTTGAATTACAACTAGGGGCACTAGCTTGTTCATTCACAATATCTCTCTCATGGATTTGAAATATAGCATGTGTAGGCTCATCCATGTTGGAAGGATCAATTAGGGTCCCCATAATATTCATGTAATCCTCTTCCTCATTATCATAGGGTCCTTCCATATAGAGACTTGGATAGTCACTAATATCTAATTTGGCATTAGTTTGATGGGTAGAGTACCACTTCACATAGTCTTAATGGCTAACAAGTTGGATCCTCTTCCACAAGATCCACCAAGGAGAGATCCAAGTCATAGACATCTTCATCACAATGATGTGTTAATGTTTGTTCATTTATGGCTATCCCGATGGCTCCTAGAATCTGTGGCCAACCGAAAGGATCAAATTCATCCTCTTTTAGATTAGAGGTTGATATATAATATGGATCAACTATAGTGGTTGACGGAGATCTTCTTTTCTTGCTTGAAACAACCAAAGGGTATTGGTGCATGAAAGATGGTTGAATCAAACTTGTCCTCTTTACATAGCTTTTGTCCTCATCATCACTAGGGAACTTGGGCAAGTGGACAATCTCTTATGAAGTGGCTCTTGTTGCATCTATAGCATGGACCCCTTGGTTGAGAGTTTGAATTGA
This sequence comes from Ceratopteris richardii, assembly GCA_020310875.1. Taxonomy (NCBI): domain Eukaryota; kingdom Viridiplantae; phylum Streptophyta; class Polypodiopsida; order Polypodiales; family Pteridaceae; genus Ceratopteris; species Ceratopteris richardii. Next base: position 23,414,427 of record CM035437.1, on the reverse strand, counting down.
GTTTGATTCTAGTTTGATTATGAGACATTTGTGTAATACACATGGCTATACTCAAGTTTTCTATACCCATAATCATAGTTCTAGCCATAATAATCCTCATATCCACTTAAAGAATTTGGATAACCCGAATATTCAATGGATTTGTTGTTATGTTGGGCATGCAGATTTGTTTGATACTGTTTAAGAAAAACTGCATACCATGTGACCTTTTCAATGATTAAAGTGTGGCATCATAGCCTACTTTGATTGATCTTGAGCTTGTGTTGCCACATTTAGGAGAACTGGTGCCACATTTAGGAGAACTGGTGCCACATGTGGAGGAGCAGACAATTATTTACTCAACACAAGTCTTGTTGGGTGTTTTAGGTACTCCAACATGGGTCTAGACTAATATGGCATTTGTTGTTTGACTATTACAAGTATCTTGGAGGATACTAGTAGTTCAACAAAAGGCCTTGGAACTTGATAATTTCCCATAACTAGTTGATTGTGATATTGGCCTTATTGTACAAGATACTATCGAACTTGTTGTCAATTATAGAAACACTTAGTAGTGGAGTGATTCGTCATCTTTCACTCACTTTCAAAGTGTTGCAAGTGCGATTGTGCATGAGGATGTAGTGTTCTTGGACATAAATAGGAAGAATGATCTCCCTTGGCACTATGAGCACTTTATAGGAGGAACCCTAGAAGCTGATAGGTTCAATTTCTTGATGACACACCTTCAATTCCATCAATCAATGAAGAAATTGATGGCACAGTTGGCATTGTTTTGGTGTTCAATGAGGAGAAGACTTGAATTGAGTTACTCCTTGATGTAGATGCATTTTTTTATGTAGTATTCCAAGGCGTTAGGACACAACAAGTATGTTGTAGTATGTAATTGAGCACTTCACTGGCCATCAAGAAAATGAGCGATTAATTTGACTATGGATGGAAGGTTCTTGGTAGTGCATCATGCCACATATTGCTTGTAGCAATGTGCAACTAATCTCAAGTCCTCATGTGCTTCCTAATTGAAGCTTGTAATCATTATTGAGGTGTCATGCCTTATTGTTTTTCAATCAAATTTAGCTATGAAAGCTTTCAAGGGTTGATCAATGTTTTAAAAATTATGTATGCTTAGTGGTTGGAACCTTGGTAGCATAGTTCCTTTCAAGGTGAGTCTAGAGGCTTCATATTGTGTAAAGAATTCATAGACTTGTGTTGCATGCAACGATTGTTTGAATTGAGACTCCTACGCACAAGCATCACTTGTCCTTTGTAATACTCTCACATGCATTTTGCAATTGAGAAGGTCAAAGCCTTCTTCCAAAATCTATTCTCACCATATGGTTTTTGCATTTGAGGTTGTTGTGCCAAGCCTTGAGAAATGGGATTTGTGTTTGGCACTATAGGCACTTGTTGACCTATGGGGAATAGTGGATATTGCAATTAAGGTGGCTATTGTGGGAATGTAGGAGGTATGGTAGGTTGAGGTGGCAGTGGCATACTTGGCATGGGCATTGTCCCAAATGATATAGTGGGCATAGTTTCTATGTGCCAATTGTACTTGCAGGTATAGATGTGACATTGATGACAGGTATAGAGACTGATGAAATTTGAGTCACTGGAATTGGATTCCTTTGTATTGCAGTAACAATGTTTAGGGATGATGCACTTGAAGTATGTGCTATATTAGTGTTCATAGGATTGATTGGAACATTTTTTATAGGTGGTTGGGATTCCTAAGCCTACGCATTGGACTAATTATGGTCCTCAAAATGCCATTCATGAATATGGGTAAACCATGATGTGAGAAGTGTTGGTGGTTGTCTACCCCCATTTGACAAGTTTTAGGAGTGGTATTATTATCACCTCATGGGAGTTCCACTCCGTTATTGCCCTTCATCTCCATAATCACTCGTGCTACTCCAAATTTCATTCACTAATATTCACCATTTTTTTTGCATATTCATCCATTGATTCCTCTATGCTTTCATCTTTCAAAATCCCAACCATTAATTCATACCACTTGGCTACACACTTTCACACAAAACTAGCAACAGAAGAGGGTGATTGAGACAAACATCGATAGTAAAGAGTTAGACATACACAAAGCCACACCCAAATGGAACTTCTTCAAATCCTTTTTGTGGTGAAGCATTAGAAAGATTGTGTTGCGTGAATTGTAATTTAATTGTTGGTTCATTGCTTTGCAAAGTGACGGAGCATGTGAATTCTAGTTAAAATGCACGTGTTGGGATTAAGAGGCAACCTATGTCAAAATTGCCTTTGATTGAGCAAACTATGTATAGTAAACAGTACATTTTTGTAACTCCCAATGAGTCCTTGAGCCTCATGAGTGAATTCCTAACCTTCTAGAAAATTTTCACAAATTTTGGGGCTCATTTGAAGGTCAAATAGCCAATTAGTCCATTTTTATGTGTTTTTGTCTAGAAATCAGGTGAAATGGTCCAAGTGTTTTAGTATAGAAGACAAAAACCCAATTTGCAAGGACTCTTCATTCAATCAAGAGCAATTTTGTGCATCTTTGTTGGTGACATCTTCACTTCCATCTCCTTCTTCATGTTGAAGCCATCATTTTGCTACAGATCCAACATATGAGCTCGGTGATGATCCTCCACACACACATAGAGGTTGCTTCCACTTACTACCTTGTTGACGTCCGAGTTGCTTCTTAATCATGTGTCCCAAATGAACCCAAATCCCTCTTCTTTTGACTTTAGCCTTCATGAATGAGAACACATAAGCTGTCAACATGTTTTCCCTTCCTTATTAGTGGAAAACTACTATTAAAGTAGAGTAAATAAATCTCCAAGTAGAACCATATGTCTACTTCTATAATATGAACTAAGAGATATTTTCCAAATACCTCTCCTCAGTCTATTAGAAATCATACTCAATGGATGATGAGCCCTTTTCTCCCTACACATCAAAAAAAGTTTCTCAAAGGGAGATAATCCCCACCATCCCATACTAGTGGTTCTCATCTCCAATCCATGGAATCATAATCCCACCATACAAATTGTATACCTAGTTCCCATCACCAAGATGGAACTCTCATATATCTTGTGTGTTGGATTCTCGTGAATCCCATATGCTATAACTAGACTAACTTGGTTTAGATGATACTAAGATCGTCTACTACAAATCCAAGCTAGGTCTTAAGTACCAATGTAGGTACTTTCTAGATTCCCTTACTACATTGCATCTTATCTAACCTCTCTTATTGGAATTAGTTGCTCTTAAGTGAGCTAAGGTCAATACTAAGGCCTACGTGATTAGTATGAGCATATGTTAATGCTCCTTGTGATGCCCATATATGATGCCAACTATCCTAAGTGGTATCCATCTAGGTTATGCCATCTAGAATAGGTAGACGAATTATCAATTGACTATTTTGCCTTCTTATAACTAAAAGCACGACTCCATGTGGAAATTTATCAATACCCCATATTCCCTAATACTATGAGACTCTCGCTGAAAGTCTTTTACCTTCACGAACTATCAAAAGAGTGAGATTTCCCACTCTTTCCTATGAGACTTTGAATGAAGAAAGGATGGTCTTCATGTTGGGGATGTAAGGATCATGTGATCTTACTCCCACATATATATATATATATATATATATATATATATATATATATATATATATATATATATATATATATATATATATATATATATATATATATATATATATATATATATATATATATCATTTATAGAGAATTGCCTCATAGAGATCATTATGTGGATTTTGAGGCTCCCACACATGTGTGTGTGTCTCTCCTCTCCCTCCATGTCCTTCTTGCTCCTCTCGTTCAACACACCAAAGCCCTTCATTGGTATCAGAGCTTGCTGAAGGCTGGTGTGCAAGGAGCTTCAATGGAAGTTTAAGTTTCAAGAGGTGAATGTGCAAGTCATCACCTCTTGACAACTACTCAGTATTTTGGCCATAAATCAAGCTAGGAAGCTCGTATTTGTGCGATTCAAAGTTCTATGCGTAGCTCAAAAATTCAAAAAGCTTAGGCATATGTAGAAGACAAATTTACAATCACTTGGACAATAGGTTAATTCTTTTATTGTAACTTGAGTTTGAAGATCACATTGAAGCGATTCAATTTTTTGTCCATAGAAGAATTTTATAGAAGAATGTAGTCGAGATTTTGATTGCCATGTTACAAACAAACAGAATATAGAGCAAGAGTGTTGCAAGTGAAGGTGAAATTGACAATAGATGATTGTTTTGTGTATATCTTGAGCTATGTGCCTTCAATTGAGGTGTTTTGAGTATCCTTACATAGTCAAAAAAGAGATCTTCAAGTTTCTTGAAGAGCGAAAGGAACATCTTGAAGTTTAGAATATAAAAAAGCCAACAGATTGTTGTATTTTTCTTATGCAACCCGAAAGATATTTGAAGATTGGATTTATCTTCAAATCTCATTTCATCTCTTGATTTAGCACTTCATTGGTACAAAGACAGTTGAGAGAATTACATATGTGCACTTGTTTTTTTTCTTGTTTCCATTTGGCCATGTATGATCACTATGATAGCTCCCCCGTATGAGAGTAGAGCATGACCTTGTAGTATTTGGCATTTGAGATAGCATCGTGATTTACCTTTCAAAGTTTATGCCATCATGAGTTTGACAATAGTATTTTCAATGGATGTATAGTGGCATTGTGGTTTATATCTCTTTTATGCCACTTGGTTACGGCTTTGGTTACCAATTGCACATAATTTCAATGAGTTGATTTTGGATCTTGGTTAGTACTTGTATTCTAGTCTTTGTGCAGGTACATGATCTAGTTGGAGCCTCAACTATATATCATTTTGTCACCTATGATGGCTTTGGATTGAGCCATATTATCATTAAGGTTTATATATGATTGCCACTACATTTTGGCATTAGTGGATGGTATATTCCCACATGGTTATTTTGGTTCAGAGTCCATTTTCCAAGGGAGATGTTGCCAAAATTTTGTCAGATCTTATGCTATACAAATGATCTAGTAGATCCTTCATGCTTGTAAGATAGCTTTGGATTGTTGCTTATCTCCATTCACTTGAACTTGTTCACAGGTTATTCCTGACAAGTTGGATCATCTTGCAGGATTCATTCTTGAGTGGGAGGTGTACCACCATTGTATTGGTTTGTATTGCCACCAATTTTTGGCATGTGTATTTGCTATTATCGTTGATTGGATCCATGATAGGTGGTGATAGGTTACCCATTGTTCTTTTGCTATTGATTATCTTATTTTGGTTGCTTCGTTTATAGGGGATACTCTATCAAACTTTTTCCAAGATCCTTTCACATTTACTTGGTCAATTTGGAGACTTGTTATGCACGCTTATGCTCATGGTTCTATGTGCATGCTAGATGCATGGTTATGTGATAGATGGTTGACATGGTTTCTTCTCTAGCGAGACATTTGTGATGTGAGTTATGCATATGGATATGCAGATGTGATCCTATTGAGGATATAGTATTGTTTCTAGTTTCTTGTTACATTGCTAGTCTCTTGGATTTCCAGCATGGTGTCTTCTTGATTTGATGGCACTGACTTTCCGAGATGGAAAGTTGAGACGTGGCATACGTTGGTTTGGGTAGGGTTACACACACACACACACACACATATATATATATATATATATATATATATACACACACATATACATGCATAGAGATACACAGAGGCCTCATGACATGCCTAACCACATATGGATGGATATGGATGCATTGGTTAGCTCCACTATCTTATTACACCTTGTGGATTCTCTATATGATTTTGTGATGCATGAGGAGAGGAGTGTTGCATTATGGCAGAGACTACATGATATGTATGTGAGTTCATTGACTCATGTGATACATAGATCACATCGATGAATTTCGTGTTGGAATTGTGGTCATGAGGGCCATACTCAATGACATTGCTTCAGGCGAATGCGATGACATCAGAGATATGCATGTGATGCAGGTCAAGTAGTGGTTTTAGGTGAGTCTATCACAATTGATTATGCTAATGATGGTGATATCACTTTCTCCTATGGTTCATCTCATGATTCCTCTTGTTCATTGGATAGCACACAGATGGCTCGGTTGCTTGATGCATTAGCCACTTTTCATGTTACTCCACAGTGCAAGTGGTTTTGTGGAGTCTCAAGTGAGATTCATGGATGTGTGCACATGCATAATGGTTAAGCATATGACATTGAGGATGCAGGTGATGTATGCCTTATGCTACCTAGTGGAGCATCATGTATAATTAGACATGTATGTTATGTGCCTTCATTCTCTATGAGCTTGATTTCAGGTAGCTAGTTACAAGAGAGTAGATGTTATGCATTCCTTGGTGAGCATCATTTGTGAAGTATTTTGATGCCGATGCACCACAGTGTGCTCTCCTTCTCGAGAGCTCCACGATGATATGCTCGGAATAGAAAACCGAGCTCTTGAGGCCGCACACAGTACTTCACAAAGATGCTGCAGAATACACAGAAAATGCAGTACAGAGAGGAGCACGAAGATAGACTTCTTAGGTCTTACAAATGCAGTCGAACTTACAGTCCGTGACTGACCAGGCCACTATATGTTTTATTAAAGAACATATACAAGGAAATGTCCGGTGGCCATTTGGCCTTTCACATGGACACTAACGGTAACAATGTCCCACTAAAGGCTAACATGGCCAAAGTAAATATGGGAGAAAAAAAATAAAGAATGATAAAGAATACCTGAGTGAAAGTATACAAACTATACCTCCCACCTGATGGGCATGTTACACAGTATACAAGTGACTGTGTAAGATCAAGAATCAAGTAACCCCCATCAAGTGACAACAATGTCGAAAGCTATCCTATGGTAGAGATTTAGTCAAAGCATTTGCAGAATTATCTCGAGTGTGAACCTTCTCAAGAATAATGCGCTCAATGGCTAAGCAATCTCTAATAAAGTGATACCTTACCTCAATGTGCTTGGTCTTTGCATGATAGACCGAATTCTTAGCCAAAGCAATGGCACTCTGACTATCACTGAGCAAACGAGGTACATGCTGCGGTAAACCCATATCACAAGCAAGATGGGAAAGCCACAATGCTTCCTTACATGCCTCACTTGCTGCAACATACTCTGCTTCTGTGGTGGAAACAGCTGTACATTCTTGAAGATGAGATCTCCAAGAGATAGCACCTCCAACAAAATGAAAAATGTACCCTGATGTAGACTTATGATTGTCTACACAACTAGCATAATCAAAATCTGTGTAACCAATAATGGATGCTTTCCCTCTACCTAAGCATAGACACTTGTCCTTAGTTCCACTCAGATATCTCAAAATCATCTTGATCGCTTCCCAATGTTTCTTGCCAGGATTAGACATATATCTGCTCACAACTCCCGCAACAAATGCAATGTCTAGTCTCGTAGATACCATAGCATACATGAGACTACCAACAACAGATTGATAGGGAATTTTGGTCATGAATTCCTTTTCCTCATCTGATTTGGGGCAATCATCCTTGCTCAATTTCACATATGTGGGTAAAGGTGTACTCAATGCCTTTCCACCCTGCATATTGAACCGCTGAAGTACTTTGGATATGTACTCACTTTGAGACAAGTATGTGCATCTTTTACTCCTATCACGAGTAATGTGCATGCCAAGAATATGTTTGGCATCCCCAAAATCTTTCATATCAAATGTCTGACTCAATTTCTTTTTGAGAGCTGACAAATCATAAGAGGACTTCCCAACAATCAACATATCATCGACATAAAGTATCAAGCATATCAAGCTGCCATCTAAGCATCTCTTTGTGTAGAGACAATGATCCTCATTGCTTTGAGAATAGCCTTTAGACTTCATAAAAGCATCAAACTTTTGGTACCATTGTCTAGGGGACTGTTTAAGTCCATACAAGCTCTTCTTAAGCTTACAAACTAGACTTTCCTTGTCGGGAACTACATAACCCTCTGGTTGTTCCATATAGATCTCATCTATAAGATCTCCATGCAAGAAAGCAGTTTTCACATCCATTTGGACTAGCTCAAAGTCCTCCATTGCAACAAATCCAAGCAACATACGCAGGGTAGTCATCTTGACCATTGGAGAGAAGATTTTCTCGAAATCAACACCATGTTGTTGCTTAAAACCCTTTGCAACAAGTCATGCTTTATACTTTGGAGAAGCACTATCTGATGTGAATTTCAGCTTATATACCCATTTACATGGTAAAGCTTTCCTACCCTTTGGCAAAGTTACTAAATCCCAAGTACCATTCTTGTGAATAGAATCCAACTCACTCTCCATGGCACACTCCCACTTGACATGATCCTCTGTTTGCATAGCCTCTTTGTAGCAAGAAGGCTCATCGGCATCTGTTAGCATGAAAAAATCTAAACCTGGAACATATCTATCAGGTGGATGTGAGACACGAGCAGAACGTCTCAATGTTTGCTGAACAGGAACATGTGCAGACTGATCTGAATGAACGTTCTCTTGAACATCCCTATGTGCAGCATTTTTATGCATGCTAACGGGAGGACTAGTATCCTCAAACACCACTCTTCTCACTTCTACCTCCTTAATGGGATGTTTATGCATCTTACACTCATTGAAAATGACATCACTACTTCTGATCACTATCCGTGTTTCAGGATCCCATAAACGATATCCAAATTGTCCTTCTCAACCATATCCAAGGAAAATGCATTTCTTTGACTTATGATCCAACTTTTGTCTAAGATTCTTGGGTATATGAACATATGCTTCACACCCAAGAACTCAAAGATGATCATAATATGGTGGCTTCCCTGTCCACAACTCTTGTGTTACTTTCAGACCTTTGGCAGTACTAGGTGAAAGGTTAATCACATGAACTGCAGTCAATATTGCTTCTACCCAAAAACCTTGTGAGAGGTTTGCATGATGCAACATAGAGACTACTCTATCTTGAATAGTTCTATTCATCCTCTCAGCTACACCATTCTGTACTGGGGTATAACAAGCTGTAAACTCTCTACAAATCCCTCTAGAGTGACAAAAAAGGCTGAATTCATGTGAGGTATACTCACCCCCATTATCTGAACGTAAAGCCTTAAGCTTAGTTCCTTTTTCAGTCTCAACTGAAGCAAGCCATTTTCTGAAAGTGGGGAATGCCTCATCCTTTGATTTGATAGGATATAGCCAAACTTTTCTAGTGGCATCATCTATGAAAGTGACAAAGTAGAGAGAACCACCTAAGGAGCTAGTGGGCATAGGACCACACACATCTATATGAACGAGATCTAAAGGCTGAATTGAAGAGTCAATGTGCATTCTATGCACATTTCTGGTTTGCTTTCCATATTGACAATGCTCACAAAATGAAAAATCATAGAAAGATAACACAGGTAAGTAGCCAAAACGAGAAAGATTTTCCATTCCACTATGAGATATATGGCCCAAATGACCATGCCAAATACAATCCATAGGTTGTTCAGTAACAGCTAACAAGTGTTCTTTCTCTGATACAAATAAAGGATAAAGTGAGCCAACTTTGCTTCCTTTTGCAATAACCATATTGCCCTTTGATCATTTCATCTAACTCATCCCAATCATCTTCATCCATGTAAGCAAGCTTCTTTGAAATCCCATTTATTGGCTTCCATTGCCTCCTTTGAATCATCATATCTTTAATCTGATTCTTCCATAGAGCAAAGTTTGTGCCATCAAATTTTCAGATCTCAAAATTGGTCTTTGCCCTGCAAGTTATAGCTCCTCCTCGGAACACTAGCACTAGACCCTGATCCACCGGATGTGCCTGAGACCTCTGATGCCATGATGGTAAAGAACTGAATAGAATGATACTGGAGCTAGAAGAGTCCGAACACCAACGAATAAGTGTATCAAGGAGTAAATCGACCACTGTATAGTTGACAAAACCAAAAATCTAGAAAAATTTTGTTAGAGTATCCTCTGCAAAATGAGCGTATGACCAGTGTCTATCATAAAACTAGAAGTATTGACATGTTTTCCTGCATAGTGAATCACTGACTCCACTGCATATAATCAGTTACCCAATAGAAGCCAACTAGGCTTATCAAGCACCTATGAAGAACTATCATACATCTCCTATTGAGGTTGGGTAAGTCTTCCACCTGCATCACCGAAGAGACCCCGACATCTGGGTGTCTCCCAGTTAAGAAAACCTCACCACGACTCTCTTTATCAAATGTAAAAGTCTTTATGCAAAGAATGTAACCGCTAGATCAATGACCACATGGACGTACATAAGTGGTATCCACAGAAGCATACATGGTGTGTATATGCTCAATATATGCAGTAAAATGACACTAAAGGCTGAATACACAACCCAAAAACTAGCCAATAACACCTGCAAGTGTCTGTCAATTCTGATGTTTTAGGCTCAAAAAACCTTCATAAATTTGCACGAGCTCCCACCAAAACTGAAACCTTTCAAGAAACCTATAGTTTTACAAGTGTGGCTGAAAAACACAACCCCAAAGGTTGATATTTATTGTCGGAGAAATACAAAGAACACTCTTCTTGATGTTCTTGGACTTGTGTGAAGAGAACTATGTGTGGAAGTACTCCAAAATGGCTCCAAAAGACACCCAAAAATGCTTCAAAAATAGGCTTTGAAAGCAAAGAATGAAGCTTTGAGGGACCAAAACATGTTTAAGGTAATGCCAACCTTAGTCTTTCCCCTTCTTCAGACACCAAAAGAGTGTAACTTAGTGGTAAGAGGTTGCCACGATTAAGCGAGCTCTGGGGGGAACAGTACTGGGATGGGTGACCTCCCCGGAAGTATCTGGAACCTCTATATTCCTTGATCCTTGAGGTCCTCCCTCCCGTGCAGCCAACGGCGCTAACGGTGACTTCAGTGACTCAGATGCCAAGGTATGCCAAGGTCTATGCCTTGGTCACCGCCTTAGTCGTAAGCCTTGGAGAAAGCAGTGCTTGCTTTGCTCGCACAAAAGGAACAAAGCTTTTGCCTCGAACTGTTGTGATACCAGTGGAGTATTTCGATGGCAATGCACCACAGTGCGCTCTCCTTCTCAAGAGCTCCACGATGATATGCTCGGAGTAGAAAACCGAGCTCCTAAGGCTGCACACAGTACTTCGCTAAGATGCTGCAGAATACACAGAAAACGCAGTACACAGAGGAGCACGAAGATAGACTTCTTAGGTCTTACAAATGCAGTCGAACTTACAGTCCGTGACTAACCAGGCCACTATATGTTTTATTAAAGAACATATACAAGGAGGTGTTCGGTGGCCATTTGGCCTTTCACATGGACACTAACGGTAACAATTTTCAATTATACTTGGGACAACTTATACTTGTCAAAGTTGCTAGGATTGAGCACATGTATCTATTACAAGTACTTCATGTGAGAGACAGTCTCGTCTCAGTGGTAGTTCAACCTTATGTGTGATGTGGGACTCGTCATGTCTCATTTTGTATACCTACAGATAGTTCTATTGATATTCTTGATGCACATGTATGGCAAGATTTAGATGCTCGGATGGATGCACATGTAGAGCATGTCTTGGATGCTCATGATGCTTATATAGAGCATGATTTTGTTGATCATGTGGATTGTCATGTGGAGGACACTTTGGATGCTCATTTGGATGCTTTAGAGCATGATGTGGATTCTCATGTAGAGCATTGTGATGATACTTAGTTAGAGTTAGATCATCAGTTTGACCTTGGTGTTGATGTTGTGTAGTTAACTCATGTGGAGCATGATGACACACTTGGTGTGGTAGAGCAGGATAGCTCTTATGATACATAGTGTATGGTAGAGCATATTAGCTCTCAAGATGCACAACTAGACACATCCTTGGTTGATAGGATGACTGATTTAGATGTTGATGATTCAATAGTTATACAATCATTCTTGGATTTGCTCATGCTAGATGTTGACAGGGATATGTCATGACATGTTGGTCTTGATGATTATAGTGCTTTGGATGCCTTCGATAGAGGCATGGCTGACATACTTAGGTTGGCCAAGATAGCACATGTTTCATCAGCATTTGAGAGTCTGATGTATGAGTTGTTATGCTCAAGACCAAATGTTATAGATGCTATTGGAGCATTTGCACTTGGATTTGTCAATCATTGGATGATTGGCATAGACATAGAGCAGGTGGGAGCTTTGCAAGAACCTCATTAGTTCTTGCATCAGTCAGATGTCAATTGGACTCTTGTCGATATGAGTCTAGAGCAGTTTGAGGTGTTTGAGGCAGTTAGTGTAGGTTGATGGGTATGGGTTGAGATCCGGATTCTTCCTGTACATTATTATATATTCCTACATCATTATTTGTATGTGTTACTACTTATGGTCACATTGATCCCTAAGTGGGAGATTGTTGGGGATGTAAGGCTCATGTGACCTACCCCCATATTCATGTATGTGTGTGTGTATGTATGTATGTATGTATGTATGTGTATATAGAAATATATATATATATATATATATATATATATATATATACATATATATATATCATTTATAAAGAATTGCCTCATAGAGATCATTATGTGGGTTTCAAGGATCCCATGCATGTGTGCACGTCTCCCCTCTCCTCTCTCTCTCCCTCGATGTCGTCCTTGCTCCTCTTGTTCCGCACACCAAAGCCCTTCAGTTCATTCATGTGGAAATGAATAAAATCATTTCCCATAAAGCAAAGAAAAGAATTGGATATGAAAAAATATCCCTAAACTTAATACATGTATATATTATTCTAACATATTCTTAAGTTTCTTATAGTTAGCAAACCATAAAAATCATTCAATGATGCAATAAAATGAATATGCATGGTATTCCTTTACTTTAAATGAATATGGGTAGATCTTTATATGAATGCTTCAAGCAATATGAATTCAATCCAATTTTCACCTTCATAGCCATGCATATGCATTAAATCATGCATCATGCAACTAAATCAAATGAGACACGAAGTGAAGAAAACTTCCTTGAAATGATCAATGAACAAATTGCTCATCCATGTCACTGGAGAAGCCACGTCTCGATCCTTCCATGTCCCAATAATCTTGGAAGTCTTCAAATGCATTTGCATCCATAGCTTCACATGTCCTCATTTTTCTCTCAATAAGAATATAATTTTCCCCTCAACATTTGGGCATCATAAAAGTGTCACCAAAGCAGCAACATGTGTTCATATACATATACAAGAATTCCTAAGGCATCAACATATGCTAAATATACAAAATTACATAACCAAGTAGGATTTTCCTACGTCTATGAACTATACATGATATATATCAAAAGTCTAAGCACTAAAAAAATGTTCACTAGTCCATTGCTCGCTAGACCTGAAAATCAAATTCGACATACCTAGTTGCCATCGACACACTTAGAAAACCAAGAAAGCCATCATGAAGCACTTCAAAATCAAACAAAAAGTCTTCAACCACCTATGAAACTTGTTTCTCATGTTTTCGAAAACCTTGCTAGACCTGAAAACACTTTGAAAACATGCTTCTCCACTAGAGAAATCAGTAGGAAGTGGATGTTGGAAGTGGTATGGGCCTCAATAATAATTAATCACAAATTTACAAGATCTTCCAACAAATGAAACTTAGCATACATGCCTTAATACTCAAAAAGATGATGAGTGAGAGATACAGAGAAAATACACAATATTTTCAAGTGTAATGGTAAGCTAGAGTGCTCACCTACAGTATCTATATTCTAATGTCAAATTACAATGTGTGAATATGATACAAACTGACAATATCTCAATCTAGGTAGAAATAGGAACTAGATATAAGAGATTTTATGCCTAAGAGGTATGAAGAGTGTGTGTGTGTGTGTGTGTGTGAATATGGAGAATATGAACATTTTAGAACTATTTTACAACAAACCTGAATGTTGGCTATCTAAATTAGAAACTAGTGAATGAAAAAGTGAAGACAGATGTAGACTTGTTACTTACAGTATGTTCACTGACACAAACTCCTCCAAATGTCTCTAGATGTAGAACACGCCTCCTCCAAGAGTGTAGAAACTCTCCTTCCAAGAGGGCCTCCAAGATCTCCTCAGCTTCAAAGCTTGACAATAGCTTTGCTTGAGAAAATGTCATTGATCACCTTGAGAGATGATGATAAAGTGTGGCAATGCCTTGTTTATATAGTTTTTGTACCTATCTTAAAAAGCACCCATGATTAAAGCATACTCTATGCGATCGTTGCACCACAAAAAAAGCTTCCCTCACCAAAAGCTACAATCGCTACGAAATCGGAGCTGTCAATGTAACATCAGGAAACGGATGAATATAACTATTCAGGATAGAGTACTCTCTATGTTGCATCATGCAAACCTTTCACAAGGCTTTTGGGTAGAAGCAGTATTGACTACAATTCATGTGATTAACCTTTCACCTAGTACTGACAAAGGTCTGAAAGTGGCACAAGAGTTATGGATAGGGAAGCCACCATATTATGATCATCTTTGAGTTTTTAGCTGTTATACCCAAGAATCTTAGATAAAAGTTTAATCATAAGTTAAAGAAATGCATTTTTCTTGGATATGGTCGAGAAGGATAATTTGGATATGGCTTATGGGATCCTGAAACATGGTCAGTGATCAGAAGTAGTGATGTCATTTTCAATGAGTTTAAGATGCATAAACAACCCATTAAGGATGTTGAAGTGAGAAGACTGGTGTTTGAGGATACTTGTGCTCCAATTAGCATGCATTAAAATGCTACACATAGGGATGTTCAAGAGAATGTCTGATCATATCAATCTGCACATGTTCTTGTTTAGCAACCATTAAGATGCTCTACACGTGTATCACATCCACCTGATATATATGTTCCACGTTTAGATTTTGTTATGCTAACAGATGCTAGTGAGCCTTCTTGATACAAAGAGGCTATGCAGACAGAGGATCATGTCAAGTGGGAGCATGCCATGAAGAGTGAGTTGGATCCTATTCACAAGAATGGTACTTGGGATTTAGTACCTTTGCCAAAGGGCAATAAAGCTTTACCATGTAAATGGGTATATAAGTTGAAAGTCACATCAGATAGTGCTTCTCCGAAGTATAAAGCACAACTTGTTGCAAAGGGTTTTAAGCAACAACATGGTGTTGATTTCAAGGAAGCTTCTCTCCAATGGTCAAGATGTCTACCCTGCGCATATTGCTTAGATTCATTGCAATGGAGGACTTAGAGCTAGTCCAAATGGAAGTGAAAACTTCTGTCTTGCATGGAGATCTTACAAATGAGATCTATAGGGAAAAACTAGAGGGTTATGTAGTTCCTAACAAGGAAAGTCTAGTTTGTAAGCTCAAGAAGACCTTGTATGGACTTAAACAATCCCCTAGACAATGGTACCAAAAGTTTGATGCTTTTATGAAGTCTCAAAGCTATTCTGAAAGCAATGAGGATCATTGTCTCTACACAAAGAGATGAAGAGATGGCAGCTTGATATGCTTGATACTTTATGTTGATTGTTGTGAAGTCCTCTTATGACTTGTCAATTCTAAAAAAGAAGTTGTGTCAGAAATTTGATATGAAGGATTTGGGGGATGCCAAACATATTCTTGGCATGCACATTACTCGTGATAGGAGTAAAAGATGCATATACTTGTCTCAAAGTGAGTACATATCCAAAGTACTTCACAAGCTCAATATGCAAGGTGGAAAGGCATTGAGTACACCTTTACCCACATATGTGAAATTGAGCAAGGATGATTGTCCCAAATAGATAGGAAAAGGAATTCATGACAAAAAATATAAGTCTGCTGTTGGTAGTCTCATGTATGCTATGGTAGCTACGAGACTAGACATTGCATTTGCAGTGGGAGTTGTGAGCAGATATATGTCTAATCCTGGCAAGAAACATTGGGAAGTGGTCAATATGATTTTGAGATATCTGAGTGGCACTAAGGACAAGTGTCTATGCTTAGGTAGTAGGAAAGCATCCACAATTGGTTACACAGATTCTAACTATGCTGGTTGTGTAGACAATTGTAAGTCTACATCAGTGTACATTTTTTATTTTGCTGGAGGTGCTATCTCTTGGAGATCTCATCTTCAAGAATGTACAATTGTTTCCACCACAGAAGTAGAGTATGTTGCAGCAAGTGAGGCATGTAAGGAAGCATTGTGGCTTTCCCATCTTGCTTGTGATATGGGTTTACCTCAGCATGTACCTCGTTTGCTCAATGATAGTCAGAGTGCCACTACTTTCGCTAAGAATCTGGTCTATCATGCAAAGACCAAGCACATTGAGGTGATGTATCACTTCATTAGAGATTGCTTAGCCACTAAGCGCGTTATTCTTGAGAAGGTTCACACTCGAGATAATGCTGTAGATGCTTTGACTAAAGCTCTACCACAGGATAGCTTTCGACATTGTTGTCACTTGATGGGAGTTACTTGATTCATGATCTTACACAATCACTTGTATACTATGTAACATGCCCATCAGGTGGGAGGTATAGTTTGTATATTTACACTCAGGTATTCTTTATCATTCTTTATTTTTCTCCCATAGTTACTTTGGCCATATTGGCCTTTCGTGGGAGATTGTTACCGTTAGTGTCCATGTGAAAGGCCGCATGGCCACTAGACACTTCTATGTATATGTTCTGTAATAAAACATACAGTGGCCTGGTCAGCCACAGACTGTAAGTTCGATCGCATTTGTAACACCTAACGAGTCTGTGTTTGTGCTCCATGTGTAGTGTGTTTTTCTGCGTATTTTGCAACCTCTTTGTAGAGTACCGTGTGCAGTGCTTGGAGCTCGGTTTTCTACTCCAAGGATATCGTCATGGAGCTCTCGAGAAGGAGAGTGCACTGTGGTGCATCGCCATCAAAATACTTCACTTCTTAGATTCTTTCGTAGATGGCTTCACCTATAGGACATACCATACCTCTTTGTATTGCCTTCCATGATATCATGATAATTCTTTTGTTTATGGAGGTGTAGGTTCATAGGCTTGCATGAGCATACACATGCTTGAGAGAAGTTTTTTTTTTGACTACCGATGGCGATTGCAACATCCATACTGTCCGACATAGTGACACCAAATTATTTACTATTTTTCAATTAAAAAATGGGTATTTTATCGTGCTAATTTCCAATGATTTTACAGACCACTATCGTGACTAGTATATCAATGAAAAAATGCAAAAACTAATGACCCTTTTTTAGACATGTACAACAACCAGACATGTACAACAACCAATATATCGATGAGGTGTAGCAAATATCCACACATATTAGATGCATATTGGGATGTATTTGTGTATCGACATATGTATAGTGATGAATATTCAGACGTAAATTATAACGATTGCAATCGAAATACACGTTGCAAAACCCCAATTCTATTGTATTGGAATGATTAACAATTGGATTTTAAAATTTTTTATCGGATAACTAAAATTAAATAAAAAACTTAAAAAATTAAATGAAAAGACTCAAGATCATCATGGAATATGTTAATCTTATTGTTAATATTATTGTATGTGCAAAGGTTAAATGGAGTGATAGTGGAAAATCTTCTTCTTCTTCTCAAAGTGGGTGATGATGTCTTTCTTATGAATGATGATCCAACTTATTGCATAAATGTTTATTGGTGATAAATCTTGTTCTCGAATTGGAGTGAAGAACATCCTTGGGACATCCTTGATAACATAAGAAAAAAAAGATGCCCAGTCCTCAAGTTTCTTTCTGTGTTTGTGCTGGCTTTAAAATCAAAGACTGTTTTGCAGCTGTTTTTTCATACCCTAGTAGGAGTCGATCGTAAACGAAAATTGTTGTGGACGGGTCGGGTCCTAAAGGGGTTCCGTCAGATTTTTTTCTACAATGGACGTGTTTTCGTCGCCCAGCAGTGGGAGTTCTTCTAAGCCGTCCCCTGAGGCTGTAGTGCAGCAGGTGCAGAAGCACTTGGCTCAAGCATATGTTCAGGAGCTTCTTCAAGTAAGTGTCTATTATTCCTTTTATCCTTAGATTCTTTTCATGTTGCACGCATGTGTTTGAATACATGCGCGATTCCTTCTGTTGTATATGTGTGTGTGTGTGTGTGTGTGAGAGAGAGAGAGAGAGAGAGAGAGAGAGAGAGAGAGAGAGAGAGAGAGAGAGAGAGAGAGAGAGAGAGAGAGAGAGAGAGAGAGAGAGAGAGAGAGAGAGAGAGAGAGAGAGAGAGAGAGAGAGAGAGAGAGAGAGAGAGAGAGAGAGAGAGAGAGAGAGAGAGGCAGCAGCAGCAGCAGCAAGGAATATTTTTTTCTAATTTTGGAATTCTGCACCGTAAATTCATCGTCTAGATGATAAATGCACTGTAAAAAGTTAAATTGCATATGAGCTTTGTTGAACGGAGTAATCATAGGGGATTGGGTGTTTTGAGTCATTTTTTTCTCAAATCAGCTTATTCCGTATCTTTATCTATAAGAAAGGTGATTCTACAGACTAGCATATTGTGCTTGACAGAAAGATGTGTCGTTTCCTAGCTTTTGATACAAAACGTGTTCCTTGTAGCCTATTGTTCACCTATTGTTTGCAGTTTTCGCACAGCTCTTGGCTATTTTTCTCTGATGTAGGAATTCGAATCCCATGGAGAAATTGAGTAAACTAGCTGTATCAAAATGTATACTCAGTGCAGGATAGAATAAATAGGGCTTGGATGTGTCAAACATCCTTCTCTTATGTGCTGTGCCTGAGATAGCTGTATTTTATAGACGACCATACTGTTTTGACTATAAAAATTTTCTGGAAGATAGTCTAATGCTTAATACACTGTTATCTGCTGCAGACTCCGTGACTGCTTGGGCTTATCTGTTGAGCAGCAAAAAGCACTGTATATGCTCTAGTGTGCATCTCTATCTGCCAGTAAGATTTAGTGGGTTATGCTCAATTTAACAAGGTTGTTAAAAGCTGTTACCATGTTGATGTACCATGTCCTCATGCCTCTGGAACCTTTTTGGACCATAAGTGATGTTGTGTTTGCATTATCTGCAGAATACTGTTCAGTTATTTGTGGTGATTGTGAAGATAGTCAGGGGCAGAATCTTAATGTGGACCAATTTAACCTTTTTCTCCTAGACATGATCTATGTTAACATTTGATTGTCTTCATTTATGCATGTAAAAATGATTATGGGGAGCTTACAAGCATCACAATTTACTTCTTTTTCTTTGGGATTTGTAAATGACGGTTTAAATCAAACATCTGGGATCCTTATTCAGTATTTCTTCTACTACCTTTTTGTTTACCCAAATTTTACATTTTGAGTGTTGCCTGCTTTCTCCTGAATGGACTGTAAGAAATTAGATTCACATGAAAGATCTTTTTTGTGTGCAAAAGTTCTGTTAGTAAGCAATTTTGCACTAACACTCTTTTTTTTTGCAGACAGTGGGAGAGAAGTGTTTCACAAAATGTATAACAAAGCCGAGCACAAGTATGAGTGGCAGTGAAAGTAGTTGTGTATCGCGATGTGTTGATAGGTACATGGAAGCCATGGGAATCATCAGTCGGACAGTAATCAACTCAGTTCCCCGTTAATATTAGAGCCATCAGAGAAATTTATCCAAGTGCAATCTGTCATCTGCACTTCTGTTCCACATTTTGATGATTGCAGAATCATTTGACTTCATTACGTTTTTGATGTCTGGGCTTAATAACATCTTTAATCCAATGTCTTGAATCATTGGTGGGAATGATTGTCTTACACACAATTTGAAGTAGGACTGGGTTTAGTACTCGCTGCAATGATATTCTGTACACAATTTTGTAGCAATGATTGTTTTATACACAATCTTCAACAGTACTTTTTCCGATTCTTGTTCTGTGCTGCAATGAAGAGCTTTGTATCTCTAAAGACTATCTATAAGTTGTCTCTCTTAGTGCCATACGCTCAGTACGTTGAGAACCTTAATTAGTATCAAGTACAGCATAGACCTAAGTGATGTCAAGTAATTGATCTGTGAAATACATTTTGCCTTCAACCCTTGCAGTAGATTCGTTCAGGCAAACCACTGAGCTTAGTGAATGCATATAGAGGCTCAGTTTTGGCTACATGGACTGCGGACATGTCAGACATTTTAGAGAGTTGCTTTTTGAGCTGCTCATTTCTTCCTTTATACTCTTTCAATAGATTGTGAGAATAGGAGCTTATGTAAGGAGCTGTTTGGTCTTTTGATAGTATTTTGTGGTCCTAAAAGTTTCCTTTATTGGGTTGTGGAAGGGATTCTTGCATGTTTTCGGAATGAGAGCATATGAGTGATTATGTTTACATACTTAATCATACCAACAGTTCGCATATCATAAGAAAAGCTGGGGAAGAAGTGGAAAGATATGTAGTAGAGTTTATCTGTTCTCTAAGCTAGCCTTACGATTCCTCGTTGTTTGGGTTAGAAGGGGAATTTAACAATGTGACCAGTGAGTGTCCACATCATTTAATGTGGTTCATATACTTAACACCTACAACATTTTACTTCCCTTTGTGCTGGGAGAATTGTGTAAAAGCTGACTCTGACCAGTTGATTGCTTGAAACGAAGGTAAGTACATTGCAATGCTGTTCATTTGTATATTGAGCACAAGCCTTTAGCTTTGTATGAAGTTGAGCTTGACTTCTTCAAGGTGTAAATGTGAAGCTGAAATATGCTGATGGATACTTTGGAATAAGTTATATCGCTGAATTCCCATCTAATATCTAGTGGGGATGCTGTTAGCATGTCGAAATCTTGCATGTATCTGAAGATGGGCTAAGTCTTCGTTCCTTTGATAAAGGTGAAGAAGGCTCTTTCTATAAGAGGTTATTGGAAGGGCCATGCCTATGTTTTGTAGTACTTGTAGTTTGATTGTAGTCAGGAGTAGTGAATCCAGTCATGTGCTTCCCTAAAATAGTGGTGCTTATCTTTGTGATTGTCCTTAGCTCAAGGATTCTGCCTAGGGTTTTCCAGATTTTGGGATTCGAGGCATGTAAATGGTTCAGACTCTAATGGTTTCCAGTCACATTTAGCACATTGAGGGGATCTATCTTAGCGCACCTTCTTTGCCACTGTGGATGTCACTTGAAATTGTCCTCTGTTCTTCCGTCAATAGATGTCAAGAAGTACAAAACTTGTAGGGATATACATTTCGTTTTTCTCTGCCTTCTACTATGAGAAACAACAGTCTTTGGCGCTATTGAACCCTTGCAGGGAGCCCTGATTTACCTCCACACAATGATGATCAGCGCTGCCCAATCTATTAGTGAAGGTAAGATAAAGGCTTTCCGTATCATGGAGAGGTTCGACCGAAACTGTGACCCACAAAAATCAGAAGATGTACATCCATTTTGTTTGAAGCCAGCAAGTAGACATTTGCGAGGGAGGGAGGGAGGGGTACGTTAACCTCCACTATCCTGCATGAGTTAAAGTCCGATGCTATGGAGTCCTCTGACGTGTTACCATGGATAAGAGAAGGTGAGAAGGAAGAAGGCATGGACAAACCATGCTCTGATACCAATGATACAGAACTCCATAGCTGCTGCTGCTGATAGGACATGACGCACATGATTCATGGTCTTAACCTCCCAGCCTGTCGAGAATGAGTCAGGTCTTCACGTACCCCATTCTTAACTCTTGTCATGCGACTCCCTCATTGTCCTACCATACGAGTCAACAATACTCTGATGCCAAGTGGCACTCTATGCCACCCAACGTAAGGGATGGTTCACACCCATTGACTATACTATGTGAAACACAATGCTTCCAAATCTGATTTGAGTAGAACCAATCTCCTCTTGCATTGCTTTCTTCGATACAAGATTGATAAAGCTTTTTGAACATTTGTAGGTTCATTCACTATTGAAGTAAATGCCAAAATAAAACGAATATCAATCACTTCATAATTCACCTGACCCTCGATCTTTTTGTTGAATTTTTGTTCTCAAGAAATTCTTTAAATCACTCACTTGCATAATTTGTAAAAATAATTGGATATCTTCCAAAGCAATGGTGAATCTTTTTATATTTTTTCTTGATTAGAAGATTCTCGAACTTATTGAGCTGAATCTTATTCTAAAGGTTGAGAAGGAATAGAAGATCATTAAGGGTTAGACTGAGGTGACAAAGGAAATTCGAATTTAGATTAAGTGGAGGTTGAATACCCCCCTGGTATGGAGGTTGAACAGATGGATTCGAATTTCTTTCAAAAAATGAATAATTATTTGTATTTTACTAGATTTGGAGTTTCTGAATTTTTATGAGAAATCTTATTTTCAACAATATAAGCATTAAATGGGAGCATAACTCTAGTTGTATTTGGTACATAGAACTTGTAATCTTTGCTTTCAACACCATAACCAACAAAAATAGCTTTGATTGATTATTTCATCAAGTTTAATACGATTTCTCTTCTCTATGTGATCATATAATGGAAACCAATACCAAAAAGAACTGGTTAACGTAGCAAGATCATCGTGGTTGATTTTTGACAATATAAACATCCCACTTCTATTTTCACCTTGTAAAGGACAATGCTCTTCATTAGGAGTAAGGATTTGACATGAATCCTTCTTAAAAAATTACTTTATAATCATATGTAAGAAATGTTGAGATAGAGAACAAATGCTTCTTGATCTCTA
Source organism: Ceratopteris richardii (assembly GCA_020310875.1). Taxonomy (NCBI): domain Eukaryota; kingdom Viridiplantae; phylum Streptophyta; class Polypodiopsida; order Polypodiales; family Pteridaceae; genus Ceratopteris; species Ceratopteris richardii. The sequence continues at coordinate 23,391,798 of CM035437.1, read as the reverse complement.
GTGCATAAATAAACATTAGAAATTTTGAAATTGTCACTTGCTCTTGATTTTAGAGTGACTTCCCACACCAACAATATCCAAATCATGACCATCTGCAATAGTCACTCTTCTACTTGAAGAATTAGTAAGAGAAGAAAATACCATCTTGCAATCTATCATATGCTTTGCAGTTCAAATATCCAAGGATTCTCAGATATTGCACTTAATGCTACTTAATGCTGCTTGATCAAAAGTTACTTCTTCTATACTAACACATGCAAAAATATCCTCTTATGAAGGAGATTTAACTTTTGAAATCTTCTTAATATTGTTATCTAAAGTCATTTTTTTCATTAAAGATTCACTTTTTGCATTCTGCAATATGATGACGTGGATTTTTGCAATAATTATAACTTCCCTTCTTTGTTGTAGAAGTAGATGTGGATGAAGTAGACTAATCCTTAGGCGTAGATGTAGTTGATGTAGAGGTAAAAGAAGATATGGATGTGGATTTGGAAGTAGAAGACTTACTTTTCTCCTTGGATTATAATTGAGTTTCCTTCTTCCTCTTAATCTCCTCCTTGCCTTTTGATGAAGAGATCATAGTCTCATCATTCTCCTCCTCCATGTTCTTTTGTTGATCTTTGTCTTAGAGCAATAAGAATCGAAGATCTTCAAATATAATTTCTCTTTCATCCTCTTATGGAAAGAAGAAAGAGATATGACAAACATACAATATGTGGATGGAAGTGAATTGATTAGGATATTTACCATCTCTTCATAAAGAAAAATTCATATCAAAATTGAGAAGTTGATCACAAATATCTTTTAATTTGAGAATATGTGATTGAATTGACTCAACAATCTTCGTAAGTTTGTTTGCTAACATCCTCTTATGATAAGATTTGGTAGTAAATCTTCAGAAGCCTATGTGGGATCAAAATATCCTTATTCCTGCCTAAAAGATGATCATCATTTTAGAAACAATTTAAGACATGGTTGGCCTCTTCCATAAGATAGTGGTTCCCTTTATGTTCCCATGATTTCCATTAGATTCCAACAATCAATAACATCATCTAGATTTGAAACATAGGAATGGGACAAGGTCGAAGCGCAAAAAACTAAGAGATGTGCATCAATGCTCACATTATTTCTTCCATAGCCAAATCTCATCAAAACAATCTAAATGAGAACAAGATCTTTTGTTGAGTTTCATGACGAAGAGAGATTAAAGAAGATAGTTTTGTTCTACCCTTTCAATGCTTGGTATTAGTAGCACATTTATTAATATATTTAGATACGATGTGCATGCGCACCCTTAGGACTATTTGAGGATTTTTTTTCTCTTTCTTCCATGCGATTTGTGTGCATTCTTTCTCCCTCAAATTCCAACAAATGGTATAAGATTAGGTTGCTAATGCTCGAGGTACATTTTTAACACATCCCATTTACTTTATCATATTGATATGAAATTTGGTGAGCATTTTTAGCATGATGTATACTAACAATAATCTTCAAGAGGTTGCCACGTGGGGAAAAGTGATTTGAGGTTGTTATGGCCTCCAAATGCACTATTATAGACATTGTGTTGATAATTTTACCTTTTGTGCCAATCTTTATTTGGGTTTTTACTGTGGGTATGACGCACTATGTATTGATTGTAAATGTATTGTGGGTGTTAAGGCATCCTATTGCAACTACATATACTTAAAAAATTAGTTGATAAAGGAGTTATTGAGCGTATAATAGCTTCTCGTTTTTGTTTAATTCTTATTTTTTATCCTCTTGTAACTTCTATTTTGAGTACATCAATACACCACCAATGTTCCCAACCAATGCAAAAAACAACATCAATGGGATGGCAAAAATCTACAAACATATCCCTTGATTGCTTTTTCTATGAGTCATGAAGTTATTTCTCATATTCACTCATGCAAAACAACCAAGGGTGCTAGGGATACTCTTATCACATTGTATTAAGAAAGAAATGGGGCTCATGTTCCTTACTTTCAAAAGTTGTTGGAGAGAGCACATGAATGAAGGACAAATTTTTTACAAAAGTTGAAGATTTAAAAGAGTAATTGATTGTTTCCCATGAAGTTTTTTAGATGGATCACTTTTATCAAGGTTTTGTAATGGGTTGGTTGTTTGTTTTTAGATTTTTTTTCTTCTACTATTTGGTTGATGATGAAGCACAATCAAAATGCCCTAACATTTAAGGAGTTGTTATTATTATCATTATCTTGTTGCATGAGGGATACTTAAGGAAAGATAAAATCATTATGCACACAAATCACACTTTTATTGCTAACTAGAAGGGAAATGATAAATTTGGCTCTACCTTTTGTAAGCAAAAATCTAGAAATATTGCACAATCAAAGAGGGAAGACAAGGATGATGAGAATTCAGATAAGTGAAAAATAAATTTAGGAATAATATAAGAAGGATGAAAATATTATAAAGGGATTGTTTCAAACTTGTTGTTTAAGAGGCAAACAAGAAAGAGGTGGGAATAGTTATCATAGGCACCTCTTTACTTGTAAGATTGGGTTTTCCAACCTTGTGCTTAATGAAGAGTGAACATTTACTCATAGTGTAATTATTATCCATCATCATTTGATCATTATATGTCTTTTTTGGACTAGAATATTTCGTACTTTGATAATGGTGCAACCAAACATACTAGCTTTTTGCATTTTCGTAACTTCACTTAAGCCTATGCCTAATAGCAAATATCATGATATGTGGGAAAAAATTCCTATTCTTCCTTCATGAAGGTTAGCAAATTTATCCTTATTACTACTAATGGTAAGTACATTTGTGAAAGCGGATGCTTTATGTGTTCTAGGGATAAAAAAGAATCTATTACTAATATCAAAACTAACTAAATTGGCTTAACAATCAATTTTTTTTTAATGTGAAGTCTAGAATATATGGTCTATTTGTTGGTAAAAAAATTGTTGTATTTGGTGTCTTATGTCATGGTCTATATAAGCTGACAACTTATGGAAAATTTGTGGATGATTATGCACATGTAGTTCAAGTTTTGTAGGCAATCTCATATGAAAACCTTTTGCATTCATGTTCTAATCGTCTAAAATATGCTAGTTTGATATGCTTGCAAAAATCTGACATGGTGTTCACTTTGCATAAACTTGACCCACCTTTTAAACATATGTGAGGTTTGCATTTTTGTTAAGATGTAACATCCTGTCTCTACCAAATGAGAGCCATACATAAATTAGAGCCATACATAAATTAGAGCCATTCATAGTGATGCTCGTGGTCCTATGTGGATATCATCTCTTAGTAATTACTCATACTTCATAAATTCTATTCATGATTTTTCCACACATGCATGGGTCTATCCAATCATATCAAATTCTAAAGTTTTTATGTGCCTACAATAACTCTTGGTCATGGATGAAAATATGTCAACATGTTATTATGTTACGTCTAAGTTTAATGCATTTTTGGTTGACTGTGAAATACAAATGACATTATATAGCACTATATACACTATAATAAAATATATTGTCGAGAGAAAAAAGAGATGTTATGGAATTAACAAATTGTATGGTAAAAAGTCAAACATTTGTTGGAGTTAAACGTCTGCGGAAGCACGCGAACAACACAAGGAAGAAGAAGAAGCTTGGAGCACAACACACAATACTGAATGTATTACTAGAGAATGTACAAAGATAAGTAGCCCATTAGGGCAATAGGCGTATATACAAGCCAGGGGAAAAAAACCTCCTAAAGAGGGAAAAAAGTGCCCCGGCGGTCCTAGTGTGTTCACACACATCACTACCTAAATATATAAACAAACCCCCCCTAGGAGTGATGCGGTGAACAAGGAGCTGGCACTCATGTATAAGGAAGTGCCAAGCTATGTGGAAATCACTCCACAAAAGGAAGTAAACCCAAAGCTTTGCGGAAAGCTTCAAACGTCTCCCTAGGCAGAGCCTTCGTGAAAAGGTCTGCTATGTTCTCTTGCGTGGGCACATATGCCAAGATGATCTCCCCAGCAGAGAACCTCTCCCTGACATAGTGATAATGCACCTCAATGTGCTTAGTGCGAGCATGGAACATAGGGTTCCTCACAACTGCCAATGTGCTCTGACTGTCAGTGAAGATGGTGGTGGCAGAAGACTGGCCAACACCCAAATCAGCCATAAGGCATTTGAGCCACACACACTCAACAGTCGCTGTGAAAGCTGCCCTATACTCAGCCTCACAACTGGAAGTGGGCACAGTAGGCTACTTCTTGCTCAACCAAGATATACATGAGCTACCAAGCATGAAGCAAAAACCACTGGTGGACACACGAGTGTCATAGCAACCAGCCCAATCTGAGTCAGAAAAAGCATGCAAATCTGGAGGTAGTGATCCCCCCTTGGGATAAAACAACCCAAGTAGCCGAGTACCACTCAAGTAGCGAAAGATGCGCTTAACCGCCTTCCAATGCGTGACTCCTGGGCAATGCATAAACCTGCTCATTTGTGAGACAACAAACTGAATATCTGGCCGAGTAATGCATAAATAAATCAAGCATCCAACAGCCTACTGATAGAGAACAACATCAAATGCATCTCCAGCATCATGAAGACTCAATCGTAAACCTGTCTCCATTGGAGTGGCAATAGGCTTACAGTCTTCAAGGCCAAAACGCTGCAATAATGTGTCAATATATTTTGTTTGACACAGAGCCATTCCACCATCAACTTGCATAAACTAAATGCCCAAATAGTGATGCAAATGCCCCAAATCAGTCATCTCAAATGAGGCATGCAAATCAGCCTTAAAATCAGCAATATGCTTCTCAATAGGACCAGTGAGCAGCATGTCGTCAACATAGACAACAATGATCAAAAGCACATCATTAGCATGCTTAACATATAAGGTGCTTTCAGTTGGACTATTCTCAAAACCATGTGCAATCAGATAGGCATGTATCTTCTCATACCAAGCACGTAGTGCTTGCTTTAAACCATATAATGCCTTCTTTAACCTGCACACCTGGTTTTCATGCCCTTTCTGCACAAAGCCACGGGGCTGAAAAACATACACTTCTTCATGCAAGTCACCATTCAGAAATGCAGTTTTAATGTCCAACTGATGTACATTCCAACCATGATGGGCTGCAAGTGCACAAATGCTCAGAACACTAGTCATACAGCATGTAGGTGCAAAGGTCTCATCAAAATCAATGCCTCTTTCCTGCTCATAACCCTTTGCAACAAGCCTAGCCTTATACCTGTCAATTGTACCATCAGGTTTACGCTTCAGCTTGTATACCCACTTAGTGCCAATGGCCTTCTTGCCAGGAGGCAAGTCACATAAAGACCATGTACCATTCTTCATTATAACATCATATTCAGATTGCATAGCAGCCATCCAATTTTCTGAATTCTGTGCTTCATCAAAAGAAACAGGCTCATTCTCATCACAGAGACTAGACGCAGCCATAGCATAGCAATCTGATGCAAAGGAGGCACTATGAGAGCCTAAACGAGTACGATATGACAAAGGTGCATCTAATTTGCTATCACACAAAGTCTGCACCAGCCATTTTGGCATAGTTTTTGCCTGTTCAATATCAGCTCTTTCATCAACAAGTGCATCATGTAAATTTGCATCAGAAATGGAATGATCTTCATCATCATATGAAACCTGCAAAGGCTGTGAAGTTGCCTCATTGGGACCAGCACTAGACTGTCCACCTGTAAAAAGAGGCATCAAAGTATCATACATGTCTTTGGAGCTAACAGATGTCTCCTTAGTACATGAAAGCAATGGCTGAATAACATCTTCCACAAAGACAACATCATGGCTAACCAGAATGCGTTTAGTCTATGGATGATACAGACGATTGCCTTTACTTTCAGAACTGTACCCAACAAAAATACATTTTACTGCCTTATCATCAAATTTTCTGCAATGTTGTTCAGACACTAGTGCATATGCCAAACAACCAAAAACATGCAGATGAGCAACAGATGGCTTGCGGTCATGCCAAGCCTCATATGGAGTGATAGACTGCAGCTCTTTAGTGGGACACCTGTTCAGTACATATGCTGCACACATGACAGCCTCAAGCCAGAAACTATGTGGTAAAGCCTATCTTTTGACCATGCACCTCGCCATCTCCATGAGTGACCTGTTCTTTCTTTCAGCAACTCCATTCTGTTGAGGTGTATAAGGCACTGTACACTGGTGTTTTATCCCACGTTCAGCCAGAAATGCATTAAAATCAGAAGATATATATTCCCCCCCTCGATTAGAACGGAGGGTGCCCATTTTACATGCTGACAGATTTTTCGCCAAAACCAAAAACTGTTTAAAGCACATGAGCACTTCGGACTTTGCTTTCAGTGGATATACCCATGCATGCCTGGAAAAATCATTAATGAAAGTCACGAAGTAAAGGTAATTTCCAAAGAGGGTGTCTGCATAGGACCACAAACATCACTATGTACAAGCTGCAATTTCTGTGTAGCCCGAACTGAACCATCTTTTGGAAAGGAGGAACGCTGCATTTTGCCCAAAATACAGCCTTCACATACATGTTTTCCAGGTTCCTCAAGCTTGGGCAAAGAAGACACCATATCAGATTTCTGCAGGCATAGCAAACTAGCGAAATTCAGATGACCAAAGCGTGCATGCCAAAGCTTTGCATCTGACATAGCCTGAGAATCATGAACTGCACATGCCGAATCATTCACAGATCCTTCAATAGTCTATGAGCTTATACATCCCACGACATAAAATGCTAGAAGTAATAATAACTTCGCCATTTGACAGATCATGAACTGTACATCTATCATCAACAAATTTCACAACCAAGCCGATCTTGGCTAATGCAGAAACTGATAACAGATTCTTCTTGATCCCTGGCACAAATAAAGCATCTGACAAGGTGAAAGAACTACCATCAGCAGTAGTCAAAATGATCTTACCAACTCCCGTAACAGGATAAGAGGAGTTGTTGGCGCATATACCAGTATTCCCTGTAGGGGCAGGCTCGAGTGAAGAGAAGAAACTGCGCTGCGAGGTAATATGTTTGGTCGCCCCACTGTCAAAGTACCAAACATCTGAGTCTACTGCAGACATGCATTGCTCATGAGAAGATGGGTCAAAACTGCAAACAGTAGTGAACACCCATTCTTCTTCCTGCACAAGATTAGTAGACTCCGTTTTTGGTGTAGAGGGTTCTGCAACAACCATTCCAGCCTCTTTTGTCTTGCCTCTTTTACAGCCAGTTTTGGACAGTTCTTTATGATATGATCATTCCCTTTACATTACTTATAAAACAATTTCTGCTTTTCTGATTTTTTTTTCTCATCTTTGTCTTGGTTCTTCGAATGTGAAGCATTTGTAGATTTCTGCTTACTAGTAGAAGAACTCCATTTTCCTTTGCCCTTCTGACTAGCCAAGAAAGCTGGATCTACAACACGCATAATGGACCTGTTATGACTGGACTGATCTTCCTGCAACAAAACAGAGACTAACTCCTCAAATGACAAGGCATTTGGATTGCCTTTCATCATCAACCGAAGAGTAGAAGCAAAACTCTGATATGAATCAGGAAGACCATTTAGAACGGTCTGCATAAGTGAGCTATCTGGTATAACCTCATTAGTAGAAATCAACTGTTCCTTCAAGTCTTTGATCTTTGTTAGGAAACTGTCCGTAGAATCACCTTCATTCATGTGCTCACTCTCCAACTGTTTTCGGAGGTAAGCAACATGAGCCTCATTCCTAGCTTGGTACAATGTGGTAAGTGTATCCCAAGCACCCCTAGCTGTTCTACAAGAGCGAATATGAGGAATAATGGCACGTTTGACAGACAAAGCTATCAATGCATGTGCCTGGGCATCTCTGCCATCCCAACGAATCTGCTCTGCAGTAGGTGCAGTAGAAACAGCAGCACGAACAGGAATCTGCACAATATCATCTTCAACACCATCTTCATCAGCTCCAACACTTGTATTCGCAGTACTTGTTTTTACAGGTATAACAGGACGTCTTTCAACACCTTACACAATGTTCCACAATCCTTTTGCAACCAATACATGTCGCATCATATAAGCCCATAATGGGTAGTTGGTACCATCTAACTTATCCTCAACAGCCAACATACGGAATACATCACTGCTTTCAGCCATGGCCGGTGACTAAAATACCTTGATGCAAAAAATTGACTGTATCTCAAAAAGTTGAACGAAACTGCCCAGATGAGTTCTACTAAACCTGTAGCAGACTTCGAGACGCTTATAGTGGCGAACAGAAACAGGTATATATCTTTGGCACAAAAAGACAAAATAGCCTGCACAAGTACTGCGATAGTGTATTCGGAGGCCGAAATGAGCTCAGATCGCGATTTCGGCACCACAAAGCGAAGCAGTTTTGATCTCGGAAACACCCTGAGTATGCTCACCAAAATTCGTACGATTCTGAGACTGCAAATGGAGGAGTGTCGATGGCGCCCTAGATGAAGCGACGACCTGCTCTGATACCAATTGTTGGAGTTAGACGTGTGCGGAAGCACGCGAACAACACAAGGAAGAAGAAGAAGCTCGGAGCACAACACACAATACTGAATGTATTACTAGAGAATGTACAAAGATCAGTAGCCCATTAGGGCAATAGGCATATATACAAGCCGGGGGAAAAAAACCTCCTAAAGAGGGAAGAAAGTGCCCTGACAGTCCTATTGTGTTCACACACATCACTACCTAAATATATCAACAACATTACCCCATAGTTTTTGGGTTGAGTTCATGATGTGTGTTACACAAGCACTTAATGGTTTTCTCACTAAAACATTACAATCTATCGCTCCTTACAAGGCTTAGCATAGCTCCAAACCATTCTTTGTTCATTTATGCATTTTTCATTGTTTGGCATAAGCAATAGTTCTTGATAATAATGTAAGAAATTGGATGATAAGTTTGTTTGGATGTAGTTTTTTTGGTACAATTATGAAGGAAAAGGCTATTGTTTGTCTCACCCACGTAGCAAATGTATTCTCGTTAGTCAACTAGTAGTTTTTGTGGATGATACAATCAAAACCTCCACTTTTATGTTTTTTGTGGATGATACAATCAAAACCTCTACTTTTATGTTTTTTGTGGATGATACAATCAAAACCTCTACTTTTATGTATTAAGGGGACACCAATAATCTCAAACATGTTTTTTGACACTTTATTGCCTCTATTCATTGACTCGAACAACTCTCTCTATTGATGATGTATATAAGTGAAGTAAGAGCTGAAAAAAATATCGATAAGTACAAAGCACCACCACATATGAGTGAATCGTGTACGTGGAAGCATGAGGAAAAAACCTCTAGCTAGCACTAGAGTAAAAGTGCCCATGTATAGGGAAAAGGTTCACATCAAAGCTACTTAAGAAACACATAAGTGTAACAGACCCGAACAATGTAAACACATATAGGGAGTGAGAAATCAACCCCCACTAGGAAATAAGCCTAAAGCTTTGCAAAAGCCTTCAAACATTTCCATGGAAGAGCTTTGGTGAATATGTATGCCACACTATCTTGTGTAGCCACATACACCAAATCAATATCTCCTGCTCCATGAAGGTGCTCTCTCACATACTGATAATGCACCTCAATATGTTTGGTCCGTGCATGAAACACTAGATTTTGTGCTATAGCGAATGCACTACACTTTGACTATCTGTGAGGATATGCATAGCAACATCAATCTCCATGCAAAGATCCATCAATAGATGTCTCAACCATATACACTCCATTGTAGCTGTGAAAACTGCCCTAAACTCAGCTTCACAACTCGATGTTGCCACTATGGGTTGCTTCTTACTTAACCAAGATATGCATGAGTCTCCAAGGAAAAAGCAATTAACACTAGTGGACACACGAGTATCATAACAACCAGCCTAATCACTATTTGTAAAAGCATCAAGCATGGCTGAATATCTGTGCCATAAAAGAGACATAAACTCAAAGTGCCTTTGAGATATCTAAACACACATTTCATCACTTACCAATGCTTAATGCCAGGGCTATGAATGAATCCACTCAACTGGGAAACTACATAGTATATATTTGGCCTTGTGTTGCATGCATATATAAGACATCCCACAACTTGCTGATAAAGAGAAGTGTCAAATACATCACTCGAATCCTCAATGGAGAACCTAAATCTTGTCTCAAATGGTGTAGAAACTCGCTTGCAATCCTCAAAGTCAAAATAGTGAAGTAGTTTTTCAACATACTTTGCTTGATGCATAACAATCGCCCCCTTAACAGATACAAACTAGATGCCAAGGTAGACTACGTGACATCAAAAGTATGTTGCAAATCAGACATAAGGATGTCAAGTTCTGCATCACATGACCTAGTCAAGAGTATGTGATCAACGTAAAGAACAAGCACTATCAGATCAACCCCAGCTTTGCATACATAGAGTGTGCTTTCAATAGGACTACATGTGAAGCCAAAAGCAACCAAGTCCTTATGGATTTTGCCGTACCTTGCACATGGGGCTTGCTTGAGACCATACAAGGGTTTATGCAAGCGACAAACCATGTGCTCTTGCCCTTTCATGGAAAATCCAGGAGCTTGATTCACATAAACCTCTTCTTGAAAATCACCATTCAAGAAAGCTCTTTTTATGTCCAACTGATGTACTTTCCAACCTCATTGTGCAACCAATGCAACCAGGGTACGAATGCTAGTCATGCATGAAGTAGGCGCAAAATTTTCCTCATCGTCAATGCCATATTTTTGTGCATATACTTTGGCAACCAATCTAGCTTTGTCGCGATTAATGCTACCATCTGACTTTCTCTGAATCTTGTAAGCCCACTTTTTACTGTTGGAGTTTGAGGTCTGCGAAAGCATGCAAACAACATAAGGAAGAACAAGAAGCTTGGAGCACAACACACAATACTGAATGTATTACCACTAGAATGTACAAAGATAAGTAGCCCATTAGGGTAATAGGTGTGTATACAAACTGGGGGGGGGGCTCCTAAAAAGGGAAAAAAGTGCCCCGATAGTCCTAGACTGTTCACACACATCAATACCTAAATATATCAACAAATCCCCCTAGGAGTGATGTGGTGAACAACGAGCTTGCACTCATGTATAAGGAAGTGCCAAGCTATGTGGAATCAATCCACAAAAGGAAGTAAGCCCAAAGTTTTGCGGAAAGCTTCAAACTTCTTCCTAGGTCGAGCCTTTATGAAAAGGTCTGCAAGGTTCTCCTGTGTGGCCACATATGCCAAACTCATCTCTCCAGTAGAGAACCTCTCCCTGACATAATGATAGTGCACCTCAATGTGCTTAGTGCGAGCATGGAACATAGCATTCCTCGCACCTACCAATGTGCTCTGATTATCAACGAAGATGGTGGTGATAGAAGATTGACCAACACCCAAATTAGCCATAAGGCGTCTGCGCCACAGACACTCAAAAGTCGCTGTGAAAGCTTCCCTATACCCAGTCTCACAACTGGAAGTGGCCATAGTAGGTTGCTTCTTTCTCAACCAATATATACATGAGCTACTAAGCATGAAGACAAAGCCACTAGTGGAGACACGAGTGCCATAGCAACCAGCCTAGTTAGAGTCAAAAAAAGCATGTAAATCTAGTGGTAGTGATCCCCCCTTGGGATAAAACAATCCAAGTAGCCGGGTAACATAGCGAAAGATGCGCTTAACCACCTACCAATGCTTGACACTTGGGCTACATAAACCTACTCATTTGTGAGATAAAAAACTAAATATCTGGCCAAGTAATGCATAAGTAAATATAGCACCCGATAGCTTGCTAATAGAGAACATCATCAAATGCATCTCCAACATCATAAAGACTCAATCGTAAACCTACCTCTATAGGAGTGGTAATAGGTTTGCAATCTTCAAGGCCAAAACGATGCAATAATGTGTCAATATATTTTGTTTGACACAAAGCTATTCTGCCATCAACCTTGCATAATTTGAATGCCCAAATAATGATGCAAATGCCCCAAATTTGACATCTCAAATGGGGCATGCAGATCAACCTTAAAATTAGCAATATGCTTCTCATGAGGACCAGTGAGCAGCATGTCATCAACATACATAATAATGATTAGAAGAACATCATTTGTATGCTTAACATATAAGGTGCTCTCAGTTGGATTGTTCTCAAAATTATGTGCAATCAGATAGGCATGTATCTTTTCATACCAAGCACCTTGTGCTTGCTTTAAACCATATAATGCCTTCTTCAACCTGCACACTTGGTTTTCATGCCCTTTCTGAACAAAGGCATGGGGCTGAAAAACATACACTTCTTCATGCAAATTACCATTCAAAAATGCAGTTTTAATGTCCAACTAATGTACATTCCAACCATGATGAGCTGCAAGTGCACATATGCTACGAACAATATTCATTCGGGATGTAGGAGCAAAGGTCTCATCAAAATCAACGCCTCGTTCTTGAGCATAACCCTTTGAAACAAGCCCAGCTAGATCTTTTAAAAGATCAAACAATGTTCTAGTTACTCTATGAGCCAAAAGGTACCTGGCGTAGATGGTTGAAAAAACCCTTTCTAGTGAGTACTTCAAGAATACATATAGCAATGTTATCTAAAATTTATAGGCCACAAGATGTAGTACAAGCAAGCTTGTAAGAAGCTCTATGAAAGATGGCAAATACTAAGAGGGTGAGAGTTTTACAACAAAGGATTTGCAAGGGCTAAAGAGGAGATACATAGAAATGAACCCCATTAATGACATAAATTCAAAGCCTTGTATTTGTGCACTAAGAGGGGTCCTCTTGTGTCACACTCCCAACTTACTCTTAGGTTTCGAGTAGACCTTTTGAATGCCCATAGAAATGTATGAATGGACATGAGTGTGGGCACATGTACATAAGTCATTTTGAACTTATTTGTAAAGACTTTTGTCATTTGGAATAGAAGAACTAACTTGAATAAGTTCAAACCCATCACTTCTTCTTCTAAGCCTCTTATCTCCTTTTTCGTGAGCTTGCATGCATGTATATAGCTTGGAATCTATGCAAAGAAGTGTTGTATTCCACATCTTTGTCATTGTTTTCGTGTTTGTGTGAGTTGTCAGGTGTGAGGTAGGGTGATTCTTGAAACTTGTTTTTTTTTTTTGCCATAACTTTGCATAGGGGACTCAGAATGCTTCCAAATGACTTTCAATAGGGGACTCAGAATGCTTCCAAATGACTTTCAATAGATGTGTCTCATCGAGATCGGATTGCTAAGCTGATTTTTTTTTTCGTCTTTGTGTGTTGTTGTTGTTGTTGTAGATATTATGGTGCATTTCCCAAGTGTCGAAGGTGGTTGCGTGAGGTAAATTAGTCTTAGTACATGCTTACTTGACCATTGAATGCATTGAACATCATGTGTGCATGTGCTTCTATGCACCTCATTGGATCAACTCTCGATTTGACAATTTAGCATGTCATGTCAAGCCACCACTCGATCGTACTCATATGACGTGTGATGGCTAGCTAGGATCCCTTATTAAGGGGTATTACATCATCCCTTTATTTAACTTAAAAAAATTTAATAATCAATACCATTTGAAATTTGATATTATTTGAATTTTTTTGACCAATGTAGCCACAAATGGGAGGTGAATAATGGGTTTGCACTACTTGCAGTTGATCATCATCTTCAACTTGAGAATACGGAACACAAGTTTTCACTCATTTTTCAATACGAAATAAGAATGAAATTCAACAAAATATGGATTCATATTTTCATGATGGTTTTTCGTCAAAATCTCACTTAAAAAAGACTTCACTTGGAGGCTTTTAAAACATTTAATCTTGTATCAATAAAAAGAAGGAAAAAGTTGGGCACAAAGACACTATAATCAAAAGATGAGGTGCTGGTATGTAATTAAGCTCTTTAGACGAACCCGTTTTCTTCATAGTTTCATTTGATTACAAGAATTGATCCCCTTATAAAGCATGATTAGAAAGCCTATAGATAATGAATCATATACCCTATGCCAAAAGGCTTGATCATCTAAATGGATATCACCTTATAATGTATAGATGAAACCATACTCAAATGGGGCTTAAGGACATATGATAGAAGTAACACATATGAACCTTTTAGTGCAGAAAGTTTCATACAAATATTAGAGAGTTTCATACAAAGATACATGATGAGGTTTGAGAAACATACTAATCCAACTTATATAAAATGTTGCATCAATCAAACATGTCTAAAAGTTTGTAGAGAAATTTGTGCAAACTCCCCACTTAGAGATAAGCTAAGAGGATAGCATAATCAAACATGTATAAAAGTTTGCATCATCAATCAAGAAATTCGTGCAAACTCCCACTAAAACCTCATTCCAAGCTCCATATTGTTTAACCTCTAGGGAACTTTCCACATATGTAATTGATTTTAGTGTCATGGAAAACTCCTAGTCCAAAGTAGGCACCTTCATCAATTAAAACAGTATTTCCAACCGTTTTTCTCTTTCGATGATCCACTTCTCATCTATTTTTTTCCATAACTTGTATTGTTATCATTGTACTACATGTATGTACTTGGGCTTATTGAAGCTCTCTCTCTCTCTCTATGTGTGTGTGTGTGGTTGAGGCATTGTTGATCATGGCTATCATGAAAGGCTAAGGATTTTTCTTTCGCTCATCTCGAGCTATCATCTTATCTTTTAAAACTCGCTGTTCTCCTCTCACCCTGTCCACTCGCGTCGTGTCTAGCTCATTCTTCCTCACAGCTTGCCGAAGCACCTTCAGGTATGGCTCTCTAGCTCTTTCTGTACGCGAATGTGTGCGCAGGAGAAGTAAGAATGACAATCCTACGCGGATTACTGATTTCTGTCTACTTTTTCCTACTCTCTTCACGCCCTGATACAGACGGTAAAAATGTGTGTACACCCTGGCGACTCTTGTCTCCGTCTTTACACAGAAAACTATGGAGAGTAAAACGTGTTTTCTTTTGCAGTTTTTCCTTTTTTCTATTTTGATTTCGTTAATAGATTGCTATTGCAATTTCTCATAATGTGATTCGTATAACAAAACATTTACACTTCCTGTCTGTTCTCTGTCATGCAACCTTCAGCTGTGCATCCCAATGTATCTCTTAGAAAGAGATGTCAATTTTCACGCATGGGCGTTAAACTACTATTTTCACTCTTGTGGACAGTGTTTGTTTGTTTAGGGGGTACCTACTTAGACTACCTGCACCATCTGATTGATTTACTTGATTCCGTTTCAGTGGGACAAGTGAAGATAGCCTGACAGAAGAGTAATGGAAGTTATGGCGGCATCTGGTGTTTCAGTGAGCGCAATGCCATCCTTACTTAGAACAGGCAACTCTGACTGTAAGCCTGCGAGGCGAGCTTGTTCTCTTGGAAGACAAATGAAGAACTTTACAGGCATGAAATCTGACAGTCGGGTCACTAGGTTAGGGAGCGGCGAGAGCACAGAGGAACATTTCGCAAGAGCAGTGTTGGCACAAGCCAGGGTCCCTGCTGGGAGTCGAGGAGGTGCCCTCTCTTCAACCTGCAGCCTTGCTGCAGAGATATTCCGTGTGGTGCCGATCATGAGTGGTCTTGTCCTTACAGGAATCGCCCTTGGTTTTGTGCTTCTTCGTGTTGAGGCAGCAGTCGAGGAATCGAATGAATGACCCCAGTTCCTGCCAGTAGTGATCGATCTAGCTGGGACGAGTCTCTTTCATGTAATCATTCTTGAGTCCATGCAAATTTAAATCAAGCTCAATTGTATCTTATTGTGTTTTGTACTCCTTGCTACATAGAAAGTGTCCAGTATTCTGCAGGGCATTCAAATATATCTCGTGTGCTGTGGAGATCAGCTCTATTTTTGTGTATTTTGCTCAGTATTAATTCTTTGTGGTATTGTCCATGTACCGTCAGTGGTCATGTGTAAACAGCCTTTTTCCATACTAGTATAACTACATATAAATATAAGTGAATTTTATATTAAGCGTCAAATCTTTGCAATGGAGGAGGTGATACTGAAAGTTTCTGAAGCTGCTGATTTAGTGGTATCATACTTCAATAGTGTCGAGGTTTCAAATGTCAGTCCAATTTCCAAATAGTTTTCCTGAAGGCCATGAAGTTTCAGTTTGTCTGTATCAGTAAGACATTGAAACGTAAGGTATTTTGATATCGGGCTTATAATTTTGTGTAGTGACATTTTCTGAAATAATGTCTAACAATGCTCACGTTTAATTGATCCTGGCCTTGATGTTTGTATATGAACATAATTTTTTAGTGTTAGCTTCCTCGACAGTAACATTTTTCTGCATGGTCACATGTACATTCTGGCTCACAGCCTGGTGCAGTGATTGGAATAACGAGTATCTGTACCCTTCTGAGGCTTATGTGCCTATGGAAGATCAATCAAAAGTCTAGAAACCGGGGTTAAATATTGAATGTTAGTCCTGCTGAGGAGCATAGTCTGTTGGTTAGAGATTATCATCATTGTTCTGGAATCTGTATACATGAGTCTGTATGGTATTGATTAGTCATTAACCATTATTGTTGGAAGACATTGGTAATGCAATACTATCAGCAATGAAGTACTATGCTTGGGGCTTTTGAGCTGATAGACATCTCATGGATTTGTCCATCCTAGATATTAAGAGAGTAAGCTCTTGCTAATGTACATGTAAAAACGTAACAGTAAAGTGATACACACATTTTTCCTTCAAAGAGATTTTGTTTTTCACAGGTGAAAGAAACTCAACTGTAGCTGTAGTCTTCATCCCTTGAGCTGCTTCAGTATACCCTGTCCCTAACTCAGGGCAACGATGAACTGGTTAGGGATGTCTTACTACCTTCTCTGGAAATACATACTTTTTTTGGACAAGCTCAGAAGTTGGCATTGCACTCCTTTTCCATTCACTCCCTTCATTTTCTTTTCTTGATTGTATGTGTACAGTAGAGGTTTGGATGCTATGTCACCTTTAACTCCTTTTTTACAGTTTTTCTGTTTGTCCTCTTTGAATCAATAAGAAAGTATTGGAAAGGAAATTTGATTCAGTTTTTTGGCAAAATGATAGAATATCTATGTTGATTGTGCTCATGTGGAGAATCCTGCAGGCAGAGCCTACCCCAACTTCAGGATATCTATTCCAAGAATGATGTCAAAGAATATGTACAATCTATTTATAAGCTAGGCTTGTGAATAAAATTTTAGTGGTCTACCATCTCCATTGCATTGTTAAGACACCGGCTATAAACACCTTTTTGGTGGTTGTGGGCATGGCAGTGACATGCATTTAGGGCTACATCTTGTCAAGCTCTTGGGAAGGTAAATTCAAGTCAGTGGAGAAGGTTCTGCACAGCATTAATGTTCGATTGATTATTCAAAACAAGAGATCTTTCAAAATGTTTAAGCAATTTGCAATACTTGTTATGAAAATGTCCTTAGGGCCTAGTTATCACGTCTCTTAATCGAGGTTCTATACCATGTGGCGATAACATATTTCCCTACAGACTTTTTGCAGTGTAATAATCCATCAAGCTCTGTAGGCTAGGAGCATGACTCACGCCAGAAAGGAGGCTCTGTGGTTGAGCCTTAAAAAGCCATTCAAGATCCACTAGTTCAATATTATAGGTGTCCATAAGACACCTAATTATGTTTAGAATATTGAGGCTTGCTTTGAGAGTTAAATATGAGGCTATTTCCAGTATCACATTCATGTTTAGTGATTTCTGACAATTAATCTTTAGCTAGAATTTTGTCCGTGGGCGTAGGACATGGATAATCTAGCCATCTCTAATTGATGCAGTTCTCCCTCGTTATCTTCAAAAATTGATGCGTCCTAATCGTGAGAGATTTAGAGACATCCTGGATTGGCATGCATGAAGAAACTTTAAACTTCAGGATGCTCTTGAAATTGAGGTACTTTGCCACAAAAGTGATAAGCTGCACCACGGGACGCTTTTGAAAATGTGACATGCTATTGGAGTTCATACTCTGTCAGAATTTAGTTGTGTTCTCTTCAAAGTCTTCGTCTCTGTACACAAGCTTCTCATTCGGTATTTTTTCATTTGGTTGATTAGATACTCCTGTACTTAAAGCTTCGTAATCAGTATGGAGATACATGGGATACAGTGCATGTTAAATCTTTTTTTGAAAGGGTAGAAATCAAGTGGGAAAATTTCTTTTCTTAAATTTATGTTCAACTCTTCTATCCTCTAAGTAAATAATTCTCCTAAATAATTCTCCTGACCACTGAAGTATTTCCTTCAACCCAACTCTCGTTGGGAAAACTCTAGCAATGATTGGAGTTCGGGATCTTTTTATCATAGTTTCTCTTTGTATTCTTCTTTAACATTGGCCATAGCCTCTTGTAGTGTTGCTTCATATTCATCCTGTTGTTCTGCCAACTGTTTCCTTAACGTCTCAACTTTTCTTTTAAAGATATCCTTGCCTCACCTTGTGAGGGTTAGAGTGCAGGGTGCATATTGATCAAAAGACTTTCATTTAATTGATCATTCATGAATCTTAGGCCTTGGACTTCAGTTATTTTGACTTTGATATAATCTTCGAATAGATGTTCTATAGTTTCCATCTTTTTCCCTTGATCTATCACTTCAGACAATTTGTTCTATATGATCTAATTCACTTTTTCGATGAGTGCATGCTTCTTTTTTATTCAAATCTTTGTCCTTTCAAGCTTCTTCAATCTATTTCCTTGATGATTTTATCAAAGTTCATTTCTCTACCAATTCTTTTTGCAAATGAATTATTTAATTAAAATTCTGTTAGCTTCTTGATCCCAGTGGTAAGATCTCGATTCTCCAATAATGCATCATAATAAAGTGGAAAGTGGTCTGAATGAGTTGGATGTTACTGTATTGACTCGTGGTGGAGACAAAAGCTATACAAGCAGGTGGTTTCGGAAGGTTGATTGAGGTTGTCACAACTTGCTGTGTGAATATCAGACAAAATACTTTATGTGAAAGACGGGTGGAGTGAAATGTGATAAAGATATGGATAGGTGTCGGAATCGGCACACTGCAAGAGAGTGGGGACACGATGGGATCTTGAATGTGCTTATGGAGAAGTGATGACGATATTGAAGAAGAGGAGTGGAAACTAGGGCTGGTGTGAGAATCGCAGACACATGTTCGACAAACAAAGATGCCGATTCTTTAGAAGGGGCAATGAGGGAGCTGATAGAGAAACTTACATGGATGGGCAATTTTGGTGAGGTTGGCAGCAGCAGCACTTTTATGCGCAGGGATGACAATCAACAATGAGTCTAACTATCAGGTAGCTTCTTCAATGATCGCTTCAACATGAACTTCCAACGCTTCAAGGAAAAATCTTGATAGTAAAGAAATATGAGATGAAAGTGATTGAAGGTGTCTGTTGCAACAGCTATTGCAAGGCGGGTTCCAAATGTGGAGCTGAGTGGGTAGCAACTGGAAACGGGTCCAAGGTTGGGCATGACCTTTTCCTCATTCTCATGAGCATCCTATGAGCTTTATCCTTTACTTGATTGGACTTCCTAAGAGGTCTATCTTAGCCAAGTTCCAAGCATTCACACGTGGTTGGACCTGGGGGCACTTGCGGTTCCAGTAAGCCCATAGTATGCACAGTAGCTCAATATCCTTGGGTTTTTTATCTATATTTTGGTTATTTGGATCTGAACAGATCTGGTGGTTTTGTTTTTTCTTTTTAGTAGAAATTATTCATCACAGGATTCTGTAGAAATCGAGAGAGTACGAACTGGGAATTTCTTGGACTTCAGATTGGAAAGTCTATCCTTCCAACTTGTTATGGCAACTGAGGTATAACTCATACATTTGCTCAAAGAAAGGGAAGTGTGAAGCCGGGTCTTGTGTTGGAAACACTCATAGATGATCCTAGCTTATGCATTTGCTCCAATGAAATTGTGATTCGTTGAAAAATATCCTCGGAGTTTAAGTTGCTGGAAAATACATGGTACCATATGCTCATTATACTTTGAATGATTTACGGCACAAAACAACGGAACTTAAAACGTACACATCTTCATGTAAGTCTCCATCAAAATGCATAAAATTGTTCTTGTTGAAGATCTTTGTTTGAACATGAGTGCAAGTGTTCTAATCAATGTTGCTTGATAAAAATCATGCTAGAATTAATGTCATCATCATCAAAAGTCATAGTAGCCCTATCGTCGGGAAGGATTGGATATTGTTGCTTGATCCTTAGAGAAGCGTAGAAGCAATAGGCTGGATGCTTTGGTTGATACTCAAATTGAAAGGAGTTAATGATAGAGCAGCGAGATAAATGAAGGCCACCTTAAGGAAGCATATTTTTTTGGAAAATATGATTGCTACAAACACAAACATTGAGGTAAGCGATAACCCTAATAGATTGCTATTAAGTTCCTTTGTATTGAGGAAGATAAAGGACAAAAGGAAAAAAGCGGGGAAGAGCACAAAATTGATTAGGGTCAAATTAATATAGAATAAGATAAGAAGCATGATTACATAGGGATTTGAATGGATATGAGCTATGATAAGCAACCGGTGGTGATCAATGAGATTTGAGGACGTGGAAGCTTATGAATCTATAAAAAACCTATCATGCATGCATATGAGCATTGTGCATTTGGTTGAAAAAAAAAATCATAAATCACAAAAAGATGAAAGATGAGAGAGCGAGCAAACACATGTGATTGAAGGTTGTAGAGGGTCCCCTAATTAACGAGGAGCATTGAGCTGTCATTATTAGTTAGATTGATGCAACATAGGTGCCTATAACTCATTAATCATGTCTTTAACAGTTAATCATTGTGCACAAATCTAGGGAGACCATAGGCGACGTAGGAGGGAGATTGAGCATGAAAATATTTTTCAAAATTCCAAAGGGGTCGGTAGCTGGGCTAATGGAGTTTCAGAGGCACTAGAGGTAGTTTACCTGTAGCCACACTAATTATAGGAATTAAAGGTGAAATTCATTAGATGCATGATATGAAAGTCTTGTGATGTCAATAAGTATTTTTCTGTAGTTTGGGAATGGCAATTGAATGGGATTCTACATGTGCAAGTGAGACATCATTTGATAAAAGAATGCACACTTCATTCTTGGGAGCTTTTCCTTGAGTGATTTGGAGAGAGAGGATTCTACTTATGCTACTAAAACCCTACAAAAATAGAATCTCTAAGGACTACAACGAAACTAATTGAGGAAATAGTGTGATGGTAAGCTGTTCATTTGGTGTTAATGATATATTTGAATATTTTGTACAAGTTCCATTGCATGCAGATATGCAAACTTCCACATTGCAAATATGAGGTTTAGGAGTAATAACTAAGGAGCTATATGAAAGAGTGATGTTAAACTTGCACTAAAGGTGAGTGGTAGTGCAATGTTGATGAAATACAAAGAGTGCGCTAGAAGCTTTAGGAATACATACAAAATTAAAGTGCACTTGGGTGTAATGTTTTTAAAGAGAGTGTGATTTTTCTATTGAGAATCCAATTTTTGGGATAAGAGATGTGGTCTATCTCTCCAAAAATATTGATGTGTTGAAACTCGCCCAAGTTTTCTCAGATCACTATGATTTTTTTGAGTTCTTAAGTCAAAAAATCATAGAAACATAAATATTAAGTCAATTCACATTGTAAATTGGTATGATTTTTCCATTTGTAATTTCTTAGAGATATCTTGAAAGAAGTGTATTCACTTATTGATGCACTTAAGATCAAGTAGGGTCTTAAGTCATCAAAGATCACTGAAAAGTCAGATCTCTTTAATGTGAAGTAATAATATGAGGAATACTCAAAGTTTAGAATCAACAAGAAGTGACTTAGAAGCAGAGTGGGAATAGATGGCAACTTCAAAGGACATGCAAGGGTTTCCAATAATTAAAGATGAAGTATGGGAATAGATGGCAACTTCAAAGGACATGCAAGGGTTTCCAATAATTAAAGATGAAGTATGCCCATCTAGTAGTGCATTTTTCTCAATTCAAGAAATACATGTCATAGGCATACTGTCTACTTAGATGGCTTGAACCAATAATGAAAAGGAGGAGCCTGATGACAAAAGGTCACATGACATTGAACAACGTCATATGATTGATGTTATTCCCTTCAAAAGTTCTTAGAAAGCCAAGATGTTGGTGACAATTCGATCCATTTACAAAGCTGTTGGTGACAATTCGATCCATTTACAAAGCAAAGATGTTGCACATAGAAGACCAAAGGTGACTAAAAGAGAGACAAAGAAGACAAGGACAAGTAGAGGGAGACACAAAATTTTGTGGGAGTTCAAGGATTGCAGAAGCACACCAACAACACAAGGAAGAAGAATAAGAAGAAGCTTGGAGAACAACATAACAAGATTGTATTACCAAATGAATAAACAAGGATAAGAGACCTAGTAGGGCTATAGGCAAATATACAACCAAGGGGGAAACAACCTCCTAAAAAGGGAAAAAAGTGACATGGTGGTCCTAACTGTGTTCACATATCACTATCAAAATATATCAACAAATCCAAGTAATGTGGGAAACAAGAAGCTAGCATTCATGTATAAGGAAGTGCAAAGCTATGTGGAAAGAAATCAATCAACAAAAGGGAGTAAGCCCAAATCTTAGCAAAAATCTTCCAACTTCTCCCTAGGTAGAGCCTTTGTGAAAAGGTCTATAAGATTATCATATGTGGGCACATAAGCCAAACTGATCTCTCCAGTAGAGAGGTGTCTTTTTGACATAATGACATTGCACTTTCAATGAGCATGGAACATAGAGTTCCTCGTAAATGCCAATGTGCTATGATTGTTCATAAAGATGGTGGTGGAAGCCAAAAGGTGTATGAGCCAGACACAATACTTGACACCTTGGAAACACATAAACCATCTCATTTGAAAGATGAAAAACTAAACATTAGGTTGAGTTAATCATAAGTAAATCAAGCATCCAATAACATATTGATAGGGAACAACATCAAATGCATCTCTAGCATCATGACGACTCAACCCTAAGATTGTTTGCATGGGAGTGGTAACAACTTTGCAATTATCAAGACTGAAACATTGCAATAATGTGTCAATATATTTTGTTTGACAAAAGGCTATTCCCCCATCAACTTACTTAAAATGAATACCCAAACGATGATGCAAATGCTTAAATATGAAATCTCAAAAGAGGTATGCAAATCAACCTTAAATTCAGCAATATGCTTCTCTTTAGTACCAGTGAGAAACATATCATCAACATGTACAACACTGATCTTCTACATCATCTGCATGTTTGACATACAAGGTATTTTGAGTTGGAATGTTCTCAAATCTATGTGCTAGCAAGTAGGCATGCATCTTTTCATACAAAGCACATGGTGCTATTTCAATCAATACATTCCCTTTTTCAGCCTATATACTTTGTTTTCATGCCCTTTTTGCACAAAACCATGGGTCTGAAATACACACACTCCATGTGAATCATCATTTAGAAATGCACTTTTGATGTCCAACTGATGTACATCCCAATCATGATGATCTTCAATTGCATAGATGCTATGAACAATGGTCACTTGGCATGTGACAACAAAGGTCTTATCAAAATCAATACCCTTCTCTTGAGCATAACCTTTGGCAAAAAGCCTAGCCTTATACCTATTAACTATTCCACCATGCTTACATTTTATCTTATACACCCATTTTGTGCCAATAGTTTTTTTTCTCGGAGGTAAATCACATAATGACCAAGTAGCACTCTTCATAATTCCTTCATATTTTGATTACATAGTAGCCATCTATTTTTCTTGAATTCTATGCTTTATCAAAGGAAATAAGCTCATTCTCATCACAAAGACTAGAGACAACCATTGCATAGCAATATGATGCAAAAGAAGCATTACAAGAGCTTGAACGAGTATGATATGACAAAGGTGCATCTAATTTGCTATCTCTGAAAGTCTGCACCAACCATTTAGGCATAGTCTTTACCTCTTCTATGTCAACTCTCTCATTAATAAGTGCACCATGTAAATCTGCATTAGAAATGGAATGATCTGCATTATCATTTGAAACTTGTAAAGGTTGAGAGATTTTCTCATTAGGACCAATACTTGGTTGTCCACCTATAAAAAGAAGAAGCAAAATTTTTGTACACATTCTTTGAGCTAACTCATGTCTCCTTGGTACATGAAAGAAAGGGTTGAATTGGCTATACCCAACAAAAATACATTTTGTAGCCTCATTATCCAATTTTCTATGTTGTTGTCAGACACTAATCGATATGCCAAACAACCAAAAACATAAAAATGAGCAACTGATGTCTTGGGGCCATGCCAAGCATCATATGGAGTGATAGAATGCAATGCTTTGGTGGGACTCCTGCCAAGTACATATGTTGCACATATAACAACCTCAAGCGAGAAGCTAGGCAGTACAACCCTACTTTTAACTATACACCTTGCCATTTCCATGAGAGTTGGTATGGAGCAGTATGTACATCTAGTCACACATGTGACTTGTTCGATTAGTGAATCTGACTTCCAATGGGATTGAATGGTCACTTCTCATGACATGCAAGGTAGACACACGAATGTTGATGAAGTAGGACCTTCTACTCGAGAATACAAAAATATATTTCAACTCCTAAATTACAATTCCCTATGGATAGAAATTTATTTAGATGGCATTATTGGGCATGTAATTAGACTTAAAACCCTAACTTTTTGACAATTGGTCATTTTCCAATTACAAAATTTCTCTTGATCTGGACCACACAAATGAAAAGGGAAAATAGATTTTGACCTAGATACAATCAGTGGTGAGAGTGAACTTCTCAAAGATCCTCCCATACTAAGAATTGGAAGTCACTCACTTGGCTTCCACCAAAACGATCTTGGAAGGCCATATACATAGAAAAATGCACACATACATAATATTTGATGAGCAATGCAAAAACCCCACTAGCCAGGAAAGTAATCATGTATGAATTCCACAATGATATCCTTAGAGATTTCCCATTGAGTTCAAGGAAATTCTTATTTGTGTTACCGTTAGTGTCCATGTGAAAGGCCAAATGGCCACCGAACACTTCTTTGTATATGTTCTTTAATAAAACATATAGTGGCCTGGTCAGTCACAGATTGTAAGCTCGACCGCATTTGTAAGACCTAAGAAGTCTGTCTTTGTGCTTCCTGTATACTATGTTTTCTACGTATTCTACAGCCTCTGTGCGGAGTACTGTGTGCGGCCTTAGGAGCTCAATTTTCTACTCCGAGCATATCGTTGTGGAGCTCTCGAGAAGGAGAGCGCATTGTGGTGCATCGCCATTGAAACATTTCACTGGTATCAGATCAGTTCGAGGCAAAAGCTTTTCTCTTTCCCACACTTGGCTGCTAGATTCTGGTGCTTCTTTCCATGTGACACCACATAGAGAATGGTTCTCTAGTTATGCAGCAAAGTCTCTTGGTACCGTGAGACTTGGTGACTCTTACCAGTGTGATGTTGTGGGGATTTGAGATGTGGTTGTGCAGTTCATTGATGGTTCAAAATTTACTATGCATAATGTACGCCATGTACCTCAGTTATCACGTAGTTTGATGTCACTTGTTCAACTTGATGACCATGGTTACAAGGTGGTCTTCTATGCTCAGTCCTTGCATATATCAAAGGGCAATATGGTTATTGCAAAAGGAAGCAAACTTGGCTCACTTTATCCTTTATTTGTATCACAGAAAGAACACTTGTTAGCTGTTACTGAACAGCCTATGGCTTGTATTTGGCATGGTCGTTTGGGCCACATATCTCGTAGTGGAATGGAAAATCTTTCTCGTTCTGGCTACTTACCTGTGTTATCTTTCTCTGATTTTTAATTTTGTGAGCATTGTCAATATGGAAAGCAAACCAAAAATGTGCATAGAACACACATTGACTCTTCAATTCAGCCTTTATATCTCGTTCATACAGATGTGTGTGGTCCTATGCCCACTAGGTCCTTAGGTGGTTCTCTTTACTTTGTCACTTTCATAGATGATGCTACTAGAAAAGTCTGGGTATATCCTATCAAATCAAAGGATGATGTATTCCCTACTTTCAGAAAATGGCTTGCTTTAGTTGAGACTGAAAAAGGAACTAAGCTTAAGGCTTTATGTTCAGATAATGGGGGTGAGTATACCTCACATGAATTCAGCCTTTTTTGTCAGTCTAGAGGATTCATAGAGAGTTTACAGCTTCTTATACCCCAGTACAGAATGGTGTAGCTGAGAGGATGAATAGAACTATTCAAGATAGAGTAGTCTCCATGTTGCATCATGCAAACCTCTCACAAGGTTTTGGGCAGAAGCAGTATTGATTGCAGTTCATGTGATTAACCTTTCACCTAGTACTGCAAAAGGTCTGAAAGTGGCACAAGAGTTATGGACAGGGAAACCACCATATTATGATCATCTTCGAGTTTTTGGGTGTGAAGCATATGTTCATATACCGAAGAATCTTAGACAAAAGTTGGACCATAAGTCAAAGAAATGCATTTTTCTTGGATATGGTCGAGAAGGACAATTTGGATATCGCTTATGGGATCCTGAAACACGGTCAGTGATCAGAAGTAGTGATGTCATTTTTAATGAGTCTAAGATGCATAAACAGCCCATTAAGGAGGTTGAAGTGAGAAGAGTGGTGTTTGAGGATACTAGTCCTCCGGTTAGCATGCATAAAAATGCTGCACATAGGGATGTTCAAGAGAATGTCCATTCAGATCAGTGTGCACATGTTCCTGTTCAGCAACCATTGAGACGTTCTGCACGCGTCTCATATCCACCTGATAG
Organism: Ceratopteris richardii; assembly: GCA_020310875.1. NCBI lineage: Eukaryota > Viridiplantae > Streptophyta > Polypodiopsida > Polypodiales > Pteridaceae > Ceratopteris > Ceratopteris richardii. Next base: position 23,365,016 of record CM035437.1, on the reverse strand, counting down.
ATATGTTCCAGGTTTAGATTTTGTTATGCTAACAGATGCCGGTGAGCCTTCTTGCTACAAAGAGGCTATGCAGACAGAGGATCATGTCAAATGTGAGCGTGCCATGAAGAGTGAGTTGGATTCTATTCACAAGAATGGTACTTGGGAGTTAGTACCTTTGCCAAAGGGCAGAAAAGCTTTACCATGTAAATGGGTATATAAGCTGAAATTCACATCAGATAGTGCTTCTCCAAAATATAAAGCACGACTTGTTGCAAAGGGTTTTAAGCATCAACATGGTGTTGATTTTGAGGAAATCTTCTCTCCAGTGGTCAAGATGACTACTTTGCGCATGTTGCTTGAATTCGTTGCAATGGAGGACTTAGAGCTAGTCCAAATGGATGTGAAAACAGCTTTCTTGCATGGAGATCATACAGATGAGATCTATACGGAACAACCAGAGGGTTATGTAGTTCCTGGCAAGGAAAGTCTTGTTTGTAAGCTCAAGAAGAGCTTGTATGGACTTAAACAGTCTCCTAGACAATGGTACCAAAAGTTTGATGCTTTTATGAAGTCCCAAGGCTATTCTCGGAGCAATAAGGATCATTGTCTCTACACAAAGAGATGTTCTGATGGCAGCTTGATATGCTTGATACTTTACGTCGATGATATGTTGATTGCTGGGAAGTCCTCTTATGATTTGTCACTTCTCAAAAAGAAGTTGAGTCAGACATTTGATATGAAGGATTTGGGGGATGCCAAACATATCCTTGGCATGCGCATTACTCGTGATAGGAGTAAAAGATGCATATACTTGTCTCAAAGTGAGTACATATCCAAAGTACTTCACCGATTCAATATGGAGGGTGGAAAGGCATTGAGTACACCTTTACCCATATATGTGAAATTGAGCAAGGATGACTGCCCCAAATCAGATGAGGAAAAGGAATTCATGACCAAAATACCCTATCAGTCTACTGTTGGTAGTCTCATGTATGCTATGGTAGCTACGAGACCAGACATTCCATTTGCAGTGGGAGTTGTGAGCAGATATATGTCTAATCCTGGCAAGAAACATTGGGAAGCGGTCAAAATGATTTTGAGATATCTGAGTGGCACTAAGGACAAGTGTCTATGCTTAGGTAGAGGGAAAGCATCCATTATTGGTTACATAGATTCTGACTATGCTGGTTGTGTAGACAATCGTAAGTCTACATCAGGGTACATTTTTCATTTTGCTGGAGGTGCTATCTCTTGGAGATCTCGTCTTCAAGAATGTACAGCTGTTTCCACCACAGAAGCAGAGTATGTTGCAGCAAGTGAGGCATGTAAGGAAGCATTGTGGCTTTCTCGTCTTGCTTGTGATATGGGTTTACCTCAGCATGTACCTCACTTGCTCAGTGATAGTCAGAGTGCCATTGCTTTGGCTAAGAATCCGGTCTATCATGCAAAGACCAAGCACATTGAGGTGAGGTATCACTTCATTAGATATTGCTTAGCCACTGAGAGCATTATTCTTGAGAAGGTTCACACTCGAGATAATGCTGCAGATGCTTTGACTAAAGCTCTACCACATGATAGCTTTCGACACTGGTGTCACTTGATGGGGGTTACTTGATTCTTGATCTTATGCAGTCACTTGTATACAGTGTAACATGCCCATGAGGTGGGAGGTATAGTTTGTATACTTACACTCAGGTATTCTTTATCATTCTTTATTTTTCTCCCATAGTTACTCTGGCCATATTGGCCTTTAGTGGGAGATTGTTACCGTTAGTGTCCATGTGAAAGGCCAAATGGCCACCGGACACTTCTTTGTATATGTTCTTTAATAAAACATATAGTGGCCTGGTCAGTCATAGACTGTAAGCTCGACCGCATTTGTAAGACCTAAGAAGTCTGTCTTTGTGCTTCCTGTATACTATGGTTTCTGCGTATTCTACAGCCTCTATGCGGATCCATTGAAACACTTCAATTTGCACATCGTTGAGTTCGAAAAATCCAATCTAGGGCCTAATTTCCAATTCTTTTGGAGGGAATTTATGTAATGAAGGAAATCATTTCCAAGGTACAACACACAACACACAATACTAAATGTATTACCAAGAGAATGTACAAAGATAAGTGAACCATTAGGGTTATAGGCATATATCCAAGCCGAGGGAAAAAACCTCTAAAAGAGGGAAAAAAGTGCCCCGACAATCCTAGTGTGTTCACACACATCACTACCAAAATATATCAACAAATCTTCTAGGAGTGATGCTGTGAACAAGGAGTTAGCACTCATGTATAAGGAAGTGCCAAGATATGTGGAATCAATCCACAAAAGAAGTAAGCCCAAAGCTTTGCTAAAGGCTTTAAACTTCTCCCTAGGTAGAGCCTTTGTGAAAAGGTGTGCAATGTTCTCCTATGTGGGCACATATGCCAAACTAAACTCTCCAATAGAGAACCTATCCCTGACATAATGATAGTTCACCTAAATGTGCATAATGCAAGCATGGAACACACAGTTCCTCGCAATTGCCAATGCACTCCGACTATCAGTTAAGATGGTGGTGGGAGAAGATTGACCAACACCCAATCACCATAGGGCGTCTGATCCACACACACTCAATAGTTGTTGTGAAAGCTACCTTATACTTCACCTCACAACTACAAGTGGCCACATTAGGCTGCTTCTTGCTCAACCAAGATATGCATGAGCTACCAAGCATGAAGCAATGGACGCATGAGTGTCATAGCAACTAACGTAGTTAGAATTAGAAAAAGCACGTAAATCTAACGGTAGTGATTCCCCCCTTGGGATATAACAATCCAACTAGCCGAGTACCACTCTAGCAAAAGATGCACTTAACCACCTTCCAATTCTTGACACCTAGGCAATGCATAAATGTGCTCATTTGTGAGACAACAAACTGAATATCTGGTCGAGTAATGCATAAGTAAATCAAGCATCCAATAGCTTTCTAATAGAGAACAACATCAAATCCATCTCCAACATCATGAAGACTCAACCGTAAACTTCTTTCCATAAGAGTGGCAATAGGTTTGTAGTCTTCAAGGCCAAAACAGTACAATAATGTGTCAATATATTTTGTTTGGCACAACGCTATTCCACCATCAACTTGCATAAATTGAATGCCCAAATAACGATACAAACACCCCAAATATGACATCTCAAATGAGGCATGAAAATCAGCCTTAAAATCAGAAATATGCTTCTCATGAGGACAAGTGAGCAGCATGTCATCAACACAGGCAAAAATGATCAAAAGTACATCATTTGCATGTTTAACATATAAGGTGCTCTCAATTGGACCGCTCTTTAAACCATGTACAATCAGGTAGGCATGTATTGTCATACCAAGCACATGGTACTTGCTTCAAACCATTTAATGCCTTTTTCAAAGTGCACACTTTGTTTTCATGCCCTTTCTACACAAAACCATGGGGCTAAGAAACATACATGTCTTCATGCAAGTCACCAATCAAAAATGCAATTTTAATGTCTAGATGATGTACATTCCAACCATGATGAGCTGTAAGTGCACAGATGCTACAAACAGTAGTCATTTGGCATGTAGGAGAAAAGGTCTCATCAAAGGCATGCCTCTTTCTTGAGCATAACCCTTTGCAACAAGCCTAGCCTAATCAAGCTTAAACTTCAGGTTGTATACCCACTTAATTCCAATTTCCTTCTTCCTAGGAGGCAAGTCACATAAAGGCCAAGTAGCATTTTTCATAATAGCATCATATTCTGATTGCATAGAAGCCATCCAATTTTTTGAATTTTGTGCTTCATTAAATGAAACAGGCTCATTCTCATCACAAACACTAGAGGCAGCCATAGCATAGCAATCTGATGCAAAAGAAGCACTATGAGAGCCTCAATGAATATTGATATGATAGAGGTGCATCTAATTTGCTATGTTGCAAAGTCTACTCAAGCCATTTAGGCATGGTTTTTGCACTCCTTTATGTAAGTTCTCTCATCAACAATTGCATCATGTAAATTTGCACAAAAAATGGAATGATCTGCATCATCACATCAAACCTGTAAAGGCTAAGAAATTGCCTCATTCGGACCAACACTAGACTATCTACCTGTAACAAGAGGAAGCAAAGTGTCATACACATCTTTGGAGCTAATTGGTGTCTCCTTCGTACATGAAAGTAATGGTTGAATTGCATCTTCTGCAAAAACAACATCACGACTAACCAAAATGCATTTATTCTATGGATTATACAAACAATAGCCTTTGATTTTAGAACTATACCCAACAAAAATACATTTCAATGCTTTATCATCCAATTTCCTGCATTGTTGTTCAAGCACTAATGCATATGCTAGACAACCAAAGACACATAGGTGAGCAACAAATGGCTTGTGACCATGTCAAGCTTCATATGGAGTGATAGACTCCAATGCATTAGTGGGACACATGTTAAGTACATATGCTACATACATAACAACCTCAAGCCAGAAACTATGTGGTAAAGCCTGATTTTTGACCATACACCTCACCATCTCCATGAGTGACCTATTATTTCATTCATCAACTCCATTCTCTTGAGGTTTATGTTGCACTATACATTGATATTTGATCCCATGTTCAACCACAAATGCATAAAGTCAGAGGACATATTCCCCCCCTTGATCAAAACGGAGAGTGCCCATTTTACATGATGGTAGATTTTTAGCCAAAACTAGCAATTGTTTGAATCACATAAACTCTTTAGACTTTTCTTTTAGTGGATACACCTATGCATTCCTAAAAAATCATCAATGATAGTCACGAAGTAAAGGTAGCAAAAGAAGGTGTTTGCATAGGACCACATATATCATTATGAACAAGCTACAATTTTTGAGTAGCTCAAATTGAGCAATCTTTGGGAAGGAGGAACTCTACATTTTTCCTAAAATACATCCTTCATAGACATGTTTACCATTTTTTGTTGGGCAGAGAGGATACCATTTCAGATAACCAACTAACAAAATTCACATGACCAAAGCATGCATGCCAAAGCTTTGCATCTGACATAGCCTGAGAATCTTGAAGTGCACATCTAAATCATTCACAGATTCTACATAATCTATGAGCTTATACAACCCACAACATAAAATGCCATAAGCAATAATGATGTTGCCATTTGAAAGATCATGAATTGTACATCTATCAACAACAAATTTCACAACCAAGCCTATCTTGACTAATGCTAAAACTGATAACAAAGTTTTCTTGATCCCTAGCACAAATAAAGCATCTGACATCAGTAGTATTTAGAATGATCTTAACAACTCCTACAATAGGATAAGAGGAGTTTTTGGCACATGTGATAGTATTCCCTGTAGGGGCAAGCTCAAGTTAAGTGAAGAAATTATGCTACGAGGTAATATGTTTGGTTTCCCCACCATCAAAGTACCAAACATCTGAGTCTATTGCAGACACATACTGTTCGTGAGAAGATGGGTCATAATTGCAAACAATATTAAATGCACATTCTTCATTCTGCACAAGATTCACATACTCTATTTTGGGTGTAGAGGCCTCTGCAACAACCATTTTGGCCTCTTTCTTATTTGCCTCTTTTGCAACTAGTTTTGGACAAATCTTTATGACATGATTATTTCCTTTACAGTAAATGCAAAACAATTTGTTCTTTTCTGTTTTCTTCCCGTCTTTGCCATCCTTCTTTGATTGTGCATAATTAGTAGATTAGCAAACTCTGTTTAGGGTGTAGAGGCCTCCGCAACAACCATTTTGGCATCTTTCTTATTTGCCTCTTTTGCAACCAGTTTTGGACAAATCTTTATGACATGATCATTTCCTTTACAGAAATTGCAAAACAATTTGTACTTACTAGTAGATGAGCTCCATTTACCTTTGCCTTTCTGACTAGCTAGGAAAGCTTGATCTGCAACATGCATAATGGACTTGTTCTACCTAGAATCATCTTCTTGCAACAAAACAAAGACTAAATCCTCAAATGTTAAGGCATTTGGATTGCCTTTCATGATCAATTGAAGAGTAGAAGCAAAACTCTAATATGAATCAAGAAGACCATTAGAACAGTCTGCACAAATGAAATTTCTGGCAAGACTTCATCCGCAAAAATCAACTGATCCTTCAAATCTTTGATCTTTGACAAAAATTTTTCCATGGAATCTCTTTCATTCACATGCTCAGTCTCCAACTGTTTTTGGAGGTAAGCAATATGAGCCTCATTCCTTTCCTAGTATAAAGTGGTAAGCATATCCCAAGAATCCTTTGCTATTTTGCAAGAGCAAATGTGAGGAATAATGGCACATTTGATAGTCAAGGATATCAATGCATGTGCATGAGCATCTTTGCCATCCCAACAAAGTTGCTTTGTAGTAGGTGCAACAGGAACTGCAGCACAAACAAGAACTTAAAGAATATCACCATCTTCAACACAATTTGCATCAACTTCAGTAATTGTATTTGTAGGTGTAACAGGACGTTTTTCAACACCTTGCACAATATTCCAAAGTACTTTTGCAACCAATACATGATGCATAATATAAGCCCATAATGGGTAATTACTACCATCCAACTGATCCTCAACAACCAACTTATGGAATACATCACTCCTTTTAGCCATGGCCACTGATTAAAATACCTTAATGTAGAAAGATGATTGTATCTCAAAAAGTTGAGCATAACTACCCTATCAAGTTTTGCTAAACCTATAGGAGACTTCGAGTTGCTTATACTGACAAAATGAAACCTATATATATCTTTGATACAAAAAGGTGAAATTGCCTACACAGGCATCATGATAGTGCATTCGGAGTTCGAAATGAGCTCATATTGCGACTTTGACACCACAAAGTGAAGCTGTTTTAAACTTCTTATCACCTGAGTATGCTCACCAATTTTTATGTGATTATGAGACTGTGACCAGGGTGGTGTCGATGATGCCCTAGATAGAGTGACAACCTGCTTTCATATCAATTGTTGGAGTTTGAGGTTTGTGGAAGCATGTGAACAACACAAGGAAGAAGAAGAAGAATAAGAAGCTTGGAGCACAACACATAATATTGAATGTATTACCAAGAGAATGTACAAATATAAGTGACCCATTAGGATTATAGGCATATATCCAAGTCGGGGGGGAAAAACTCTGAAAGAGGGAAAAAAGTGCCCCAATGGTCCTAGTGTGTTCACACACATCACTACCAAAATATATAAACACTAATACCTTTGAATATCCTCTCAATAATCCAAATGATGAAGTACATTCTAGATTTCAAGATGTGCCACCAAATAGATCCAATGATAGGACATGACTTCATGAGAAAAATTCTCAAGCAACACAAGAAAATGTACAAGAAAATGTTCAAGAAAATGCACAAACCAATGTTCAAGCAAATGCACAAACCAATGTTCAAGCTGCAAACTTGATGCAAAGGTTCAAGACCTAGGCAAATGCCTTTGGCCATCCCAAGTGGAAAAATGCATGAAAAACTACTATAATGGGTCTACTGATCCATATGATCATGTAGTTGAATGCATGAAGCTTTTGTTTGAATCCTCATTGGAACTGCACTCTCATGGTTTCAACCATTAAGCATAGAAATGCTCAAAAATCTAGAAGCTTTGCTAGAGTTTTATCAAAGACTTCTTGAAGAGAGGAGTTAAGCATGACTCCACCTCTCTAATTTATAGCTTCAAGAAAGCCAACCACAAGTCTTAATGTGGAAGATATATTTTTTAGACAATACATAGATAGATGTCTAGCTACTACATGACCACACAAAAGGAAGATGTTTTCTCTGTTTTTGGACAGTCTTAGCAAGAGGAAATCATATTCCTTGGTGTACATTTGAAGGCTAAACGCCTTGAATGAATGCATCAGAGAGTGCATGGATCTATAGCATAAGGTAGCTATAGAATGAGAGATTCCATCGACACGTCCAAAGTAAAGCTGCTACCTTGACTAGCACTTTAAGATCCTTAGTTGAGGAGATAGCTAACTTGGTCATAAATGTGAAGAGGTGATGGGTAGTATGCAAAGATGAGATGGTTTTGGAAAAATCTTGCTCTAGACCAGTCTTGATAACTTCAAGGACCCTTAAAAGACTATATAAGCTTTTAATATATGCATTTAGATCACTATAGTACTTTGGAGCACCATTCCCAAAACTCTCTGTCAAAACAGATAAGTTGTGAATACAAACAAGCTTCAAAAAACCTTTTATTTATGGAAGAAGTCCTTAAGTGTTTTGCTTAGTGCTCACAACATGGGAGCAATTGACCCAAGACCTTTTGCACACTTTCAAATGAATTATCAACCAATCTATAAAAGTCATTTCATGAATTTATAGTGACTACACTCAAAGAAATGAGCATAAGAAGTATGGTGGGCAATCCTAACTTTTCAAGAGGAAGATAATGTGCATACCCTATCACATAGATTTACTCATAACTTAAGATATATGCATCCAATGAGTATGAAACTTTGCTGACATATTTAGCATATTTGTTATAGTCATAGCTTAGTGATCAAATCGACGGATTGGATAATGAGTATCCAGACACATAGAAATGGCTCAGAGAACTTGACAGAGTTATTCAATGTACTGTAGCAAAAAATAGAAATTTACAAATCAATAAGATTGAAAGTATAAAATGTATGGCTAATGGAAATACAATACAAAGAGAGTGTAGAGGACTTCTCTAGCTTCAAGATATTAAGTATCAGCCAATATGAGTGTGATGATATGTTGTAATCTCTCTGTCACCTTTGACTCAAAGGCATGGTGTACACATACATCTTTTTGACTTGATGATTGTGAGATTCTACCTAAAAGTGATCCTAATTTCTAGGGGATGGTTGAGTTTAAAATATCAAATTGATTCATGGCTTTTGCCTCCTACTGAAATCACCAAAATTTCTCCATTTATCTCTCTTATCTTTCATTGAGATAAACTAACTCTTTTAACCTTTGAGATCTTCAAAGCATATACTACAGTATATATATATATATATATATATATATATATATATATATATATATATATATATATATATATATATATATATATATATATATATATATATATATATATATATATATATATATATATGTTATGTTCCTAATGCCCAAGGAAAAGATGATTGTGAAAGCCCTTATTTTGTTCAAACCCCTCGGAATCGGTCTACTTGGATTACCTAGAGCACATAATTAGCTCTTGATTGACACTCCGTTGGCCTATGCCCTAGCTTCATGAGCATCCCGCTCGCACTTCCTTCCCTTTCTCACATACACATACTCGTGCACTTTCTCTTACCTTCTCACCCTAGTTCCTAACCTCCTTTCTCTCCTTCCCGTTTCCTACTTATCCTTCAATTGTTCTCAATTTTGTTTTTAGAAAAAACCGTGCGCATCTTATTTACATTCCACATTGCTTATACAGTCAAGACATAAAATTCAAGATGAGTGATGACTACGCGAATACAGACAACTGTTCATAAATGTTCCCATGTGTCAAAAAGGCTTCAGTCATCCATAGGCTTTTCAGTTCAACTATCACTCAAATAAGATTTATACATCTATTCTATTAGATTATGTGATTGGAGCTAGAACTCACCTCGTCAACACAGCTATTGGCTCCAATCTCCACATGATTGCCAATGTTTACCTAAAGCATCTGAGGCTTTTTCCTGACATTTCCTTCTTCATCAACGAAGAATCCGAATCCTTCCTGGAATTTGAAGCTTAACATCGGCCATTGTCAATGCACAGTGGTTGTGGACATCTTTAATGACTCTGCTTTCCATGCGTATTGTTAGGTGTTTCTTGCACCATTCTTAAAGCATCAAATAAAGAAGGTTACAAAACTATAGATTCAAAAGAGTATAGCATATTATAATAAAACTTTGAAGATATACTCATCGCAAGTTTTTTATGCATGAAGGAGCACAGACTCCGCCTTCAGCGTCCGGTTAAACCAGTGTTTTCATCTTCTCCTGATTCCAGCGTTGAACGAGATACTGCATATCCTTTAGCCGTTACTAATTTTCTTCAGCTCCAGCCGCATTGACTCTTGTGCCTTGTAGCCTCATCATCTTTCTGCATAGCAATCCTATCTTGTTAAGCAGACATACGATGGAGTCCTCCTCCATGTCCTAAAGCATGCACAAATCCTCATACGATGTGCAACATATGCCCTCAACAAAGTACATGTAGACCATAAATCTTTGCCGTCTTTTCACTTGCAACACCTCTTGTTGGTGAAGATTATTCTGTATATTGAACTGAATTCATCTGTCGTATCATCAATTGTCTCGCAATCGGGAAAATGCCTTGTTGGATGCAACTTCACTGTACGCAACCGGAATTTCCTTCATGCTTTTCCAAGTTAATTTGCATGCCTTTTTCTTCCTCTGTTTTCTTGTTGGCTAAGTGATCTGTTGAAGAACACAACCGCCCTCCTGAACTAGGTATCTCCTTCCCTGCCTGTTGTGTCCTTCTAATCGTGACTGTTTTCTTTTCGTACTGAACAGAGGACTCCCTATTTTTGCATACAATTGATCGGCATGGTGCCCTTTTCCGATTTGCGTCGATGAAGAAGAGAAATCTTAGATGGCCGAAGAGAAATTGTCTCCCTTCGATGCCCACAAATCCTTCCTTTCCATTTTTTCTCATGCAGCAGGAGCTCTTTCTCGAATGATCAGAGCTTCCCCTTTTTCTGTGAGTGGAGCTCCTATCTAGGTGAGAGCAGTTTCCCCAAAAAACATTGTTCCTGTGTCGACTCCCATCTTTTTGTGAGCAGCCTGAATTCTGGACATTCCAAACGGAAGGAGAAAAACCTGTGAGAGATGCCCCCTGTAAAGAAACTTTTTCCTCCTCCTTCGAGAGCTCCCCCTTGTCTATCCTTTTCGGAATCCTTCCGCGTCAAGCTTCTGTTCGACTTGCCAAAAAAGAAACCAAAAAATGCCCCCCTCCCAAGCAGTCGTTCATGCTCCTAGCAGATCCTGCGTCACATGCTCAGCTTTCCTTTCCACATAGATGGGAGCGCTATCCCTCCTCCCTATTGGACTTCAGATCTGTCAGCTTATTGAATATCCATGAGCATGTTTCTCTGTCTTCGACGATCTGTATCTTCTAAGAGTTAAGAACCGCTCTGATTCTTTTACGTGCAGACAGACGTAAAAAGCCTACACTTCTTCACCATAAATCTTTAACCTCTTGTTCTTATGCAAACAAAACAAAATCCCCTTTACACAGAAATGTTGCCAGTCTCCTCAAGCAGAGGAAACAAGGAGCCTTCCGTTCTTTATCTTGTTGCGCATAAAGTTCTGCAGACTCCAACCCTCACAGATTCATTTTTAAGAGCCTCCTGGAGAGTCGGACCCCCTCGTTCATGGAATTCAGAGTGCTCATTTCAAGGCTAAAAAAAAAAGTAGGATGTAAAGCTTCCGGTAGTGAGATGGAGGAACAGAAAACTCGGATACTTTGTATACTCCATGCCGATGTGTACAAGCATGATAAACATAAGAGAGCTTTCCAATTACAAATGATATAACTTGAAATTCGTATCCTCTCACCTTTCACGCATGTACATGCTGTGGATATAAACAAAATGCTATATACACTACCTCTGTTAGTGTTACTTTTCTAGTAATGACGTTGATGAAGTGATCAGCTGTGGCGGTGAGAGAGAATGCCCGGCACGTTGTTGCCAAGTATACGGAGCTGATGCGCCTTAATGTCCATGTTGGACGCGTTTAGCTGCGGTATGCAGCAGCATGGAATAAATTTCCGTTCTGTTATCAGCAAGTATGCTTTCAGCCCGTTTCCATTACTTCTGCGTGGCCAAGCCCGTTCAGAGGATAAGAACATGCATTGGTTGGAAAACAAGGACATCGTAAATCCTCATGTCGACGACATTCATGCATCCAAGACGACTGGTTAATGTGTGAAATCCGATGACTCTTTCCTGTTTTTGTTTTTCTAATCCTCGAGAGCATCCCCCCTTATCTGTTCGTGCGCGCTACCTTCGAACCTACATTCCTCCTCCAAATATACACTCGAACCCCCCCCTTTTTTGATAAGAACCTCATTCTCCAGCACTCGTCCCATCCCCCGATAGCGAAATCCTGGGACTAAAGCTTTTTAGACACACACATATGTGGCAGCATTAGGAGACACTCCTATATCCTGCATTTAATCAAAACACTTGATCACTTGCGGGTATGGTGCACGTTCAACATATCCTACAATAAAGGCATCCCCAGTCGAACATCTTTGTTTACAAGCTTATCAAATACTTCTACCACTTGACTAAAGCATCCACATTTCCCATACATGTCACTAGTGTGTTTCCAACTACAAGATTAGTCTCCAGTGTCCCTTGTCTGTCAATCTCAACATGGATACCTCTCAATTTCTCTATACTTCCCATATCGCCACATGCTTTTAAGCTGCTCATGAATGTTACTGCATTAGGATAGAACTTTCACTTTGCATCTATTCAAAACCAGGAAGTGCATTTTGCCCATATCCATTATGTAAATATCCTCATCTCCCCAATTATTGTCCGGCTCCTTTACCACATAACACATTTCTTTTCCTCTCTGAGTACCTCCACCAGATCATGGCTCCAACACATCCATACCGGCTCATGTCAACGCATGCCCCGCTCTTCTGCTATTCCATTTTATCCTGCAACCAAAAATCAACAAACACACATCATCCCAACATCTCTCACAACACCAATCATAAAATCAAAATTGAGACTCCATCGTAAGTCCAGTCCTCACTAGATCATCTGCAACAAAACTCAACAAAAACCACATGATTCACATGCTTCCCTCAACCCAAAACATAATACCAAACCATGAGACCCATCAGACTCCCACTATGTCGTCATGAATCTCCCGCTCCAAGATCATCCTGAAGCTTATTATTTTTTTTTTTTTTCATAGCCGAAATCCAAATGTTGACGGCTTTCCTCTTCGACCAAGAAAACGCCATGTAATCTCCAAATACTTCATATCAACCATTTGATCAACTCTTCAATTACCTGAAATCAAGCGTATTTTCCTGCCAAATAGAACCACATTAGTGCATTAAAACCAGCCATTTTCTGAGCTAACATACTTCCCTCTTCTTATTTGCGAAGTCGTCCTCGACGAGCCAAATTGTTCTTGCGCTCAAATCATCCAACATGTACTGATCACTCAATTAAATACAAATCTTTACCTTGCACGCCTATTCTCTTCTTCCTCAATGTAGCACCTGCAATCACCCTCATACAATCGTTGGTCAGTACCAAAATCCAATCATTTCACTTACCATCTTTGTCCATCTTCTCGCATCTTCATTGACATGTCCACCTGTCTGCAAACTTCGTTAAAACATTAGAACCTTTCTTCATCAAATCACAATATGTACAACCAAAATGAAAAGACAATTATATCCTTCATCCACATCACACATATATACTCAGCACACACATCATGATCCGCGTCACACATGCATTCTCGTCACACACAACATACATACATGCAAGCAGAAGATATGTCTACATTCGCTCTCGTCACTCTTCTCGACTACTCATTCAACACGTCACACATCTTTATTCCACATGCATGCTCAACACACTTTCCACACACAGCTTATATATGTAAGCAAGTACCATTCTTGAATTTCATTTTTCCTGCCCTTCGAGGCTATACTGCCACCTTCCCCCAATTCCTCTTCCGTTTCCAATCGAGTCCTCCTGTTTATTTTTCATGCCTCTTCAACCTAGGGTTTCCTATTCCCACTTGCCTTCCTGTCTATCTCTCTGTTTTTCTTGCTCGTTGACTAGAGCATATGCTAGGTCACCACCACCTCTCCTAAATTGATGGACACACGACAAAGACCACTCAAGCCTAACACGAGCTCACCTCGACAGGACCACTCATCATCAACGCGATTCAGGACTTCTCAAGTTGTCATACCACCTAAGAGCCAAACTCAACACTTCTGGAAGGTTTGCAGACAAACAATGCAACTAGCACGATTGGATTCCTCAAGTCCAAGCTTTCCATAGACACATCGCAACCAAAACCCTAGCCGAGCTTAAGCTTCAATTTGACATGTTTCATCGGGAGCCCACACATAACCCAAATCCCCACAACACAAACACATATATTCCCATCCGAGCATCATGCTCTCTCACCTCTCTTATGTCCCCCCTCGAGCGAGGAATTCTTCTCATTCATTTTTTCCACAATTTTTTCTCTCTTTTTTCATCATTTTTTTTTTTATATTTACTCACACTTGCCGGCCTACGCCGAAGGTGGATGCGACTCGTGGACTCGACCACCCGATCGAGTTTGTTCCACCCATCTACCAACCCAACGCAGCGCACGACACACAGACAACTAGCCCTATGCGAAACCGACGTCAGTTCGTGGCTTTGACCACCCGGCCAAAGTGGGTCCACCCACCTATCGGCCCACATAGGCACGTAGCCACACGCACACATACACAAACATATATTTTTTCTCATTTTCTTTTCATTTCCGCATCTCGAGAATTAGGAGACAAAAGAAAGGACTTTTTCCCAACCATCCCAATCACGACACACACACATATATCCCCCATGGACATCCCGATGAGACATATCTTTTCTCTGCTGCCACTCAAGCCAAAATCCAACCACTAATGCCATGGTCAACCCGCCCTCGCAAAACCCGCACATACTAACCACCTTGTCGGCCTGAAACCTCAAAAAGTGTCACTTTAGTTCCTAAGTGTACAATAGACTTGGTCCATCCGTCCTCACATCTCAGACTCGTAATCCGCAAAGCAAACCCTAATCAAACTACAGCCGTCCTCACCCACATCCATCGCCTCGTCTATTCTTTTCATCTCCAACCTCTGCCTCGCAGAGCTTCTACATGATTCGACAGCTTGCTGATATTGTCCTCTAGCCAGGCGATACAGTCTGGAAGGCCACCATTCATTACTACACCTCTTAATGCCTTGAGCTTCAAAGCTAAATCCCTTATCCCTTCTTCTTTTCGCTCATCACTGCCTTGGAGTCGAAAAATCTCATCATCCACTTGATGGAACCGAACCCACATTTTCTTCTTCTCCTCTTTTAAATGGCTCATCTTTCTTTCTATTTCCAAAGGAACCTCCTCGCTCCTCCCTACTTGGCCAGACAACTTTTCAACCTCTTCTCGAATCGACCTCTCCTCCCAGATTCTACTCATATTTTCTACTTCCAGATCATCCACTTTTTTCGACAACTCCTTCGCCTTTTCTAACTCCACGCCTATCACCTCTAACTTGTCCAACATCACTTTTAGCTCTTCCTCTATTCTACCTACTTTCGGATCCTCTACTCGTTCTCGGGTCTCATCGTCTTTCTGATTCATCCACCTACCGAGCTTGCTACTCAGCTTTGCATTCTCTTTTTCTACCCGTCTCACTTTCTCATGGCTCTCTGCTTGGGCACTTTTCATTCTTTCTAACTCGAGGTGGAACTCGTCACATGCGTTACCCACTTGGTCATCATATCTACCAGTCATCTCTCGCAATTTCTCGATCTCCTTTTCTATTCGGTCGACTCTCTGTGCCAAGTCATCATCGTGTTTAGGGGAATCCTCTTCGATTGCAACGCTATGGCAATCGGCTATCATCAAGCCGGTTCTGAGGTCCAAGACCTCCTTTCTCTTGATGTTACCCTTCCTAGCCAATTTTTCACTCTCAAGCATCTGGACTTGTCCGCTCAGGTTCTCATTTTCCACTTCCAACACTCTACTTATATCTGCCACCACTCGAAATTGCTCCTCCCATCTGTCTACAACCTCTTCTATCTTTGACTGATTTTTCTCCAATGTTTCCACCTTGACCCTCTCAATATCGCGCTCTTCACGAAGACATTCCAATTGACGTTTTATGCTTGCCAGCAAACTTTCGTCATCTTCGGCTTTCACATAAAAGGATGAAAGTGACATGCTAACCTCTTTTGCAACATCCTCCTCAACGGGAACCTCTTTCACGTGACACACTGGCTCGCATAGCTTCTTGTTTCTGCATTCCACGCATCTAACGACAAAGTCCAATGGACTTGACACACGAGGGCAAAACTTTGCAATGTGCCCGACTTTCTCGCAACACCAACACCGAATATAATTCGAGATTGGACCACCCCGACGACATTCATATGCATGGATTCGCATTGAGTGTCCAAACCCGTTTCGACTTCTAGTCCCTCTCGGAGTCATCATTCTCGAGCTAATTTCTCGAACATCTACAACTTGCGTACTTTGCACCATCTCTTTACCAAGACCAAAGCAACCAATCTGGGCTTGGCTGTGCCACACAATTGGGGCACCAAGCGAACTCGTAGCACTCTCTATGAGATGTGCTAAGCCAATTCCCGGCAAACGCACCAAAATGTTATGTTCCTAATGCCCAAGGAAAAGATGATTGTGAAAGCCCTTATTTTGTTCAAACCCCTCGGAATCGGTCTACTTGGATTACCTAGAGCACATAATTAGCTCTTGATTGACACTCCGTTGGCCTATGCCCTAGCTTCATGAGCATCCCGCTCGCACTTCCTTCCCTTTCTCACATACACATACTCGTGCACTTTCTCTTACCTTCTCACCCTAGTTCCTAACCTCCTTTCTCTCCTTCCCGTTTCCTACTTATCCTTCAATTGTTCTCAATTTTGTTTTTAGAAAAAACCGTGCGCATCTTATTTACATTCCACATTGCTTATACAGTCAAGACATAAAATTCAAGATGAGTGATGACTACGCGAATACAGACAACTGTTCATAAATGTTCCCATGTGTCAAAAAGGCTTCAGTCATCCATAGGCTTTTCAGTTCAACTATCACTCAAATAAGATTTATACATCTATTCTATTAGATTATGTGATTGGAGCTAGAACTCACCTCGTCAACACAGCTATTGGCTCCAATCTCCACATGATTGCCAATGTTTACCTAAAGCATCTGAGGCTTTTTCCTGACATTTCCTTCTTCATCAACGAAGAATCCGAATCCTTCCTGGAATTTGAAGCTTAACATCGGCCATTGTCAATGCACAGTGGTTGTGGACATCTTTAATGACTCTGCTTTCCATGCGTATTGTTAGGTGTTTCTTGCACCATTCTTAAAGCATCAAATAAAGAAGGTTACAAAACTATAGATTCAAAAGAGTATAGCATATTATAATAAAACTTTGAAGATATACTCATCGCAAGTTTTTTATGCATGAAGGAGCACAGACTCCGCCTTCAGCGTCCGGTTAAACCAGTGTTTTCATCTTCTCCTGATTCCAGCGTTGAACGAGATACTGCATATCCTTTAGCTGTTACTAATTTTCTTCAGCTCTAGCCGCATTGACTCTTGTGCCTTGTAGCCTCATCATCTTTCTGCATAGCAATCCTATCTTGTTAAGCAGACATACGATGGAGTCCTCCTCCATGTCCTAAAGCATGCACAAATCCTCATACGATGTGCAACATATGCCCTCAACAAAGTACATGTAGACCATAAATCTTTGCCGTCTTTTCACTTGCAACACCTCTTGTTGGTGAAGATTATTCTGTATATTGAACTGAATTCATCTGTCGTATCATCAATTGTCTCGCAATCGGGAAAATGCCTTGTTGGATGCAACTTCACTGTACGCAACCGGAATTTCCTTCATGCTTTTCCAAGTTAATTTGCATGCCTTTTTCTTCCTCTGTTTTCTTGTTGGCTAAGTGATCTGTTGAAGAACACAACCGCCCTCCTGAACTAGGTATCTCCTTCCCTGCCTGTTGTGTCCTTCTAATCGTGACTGTTTTCTTTTCGTACTGAACAGAGGACTCCCTATTTCTGCATACAATTGATCGGCATGGTGCCCTTTTCTGATTTGCGTCGATGAAGAAGAGAAATCTTAGATGGCCGAAGAGAAATTGTCTCCCTTCGATGCCCACAAATCCTTCCTTTCCATTTTTTCTCATGCAGCAGGAGCTCTTTCTCGAATGATCAGAGCTTCCCCTTTTTCTGTGAGTGGAGCTCCTATCTAGGTGAGAGCAGTTTCCCCAAAAAACATTGTTCCTGTGTCGACTCCCATCTTTTTGTGAGCAGCCTGAATTCTGGACATTCCAAACGGAAGGAGAAAAACCTGTGAGAGATGCCCCCTGTAAAGAAACTTTTTCCTCCTCCTTCGAGAGCTCCCCCTTGTCTATCCTTTTCGGAATCCTTCCGCGTCAAGCTTCTGTTCGACTTGCCAAAAAAGAAACCAAAAAATGCCCCCCTCCCAAGCAGTCGTTCATGCTCCTAGCAGATCCTGCGTCACATGCTCAGCTTTCCTTTCCACATAGATGGGAGCGCTATCCCTCCTCCCTATTGGACTTCAGATCTGTCAGCTTATTGAATATCCATGAGCATGTTTCTCTGTCTTCGACGATCTGTATCTTCTAAGAGTTAAGAACCGCTCTGATTCTTTTACGTGCAGACAGACGTAAAAAGCCTACACTTCTTCACCATAAATCTTTAACCTCTTGTTCTTATGCAAACAAAACAAAATCCCCTTTACACAGAAATGTTGCCAGTCTCCTCAAGCAGAGGAAACAAGGAGCCTTCCGTTCTTTATCTTGTTGCGCATAAAGTTCTGCAGACTCCAACCCTCACAGATTCATTTTTAAGAGCCTCCTGGAGAGTCGGACCCCCTCGTTCATGGAATTCAGAGTGCTCATTTCAAGGCTAAAAAAAAAAGTAGGATGTAAAGCTTCCGGTAGTGAGATGGAGGAACAGAAAACTCGGATACTTTGTATACTCCATGCCGATGTGTACAAGCATGATAAACATAAGAGAGCTTTCCAATTACAAATGATATAACTTGAAATTCGTATCCTCTCACCTTTCACGCATGTACATGCTGTGGATATAAACAAAATGCTATATACACTACCTCTGTTAGTGTTACTTTTCTAGTAATGACGTTGATGAAGTGATCAGCTGTGGCGGTGAGAGAGAATGCCCGGCACGTTGTTGCCAAGTATACGGAGCTGATGCGCCTTAATGTCCATGTTGGACGCGTTTAGCTGCGGTATGCAGCATCATGGAATAAATTTCCGTTCTGTTATCAGCAAGTATGCTTTCAGCCCGTTTCCATTACTTCTGCGTGGCCAAGCCCGTTCAGAGGATAAGAACATGCATTGGTTGGAAAACAAGGACATCGTAAATCCTCATGTCGACGACATTCATGCATCCAAGACGACTGGTTAATGTGTGAAATCCGATGACTCTTTCCTGTTTTTGTTTTTCTAATCCTCGAGAGCATCCCCCCTTATCTGTTCGTGCGCGCTACCTTCGAACCTACATTCCTCCTCCAAATATACACTCGAACCCCCCCCTTTTTTGATAAGAACCTCATTCTCCAGCACTCGTCCCATCCCCCGATAGCGAAATCCTGGGACTAAAGCTTTTTAGACACACACATATGTGGCAGCATTAGGAGACACTCCTATATCCTGCATTTAATCAAAACACTTGATCACTTGCGGGTATGGTGCACGTTCAACATATCCTACAATAAAGGCATCCCCAGTCGAACATCTTTGTTTACAAGCTTATCAAATACTTCTACCACTTGACTAAAGCATCCACATTTCCCATACATGTCACTAGTGTGTTTCCAACTACAAGATTAGTCTCCAGTGTCCCTTGTCTGTCAATCTCAACATGGATACCTCTCAATTTCTCTATACTTCCCATATCGCCACATGCTTTTAAGCTGCTCATGAATGTTACTGCATTAGGATAGAACTTTCACTTTGCATCTATTCAAAACCAGGAAGTGCATTTTGCCCATATCCATTATGTAAATATCCTCATCTCCCCAATTATTGTCCGGCTCCTTTACCACATAACACATTTCTTTTCCTCTCTGAGTACCTCCACCAGATCATGGCTCCAACACATCCATACCGGCTCATGTCAACGCATGCCCCGCTCTTCTGCTATTCCATTTTATCCTGCAACCAAAAATCAACAAACACACATCATCCCAACATCTCTCACAACACCAATCATAAAATCAAAATTGAGACTCCATCGTAAGTCCAGTCCTCACTAGATCATCTGCAACAAAACTCAACAAAAACCACATGATTCACATGCTTCCCTCAACCCAAAACATAATACCAAACCATGAGACCCATCAGACTCCCACTATGTCGTCATGAATCTCCCGCTCCAAGATCATCCTGAAGCTTATTATTTATTTTTTTTTTCATAGCCGAAATCCAAATGTTGACGGCTTTCCTCTTCGACCAAGAAAACGCCATGTAATCTCCAAATACTTCATATCAACCATTTGATCAACTCTTCAATTACCTGAAATCAAGCGTATTTTCCTGCCAAATAGAACCACATTAGTGCATTAAAACCAGCCATTTTCTGAGCTAACAATATATATATATATATATATATATATATATATATATATATATATATATATATATATATATATATATATATATATATATATATATATATATATATATATATATATATATATATATATATATATATATATATAGCTATATATGCTTCTCGAATCAAGTGAAGAACAATGTGAATTTAGCCAAGCACTTATGATTGATCCATTCACCAATAGATCCCACTCAAGCCTAAGACGCATGAGTCTTTAGTCCTTCAATACTTCTTGAAGTCCAATAATAGCTTTGAACATGTTTAGCTTTACTTCATCCAATGCTGGTCATCATATCTACACATTGTTGTTGAGTGCATACATATGATAGTTCAATTTCCTTACTTGTCATTTTCTCCTGTTTGGTCCTAGCATGATAAATTGGATTAGGTACAAGATAAAGTGAACTTATGTTGTCTCCAAAAATATGAGTAGAACACTTGAGACCTAAATCCGAGTACAAGATGTTAATCCACATGGCTTCTTGAGTTGCATTGGCTACTCCTTAATAATCAGCTTCATTTGATGAAAGTGCAAAAATAGGTTGCTTCTTGGATGACCATGAAATGAGCTTTGTACCTGCAAAAGTAAGTACTTCTCGTGTCATCTTTAGACCCTGCCCAATCTGCATAAGAGAAGAGGTTTATATCTATATCATATGTATATGGATAATATAGAACATTGTTAATGGCTTCCTTCAAATATTTGACTGTCTTCTTGGTTGCTTCCATGGGAAGCTTCCTAGGAATGTGCATAAATTGACTCAAAACACTTACACTATAGAAAATTTCTACTCTAATCAATGTGGCATAGTTCAAACTACCCATGAAAATTTGATAGCTTGTTATGTCTTCAATTGGCTCTCCTTCATGAGCACTTAGCCTCAAATTTATCACCATGGGTGTACTTATAATCTTAGAATCTCCATTGTGAACTTGGCACACATATCCTTGATGTATTTCCTTTAAGATACATGAACTTTTTTCTGTATACAACTTCCAAACCTAGGAAGTATGTGAGTTGCCCTAGGTCACTGATCTTGAATTCCTCCTTCATTTGTATCTTGATCCTCCTAATTCCTCCAACATCATTACCTATGAGTATTATACCATCTACATATACACAAAGGTATATGAATTCCCCTCGATTCCTCTTGATAAAGAGTGAAGGATGTGCTTTTGCTAACAATGGATCCTTTATCTTATGATTCCAAGCCCTTGGGGCTTGCTTCATACCATTTAGGGCTTTCCTTAACCTACATACATGTTTAGGAAAGAGTGAATCTTCAAACCCACAAGGTTGAGCCATATATACCTCTTCAGATATACATCCATTCAGAAATGCATTTTTCACATCCATTTGGTAGATCTTCCAATCTTGGAAGCAACAATGCTTATAAGCACTCTATTTGTTAGCATCTTTGCCATAGGTGAAAAGGTCTCTTCATAGTCAATTCCTTGTGTCTGAGCATATCCTTTAGCCACAAGTCTAGCTTTATACCTATTGAAGGTTTCATTAAATTTCTTCTTCACTTTGTATATCCACCTAGATCCATTGAAGTCTTGGGCACCAATTCCCAAACGTGATTCTCCTACAAGGCTTCAACTTCTTCTTCCATAGCATTCATCCATTCAAGTTTCCTCTTTGCCTCCTCATACGATGAGGGATCCTCACAGTTCAAGTCTTGTGCTAAATAGATAGAATCTTTAGTTACCAATGATGTATCATAGCCATACGTTTCTGGCTTATTCTTCTCCCTAGTACATCTTCTAATGGTTTGTTGATATGATTCTGCTACATCCCTAAACTCTTGAACTTTAGCCTTGCTTTGGAGTTCCATGAGTTGATTCCTCTTCTTGGAGTCTTTTGATGCTTCAAGTGTATGTGTATTCTTGCTTGAGAAAGTTGGATATTCTTCCTCTAGATCATATGGTAGCTTGATCTTCCTGCAATCATCTTCAAACCATGATTTGTTCATCGAACACAAAATCTTGACTTACTATAAAGCCTTTATTGCTAGGATTATATAGTCTATAACCTTTTTTATTAAGTTCATAGCCTATAAACAAACACTTCTCTGAGTTAAGGTCTAATTTACATCTGATTTGTGAGGGCATCTGTGCATATACAATGCACCCAAAGATCCTGCAATGGTCCAAGCTTATTCTTCTTCCATTCCATGCTTCATATGGATTCATACCATCTAAGACCTTTGAAGGTAATCTATTTATCAAATATAGGGTAATAGATATTGCGTCAGCCTACAAATAGTTAGGTAGCTTCTTCACATTCAACACTGACCTTGCTGCCTCCACAATGGTCCTATTCCTTCTCTTTGCCACTCCATTCTGCTAAGGAGTGTATTTAGTATGATTTCTCTCTTGATACCTATGTCTTGGAGATGTGAATCAAATTCACAAGAGGCATATTATCCCCCTCCATCAGACCTCAACCTTCTTAGGGTTTAACCTTTTTGATTCTCCACAAGAGCTAAATATTTCTTAAAGCATGAAGACACTTCATCCTTATGCTTCATAAACCAAATATTCCATATGCTACAATCATCTATAAATGACACATAGTACCTTGATCTTGAGATTGAAGGTTCTTTGCTTGGTCCCCAAACATCTGTGTGGACAAGATCCAAAAGCTCTCCATATATGTATCCTTTCTCGGTGAATGGTTGCCTATGTGATTTCTCAAATTGACATGCACTATATTTGTTTATCATGTGCTGCGTTGAGATATTGGGAAGTCCAAGTACACTGTGATCTCTACTGATTTGTTTGCGGGCTCTTTCTCCAATGTGAGCTAACCTCTTATGCCAAACCTCAAGTTCTAATAGGTATTGTATGCCATAGTTGAACAACAAAATGTTCTTAGTGTCTTGAAGTTCAAATGTGAACAACCTACTTGTCTTTTCTCCCTTTGCTATCTTCTTGAAAACTTGATATGGATCCTCTACATAGGCTGTATGCTTGGTGAATCTCACCTGCAACCCTTTCTCCACGATTCGACCTACACTTAGAAGATTCTTTGTAATAGTTGGCACATAAAGAACTCTACTTAGTAGGTTCATGTCATCATTAGAGGTCTTCACATTTCTTATCTTCTAGATTGGAGGTCTTCTGTCATCACCTATTTGAACTTCATGCTTGTTCTTTGGATCTTCCAAGTCTGAGAGTAGAGCTACATTTCCTACCACATGGTTTGAGCATCCAGAATCTATATAAAATACATGCTTATCAGACTTACCTTCATTCATTTTCATGTTCATAAGTAGAAGTGAATCCTCTTGAGCTTGACCATTTGTGTAATTGTTGTAGTCTCTCCTTCCCTTGTATCCTCCTTAATATTTGTTATTGTAGGAATTGTTGTTGTAATCATAAGAGTTGTTTAATCTGCCTCTTGAAGCTCCATGGCCTCCTCTATTGTATCCTCTTCCTATGTGATTTCTTGGTTCCGGAAGCAATTCTATGTGATACGATTTGAAAGACCACATATGGAATAGGGTGATGAGCTTTGAGATCTCCACCTGCCTTGTCTACCTCCTGTACCTCTTTCTCTTGAACCTCTACCTCTACCCACAAAATTAGCTTGATAGGTACAAATTGTTGATATATTTATGTAGTGATGTGTGTGAACACACTAGGACCATCAGGGCACTTTTTTCCTTCTTTAGGATGTTTTTTTCCCTCGGCTTGCATATACTCCTATAACCCTAATGGGTCACTTATCTTTGTACATTCTAGTGGTAATACATTCAATATTGTGTGTTGTGCTCCAAGCTTCTTCTTCTTCCTGTGCTATTTGCATGCTTCTGTAGACCTCAAACTCCAACAATTGGTCTTAGAGCAGGTCACCGATTCATATAGGGTGTCATCGACACCCCTCCCATCATAGTCTCACAATCACATGAAAATTGGTGGGCATACTCAAGATGATTAGGAGATCAAAACAGCTTTGCTATGTGGTGTCGAAATTGCAATATGAGCTTGTTTCAGCCTCCGAATGCACTATCACCGAGCTTGTGTAGGCAATTTCATCTTTTTGTGCCAAATATACATATAGGTTTCCGTTCACGAGTATAAGCATATCAAAGTCTACTACAGGTTTAGCAGAACTTGATAGGGCAGTTTTGTTCAACTTTTTGAGGTACAATAATTTTTTTTGTATCAGGGTATTTTAGTCAATGGCCGTGGCTAAAAGCAGTGATGCATTTCTTATGTTGATTGTTAAGGATAAGTTGGATGGTACCAATTACCCATTATGGGCTTATATGATGTGTCATGTATTGGTTGCAAAAGGAATGTGGAATATTGTGTAAGGTGTTGAAAAACATCCTATTACACCTGCAAACACAGTTGCTGAAGGTGATGCAAACAACATTGAAGATGGTGACATTCTTCATGTTCCTATTTGTGTTGTGGTTCCTACTGCACCTACTATAAAGAAAATTTGTTGGGATGGCAGAGATGCTCACGCACATGCATTGATAGACTTATATGTCAAATGTGCCATTATTCCTCACATTCACTCTTGCATAATAGCCAAGGATGCTTGGGATACACTTACCACTTTATACCAGGCAAGGAATGAGGCTCGTGTTGCTTACCTCCCAAAACAATTGGAGAGTGAGCACATGAATGAAGGAGATTCCATGGAGAGTTTTCTGACAAAGATCAAAGATTGGAAGGAACATTTGATTTCTGCTGATGGTCTTGCTTGACAGTTCACTTGTGCAAATTTTTTTGAATGGTCTTCCCGACTCATATCAAAGTTCTGCTTCTACTCTTCGTTTGATGATGAAAGTTAATCTAAATGCCTTAACATTTGAGGAGTTATTCTCTGTTCTGGTTGCAAGAAGATCAGTCTAGGCAGAACAGGTCCATTATGCATGTTGCAGATCAAGCTTTCCTGGCTAGTGAGAAGGGCAAAGGTAAATGGAGCTCTTCTACTAGTAAGCAGGAATCTGCTAATTCTGCACAATCAAAGAAGGATGATAGAGACAAGAAGAAAACACAAAAGCAAAAATTGTTTTGAAAATACTAGAAAGGAAATGATCATGTCATAAAGAGTTGTCCAAAACTGACTAATAAAGAGGCAAGGAAGAAAGAGGCTGGAATGGTTTTTGTAGAGGCCTCTACACCCAAATCAAAGTCTGCTAATCTTGTGCAGAATGAAGAATGGACATTTACCACTGTTTGCAGTTATGACCCATCTTCTTATGAATAGTGTATGTCTACAGTAGACTCAAATGTTTGGTACTTTGATAGTGGGACAACCAAACGTATTACCTCGCAGTGCAATTTCTTCACTTCACACGAGAACATATGATACAAGAGAAGTGTAGTGAACTACTCATACATGAAGTGAGCTCAATGTGTGCTCATTGATGTTGCTCAAAGTCTCTGAGAATGGCTCACATAGCCCATGACTAAAATCATGTCTTTTTATACTCATAATTTGAGTTTGAATATTAATTTTCCCTCACGTAAAAGTGATCCTACACTTTAGGGATGATATGAATTTATTTTTCCTACCACATGAGTTGTGGGTTCAGCTCCCCAACTTCACAAGAATTCTTATCTCTTTCGCTCTTACATTTATCCAAAGTAATTATGCTAAGAATGACAAGCATAGGTTCACATATAGTTCCTTCTTGTGAAGAGATAAAATGGATGTGTAGTCCCATGACTTTAGCAATGTACTTAGGCTTGCTAAATGTACCAACAGATCCCCCTCAAGCCTAAGATGCTTGAGTCTTCATTCCTTCATGATTTCCTATAGTCCAATCATTGATTTGAATGTGTTTAATTTGCTTCCATCCAATGCCTTTGTCATCATATATGCACATTGTTGTTGTGTAGATAAACCATAGTACTTGATATCAATGTTAAATGATCAAGGTAACTGTAAGAAAAATAGCAAAGGTAACTGTAAGCTCCCTTAGGCATTCTAAGGGTCCAATCATACCTATAGAAGGGGGGTCATACCACATTGTTTTAATGCATAAAAGAAACAAACATATCAGCTCACAAAAGAAGATTAGCTCTAAAACTTTTATGCAGAAGAAGATAAATGAGTAAACGAGAGCCCTTGATACCAATGTTAAATAATCAAGGTAACTATAAATAAACTAGAAAAGGTTAAATCACCCCAAAGTGGCACTTAGAGAAGCTTCTTCCAAGATTAAGGTTTCCACACCTTAGGATAAATCAAGACTAAGGCTCACAAGCATTCAATTGCGAGCTCATATGAATAAATAACCCAAGGATTGAAACCAAGGGTCCAATGATACCCATAAAAGGTGGGTCATACCACATTTTTTTAAATGCATAAAGGAAGAAAACATATCAGCTCACAAAGGAAGATTATCTCGCACACTTTCATGCAAGGAAGATAAATGAACAAACCCAACTGCTTGATACCAATGTTAAATCATCAAGCTAACTATAAGAAAACTAGCAAAGGCAACTATAATCTCCCTTAGGCCTTCTAAGGTCCAATCATACCCATAGAAGGGGAGTCATACCATATTTGTTTAAATGCATAAAAGAAAGAAACATATTAGCTCACAATGGAAGATTAGCTCGCACACTTTTACGTAGAGGAAGATAAATGAACAAACTGAAGCCCTTGATACCAATGTTAAATCATTGAGGTAACCATAAAAAAATTAGAGAAGATTAAATCACCCCAACGAGGCACTTAGAGAAGCTTCTTCCAAGACTAAGGTTTCTACACTTTAGGATAAATCAAGCCTAAGGGTCACAACCATTCACTTGGGAGCTCATTTGAATAAATAACACAAGGGTTAAAACTAAGGGTCCAATCATACCCATAAAAAGGGGAGGGGTCATACCACATCTTTTTAATGCATAAAAGAAACAAACATATCGGCTCACGAAGGAATATTAGCTTGCAGGCTTTCACAAAGAGGAAGATAAATGAAAAAACAAGAGACCTTGATACCAATGTTAAGTCATCAAGGTAACTATAGCCAAACTAGCAAAAGTAACTATAAGCTCCCTGAGGCCTTCTAAGGGTCCAATCATACCCATAGAAGGGGGGTCATACAACATTTTTTTACTGCATAAAGAAACAAACATATCAACTCATAACGGAAGAGTATCTCACACACTTTCACATAGAAGAAGATAAATGAACAAACCAGATCCCTTGATATCAATCTTAAATCATCAAGGTAACTATAAGCAAACTAGCAAAGGTTAAATCGTCCCAAAGTGGAACTTAGAAAAGATTCTTCCAAGACTAAGGTTTCCACACCTTCGAATAAATCAAGCATAAGACTCACAACCATTAACTTGGGATCTCATATGAATAAATAACCCAAGGGTTAAAAAAAAAGGTCCAACCATACCCATAAAAGGGGGATGCTACCACATTTTAATGCACAAAAGAAGAAAAAATATTAGCTCACAAAGGAAGATTATCTCGCACACTTTCATGCAGAGGAAGATAAATGAACAAATGAAAGTATGTGATACTAATGTTAAATCATCGAGGTAACTATAAGCAAAGTAGCAAAGATAACTATAAGCTCCCTTAGGCCTTCTAGGGGTCCAATCATACCCATAGAAGGTGGGTCATACCAAATTATTTTAATGCATAAAAGAAGCAAACATAACATCTCACAAAGGAAGGTTAGCTCAAAAACTTTCACGTAGAGGAAGATAAATGAACAAACGAGAGCCCTTGATACCAATGTTAAATAACTATAGAAAAACTAGAAAAGGTTAAATCATCCCAAAGTGGCACTTAGAGAAGCTTCTTTCAAGACTAAGGTTCTCACACCTTAGGATAAATCAAGCCTAAGGCTCACAACCATTCCCTTGGGAGCTCATATGAATAAATAACCCAAGGGTTAAAACCAAGGATCTAATCATAGCCATGAAAGGGGGGGTCATACCACATTTTTTTTAATGCATAAAGAAACAAACATATGAGCTCAGAAAGGAAGATTATCTCGTACACTTTCATGCAAAGGAAGATAAATGAATAAACCAAAGACCTTGACACCAATGTTAAATCATTGAGGTAATTATAAGCAAACTAGCAAAGGTAACTATAAGCTCCATTAGGCCTTATAAAAGGTCCAATCATACCCATAGAAGGGGGGCCATACCACATTTTTTTAAATGCATAAAAGAAACAAATATATCAGCTCATAGAGGAAGATTAGCTCGTAGAATTTTATGTAGAGGAAGATTAATGAACGAAACAAAGCCCTTGATACCAATGTTAAATCATCGAGGTAACTATAAGGAAACTAGAAAAGACTAAATCACCCTAAGGTGGCACTTAGAGAAGCTTCTTCCAAGACTAAAGTTCCCACACTTTAGGATAAATATGTTGGTATATTTCGGTTGTGATGTGTGTGAACACACTAGGATCACCGTGGCACTTTTTTCCCTCTTTAGGAGGTTTTTTTCCTCCAGCTTGTATATACGTCTTTTGCCCTAACAAGGTACTTATCTTTGTACATTCTAGTAGTAATACATTCAGTATTGTGTGTTGTGTTCCAAGCTTCTTCTTCTTGCTTGTGCTTTTCACGTGCTTCCGTAGACCTCGAACTCCAACCATTGGTATTAGAGTAGGTCACGGCTTCATCTAGGGCATGGTTGACACCCCTCCAGTCACAGTCTCAAAATCGCATAAAACCATGATTTGAGCTTGTTTTGGCCTCCGAACACACTATCGTAGTGCTTGTGCAGGCCATTTCCTCTTTTTCTGCCAAAGATATATACAATTTTTGGTTCACCAGTATAAGCGTCTCGAAGTCTGCTACATGTTTAGCAAAATCTGACAGGGTAATTCTGTTCAACTTTTTGAGATATAGTCAATTTTCTGCATTAGGGTATTTTAGTCTATGGCCATGGCTGAAAGTAGTGATGTATTCCATATGTTGGCTATTGAGGATAAGTTGGACGGTACCAACTACCCATTATGGACTTATATGATGCATCATGTATTGGTTGCAAAAGGACTATTGAATATTGTGCAGGGTGTTGAAAAATGTCCTATTACGCCTGCAAACATAGTTACTGAAGGTGATGCAGATGGCCTTGAAGATGATGATATTCTTCATGTTCTTGTTCGTGTTGCGGTTCCTATTGCACCTACAATAGAGCAAATTCTTAGGGATGGTAGAGATGCTCGGGCACATCCATTGATAGGCTTTTCTATCAAACGTGCCATTATTCCTCACATTCGCTCTTGCAGAATAGCTAAGGATGCTTGGGATACACATACCATTTTATACCAGAAAAGGAATGAGGCTTGTGTTCCTTACCTCCAAAAACAGTTGGAGAGTGACAACATGAATGAAGGCGATTCCATGGACAGTTTTCTGACAAAGATCAAAGATTTGAAGGAATAGTTGATTTCTACTGATCAAGTCTTACCTGACAGTTCAATTGTGGAGAATGTTCTGAATGTTCTTCCCAACTCATACTAGACTTTTGCTTCTACTCTTCAATTGATGATGAATGGCAATCCAAATGCCTTAACAATTGAGGATTTAGTCTCTGTTCTATTGTAGGAAGTTCAGTCTAGGCTTAACATGTCCATTGTGCGTGTTGCAGATCAAGCTTTCTTTGCTAGTCAGAAGGGCAAAGGTAAATGGAGCTCTTCTACTAGTAAGCAGAAATCTGCTAATTCTGCACAATCAAAGAAGGATGACAAAGATGACAAGAAAAAAAAAAAGCAAAAATTGTTTTGCAAGTAATCTAAAGCAAATGATCATGTCATAAAGATTTGTCCAAAATTGGCTGCAAAAGAGGCAAAGAAAAAGGAGGCTAGAATGGTTGTTGTAGAGGCCTCTACATCAAAAATAGAGTATGCTAATCTAGTGCAGAATGAAGAATGGACATTTACTACTGTTTGTAGTTTCGACCCATCTTCTCCTGAACAATGTATGTCTGCAGTAGACTCATATGTTTGGGACTTTGATAGTGGGGCAACCAAACATATTACCTCAAAGCACAATTTCTTCACTTCACTCGAGCCTACCCCTACAATGAAGACTCTCACATGCACCAGTAACTCCTCTTATCATGTCATGGGAGTTGGTAAGATCATTTTGACTATTGCTGATGGTAGTTCTTTTACATTGTCAGATGCTTTATTTGTGTCAGGGATCAAGAAGAATTTGTTATCAGTTTCAGCTTTAGTCAACATTAGCTTGGTTGTGAAATTTGTTGATGACAAATGTACATTTCATGAGCTGTCAAATGGCAACATGATTATTACTTCTTGCATTTTATGTTGTGGGCTGTATAAGCTCATAGACCATGAAAAATTTGTGAATGATTCAGCATGTGCAGTACATGATTCTCAAGCCATGTCAGATGCAAAGCTTTGGCATGCACACTTTGGTCATCTGAATTTTGCTAGTTTGATACGTCTCGAGAAATCTGAAATGGAGTCCTCTCTGCCCAAACTTGAGGCACTTGGTAAACATGTTTGTGAAGGCTTTATTTTGGGCAAAATGTAGTGTTCCTTGTTCCCAAAAGATGGTTCAATTCAAACTACTTAAAAATTGCAACTTGTTTAGAGTGATGTCTATGGTCCTATGCAGACACCTGCTTTTGGAAACTATCTCTACTTCGTGACTTTCATCGATGATTTTTCCAAGCATGCATGGGTATATCCATTGAACGTAAGGTATGAAGTGTTTATGTGCTTCAAACAGTTTCTGGTTTTGGCTGAAAATATGTTAGCATGTAAAATGGCACCCTCCATTCTAATTGGGGGGGGGTATATTTCCTCTGACTTTAATGCATTTTTGGTTGAACGTGGGATAAAAACATCAGTGTATAGTGTTGTATACCCCTCAATAGAATGGAGTTTTTGAACAAAAGAACAGGTCACTCATGGAGATGAGGTATATGATCAAGAGTCAGGCTTTACCACATTGTTTCTGGCTCGAGGCTATCATGTGTGCAGGATATGTACTTAACAGGTGTCCCACTAAAGCATTGCAGTATATCACTCCATATGAGGCTTGACATGGTTGCAAGCCATATGTAGCTCACTTGCATGTTTTTGGTTGTCTGGCATATGCATTAATGCCTCAACAACATCGCAGGAAATTGGATGATAAAGGAGTGAAATGTATTTTTGTTGGGTAGAGTTCTAAAAGCAAAGGCTATCGTCTTTATCATCCATAGAATAAATGCATTTTGGTTAGCTGTGATGTTGTCTTTGTGGATGTCATCTATAGCCCGAATGAGTTACTTACCTTTGTACATTCTAGTGGTAATACATTCAGTATTGTGTGTTGAGCTCCAAGCTTCTTCTTCTTCTTTGTGTTGTTCGCATGCTTCTGCAAACGTCTAACTCCAACAATTGGGATCAGAGCGAGTCAAAACTTCATCTAGGGCATCGTCGACACCCCTCTAGTCACACTCCTAGAATTACACGAAATTTGGTGAGCATACTAAGGGTGATTAGGAGATCAAAACAACTTTGCTATGTGGTGCCAAAATTGCGATCTAACCTTGTTTCGGCCTTTGAACACACTATCACATGCTTGTATAGACTATTCTGTCTTTTTGTGCCAAAGATATATATAGTTTTCGGTTCACAAGTATAAGGGTCTCAAAGTCTATTACATGTTTAGCAGAACTCATCAGGGTAGTTCTGTTCAACTTTTTCAGATACAATCATTTTTCTGCATCAGGGTATTTTAGTTAGTGGCCATGGTCGAAAGCAGTGATGTATTCCATATGTTGGCTATTGAGTATAAGTTGGACGGTACCAATTATCCATTGTAGGCTTATATGATGCAAAATGTATTGGTTGCAAAAGGACTATGGACCATTGTGCACGGTGTTGAAAAACATCCTATTACACCTGCAAATACATGTATTGAAGCTGATGCAAATGGCATTGAAGATTGATCATATTCTTCATATTCATGTTCTTGTTGTAGTTTTTGTTGCACCTACTATAGAGAAAATTCGTTGGGATGGTAGAGATGCTCATGCACATGCATTGATAGCCTTGTCTATCAAATGTGCCATTATTCCTCACATTCGCTCTTGCAAAACAGCTAAGGATACTTGGGATTCACTTACCATATTGTACCAGGCTATGAATGAGGCTCATGTTGCTTACCTTCGAAAACAGTTGGAGAGTGAGCATATAAATGAAGGTGATTCTATGGACGGTTTTCTAACAAAGATCAAAGACTTAAAGGAGCAGCTGATTTTTGCTGATGAAGTTATACGAGATAGCTTACTTGTGCAGACCGTTCTGAATGGTCTCCCTGATTCATATCAAAGTTTTGCTTCTACTCTTCATCTGATGATGAAAGGCAATCCAAACGCCTTGTCATTTGAGGAGTTAGTCTCTGTTCTATTGTAGGAAGATCAGTCTAGGCAGAACAGGTCCATTATGCGTGTTGCAGATCAAGCTTTCTTGGCTAGTCAGAAGGGCAAAGATAAATGGAGCTCATCTACTAGAAAGCAAAAATCTGCAAATGCTACATATTCAAAGAAGGAATACAAAGATGAGAAGAAATCAGAAAAGTAGAAATTCTTTTGTAAGTATTGTAAAGAAAACAATCATGTCATAAAGAACTATCCAAAAATGGTTGCAAAAGAGGAAAAAAAAAAAAGAGGCTAGAATGGTTGTTGCAGAGGCCTCTACACCAAAAACAAAGTCTGCTAATCTTGTGCAAAATGAAGGATCAGAGTTTTACAATTGTTTGCAGTTTTGACCCATCTTCTTCTGAACAGTGTATGTCTGTCTACACTAGGCTCAGATGTTTGGTACTTTGATAGTGAGGCAACCAAACATATTACCTTGCAGCATAGTTTCTTCACTTCACTCGAGCCTACCCCTATAGGGAATACTATCAAATGTGCCAATAACTCCTCTTATCCTATCATGAGAGTTGGTAAGATCATTCTGACTACTAGTGATGGTAGTTCTTTCACTTTGTTGCATGCTTTATTTGTGCCAGGGATTGGCTTGGTTGTGAAATTTGTTGATGATGGATGTGCAGTTCATGATATGTCAACTGGCGACATGATTATTGCTTCTAGCATTTTATGTCATGGGGTGTATAAGCTCATAGACTATGAAAAATCTACAAATGATGAACTCAACATTTGGAGTACATGATTCTCAGGCTATGTCATATGCAAAGCTTTGCCATGCAGCTTTGGTTATCTGAATTTTGCTAGTCTTCTACACTTGTAGAAATTTGAAATGATGTCCTCTTTACCCAAACTTGAGGCACCCAGAAAACATGTCTGTGAAGGCTGTATTTTGGGCAAAATGTAGTGTTCCTCGTTTCCAAAAGATGGTTCAGTTTGAGCTCCTCAGAAATTGTAGCTTGTTCACAGTGGTGTATGCTATGGCTACCTCTAGTCTCTATGATGAGACTGAGCCAGTTTCATTTGATGAAGCATAAAATTTTGAACATTGGATGGCTGCAATGTAATCTGAATATGATGCTATCATGAAAAATGGTACCTGGTCTTTATGTGACTTGCCTCCTAGCAAAAAGGCCATTGGCACTAGGTGGGTATACAAGCTAATGTGTAAACCTGATGGAATACTTGACAGGTATAAGGCTAGGCTTGTTGCGAAAGGTTACGCGTAGGAAAGATGCATTGATTTTGATGAAACCTTTGCACCTACTTGTCGAATTACTACTGTTCGTAGCATTTTTTCACTTTCATCTCATCTAGAAAGGGCATGAAAATCAGGTGTGCAGGGTAAAGAAGGTATTATATGGTTTAAAGCAAGCACCACGTGCTTGGTATGAAAAGATACATGCCTATCTCATTGCACATGGTTTTGAGAATAGTCCAACTGAAAGCACCTCATATGTTAAGCATGCTAATGATGTGCTTCTGATCATTGTTGTGTATGTTGATGACATACTGCTCACCGGTCTTCATGAGAAGCATATTGCTGATTTCAAGGCTGATTTGCATGCCTCATTTGAGATGTTTGGTTTGGGGCATTTGCATCATTATTTGGGCATTCCGTTTATACAAGTTGATGGTGGAATAGTCTTGTGTCAAATGAAATATCTTGACACATTATTGCAATGTTTTGGCCTTGAAGACTGTAAACCTATTGCCACTCCTATGGAGATAGGTTTATGATTGAGTCTTCATGATGTTGGAGATGCATTCGATGTTGTTCTCTATCAGTAGGCTGTTGGATGTTTAATTTACATATGCATTACTCGGCTAGATATTCAGTTTTTTGTCTCACAGATGAGCAGGTTTATGCATTGCCCAGTTGTCAAGAATTGATAGATGGTTAAGCGCATCTTTCGATACTTGAGTGGTATGCAGCTACTTGGGTTGTTTTATCCCAAGGGGAGATCACTACCGCCAGATTTGCATGTTTTTTCTGACTCTAACTGGGTTGGTTGCTATGACACTTGTGTGTCCACTAGTGGTTTTTGCTTCATGCTTGGTAGCTCATGCATATCTTGGCTGAGCAAGAAGCAACCTACTATGACCACTTCGAGTTGTGACTCCTGAGGTTGAGTATAGGGGAGCTTTCACAACAACTGTTGAGTGTGTGTGACTCATATGCCTTATGGCTGATTTGGGTGTTGGTCAATCTTCTACCACCACCATCTTCACTGACAATCAAAGTGCATTGGTAGTTGAGAGGAACCATGTGTTCCATGCTCGCACTAAGCACATTGAGGTGCATTATCATTATGTCATGGAGAGGTTCTGTGCTAGAGAGATCAACTTGGAATATGTGCTCACACAGGAGCACATCGCAGACCTTTTCACGAAGGCTCTGCCTAGGGAGAAGTTTGAAGCTTTCTGCAAAGCTTTGGGCTTACTTCCTTTTGTGGATTGATTCCACATAGCTTGGCACTTCCTTATACATGAGTCTCAGCTCCTTGTTCATCGCATCACTCCCAGGGGGGAATGTTGATATATTTAGGTAGTGATGTGTGTGAACACACTAGGACCGTCGGGGCACTTTTTTCCCTGTTTAGGAGGTTTTTTTTCCTGGATTGTATATATGCCTATATCCCTAATGGGTTACTTATCTTTGTACATTCTAGTGGTAATACATTCAGTATTGTGTGTTGATCTCCAAGATTCTTCTTCTTCCTTGTGCTATTAGCGTGCTTCTGCAGATGTCTAACTCCAACATTGGAAGATGCTATTCATTCATTACTTTCATGTACTAAGGCGACATCTATTAGCTTCAAAGACATGTATGACACTTTGTTGCCTCTTTTTACTGGTGGATAGTCTAGTGCTAGCCCTAATGAGGCAACTTCTCAGCCTTTACACATTGCATGTGATGATCCATATCATTCCATTTCTGATGCAGATTTACATGATGCACTTGTTGAGCAGAGAGCTGATATTGAGGAGGCAAAAATTATGCCGAAATTGTTGGTGCAGACTTTGCGTGATAGCAAATTAGATGCACCTCTATCATATCGTACTCGATTAAGCTCTCATAGTGCCTCTTTTGCATCAAATTGATATGCTATGGTTGCCTCTAGTCTCTGTGATGAGAATGAGTCTGTTTTGTTTGATGAAGCATAAAATTTAGAGAATTGGATGGTTACTATGCAATCTAAATATGATTCTACAATGAAGAATTGTACCTGGTCTTTATGTGACTTGCCTCCTTGCAAGAAGGCCATTGGCACTCAGTGGGTATACAAGCTAAAGCATAAGCCTAATGGAACAATTGATAGGTATAAGGCTAGGCTTGTTGCAAAGGATTATGATTAGGAAAGAGGAATTCATTTTGATGAGACCTTTGCTCCTGCTTGCCAGATGAATACTGTTCATAGCATCTGTGCACTTGCAACTCATCATGGTTGGAATGTACATCAATTGGACATCAAAGCTGCATTTCTGAATGGTGATTTGCATGAAGAAGTGTATATTTTTCACCCTTGTGGCTTTGTGCAGAAAGGGCATGAAAACCAGGTGTGTAGGTTAAAGAAAGCATTATATGGTTTAAAGCAAGCACCACGTGCTTGGTGATGGAGATGATTAATCTCCAAAAGACAAGGTACACTTGAGTTTAGAACACCTCTATGTCAATTATAGCTCAAAACTTTCACCAATTTTGAAATCTTTTACCAAAATATGAACACTTAGCTTCTCTATGAAAACTAGCTTCACTCAAAAAAGACCGCCTCACAAAATTCACTCATTGATTGATGAAATGATTAAAGTTTTCTATGCAAAATTGAAAAAACACTCTTCTCGTGTTTGCACAACTACTCTAAGTCAAAGTTCTCCAAAAGAACTTACAAAACTTTAGATTTACTTCATTAAGTAAACATGTGTCTGAAACAGGCACTTTCTACATGCGACTTTTACATATGTAACTTTAAACAGTTGGTTCTCACAAAATATAACCCGTTTAATGAAATGCTTTTAGACAAAGATGGCTTACCTTCCAACTTAGATTTTGACTCCTCACTTGCATAAAAATTTACACTATGCATTGAGATCTAATCAATTCTTTGATCATCGAGATTGCACATGTTACAAAAGACACTTAACACTTCTTCACATACAAATGTTCCTACTTACAATTCTCTCAGCCTCATTACAAATAAGCTCTCAAATCATGACCATAGATGCGTTAACTATGGACTTAGAAACCTACAAAAGGATTCTTGAAATCATCAAACACAAAAGGAGAAATGGAGAAAAAATTGACGCACAATTCTTAGAAAACTTCTTCTATTCAACTCATCTTACATTTGATGGATGATACTCACTCAACTTATGATTTACACCTTTCTATCTCATCTATTCTTCATCTCACACATATATCATGACTATATACATCTCTTTGTCAACATATCTGCAAGTTGATCCCTTGTAGGAGTATGCATGATTTCTATTTCTTTATCAACAACCTTCTCTCCCAGAAAATGATATTGGATCTCAATATGTTTGGTCCTAGCATGAAATACACGGTTAGCTGCTAAATACAAAGAACTCATGTTGTCTCCATAAATGATAGGAGTACTCTAAATGATATCAAAACTATTCATAAGAGTTTTTAGCCATATGAATTCCTTTGCAGCTTCTACCATACCTTTGTACTCTGCTTCTGAAGATGATAAAGCAATTGTATGTTGCTTCTTAGAACACCATGAAATTAACTTGATCTCCCACATAACACAAATACCCATGTGTTGATCTTCTATCATCAGAGTTACCAGCCCAATCTGCATCATTATATATCTTGATCCTTGTATTTGAAGTAAACCCATAATACAAACCTTCTTTAAGTGTGCCCTTAATATACCTAAGCACCCTTTGACGTGCAATCCAATGTTCCTTTCTAGGACAATGCATGAATTGAGATAAAACTCCAACTGCATATGAAAAATCAGGCCTTGTTAATGTAGCATAAATCAAGCTACCCACCAAACTCTGATAAAGCTTCATGTCTTTGAATTCTTCTCCTCCATATCTAATCAATTTGTGATTCACCTCCATTGGAGTTGGTGCTATCCTAAAATCTCCCATTTTAAATTTGATTAGCAAATTCTTCAAATACCTTTCTTGAGTTACATATACTCCATGTTGTGTATATGAAATCTCCATTCCCAAGAAATATGACAAATTTCCCAAGTCACTGATCTTGAATTCTTTCTCCATCTGCTTCTTAGGCATTTGTATGCCTTTGTCATCTGTTCCTGTAAGTATTATGTCATCAACATAAATACAAACATAGATAAACCCATCTTCACTTGCTTTGACTAGCAAGCTACTATTTGCCTTTGATGCTTGAAAACCAAGTTCCTTCAAGAACTTTACAAGCCTATAATTCCATGCCCTTGGGGCTTGCTTCAAGCCATACAAAGCTCTCTTGAGCTTACACACATGATCTAAATAAAAATTGATCTTTAAAACCATCTGATTGTTCCATGTAAACTTCAACTGAAATGTAACCATTCAAAAATGCATTCTTCACATCTAATTGAGATAACTTCCAACCTTTGCAACTAGCAATAGCTATGAGAGTCCTTATGGTTGTCATCTTTGCAACAGGACTATAAGTTTCATCATAGTCCACACCATATGTTTGTGCATATCCTTTTATAACAAGCCTAGCTTTGTACCTAGACACACTTCCATCTGCAAATCTTTTTGTTTTGTTAACCCACTTACATCCAATTACCTTTTGATTAATTGGTTTATGTACTGATTCCCAAGTCTCATTCTCAATGAGTGCATCATACTCTTCCTTCATAGCTTTTTCCCAATTCTCCTTTCCTTTGGCTTCATCATATGTGGATGGGTCTTCATCTGCTTTTATCATATAAGTATAATCTTTAGTAGTCAAGAATGAAGTATCATAGCTATCCCTTGTGGGTTGCCATTTGTGCCTTTATGATCTTCTGAGTTCTCCACTTCTTGAAGTTTCTGGTTCATCACATTCTAGATCAAACCTTGGCATCTCTTCAACATCAACTAGTGCTTCATTGTTCTCTTCTTCTTCAAATATTTGAACCTTTGATTTACCTTTCTTCTGATGCAATGTTTCTTCAAGACCTGCATAAGTATTATTTGTACCTCACTACCAAGTACTTTGCTCATCAAATGTGACATCCATTTCATAAAAGAAATTGCTTTGTAGATGGACTCCACAGCTTGTATCCCATTTGATTATCATCATAAACAATAAACACATATTTTTGAGCCTTTGGTTCCAACTTATGCCTTAATTGAGAAGGAACATAAGCATAGGCTAATCAACCAAATACTTTGCAATGATCTAATGTAGGTCTCTTACCCCACCAAGCTTCATATGGTGTCATACCCTGCAAAGCTTTACATGGTAGCCTATTAACCAAGTATGTGGCTATATTTACAGCCTCATCCCACAAATAATTAGGGCAATTCTTTTCTTTCATCATTGATCTTGAAAACTCAACAAGAGTTCTATTTCTCCTTTCTGCTACACCATGTTGTTGAGGAGAGTACCTGTAAGTAACTTCTCTCTTTATACCTGCATTCCACAAATAATCATTGAATTCATTTGAGAAATACTCCCCCCCTCCATTTGATCTTAACCTCTTCAATTTTTGTCCTGTAATTCTTTGTACATATGCATGATAGTGTTTAAATGTACTAAACACTTCTGACTTGTCTTTGATCACATAAATAGTGATCCACGTGGTAGCATCATCAACATATATAACATAATGTCTTGAACCATTTATGATAAAGTCCTTTGAAGGACCCCACACATTTGTAAGTACCAATTCAAGTCTTTTTGAATATATGAAACCATGCTTATTATATGATTGCTTATGAGCCTTACCTAATTGACATGCTTCACATCTATATGTCATGTGTTGACCTGCAACATTATGTAATCCAAGTACTGAACCATTATTAATAATCTCTTTGATACCTCTTTCATTGAAGTGTCCAAGCCTCTTATGCCAAAGATCCAAATCAACTACCTTTTGCTCTCCATATGTAAACATGGCATGTCCAACATTAACTTTTACCCTCAATGTGAAGAGCCTTCCTTCTTTCTTTCCTGTAACAATTTGCTTATACCCTTGACTAGGGTCTTCAACATAAACTCCATCATTAGTGAACCTTACCTCATATCGTTTTTCCACAATTTGTCCTACAGTAATCAAATTCTTTGGAATTGTAGGAACATACAAAACCTTACTCAAGAGATTACTTCCATCTTTGGCTTTAACTGATCCAATTGGCTTCACCTTGTGCTTTGTATTGTCACCTATTTGAAATGTATGATTAATTTCCTTATGATCCAAATCAGTCATCAAAGCAATATTTCCACTCAGGTGATTGCTACACCTTGAGTCAATATAGAATACCCTTAAGTCTTCATTTGAAGCTTCACATGCTGCATTCATAATAAGAGTTGAATCTTCTTTCTGATATGATGCATAATTGTAGTAGGTGTTATTGTAGGATTGGTTTTGGAAGTTTCTTCCTCCATTTCTTCCAAAGAAACTCCTACCACCTCTACCTCTGTAATTTCATCTTTCATTTCTTCCACCTCTTCCTCTTTGGTTAAAATTTCTATTAAAGTTACCATTGCTTTGATTATTATCCCAACATTCACGAGATAGATGATTGGTCTTGCCACATATCCAGCAAGCTTTGACATTATCTTTGTTATTTTTGCCTCTTCCTCTACTCCTACCACTTCCTCTTCCTCTTAGGAAGTTTGCTTGGCTTGGAGTACCTTCATCTTCAATTGATTGTTGCTTTCCTTTGATAGCTTTCTTCTTGTCTTTAGAATACATTGCATGACCTGCACTCTTATCAACATCTCCTTTGATATCATTCTCAAAAGTTAGCATTTGTCCTAACAGTTGATTCAAATCAGGAGTGAAATGATTTAATGAAAGTTATGTTGACAATATGAAAGGCTTCCACTTCTCATCTCCTCTTAGACGTGTGAGAATTGTCTTACCACTTATCTTCTTCAATGTCTTCATCAACTACACATAAGGAATCAACAATTTCTTTCATTTTTGTCACATAACCCGATATTGATTGTGAAGCCTTCTTCTTGAATGTGGTAAACTCTACCCACAGTGATTCTTTCATTGACTTGGTTGTATTTTGAAAATGCTCCTCCAAAGAACTCCATATATCAATTGCACTTTCAAGTCCTCTAATATGAGGAAGCAAGTAATCATTTACTACCATGTAGATAATGCTCCTTGCTTGAACATCCTTCTTCATCCAAATCTTTAAATTTGCAAGCTCCTCCCTAGTAGGAACACTAGGATCTTTAAACTTTGGCTTTTCTTTTTCTCTTGTGATGTATCCCATCAGATCTTTGATCATAAGATGAGCTTCCATCCTCACAGACCAAGCTGGATAGTTCTCTCTGTCCAACTTCTCAATTTGGAGACTATCTCCCATACTTTCTTCACATGTACTATCAAATCTTCAACCTTATGAGTAATGAATGTACCTTAGATTCAAAATTTACTCCATTTGATCCTTTTGATTGCTCTCATGTGTCTCCCTTTAGCTTTTCCTTTACATTTTGTCCTTTTGAATCTTCAAATGTTGAATTTTGTGTGTCTGCAGTAGTCAGAGTTTTTTTTCTTCAGATCTGATTATTCCTCCTTTGATACCACTGACAGAGATGATTAATCTCCAAAAGACAAG
Source organism: Ceratopteris richardii (assembly GCA_020310875.1). Classification (NCBI taxonomy): domain Eukaryota; kingdom Viridiplantae; phylum Streptophyta; class Polypodiopsida; order Polypodiales; family Pteridaceae; genus Ceratopteris; species Ceratopteris richardii. The sequence goes on along the minus strand of CM035437.1, from coordinate 23,323,379 downwards.
CTAAACTTGAGTTTAGAACACCTCTATCTCAATTATAGCTCAAAAATTTCACCAATTTTGAAATCTTTTACCAAAATATGAACACTTAGCTTCTCTATGAACACTTAGCTTCTCTATGAAAACTAGCTTCACTCAGAAAAGTCTACCTCACAAAATTCACTCATTGAATAATGAAATGATTAAAGTTTTCTATGAAAATTTGATACAACACTTTTCTACAATTTGGTGCAACTACTCCAAGTTAAAGTTCTCCAAATAACTTACAAAAATTTAGATTTACTTCAATAAGTAAACCTATGTCTAAAACAAGCACTTTCTACATCCGACTTTTACATATGCAACTTTAAATAGTTGGTTCTCACAAAATATAACCCGTTTAATGAAATGCTTTTAGACATAGATGGCTTACCTTCCAACTTAGATTTTGACTCCTGGTTTGTGTAAAACTCTACACTATGCATTGAGATCTGATCAATTCTTTGATCATCGAGATTGCGCCTGTTTCAAAAGACACTTAACACTTCTTCACATACAAATGTTCCTACTTACAATTCTCTCAATTCTGATTACAATTAGGCTCTCAAATCTTGACCATAGATGCATTAAGTATGAACTTAGACACCTACAAAAGGATTCCTAAAACGATCAAACATAGAATGAGAAATGGAGAAAAATCGACGTGCAATTCTTAGAAAACTTCTTCTATTCAACTCATCTTACATCCGATGGATGATACTCACTCAACTTATGATTTACACCTTTATCTCATCTATTCTTCATCTCACACATACATCACAACTATATACAAGTGTATATATACATATGAGTGTGGATTCATCATTACTTCAAGTCTTTATGAAGTATTTACAAAGCTAATATACATGTGTATATAGACCATCTCTTTTTGAACCTCTACTTCACTTCATGCTCTTAGGCTTCAATATTTTCTTGAAGTCTTCACTCCTAAGCTTCATATAATCATCAATTGTTGATATTCTTGCTCCAATACTTGGTATGAAAAGATACATGCATATCTCATTGCACATGGTTTTGAGAACAGTCCAACTGAAAGCACCTTATATGTTAAGCATGCAAATGATGTGCTTCTGATTATTGTTGTGTATGTTGATGACATGCTGTTCACTGGTCCTCATAAGAAGGATATTGGAGGTTTTAAGGCTGATTTTCATGCCTCATTTGATATGTTTGATTTGGGGCATTCACATCATTATTTGGGCATTTAGTTTATGCAAGTTGATGGCAGAATAGCTTTGTGTCAAATGAAATATATTGACACATTATTGTAGCATTTTGGCTTTGAAAACTATAAACCTATTGTCACTCCTATGGAGACAGGTGTACGATTGAGTCTTCATGATGCTGGAGATGCATTTGATGTTGTTCTCTATCAAAAAGCTATTGGATGCTTGATTTACTTATGCATTACTTGGCCAGATATTCCATTTCCTATCTCACAGATGAGCAGGTTTATGCATTGCCCAGGTGTCAAGCATTGGTAGATGGTTAATCACATCTTTCGCTACTTGAGTGGTACCCAACTACTTGGATTGTTTTATCCCAAGGCGGGATCACTATCGCCAGGTTTACATGCTTTTTCTAACTCTGATTGGATTGGTTGCTATGAGACACTCGTGTGTTCACCAGTGGTTTAGTTTCATGCTTGGTAGCTCATGCATATCTTGGTTGATCAAGAAGCAGCCTAGTGTGGCCACTTCCAGTTGTGAGGCTGAGTATAGGGAAGCTCTCACTACGATTATTGAGTGTGTGTGGCTTAGACGCCTTATAGCTGATTTGGGTGTTGGTCAGTCTTTTGCCACCACCTTCACTAAGAGTCAGAGCACATTGGCATTTTTGAGGAACCCTATGTTCCATGCTTGCACTAAGCACATTGAGGTGCATTATCATTATGTCAGGGAGGGGTTCTCTGCTGGAGAGATCAGCTTGACATATATGCCCACGCAGGAGAACCTTGCAAACCTTTTCACAAAGGCTCTACCTAGGGAGAAGTTTGAAGCTTTCCGCAAAGCTTTGGGTTTACTTCCTTTTGTGGATTGATTCCACATATCTTGGCACTTCCTTATACATGAGTGCCAGCTCCTTGTTCACGGCATCACTCCCAGGGGGGATTTGTTGATATATTTAGGTAATGATGTGTGTGAACACACTAGGACGTCCGGGGCACTTTTTTCCCTCTTTAGGAGGTTTTTTTTCCCCCGCTTGTATATATGCCTTTTGCCCTAATGGGTTACTTATCTTTGTACATTCTTGTGGTAATACATTCAGTTTTGTGTGTTGTGCTCCAACCTTCTTCTTCTTCCTTGTGCTATTCACGTGCTTCTGCAGACCTCGAACTCCAATAAAATCAAGCTTGAAGCTCACAAACATTCACTTGGGAGCTCATATGAATAAATAACCCAAGGGTTAAAAACAAGGCTCCAATCATACTCGAGGAAGATAAATTAACAAACCCGAGTCCTTGATACCAATGTTAAATCATGAGGGTAACTATAAGAAAACTAGAAAAAGTAACTATAAGATCCCTTAGGCCTTCCAAGGATCCAATCATACCCATAGAAGGGGATCATACCACATTCTTTTCATCCAAAGTTAATAGCTCTTCTGCCCTATACACTGATAAAAGTAAGTCTAAAGATAAAGGCAAGAACAAGAAAGGAGAGGATGAAGGCACTACCTCCCAAGTCAACTATGCAGGGAGAAGTAAATCATCAAGAGGAAGGGGCAGAGGAGGTAAGCAAGGTAGGGGGAGATCCTATAACTCCTCACCATGCAACATTTGTGGTTTATCAAATCATACTACAGATGAGTGTTTCAGGAACTACAAGAATCAGAGAGGAAGAGGATATCAAAGAGGTGGATACTCACAATCAAGAGGTAGATTCAACCATCATCAAGGGTACAACAACAACTACAACAAAAATTACAATGGCAACTACCAAGGAGGATTCAAATCCAAAAAGGATTACAAAAACTATATAGAAGAACAAGATGATTTGCTTCTGATTATGAATATGACTTCAAAACCAGGTACAAATGATGACCATCTCTTCTACATTGACTCAGGATGCTCAAATCATGTGGCTGGCAATGTAGCTCTACTCTCTGACCTTGAAGAACCAAGAGGTAAGCATCAAGTACAAACAGGTGATGACACCAAGCACTCAGTAGTTAAAGTTGGAAATGTTAAGACTTGTGATGGAAATCAAAACTTGTTGAGTAGGGTACTATATGTACCAACCATTATAAAAAACTTGATGAGTGTTGGAAAGATTGTGGAAAAAGGTTTGCAGGTCAGATTCAATCAATTTGGAGCATTTGTGGATGATCCAAGGCATGGGTTCAAGAGAATTGCTAAAGGAGAAAAGATAGGTAGACTTTTTACTTTTGAGCTAGAAGATACAAAGAATATTGCACTCTACAATTATAAAGATCAAACACTTTCAGAGCTTGAGATTTGACATAAAAGATTAGGACATGTAGGAGAAAGAACCTTGAATCAAATATGTAGGGATCAATGTTGCTTGGGATACCTAATGTATCCAAGCAACACATGATTTATAAATGTGGTGCTTGTCAGTTTGGAAAGTCTCACAGATTACCATTCTCAAGGAAAGGCTACATGCATGAGGACTACCTAGAACTTGTCCATACATATGTATGGGGACCAAGAAAAGACCCCTCAATCTCAGGATCAAGGTACTATGTATCTTTTATTGATGATTATAGTAGGTGGATTGTATTGTACTTCATGAAGCACAAAGATGAAGTGTTCAACTGTTTTAAAAAGTATCTTGCACTTGTTGAGAATGAGACAGGGAAGAATCTAAAGAGGCTAAGGTGACATGGAGGAGGTGAGTACTTCTCAAATGAATTTGAAGCATTCTTGTTGGACAGAGGAATCAAGAGAGAAATCACCACAAGGTATACTCCTGAACAGAATGGGGTAGCTGAGAGAAGAAATAGGTTGATTGTTGAAACAGCTAGGTCAATGTTAAATGAAAAGAAATTACCTAACTACTTATGGGCAGAGAGTGTATCTACTGCAACTTACCTCATAAACAGGTTACCATCTAAGTCCCTTGATGGGATGAATCCTTATGAAGCATGGCATGGTAAGAGACCCTCACTTGATCATTGCAGGATCTTTGGATGTGTAGCATATGTACACATTCCTTCTCAGATAAGAGCTAAGCTAGACCGTAAGGCTCAGAAGTGTATCTTTATTGGATATGATCTAAATCAGAAGGGGTACAGGTTCTACAACCCTTCAAATAAGGGATTCATGGTTAGTAGAGATGTTATCTTTGATGAAAATGATTCTTGGTATGAGAATGAATGCAGGAAGTTTAAACTACCCTATGACTTGGAGGAGGAATTTCCAAGTCTTGCTAAGGAGGAACCTACTCAGAATGAAGACACCAATTCAGATGATGAAGACATTATCAATCTTGAAGAATTCAAGGCATGAAAGTCCAAAGGCAAACTCAAGATGAAGAAACTTGAAGACATACCCGAATCTTCAAATCAATCAATCAGAAGATCACAAAGGGAGAGCAAAAAACCTATTAGATATGGGTATGACACCTCTCTTGTTACTAAACACTCTGTTTATCTTGCCAAAGACTTGTCAATTGAAGAACCAGGATCATATGAAGAAGCAAAAACTAAGACAGAATGGAAGGAAGCTATGGATGAGGAGATTGAAGCACTCAAAGAAAGTGGCACATGGGAACTAGTACCAAAGAAAGAATTCATGAAGGTAATAGGATCTAGATGGAATTATAAAATCAAAAGAAATTTTGATGGGTCAATTAGCAGGTACAAAGCCAGATTGGTGGCCAAGGGTTTTGCACAAACCCAAGGCATTGACTATGAAGAAACATTCTCACCTGTGGCCAAGATGCCAACCATCAGGGTGTTGGTAAGTGTGGTTGCATCAAAAAATTGGAACATGTATCAATTGGATGTAAAAAATGCATTTCTTAATGGATGGATTTCTGAGGAGGTATATATGTCACCTCCTGGCAATGAGGATCCTAACAAGATAACATATGCATGCAAATTAAAAAAGGCTCTTTATGGATTGAAGCAGGCACCTAGGGCATGGAATCACAGGTTGACCACATACCTTCAAGACCAAGGTTTTGTCATGAGCAAGGCAGACACTTCTCTATTCATCAAGAGAAGTAAGGTAATATACTGTTCACTCAAGAAATGGTTGCTTTTTATGCACTAATATGTTTGTATTTGGCAGGGGAATTTGTTTGATTGCAGGTACTTGAAGAATTGATCAAATAGTTGACGAGAGGAATACAACATGGAAGCTCTCGATACTAAGAAATACAACATGGACTTTCTCAAACTTTTGCTATGCATTTGAGGCGGGGGTGTGTCGCAGACTCCTAGAGCTGTTATTTGACTGTAGGTAACATCATTACAGGAGATGATGCACAAACTCAGAAGTTGCCGGTCTTGCTATTAGCAGCGCACTCATTGACTTTCACTGCAAGTGTAGTTCACTTTCTAGTGCACAAGAAGTGTTCGACATGTTAATTCAGAAGGATGTAGTTTCATGGAATGCGTTGATGGGAGGCTACATGCAGCATGATCTTGCAGAGGATGTGCTTGGTTGCTATACAGATATGCCATTGATGGTGTTATCCCAGATGCTGTTTCATTTGTCTATGCACTGAAAGCTTGTGACATGTTGATGGCTATCGATAAAGGTACTTTGATACATGCCGAGGTTGAAAAGAATGGGCTGCTTAACATTGAACTTGCCGTTGGTAATGCAGTGGTTGACATGTATGGAAAGTGTGGTTTTCTTGATAAAGCAAAGGAGGTGTTTGATATCTTTGTAATGAAGAATGTAGTCACATGGAATGCACTAGTTGGAGGGTTTTCCCAGTATGAAAGAGATGAAGAAGCTTTGAAGCTGGTTGAAGACATTCAGCTCCATGGTGTGATTCCCAATGCCGTCACATATACATGTGCTTTGAAAGCTTGTGGTAACCTTGGTGCTGGAGATAAGGGAAGTGAAATACACAGAGAAATTACCAAACAAAGGGCAGTAGAATAAACTTGCAAATCTCGTATCAGGAGGAGAAGATGCATAGTGCAGAGGACAAGCACGAGTAGAGCTGATTTGGGCATGTTCAGAACTGCAACATCCACGCAGAGGTTTTGGTTCTTCTAACTCTCTCTCGTGAATCATTAGCAGCAACCTGTTATGGATTTCTTGATGTGATGGATTTATTAACTCTGTGCACATTGTAAGCCTGCTCCAAAAACTCTGTTCGTAGAGGATGATAAGCGAATCGAAAGGATGAAAAGCTTCTTTTATCATTTTGTTTCTGTGTAGCTGAATTTGCAAGTATGCATCTATATATGCACATTGTGTGACTGGAAATATTACATGAAAGGGGGGCGAAGTTCGTTTCTGGGGTACTTGTTTTTCGTGCAGGTGTCTTGAAGAAGAGGGAAGTGGAAGGCATCGAAGGGGGGGGGGGCTGCAGAGCTCTGTGAAGAGTGGTTGACGGGGAGACTCTTATCTTGGGGAGAGTTCTGGTCATCGATGCACATTGTGAAGAGCACAAGGAGCAGAAGGCAACGCTGAAGCCATCAGAGCACAGGAGGCTTGCTTTTGGTTTTTTGGGGACAAAGATTTACTGGTTGAAGGAATAAGCACCAGGTAGAGTTTCAGAGGAGGGGGAATTTTTCAAGTGTAGTGGTGGCCCGATTGAGCTCGCTTATTATGCTATGAATTGGGAAGTCTCGGGTGTGAGTTGCCATTGATCGAGGGGGCTAGAAGAGACCCAAAACGGAGAACAACGGTAGCCTAGAAGGGAGGGCTAGTCTCTCATCGGTGAGAAATATACACATAGGAGAAGAAGGGAGGAAAAAATGCAGCGGCAAGGGCTGATTCTGCTCAGTTCATCAGAGCTCATAGAGAAAGAGGAGCATTCCGAGGTCACAGGCCATTCTCAAGGAGGTATGTAGCGATGGGGAGACCGTTTGTTGGCTGAGAAGGGCATTTGAGGAAAGAACAGCAGGAGGGGGCTCTCGTTTTTGTGGTGCTCTTAAGCAGGTGTGCGGAAGATAAGAGAGGAGAGTACTATCTGCAAATGGGGGGGGGGGGACGTCTAGCAAATGCATCGAATCTCCATGCCCTCGTGCTGGTACCATGCTCCACGGACCATCATTGCAAAGTAGTTCTATGCTGAACATACGAGCCTTTGAAAATGGAGAGTTGTGTTTTAGGGTGTGTAGGTGAAACCGAGATTTTGTTTTGCGTTTCATTGTCGTAGCTATGCCACAAATGGCATTGCTCAAGACTTTAGTATCTACTTGCATGAGTGGTTCCACATGTATTGAATTGTTGACTTGATTGTAGACTTTGTCTTACAGTATACAAGCAGGCTTTAGATTCCTCTACGTGATTTAACCAAGGAAGGATGAAGTATAAGCAGCAGAAAATTGACTATTAAATTTCAAGAGGTGTTTTAACATATGCGGGTCATGCTATGGAGAATGAATAAGTACGTAGTACATTTGGTGCATTTTTTGGAGAATGCATGACTTTCATTTCACCCACCTTGGTTTGCAAGCTGAGTATTTATGTGGATCCCTCACATTCTGCACATATTCCTCAAAGCTGCTGTTTGGTAGGTCCATTGATCTTCTATTTTCTGCAAGTTAGTTGCCATGATAAAAAAGGAAGGGAAGTGAGAAGAACGAAAGAGAGGAGGTGTGAGCATTGTGAGGAGTAGGGTAAAGGAGTGTGAGCGAAAGGGGGGGTTTGACTGTGTGTGTGTGTGAGCTTGCGAGTGCATGAATGTGTGCTTGCGGATTCAAGTTGTATGCGAGAGTGTGAAAAAGTGAGTGAGGAAAAGGGGGATCCTAAATGAGAATAGATATGAGGATGTGGCCTCAGTGCAACAAGAAGGTGACATAGTGCAAGAAAACTAGGCAAAATACAAGCGGGTGTAAGACACTTTCCCTTGGATCAAGAGCCCCAACATTGGTGCGTTTGCCGGGAAAAGCTTGGCACGTCTCTATAAGAGAGTGCCATAGGTTCGCCTAGCACCACATGTTGGCCGAGCTTGCGGACCCCAAATCTAGTACATGAGCGAGGGAAGCTCATCTTCAAGAGGGACATGAACGCAAAGAGAAGAGCGCGCTCAGAGAAGAGCCCTTGAAAGAGAAAGGCCGAGGTGGGAGTCGCAAGGTGAGTCGACCTTGACTAGCTCAAAGAAATCTACCAAAACCGTGTACTCCTGTAGGAGAGTCGCAAATCAAGTGCAAAAGTTTGAAGGAGGAATCCTGAGGCCATGTGCGCTAAATTTCTGGGATCGAAGTGATATTGACATCACACCTCTGTTTGAAATGGCTCAATGGATTTTGGTTCATTTGGGGGACTTTACCAAGTTCTCAGGTGCTTGGGACAAGGATCCGGATAGTCTTATCCAGCTATTTGAGGTTACTTGTGAGGCGAATGAGGTAGTTGACCAGGGTCAAAGGTTGAGGATTTTTCCGGCTATTCTTCGAGATGAGGCAGCCAATTGGTATAGGAATCTGACACCACAAGAGCGTGGAACTTATCAGATGCTCAAGGAAGCCTTCTTGGCAAAGTTTTGATGACAAGGCTTCCAAGATAGATTGGCCCAACATATGGATTATTTGCGATAGGGAGTCAATGAGAGCATCGATAACTACATTCAGAGAATGGAAACCTTGGTAAGAAAGATGGGCGTGAATGCCCCGAATGATGAAACATTGAAGAGAAGATTCATTGCGGGATTGAGAGATCCTACGACACAGCAGCATATCAGCCTGACAAGACCTGCAACTTTAATAGATGCTAAAGAACAAGCAAGGCTTTGGGAGGAAGTACAATTATGTCAACAAAGGAAGATGGAGCTCTTATACGAGCCAATGGGAGGCCCAGGGAACATACCGATGAAAGATCCTGGCCAAGGAAGTCCGGCGTTGACGACCCCAGCTTTTGTAGCTGCCACTAGCATGCCAGGCGAGGTGAAGCCTGCGCTGACTGAAGACGAATATTGGAGTTGGTCACACAAGCTATAAAAGTTTTCACAATGACCCAGGAAACATACACAGTAAAACCAGAGGTAACTACGAACCCGAATCAAGTGTTTAGATCAAATACATGGTGTGGAAAGTGCCATGGTTATGGCCATTTGGCTTCAGAGTGCCCTATAGTCTCAAGAGTTTTCACAGATAGATCACCACCTAGAATGCGTTGCACGTTTTGTGGAAGGACAAATCACACGGAGGACCGATGTTACAACAAGAGGGCCTATGAAGAGCGGACTATGAAATCGGGAGATACAAGAGAGCGGTCCTATACGGGATTGCCTTCTCAAAGTGTCCCACCTACATCTCGTTGGGAAAACAGACAAACTTATGGATATGGTGCTCAGGGTCAGGGAGGAGACTATCCGAGAGGAGCCGCACATGATCAAAGGAGAGACGGTCCAATTCAGTGTTGGAGATGCCGTGGCTTTGGCCATACTCAATCTAGATGCCCAAACGAAAAGAAACCAGTTGATTATACCCTGCTATGTAGGTATTGTAGTGGAGAGGGCCACTTTGATGAAGACTATCCAAAACGAAGAGCTTCCACTAGCAAGGATAAGGGGCCAGTAGGGTCCTCGAATTATGTTGAGACTCAGATGCATTCCACACTGAGAGCTCAAGAGCACGTTCCTATGATCGGAGTAGTGTTCAAGACACCGAATCCTCAAGAAGGCTCTAGCTCATCAATGCACTTTGTGGATGCTTACCAGTCCAAGAAACCGCATATAGAGCCAAATGTGGCGGTAGTCACAAGAACTCAAGAGTATTTGAAGAAAAATCTAGAAGGTGAAAGCGGAAAAGCGAGCCAGGAGAAGATACCCAAACATGGAGAGGTAGAAAACCAAGTTGGAGGATTTGCTGAGCAGCAAGAGTTTGAGGATGGGGAAGAGATCGAGATCCTTCCACCAGTGACCAAGGAGTTTGTGTCAGGCATAGCGCCCTTCCCTGAAAGATTAAGGGTTCCAAAGTGTAAGAAGGAAAGACAAAGTTTGGAAGAAGTTGACATCGTAAAACTGTTGGTTGATACGGAAGTCACGTTAGACATTGGCACATTGCTAAAATGTTCACCTGTATATAGGAAACAATTCTATAACGAATATATCAAGAAGTCGAGGAAAGCTCGAGATAAAAAGAGACAAGATAAAGATGTCCAAGGTATGATTCAAAGTATTACGATGCAAATTGATTCGAATGCTCCAACTGTGACAGTCGAGATTAAAGGATATGCAGTCCCTGGTGCTCAGTTAGATAGTGGAGCCGCAGTTAACCTAATGACTGAGTACATGATGAAAGCTTTGGGCCTCAACCACATGGAAGAAACTCCAATTTCCTTGAGGATGGCAGATCAAACGCAAGTGAAGTCTGCGGGTCTTTTGAAGAATGTAAGCACAGTTGTGGGCGGTCTAGAATTTAAAGTTGATTATCTGATAGTAAGACCAAGGACCTCAGAGGCCACTTTCTCGATCTTACTTGGACGGCCATGGTTGATGCAAGCCGAATGTGTGCACGATTGGTGCACAAGATTTATCACAATTGGACCGAAGGCTGATCGAATACAACTTCAAGTGTCTCCAAACTTGACCGGCAAGAAATCGACAACAGCTGAGGAAAAGGAGTAGAAAGCAAAGGAAAAGGTTAGACAAGAAATGGGGCGGGTAAGATTTGCCTTGCGCACGGAAACTTCCAAGGACCTTTTGCAGGATGGATTTAACTTGCAATTGTCCAACCTCCAACACGCGAAAGTGGGCGAGTACAAATACCCACTAGTTTACAAGGATGACTCAGACCAGGAGTTGCTAGGATGGTTGACACACATGAGTGAATTTGAGTGCTACATGTTGAGTATAGACACAAGGGAAAGCAAAGCTACCCAATCCCTGGAGAAGGGAACTTCAAAAGAAGAGTTGAAGCTTGAGTTAGCTCCGACAAGGGAAGTACAACAATTGAGAGAAAGAGTCAGAGTGCTAGAAGCAGAGCTTCTAAGGAGAAGTCAAGAATCAGAAAAAGAAGCAAAAGGTAAGACTAAAGTGCAGGAAGCCATTGCAAAAGCTGAACTAAAGAAATTGGGTCCGATCGAAAAAGAAGAAAATAATGATTTACTGGCCAACCATGCACGCTTGATCGGGGAGCACTTTCCAATCAGAGCGTCATCAAGGAATGAGGAATATTCACGAGAAGCTCAGGTGGAAAAGTGGGAAGTTTTTCTATAAAAGTTCTTGAGCGTGGGGTCAGAGCTACCAGATAGTGTACGAGAATGCATTAAATTGGCACTCAAAAATTTCAGCAAGGCTTTTGCATGGTCATATAGTGATTTGAAAGGGATCGATCCCCAAATTTGTCAGCATTATATAGACTTGGAAGAAGGGACTAGGCCGATATGCCAAAGGCTTAGGCGGACGAATCCGATATACTCGGAGTTGATCAAAATGGAACTCACCAAGTTGTTGGAAGCAGGATTTATATATCTCGTTGCATTTAGTGAATGGGTATCACCGATTGTGGTTGTCCCAAAGAAAAACAATAAAATTCGCATCTGTGTTGACTATAGGAAATTGAACGAGAGAACGAAGAAGGACCACTTTCCTTTACCATTTACGGACCAAATTTTGGACAGAGTGGCGAGTCATAAATTGTACTCTTTTCTAGATGGCTTCAGCGGATATAATCAAGTCCAAATTTATGAAGAAGATCAGCCAAAAACCACCTTCACTACAGAATAGGGTACATACGCATATCGTGTCATGCCATTTGGGCTATGCAATGCACCAGCCACATTTCAAAGAGCAATGATTGCAGCTTACCAAGACTATTTACAGAACTAGATGGAGATATTCCTTGATGATTTTGCCATTCAAGGAGACTATGAAAACATGATGGAGAGGATCGAAGCCATTCTGAAGAGAAGCATTGAAAAAGGCATTGTGTTGAATTCGGAAAAATGCATTTTTGGAGTACGAAAAGGCTTGATCTTGGGGCATTTGATTTCTGAAAAAGGGATTTCTGTTGACAAGAATAAGGTAGGAAAAATCGGACAACTTCCACCTCCTTAAAACTTGCGGCAACTCAGAGGATTCTTGGGACATGCTAATTATTATCGATGATTTATATTAAATTTTGCATCAATATTAGCACCACTGACAAACCTTTTGAGGAAAGACCAACAATATCAATGGACTGAAGAGTGTCAGGTTGCATTCGACTTGATCAAAGAGAAATTGATAAATGCACCGATTTTGGTAGCACCTGACTGGATGAAAGAATTTCATGTGCATATAGATGCTTCTCATACTGTGGTTGGAGCAGTGCTATGTCAAGCCGATGAAAAGAAGTTGGACCACCCTATTTATTACGCAAGTCAAAACTTGAATAGCACTGAAAGAAACTACACGACTACAGAGAAGGAATGCCTCTCGATGATCTTTGCGGTAAACAAGTATGGGCACTATCTGATGGGAAAGCATTTCACGTTTTATGTGGATCATGAAGCCCTAAAGTATATCATCAATAAACCCGAGCTATCAGGGCGATTGATGAGGTGGATGCTACTCCTAAAAGAATTTCAGTTCACAGTGGTAACCAAACTAGGCAAAGCGCACATATTGGCTGACCATTTATCTTGAATTATTAATGAGGAGCCAATCTCTGGTGTGCCCGACGATGCTCTTGATGGACATCTATTTCAGGTTGATGCTAAGGTACCTTGGTATGCCGACTTGGTGAATTTCTTGTGCACCACTAAATACCCTCCGAGAGCAAGCAAGAGAGAGAGAAGAAAAAACTGTTAGCATTGGCAAAACACCATAGCATCATTGGTGGGCATCTCTATCGATATTTTATCCATGAAGGTGTCTTGAGGAAGAAGAAGCAACCCTAGTTTTGAGAGCATTGCATGATGAACCCTGCGGTGGGCATTTTGCTGGTGAGCTGACGGCAAGAAAGATCTTATTGGCTGGGTATTGGTGGCCAACGCTGTTCAAAGACTCTCACACATACTGCAAGAAATGCGACAAATGCCAAAGGATGGGCAAACCGAAATTAGCACATGCAACTCCTCTTACGCCGGTACTCGCTCTTAAGCCTGGGGAATTGATTTTGTGGGACCCATTGATCCTCCCTCAAGACGTAGGTCCAATAGGTATATCTTGGTCTGCACTGACTATGTTACCAAGTGGGTAGAAGCCAAAGCTCTGAAGACTGACCGAGCTATTGATGTAGCTAAATTTTTGTATGAACAAATTATCACACCATTCGGATGCCCGTTGGAGATAGTGAGTGATAGAGGAACACACTTTGTCAATGAACTGATCGAGGAATTAATGGAGTTGTATAAGATCAAACATAGGAAAAGCACTCCACATTATCCGAGGGCGAATGGACAAGTGGAGATTACCAACAAGGTTCTTGAACAGATTCTGACAAAGATAGTAGTTGTGCATAGGCGAGACTGGGATGAGAGACTTTTGGAAGCTTTGTGGGCGTATCAAACATCCTACCGAGTGACGACTAAGAGCACTCCGTTCTCCCTAGTGTATGGCGAGGAAGCCATCTTTCCCATCGAAAAGGAAGTTCTGACATTAAGAGTGGCCATCGAGGCCAGGCTAGGAGAAAAAGAATCATTGGAGTAGAGGTACATACAACTGGTCAAGCTAGCAGAAAAGAGACTCATTGCGCAACAAATTCTAGAAGCTATTCAGAGAAGACTTAAGGAGAGGCACGACAAGAAACTCAAGACCTATGCGATTCAAGAAGGGGATTTGGTGTTAGTCTATGATAGCAAATATTACAAATTTCTAGGGAAGTTACAAACAAGATGGGCAGGGCCGTTTAAAGTGGTGGAGCTCAACTCCAATGGTTCAATGCAAATTCAAGATTTAGGAGAAGAATGTGCTCCCGTGAAGGTTAACGCGCTTCGAGTCAAACCATATTTCAACTAGCATTAGGACGGGAGAAGCCAGACGAGATCCAAGCGGAAGGACGTAGTAGACTCCTTGTACATAGATGTATAGCTATATATATATATATATATATATATATATATATATATATATATATATATATATATATATATATATATATATATATATATATATATATATATATATATATATATATATATATATATATGTATGTGTGCATTTGTTAGCTATGATTTCTGATGTTATAAATATTATCCCTTGCTAGCTCAAGAATTTTGGACTTCTAATTATTTTTTTTGTGTTGCGCAGAGACTATTAGGAGCTAAGTAACAAATGGAAGATCAAATAACGCAGCTCTATTTGTACGAGCTGGTGATATACTTCTCGGATCAGACATTCACCCACATGGACATAGAGGTCGACGACTTCGAGACCAAATATGATGTGGAGGAAGCCCACTGGCTGGTATGTTTCATAAACCAGGGTTTGGATATTATGTTTCATATTCCGTGGTTTGAGAGATACCTGCTCCGACAGGTAGGATGGGCGGGGGATCGATATTACTATTTCGATCCTTTGAGGGAAATGCCTAACGAAGAGAATGACATCACTTGGGCTTGGGCAGATCTGTTAACGATAGGAAGCGATGACGGAGCTCCTGAAGTTGAGCCGGACTCACCCTAGGGAAGTCGTCGGGATGCGAGTATGAGGTGAGGCTATATGAGACATCCAAGAAACCCACATTCTAGATCATCCAAGGAAGGTATATGAGGGACCAAGGCATAGCCGGTTGTATTTACCTAGTGGAAGTCAAATCTATGATGCATATGTAGTATCGGTAACTGAGAGAGTGTGAGTAAAGAGATGATCGATCTGTCAAAGACTGGAGTGTGAATGTTTGTATGCACGTGTGGGAAAAGTGGGAAACAGCCCTTTCTTCCTCTCCCTAATTCTCAGGATTGGGGTATTAATTATTATTTATAAAAATAAACTTATAAAAAAAAGAAAAGAAAAAACATTGTGTTGTTGTCATTGTACCAACGCGCTATGGTGGGCTAGTAGGTGGGTGGATTTATCCTGGCCGGGTGGTTAGGACCACGAGCCACAGCTAGTTTCACCATAGGCTTGGGATGTATATGTTGGTGTCCTAGCTACGCGCCATAACAGGTTGGTAGGTAGGTGGAGCCATCGTGGCCAGGCGGTCACGACCACGAGCCGCATCCAGCTTCATTATGAGCTAGCTTTATATGTTATTTGTTATCATTATGTGGTTGTGTGTTGTGCACTGCATTGCATTGGTAGATGGGTGGGATCAACCTGGCCGGGTGGTCAGGGCCACGAGTCGCATCCAATGTCCACGTAGGCCAACGTGTGAATATAAATAAAATTTACATATGAAATTATTCCCGACTCCTGAGGGGGGGAGAGAGAGAGGGAAGGGCGATGATCGCCTGGAAGGGAACATTATTTGCTTTTGTAATTGGTATATGGTGGCTTGCGACAGATCAGCTCACTCTGAATCAACATTCTCAAAGGCACGGATACTATATATGTACTTATGGATGAGACCTTTAGCGAGGTAATGCAACGGTCTTGCTTTATAATTTGTGTGCTCTATCCAAGGGTTTTCCAGTGCGTGGGGCACTCTAGGGTTTTTATGTAGGTCTTGACTTGTACTCGAGTCTCAATGACTTTTGTAGGACGACGATGGGGATTCTTAAAGTGTACCCAATCATGGAACGTTTGTACATAGCGAATAGTAGGTGCAATAGAGGGGTATGCATTTTGGGTATTTTGCATCTCCTGTTGGATTCATTTCAGTTGTTGTGTTTATTTTGGTACTTTCGTTTCTGTTTTCTCGCAATGATTAGCAATATGTGTGTGACATGGAAAGGTATGAATGGGTTATTTTAATTGAAGCTATTTTCATAATGGAATGCATGAGCAATTTGAGGCATGTTGGAAATGGAGTTGCATATAGGTGCATGTTCTTGGACCATTTCGTAAGTGAATGATTTGTATGTATTCATGAGTGATTTTTTTTTTAGCACTAATAGCTTCAATGAGTGCAGGTCCAATGGGAATGATGGCTCGATGAAGAGGTATGCAAATAAGTTGTACACTGACATTCTCATGGCTGTTTGGATTATATTGCAGCAAGAGTGGCTCGTCGAGGATGACTTCGCAAATAAGAAGAGGGGAGTATGTTAGCTCAGGAAATGGTTGCTTTTTATGCACTAATATGTTTGTATTTGGCAGGGGAATTTGTTTGATTGCAGGTACTTGAAGAATTGATCAAATAGTTGACGAGAGGAATACAACATGGAAGCTCTCGATACTAAGAAATACAACATGGACTTTCTCAAACTTTTGCTATGCATTTGAGGCGGGGGTGTGTCGCAGACTCCTGGAGCTGTTATTTGACTGTAGGTAACATCATTATAGGAGATGATGCACAAACTCAGAAGCTGTCGGTCTTGCTGTTAGCAGTGCACTCATTGACTTTCACTGCAAGTGTAGTTCACTTTCTAGTGCACAAGAAGTGTTCAACATGTTAATTCAGAAGGATGTAGTTTCATGGAATGCGTTGATGGGAGGCTACATGCAGCATGATCTTGCAGAGGATGTGCTTGGTTGCTATACAGATATGCCATTTGGATGGTGTTATCCCAGATGCTGTTTCATTTGTCTATGCACTGAAAGCTTGTGGCATGCTGATGGCTATCGATAAAGGTACTTTGATACATGCCGAGGTTGAAAAGAATGGGTTGCTTAACATTGAACTTGCCGTTGGCAATGCAGTGGTTGACATGTATGGAAAGTGCGGTTTTCTTGATAAAGCAAAGGAGGTGTTTGATATCTTTCTAATGAAGAATGTAGTCACATGGAATGCACTAGTTGGAAGGTTTTCCCAGTACGAAAGAGATGAAGAAGCTTTGAAGCTGGTTGAAGACATGCCGCTCCATGGTGTGATTCCCAATGCCGTCACATATACATGTGCTTTGAAAGCTTGTGGTAACCTTGGTGCTGGAGATAAGGGAAGTGAAATACACAGAGAAATTACCAAACGAAGGGCAGTAGAATCAACTTGCAAATCTCAAGTTCTTGTCAATATGAGGAAAAGGAGGGGCCAGAGTTCATTCCCTATCTGACAAAATTATTGGTTCTGGTATTTTGGTAGAAGAAAAACCAAAGATAGCGGCCGCTTTCCGTTTTGTGCAGAAAAGGTGGTTGTTGTTTATTTGCAGCGAAAGGTAAAGGGAGGCCCTCGGCCATGCTCTGACAGGAGGGTTTTTTTTTTTGTTGTTTTTTGCTCTGTACCTGAGGTGGCATAAACTCTCGAGGAGCTGGGGGCCTTTATCTTGGCGGTAGCAAGAGAGAAAACGCTCTCTCGCTCTTGCTCGAAGGAGATAGCAACTGGTATTTTTCTCTACCAAAAAGAAAGGGGAGGGGCTTCTCTGCATTTTTGTGAACTGAGGGGGATGGCAGGTACGAGAAGTTCTCTCCTTCACTTCGAGCCCTGAGGCTGTATCCCAGGAGTGTTGTCGGAAGCTTTTGCTCAATCAAGGGCTGAGGGGGAAACTCTCTGAGCAGAAACGGAAGTGTTTTTTGCGGATCGTGCACGGTTGCAGGGGGGCTACTTCATTTTGTGCAGGAGAAGGAACAGGAGCATTCGGGGGTTTTCCTCGCTTGGAGTGTAAGAACAAAGGGATGCTGCTATCTGCGATCTTCCTGGAACAGACAGAAGAGAAGTGTCGATAGAAGGAGGTATTGGCTGCTAAAAACAAAGTTGTTACAGAGGACGATGACCACGAGGAGATCACCAGAGGGGAGTCGCTGGCGTGCCTGATGGCTGGATGAAGTGTAGCAGATAAAGGAGGAGTGCTGTGAAGTGGGTCTTGCTCGGTGGTCTCTACCCTTGTTGGGGTTTTCCCAGTATAAGAATCAAGAGAACTTAGTAGGGGAGGCTTGTGTCTGGTTGACTAGATGCTTCATGTATCAGGAGGAGAAGATGCAGTGCAGAGGACAAGCACGAGTGGAGCTGATTTGGGCATGTTCAGAACTGCAACATCCACGTAGAGGTTTTGGTTCTTCTAACTCTCTCTCTCGTGAATCATTAGCAGCAGCCTGTTATGGATTTCTTGGGGTGATGGATTTATTAACTCTGTGCACATTGTAAGGCTGCTCCAAAAACTCTGTTCGTAGAGGATGATAAGCGAATCGAAAGGATGAAAAGCTTCTTTTATCATTTTGTTTATGTGTAACTAAATTTGCAAGTATGCATCTATATATGCACATTGTGTGACTGGAAATATTACATGAAAGGGGGGCGAAGTTCATTTCTGGGGTGCTTGTTTTTCGTGCAGGTGTCCTGAAGAAGAGGGAAGTGGAAGGCATCGAAGGGGGGGGGGGGGGGAGGGGCGGGCTGCAGAGCTCTGTGGAGAGTGGTCGATAGGGAGACTCTTATCTTGGGGAGAGTTCTGGTCTTCGATGCACATCGTGAAGAGCACAAGGAGCAGAAGGCAACGCTGAAGCCATCAAAACACGGGGGGCTTGCTTTTGGTTTTTTGGGGACAAAGATTTATTGGTTGAAGGAATAAGCACCAGGTAGAGTTTCAGAGGAGGGGGAATTTTTCAGGTGTAGTGGTGGCCCGATTGGGCTCGCTTATTATGCTCTGAATTGGGAAGTGTGGGGTGTGAGTTTCCATTGATTGAGGGGGCTAGAAGAGACCAAAACCGAGAACAAGGGTAGCCTAGAAGGGAGGGCTTGTCTCTCATCGACGGGAAATATACACATAGGAGAAGAAGGGAGGAAAAGATGCAACGGCAAAGGCTGAAACTGCTCAGTTCATCAGAGGTCATAGAGAAAGAGGAGCATTCCGAGGTCACAGGCCATTGTCAAGGAGGTATGTAGCGATGGGGAGACCGTTTTTCAGCTGAGAAGGGCATTTGAGGAAAGAACAGCAGGAGGGGGCTCTCGTTTTTGTGGTGCTCTTAAGCAGGTGCGTGGAGGATAAAAGAGGAGAGTACTATCTGCAAATGGGGGGGGGGGATGTCTAGCAAATGCATCAAATCTCCATGCCCTCGTGCTAGTACCATGCTCCACGGACCATCATTGCAAAGTAGGTCTATGTTGAACATATGAGCCTTTGAAAATGGAGAGTTGTGTTTTAGGGTGTGTAGGTGAAACCGAGATTTTGTTTTGCGTTTCATTGTCGTAGCTATGCAACAAATGGCGTGGCTCAAGACTTTAGTATCTACCTGCATGAGTGGTTCCACATGTATTGAATTGTTGACTTGATTGTAGACTTTGTCTTACAGTATACAAGCAGGCTTTAGATTCCTCTACGCGATTTAACCAAGGAAGGATGAAGTATAAGCGGTAGAAAATTGACTATTAAATTTCAAGAGGTGTTTTAACATATGCGAGTCATGCTATGGAGAATGAATAAGTGCGTAGTACATTTGGTGCATTTTTTGGAGAATGCATGACTTTCATTTCACCCACCTTGGTTTGCAAGCTGAGTATTTACGTGGATCCCTCACATTCTGCACATATTCCTCAAAGCCGCTGTTTGGCAGGTCCATTGATCTTTTATTTTCTGCAAGTTAGTTGCCATGATAAAAAAGGAAGGGGAGTGAGAAGAACGAAAGAGAGGAGGTGTGAGCATGTGTGAGGATTAGGGTAAAGGAGTGTGAGCGAAAGGGGGGGTTTGAATATGTGCGTGTGAGCTTGCGAGTGCATGAATGTGTGCTTGCAGATTCAAGTTGTATGCGAGAGTGTGAAAAAGTGAGTGAGGAAAAGGGGGATCCTAAATGAGAATAGATCTGAGGATGTGGCCTCAGTGCAACAAGAAGGTGACATAGTGCAAGAAAACTAGGCAAAATACAAGCGGGTCAAGAGGGCCAACATATACCTATGTGTATATGTTGATGATATCATACTTATAGGTAATGATGTCAATGGAATCAGACAAATCAAGAACCAGATGATGAAGGAGTTCAAGATCAGTGATCTTGGTTTACTAAAGTATTTTCTTGGACTTGAGTTAGTCTATACTAACTCTGGAATATATATTACTCAGAAAAATTACATACAGGATATGTTGAAGAAGTTTCATTTGCAGGATGCCAAAGTTGCAAGTACTCCAATGGAGGTAAACCTAAAACTAAGTACCCATGAAGGTGATGAAGTTGATGATATTACAGGTTACCAAACCATAGTTGGAAGCTTGAACTATGCTACCTTAACAAGGATAGATATTGCATATGGAGTTAGTGTGCTAAGTCAGTTCATGCACAAGCCAAGGGTACCTCACTTGGAGGCTGCCAAAAGGATATTGAAATACCTAAAGGGTACTCAACATCATGGTTTGTATTTCCCTTACACCTCAGACTTGGATATCAAGATTTATTCTGATGCAGATTGGGCAGGATGTAAGGATGATAGGAGAAGCACTTCACGATACATTTCATTTGCAGGTGATAAACCAATATCATGGTCTTCTAAGAAGCAACCTACTGTTGCTTTATCTTCTACAGAGGCAGAGTATAGAGGATTGGCTAATGCCACTCAAGAAGCCATATGGATCAAGTTATTGTATATAGAATTGGGTTTGTATACTACCTCACCATTGATCTTTGGAGATAATGCAAGCTCACTTCACCTTGCAGCTAATCCTATTTATCATGCCAGGACCAAGCATATAGAGGTCCATTACCATTATGTGAGAGAGAATCTATTAAGCAAGGACATTCAACTAACATATATATCAACCAACATTCAGTGTGCAGATTTGTTAACTAAAGCTTTGGATGGAACCAAACTTTGCAGGTTCAAATCAATGATTGGATTGCAGGATATACATGAAGACTGAAGATAAAGACCAAGCTAAAATGTTTGGCTTGAGGGGGAGCTGTTGGTGTAATTCACAAGCCTATACATTTGGATTAAAAACCATACACATATGGAGAAGCATGGGAACCAATGCTAGAAGATAATTACCCATTTACTCTTTGTAAAGTCATATTTGACTTGGAATCTTTGTAACCACCTACCCAAGTGAGTCGTGGACTTTATTAGTTTTAAAGCATCAATCAATTAGAGAGAATATCTCCTAGGATGTAGGAGCATGATTATAGAGAGCCAAAGTTTGAATTCAAATTCAAACTTTGGACTCAACCTCTATAAAAGATCAACTCAAAAAGTCGCAAGTAGACAAGTCACTTTTCGAGCTCTTCATCTTCATCTCTGTATGTGTGTAAGGCCTACACTCTAGCCTACACCTTACCACATCATTTGGCTATGGTTTCCAAACCAATGATTTTGTACACAAGTGTTCATTAATACATATATCTACATTGTTCATTTCTGAGTTCCCTATAATAGTCTCTGTAAGTCAGTCAACTTGTGGAGATCATATCTCACTCATTTCTCCACCAAATTCAAAGATCTATAGCTTCTTGGAACCAGCTCAAAGCATTCTACATGCTATCAAAATTTGAAGGATTTCTTTTCATCCATTTCAGAGAAAAGTCCGTCGAGGTGATCACTGGTCGAAGTCTGCAGTAGTCCTAAAATCTCGGGGGTAAAGGTTTACTTGCTAAATTAATTTCTCTGAGCATAGTTAATCTTTTTAAGTGATTCCACTTGGAATAGTTAGCTTGCTACGCTAATTAGATACCCCTAAAAGGAATTTTTCCAATTCCTATTGTGCTGGTCATACTGAGCAAAAGATGCAGCAGGTGTATGATAAAAAATAGAAGGTTTTCTTGAAGACTTGAAGTTCAAAGTTGTCTGTTTTGATTAAATCTTTTCATACATCATTTCCAAAGTAGATAGGCCATTTTGTGGTGTCATTGGGAAGCTAAGAAGGTCTACTTATCAACTCTGAAGCATCAAAGGGCTGGTACAAAGCAGGATTTGGTAGTACCTACTCATCTTCTTGAAGTGTCCATCCATCATTCCCAACAAATCACCCCAGAGTGGCACTTAGGGAAGCTTCTTTCAAGACTAAGGTTCCCACACCTTAGGATAAATCAAGCCTAAGGCTCCAACCATTCACTTGGGAGCTCATATGAATAAATAACCGAAGGGTTAAAACCAAGGGTTCAATCATACCCATAAAAGAGGGGTCGTACCACATTATTTTTTAATGCATAAAGAAGAGCTCAAAAAGGAAGATTAGCTCCCACACTTTCACGGAGAGGGAGATAAATGAACAAACGAGAGTCCTTGATACCATTGTTCAATCATAGAGGTAACTATAAGCAAACTAGCTCCCTTAGGCCTTCTAAGGGTTCAATCATACCCATAGAAGGGCAGGTGATACCACATTTTTTTAATGCATAAAAGAAACAAACATATCAAATCACAAAGGAAGATTAGCTCGTAAACTTTCACTAAGAGGAAGATAAATTAACAAACGAGAGCCCTTGATACCAATGTTAAATCATTGAGGTAACAACAAACAAACTAACAAAGGTTAAATCACCCAAAGTGGCAGTTAGGGAAGTTTCTTTCAAGACTAGGGTTCCCTCACCTTAGGATAAA
>CM035437.1:23290771-23293271 GCA_020310875.1 Ceratopteris richardii | reverse complement strand
CAAAAGCAGGAGCATTTGTTGAAGATCCAAGTCAAGGATTCAGAAGAATTGCAAAAGGTGAAAAGACAGGTAGATTGTTCACATTTGAATTACAAGACACTAGAAACATTGCTCTCTTTAATTATGGTAGTCAGACACTCACATAATTGGAAGTATGGCACAAAAGGTTAGCACATATTGGTGAAAGGGCATTAAAGCAAATTTGCAGGGACCAAAGTGTACTTGGACTCCCTAATTTGTCAAAACAACATATGATTTATAAGTGTAGTGCATGTCAATTTGGAAAGTCTCACAGGTTACCATTCATGAAGAAAGGTTTATGCATGGAGATCTCGTGGAGTTGGTTCATACAGATGTATGGGGACCTAGCAAGGAAGCTTCAATATCTGGATCAAGGTATTATGTTTCGTTTATTGATGATTGCAGCAGATGGACTATCCTATTCTTTATGAAACACAAAGATGAAGTTTTTTCATGTTTCAAAAGATATTTGGCTCTTGTGGAGAATCAAACAGGTAAATCACTAAAAAGGCTAAGGTCAGATGGAGGGGGAGAATACTTCTCCCATGAGTTTGATTCTTTTCTTCAAGAAAGAGGAATCAAAAGAGAGGTAACTACAAGGTACACTCCTGAGCAAAATGGAGTGGCAGAAAGGAGGAATAGGATAATTGTTGAAGCTGCAAGGTCTATGTTAAATGAAAAGCATTTACCTAATTACTTATGGGCTGAGGCTGTATCTATAGCCACTTACTTGATTAACAGGTTGCCTTCAAAATCCCTTGATGGGATGACTCCATATGAGGCTTGGAATGGAAGAAGACCAAGCTTAGATCATTGTAGAATTTTTGGATGTATTGCTTTTGCTCATGTTCCTTAACAGGTTAGAGGCAAGATGGATCCAAAGGCAGAAAGGTGTGTATTTATTGGATATGACAACAATCAAAAGGGCTACAGGTTATACAACCCTACCAACAAAGGATTCTTGGTAAGCAGAGATGTAGTTTTTGATGAGAACAATTCATGGTATGAAGATTCATGCAGGAAGGTCAATTTACCATATAATCTTGAAGAAGATTTTCCAAAGCTTGGTAGAGAACAACCAAAGATTGAAGAACAAGACACCTCGAAGGATGATGAAGAATCTCAGATGGAAAAGATCAAAGCATGGAAGTCTAAAGGTAAAGCAAAATTGCAGGAACTTGGACATGAGGCAGAATCATCACATCATGGCCTAAGAAGATCTATGAGGGAAAAGAAAAAACTAGAAAGGTATGGGTTTGACACCTCATTAGTAACTAAACACTCTATCTACATAGCACATGATATAAACCAAGAGGACCCATCATCATTTGAAGAGGCCAAAGAAAAATCAGAATGGAAGCATGCAATGAAGGAAGAGATTGAAGCACTTGAGGAAAACAACACTTGGGATTTGGTGCCCAAGACTTCATCCATGAAGGTAATAGGCTCAAGATGGGTCTATAAACTCAAGAAGAATTATGATGGTTCAATTAACAGGTATAAGGCAAGGCTTGTAGCAAAAGGCTTTGCACAAACTCAGGGAATTGATTATGAGGAGACCTTCTCTCCTGTGGCAAAGATGCCTACTATTAGGGTTTTGCTTAGTATTGCCTCTTCCAAGAATTGGAAGATAATTCAACTAGATGTAAAGAATGCATTTTTGAATGGTTGGATAACAGAAGAGGTATATATGGCACAACCACCAGGTTTTGAGAATCAAGTTTATCCTGATTATGTGTGTAAACTTAACAAAGCATTGTATGGTCTCAAGCAAGCTCCAAGAGCTTGGAATTTCAGGCTTGTTTCATTCTTGCAGGACAAAGGCTTTCAACCAAGCAAGGCAGATCCTTCACTCTTTATTAAAAAGAGTAATTCTTGGGTCATCTACTTATGTGTATATGTAGATGATATTATATTGATAGGAAATGATGCAGATGGTATGAAGAAGATCAAAGATCAGATGAGAGAAGAGTTCAAGATAAGTGATTTGGGTTCACTTACCTACTTCCTAGGTTTGGAAGTTGTCTACAAAGATCATGGTTTGTTTCTCACTCAAAGGAAGTACATT
This sequence comes from Ceratopteris richardii, assembly GCA_020310875.1. NCBI lineage: Eukaryota > Viridiplantae > Streptophyta > Polypodiopsida > Polypodiales > Pteridaceae > Ceratopteris > Ceratopteris richardii. Next base: position 23,291,182 of record CM035437.1, on the reverse strand, counting down.
AAGGACATGTTGGCAAAATTCAAGATGCAAGATTGTAAGATTGCAGGTACTCCAATGGAGGTCAATCAAAAATTGAGCTCACATGAAGGTGAACTCATAGAGGACATCACATCATATCAAAGTCTAGTGGGTAGTCTCAACTATGCCACATTGACAAGAGTAGATATATGTTACAGTGTGAGTGTGCTAAGTCAATTTATGCACACACCAAGGAAACCACATATGGATGCTGCCAAAAGGATTCTCAAGTATCTCAAAGGAACCATAAATGAAGGACTTTATTATCCTTATGTATCTGATTTAGGATTGAAGCTATTTTCTGATGCAGATTGGGCTGGCTCCAAAGAAGATAGAAGGAGCACTTCAGGTTATCTTACCTTTGCAGGTTCAAAGAGTAGATATATGTTACAG
>CM035437.1:23258271-23278271 GCA_020310875.1 Ceratopteris richardii | reverse complement strand
ATATAGATACTTCAACCATCAACGCACACTCACACTCGAGTACACACCCTTTTTCTCTCTCTATCTCACACACTCTCTCCCTCTGCCTTTCTCAACACAGTGCACTCTTTCTCTTCTTCACTCTTACTCTCTTTCTTCCCTTCAACCTCCCACACTACTCTTAGCTCACTCTCAACTCTTGATTTTATTTCCACCTTCACTAGTTCTTCTCAATCACTCACCTCGCAACCTCAACTTCTCCTCTTGTCATTGCTACTAGCCCAAACATTCTCGTGTGCACACATTCAACCCCTCATCGACACATGCTCATATGCTATACTCAATTTACACATGCATACACTTAGACACTCATCCTCAGATGATTGGGTACTCACAATCAAACAAGCAAATGCTCAAACCCTTGTGGTCAGGTGATTAAACGATCAAAGATTCTCACTCACACTCATTTAGAATTTTTTTTTGCTAAATGGAATAAACCTCCTCGCTTTTTGTTTTTATGTAAAATGGAAGACAACTTCATGAAACCGAATCAATACAAACTTGGGAATGGTGAAAAACACCTATGGTTTGGCAATGCTCGTGGTATGTGATCGGATGTGTTGCACACAGTATAATAGGGCTCAGACAGGAAACCTTTTGGCTAAGAACAACAATAAAAAGGAACCATGGACATGTACTAACAAAATATGAATTATGCATATTAAAGCAAACAGCAACAGTGATCAATTTTGGCACCTCTCTTTCGTAGTAGTACTCTAAGCAGCGGCCATACCATCCCAATTCAGAACAACATCACCCCCTTCTTTCCCAAACTTCTGTGATCCTCTATATCACTGAGACAAAATCATTTCCCACGAACCTTATGATTCCTTGTTCTCCACACCAATAATAAGGCCTCCAGCTTCCCTAGTTCGTTTCTTTTGAAAAACATCGGGTGCGGGAACATGTTGGAATTACGAGCGTCTCAATCCTCTTTGATAAAAGACTAACTGCATGAAGAGCTTTGGGTTCCCGTATAAAAATCTTTCATCAGTATTTGCATCAACACTGTCTAGTTCATTCCCCTCCACTTTGCTGTGAAGACCCAGGTGATCGAAGATGACAACGCAGCTACTTCTCCCTTCTGCTCGGAGTCACGCGGCCCCTCAGTACACAAAACTGGATGGATATCCCCAATCCCTCTCTCTTCTGAAGAATCGAGCAACCCCCATAACTACACTTTCTTACAATGGTCTTGCACCTTAATCTTCATGGCCCCTTGTCTAAGGAAAACAGGAAGGTAAAATCATTGTTGACCCGCGATGAACTCCCACTTCCTCCCGAAGCAACTACACTTCTCCCCTTTGTGCTGGGGGTTCCCAAGAATGCGCAGCAAACCCCTTTGTTCTCCCTCGATCTACTGTTATCTGAACGAAGCCAAACCTCCCCTGAGAGATGTTCGGATCAAATCAAACACCCGGATGCTCTGCTCCCTGCGATGGACTGTTATCCAATCCTTTTTTTTCTTTCAACACCCTTTCTAACCATCTAAAAAAATCAAACAGATAGATAGATAGATAGATAGATAGATAGATAGATAGATAGATAGATAGATAGATAGATAGATAGATAGATAGATAGATAGATAGATAGATGGATAGATAGATAGATAGATAGATAGATAGATAGATAGATAGATAGATAGATAGATAGATAGATAGATAGATAGATAGATAGATAGATAGATAGATAGATGGATAGATGGATAGATAGATAGATATATAGATATATAGATAGATAGATAGATAGATAGATAGATAGATAGATAGATAGATAGATCGATAGATAGATAGATAGATAGATAGATAGATAGATACATAGATAGATGGATAGATGGATAGATAGATAGATAGATAGATAGATAGATAGATGGATAGATAGATAGATAGATAGATAGATGGATAGATAGATAGATAGATAGATAGATAGATACATACATACATACATACATACATACATACATACATACATACATACATACATACATACATACATACATACATACATACATACATACATACATACATACATACATACATACATACATACATACATACATACATACATACATACATACATACATACATACATACATACATACATACATACATACATACATACATACATACATACATACATACATACATAGATACATAGATAGATTGATTGATAGATAGATAGATAGATAGATAGATAGATAGATAGATAGATAGATAGATAGATAGATAGATAGATAGATAGATAGATAGATAGATAGATAGATAGATAGATAGATAGATAGATAGATAGATAGATAGATAGATAGATAGATAGATAGATAGATAGATAGATAAAAGAATCTCCATCAAGTATGGATTAACTATCAAGAAGCTAGGGTTTTTAAGCCTAACCACTTGATAGTTGAGACCATCTAGATAGATGCCTATCAAATGGGCATTCAATCTCTGGAACTCTAAGATGGTGTGATAGTCTTTGCCAAATGGATCTGCCTCATTGGGACATGGGTGCAAGTAGAGCATATCCTTCTTTTGCAAGTAAAGGGAACTCTTGAAGTTCAAATGTCCAAAACGAGCATGCCATAAATCTATTTCAACCATAGAAGAAGTATGTGTAAGAAAGGCATTTGAGTCAACTCTCTTATATGTATCCAAACGATAATGTCCCTGGCATCACAATAACATCACCATTGGTGAAATCATAAACCATACATTTGTTATCATCAAAGTGTACATGAAGTCTAGCACTAGCAATAGTAGGAACCGAAATCAAGTTTTTCTTGATATCGAGCACATACAATGCATTCTTGAGAGTAACAATACCTCTTGATCTTGCACCACTTTTGATTGATGCATGAAAGGTCTTCCTCCAATCATCTTGTAATTACTAGCTTGACTAGGATTGCAAATCAGTAGATTTTGCTAAAATTCAATTCCATATGTGCTTAGTTTTATGTTCTCTAGCAATCTTAGTGGTCTTGATGTATGTCCATCAACAAATTGCAATTCTAGATGAGAAATATGCAACATAGGTTTTCCCCACTTCTCCCAAAGAGATTATAGAAAAATATTTGCTCATATTTTTCTATAATTATGTCTTTTGCATGTAGAAGGCCTTCTATAATTGAGGTGTATTACCTGAGTATTCTTCAATAGCTCAAGGTTGGGTGTGCTTTGTGGTGTTTTAGCCATTGGAAATCTAATAGGATTGCCTTTTTTATCATTCATTCTCATTCACACTCATTTGTTTATTGAGGAAACTCTAACAACTCCTCATCTTCATCAACAAAGAAGTCTATCCGTGAAGCAATCTCAATCGTAGGATAATCCAAAAAGTGAGATCCCTTATTGTCCTGAATCTCTTGAATAGGAGGTTCTTCCTCTTCTTTTCTCTCTTTTTTTGAACTTTCTTCTTTCTACTTGATTCAAAAAATAATGGGGCCATTCATTTTTGTCTTCTAGAATGACGGAGCTTATCTCCAACTACTTCATCAACCACTTCAATAGTAGGTTCTTTTTTCAAAGATTCAACTAAATCAAGCACAACTTGAGCTTCAATGGGTTTTTCTATTGATTTACTCTCTTTCTTTGGTTTGGGTTGAGGTAATTGTAGTTCTTGGCCAATCAATGTTTTGAACTGTGGACATTTGTGTTCATTCCTTGCGTAGGCTAGCTTCCTCTAAGATCTTTTTTCCAATAACTCTACGACTTTCTTGCACATGCTAAGGCCCTCTGTCTCGACTTGAGCATTAGGGTAACATTTGTGGTGTGTTTCCATGCTTGGACCACGTTTTGCCCAAGCTTCGTAAGCTCTAAACATCATTTCTATGTCTTCAAGGAGAGGATCTAAGAGTAAAAAATCTCCCTTCTTTTTCTTAGAAGCCTTCTTGGGATTTGATGCCTTAGATTTATCTTGTAAGACTTTGAACATGCATCCTAGGATACCCATTTTCATTCCCGTTTCTTAATAATCTTCTCCTATCACTGTCTCCGAGTCAAGTTCTTCTATTTCTTCTTGTTATCACTAGATGGCTCCTTGTCCTCAGATTGGGGAGAAGATGAATCATCTTTTTCATTAGATTATTCTACCTCTTGTTGCTTGGCTTGTGCATGTGTCAGAACCTAAAGAGGGACTTGCCCATCAAATTCACTACCACTTCAAATGATTTTCAGCATTTAAACAATGTGTGAGCAATCTTTTGCACCTTTTGTGGTCAATCTTTGATCAAATGATATTTCTTACAATCCTCACAATAGCCTTCTTTTTTCTTGTGTGACTTTTGTAGATGGTTAGAAAAAAATCCTTCAAGAAGTGGTCATTGCCACATTGGTAGCATGGACCCTTAACAACTAGTGCACCTTTTGTGCATTGTCTTTGTACTATGGCTCCTTTCTCAACATAGTACACACTTGCTCTAGTCTTATTAGTCCAATTGGAAGCATCACTGGGGTTTGCGAGATAATATGCTTCTTCTTGATACCATTTACCCTAACTATAAATAGCTCCAAGATATTCATTTGTGTCTTCTAGATATGGCTCCAAATAGCTAAGATGTGTGTCTACCATTGGTGGTGCACAAATGTTATGGTTCTTGCAATATTCTCGTTAGTATACCTAAATAGAATGACATCTGATGATGGAGATGGCTGTTAATCCAAAATTAGCCTTGCTGGCTATTGGTTTCCTTGATTATACCTAGGTTGACCTTAATATAGTTCTCTATAATATTGTTGCTAGTCCCTTAGAGGGTTCCCATAAGCATCCCAAGGAGGATACATAAGGCTAGGTTGATATTGTTGCCTCTGTTGATATTGTGGATGTTGATATTGTTGTTGTTGTGGTTGCGTATTGTAATCTATAGGTTGATACATGGGAAATCTATTGCACATGTATGTTGAATGGTCACCACCACATTTTTGGGATTCTCTTTGGGCTATGGCCTTTGTCCATATAATGCATTGCGTTGTTTTTTGTCTTGCTCCATTCGCAGTTTTTTGACAACTAGGTAGGCTATTTTCTCGAGTGAGGATTTTGAAATGCTGGAGGAAGGAGATACACCACCGCTTATTTATTTCCACTAGAGTGCTTGTTTGATGATCTACAGTAGTAAGGCCTTCTTTCTGCAAAAGTTTTCTCACCGGATCCCCTACTACAACACCTTCCTTTTCTCTTATGTAACATTATCTCTCCTAAGCTCCAAGAAATGATACCCCTCTCTTTTCCAATTATGTGCTGATTTAGGCCCAAACGTTTTAATGCTTATCACTATTCTCTTTTCAACATCTCATTAATTCCTTCTAATGTCGGCTGGTTTATTCTATGGAGTTTTCTTAATATAAAGGAAGTTCGGCATTAGCCTACTCTCCCGGACTTGAATTAAATAAAGAAAAGTACAAGAGAGGGGGACTAGTGCCCACGAGACCCCCCAAATCCCACAAAGCAAGGGAAGCTTTTACAGAGCTTAGATGGCATTACAAAGAAGGTTAATCACCCTCTCATCACCCTCATGTGGGGCCCACTTGGGTTTAAGCTTGTTATTGATCAAAAGGAGTACTTGATGATGCCTGAAGGGGGGGGGATTTCTTACAGTTAACAATCCTTTTGCCAAGGAGGAACAACGATTTCTCAATTGACCACTCTTTGGGTGAGTCACCGAAGTTGAAAGCACATCTTTCCCGCCAAATTTGCCATAGGACCTCCCCTCTGATGGCGTTCCAGAGAGTCGCGGAGCAACCGATCGCTTCTCCCAGCAAGGCTTGCTGCCAATTGAGATGTTTCTTAAGTCTCATTTTCTTTCCAACCGTCTGCCAGAGTTTGTTGGAGTTGGGGCATGTAAAGAAGATGTGTGAAACATCTTCGATAGCCCGGTAGCAGCGTTTGCACTAGGGAGGAATCCCACAAAATTTGCTAGCCTTAAGGTTGGTCCAGATTCCATGATGAAGAATTTGCCATAAGAGGACAGACTTTTTGATTTCTATGAGGGGGTGCCAGATAGCCATGAACTTCATGTCCCACCGAAGCCACATCCATGACAGGCACCACTTCTTGTTGAGGTTAACCTGATAGTCAATCGTTTCTTTGATGTTCAGGATTTTTGATAGGCTATTCCCGTTGTGCCATTTGAGTCCAAGCGAGCTCGATGTGTCGTGTCCCATGAGAAGGTGAACTTTGTGTCGGTCCCAGGCGAGACATCTGCTTTGCAAAGTGTTCCATTCTTCATACGAAATGTTGACGCAAGGGTCAATATCCTCGAAGTTGATCCAGCGGTTGGTGTCTTGTTTCCATAGATGTTTCCATTTTTTGAAGCCTTTGTTCCATAACTTCTTGGCGTTTTGAATGTTCCAAGATTCCACACTCCGGATGCCATGGATCAGAAACCAGATAGAGTGGTTTTGTCTGATACCGGCTGCCCACTTCCAGTCTTCACTTATTCTTGTGTAGCTTTTGACTTTATTCCAACTCTTCCATAGGGAGCTCACGAGATTAGAGACTTTCGGGAAGATGGGGATCGGGGAAAACAGCAAGGTCAAGATGTCAAGATTCTTCCAATTTGGGAAACCCATGAGAGCCAACTCATTCTTGTTTCTGAAGATCAACTTGGCCCACAGGCCTCCCCATTGCACCAAGCCTTAATCATCCATTTGGCCGCCAGTTTGTTAGCCATGCACCCAATGTCCAGGATACCAAGTCCCCCACTATCTCTATGATGGACCATTTGATTTTAGGCACCCCCCTCCTATTGTGGTCGCCCGTCCAAAGGAAGTTGCTTCCTTTACTTCCAATCATCATGTGTTCTCTCTGCAACTCATTCCAGAATGGCTTGGCTTGGCTTATTCCAATCATCGTGTGGAAAGGCTAAGAAGATGGAGAGAGGTCAAACAACGATGGGAATGGAAAGGAAGAAGACTAAATAAGGGAGGAGGAATATGGGAGAATGGATAAGAGAGTGACTAAGAAGAAAGAAAAACGATGAATGAGCGGTAAAAACAATAGACAACTAAAGATGGACGAGTATGGTATGGTGAGATTAGAGGTGAGGTGGAAGAAAATAGAGCGAAGAACACAAGGAGGCTGAAAAAAAAAGAAGGATTTGAGGTGAACTAGTGAGAGGACAAAGATAAATAAATTAGAAGGAGTGGAAGAGGAAGACAAAGATAAGTAAATTAAAAGGAGAGAAGAGGAAATAGAGTGATAAAGGGGAACTGGTAGAAAATTAATTTGAAAAAAGGAAGAACTGTAAATAGTACTATTGAGGCTCAATGAGAGATGAATACTTTGTTGAAGTGCAATAATATCTTACACGTGGAATGCATTGGGAAGAAGTGAAAAAGTAGATAAGAGATTTGACCCACTCGACCAAGGATGCCGAGTGCGAAGTCAAGCAAGGAGACACAGACCAGGGGAGCTGAAGACGAGCGATGGTGAAGCCTAGCGCGCAGTATTGAAGTTCGGTCGAAGGGACTCCAGCAACGACCTCAACGTGGGTCCAAAACGGAGCTGAAGTGCGTCAAAGCTCTGTCCTCTACGTCAAGACAGATTGAAGCGAAGTGTGAATCTTGGGAGTCAACTACTCTGTTGTATTCAAGATCAATACTGTAGACGAAGCAACCTCTCGCACAGAGGCGGATTTCATGATTCGAAACCGACAAAGAGCTGAAGAAGCAGCGTTAACCCTCACACGCCTTCTGAGGAGGTAGTCGGAGGCGAAGGGAGCTCAGATACTTCTGTTCGTGAGTGTGGAGACCTAAAGATGTCCCGGCATGCAGTTCAAGGTCATAAGCATTGAGGGACGCAGTCCACTATCCCCTCAAGGTGCACGACAGCTCGGCTCCGACGACGACAGACGACGCGTTCCGGCGACAGCTCGGCTCCGGCGATAGCTCGGCTCCGGCGACGACAGACGACGCGTTCCGGCGATACTTGGCGATACTTGGCGGTCTGGGAGCACGGACGATCGCGTATCTCAACTCCACCGGCGATACCTCAATTCCGGTCTGGGAGCACGGACGATCGCGTAACTCCACCGGCGATACCTCAATTCCACCGGCGGCGATACCTCATCTTAGGCGTTACCGTTGCAGCTCCGACCGCCGCGTTTCCCGGGACCCAGCGCGCGCGTGGCAGTCCTCTTATGACGGCCCAGATTCATTATTTGCCGCGTTCAAGCTGATGGCAATCATTGAGGCGTCCACAGCGCTCCGATCGCTTGTTTTTGGGGAAGTGGGGACCTCGTTTTTGCTGATCCTGTGCTGAAAGGTTTTAGAGTTTTTTATTTAGCAAAGCTTTGTAAGTTTTTGTAAAGGAAAAAAAAAAGAGAAGAAAAAGGAGTTAAAGAAGTAGAAAAAGAAAAAAGAGAAAAAAAAAAAAAAGAAGAAGAAAAGAAAAAAAAAAAAGAAGAGAAAAAAAAAAGAAGAGAGAAAAAAAAAAAAGAAAGAAAAAAAAAAAAAGAAAAAGAGAAAAGATTCGAATAAGTAGAAGAGAGCTTGTGGGATTTCTAGCCTTTTTGTCTTCTCCTTTAAAAGGAGTGTTTGGCTTCGATGTGATCGGAAGGGGGAGTCTTCCTTGCTTGTGGGCTGTTTTCTCTCCATGTTGAAGGGTTTTGCCTTTGGATTTTGATTAGTGACAGTGGTGCAAGCTCCCTTTGGCCATGGATGTGGCTTCATCCTCTCTCGTGAAAAGTAATCAGGCCCCTCTCCCTGGGGAGACCGACTTCCTGGCCGCTCTGCTGGAGGGAGGGTCGTGTGCCGCCCCTGGGGCATCCGAAAGGGTTGAATCCCCCATCGTGTCCCTCAGTAGACCCGCAGTTCTGTCTGCTCAGGAGGAGCTCAAGAAAGTGTGCCTCGTTGGCCAAGTGTTTGGCCCTAGGCCCCTGCTCGAAACTGTGCGACAATGGCTTCGAAAAGAGTGGTTCCCTAGAGGACTAATTGTTAGCAAATGTCAGTTCTTACCAGCGAACCACATGCTGCTAGTCTTTGAAAATGAAGAGATGGCGTTCCAAGCCCTAAGCGTGGGCACCTGGCAGCTCGGTCGGGCGACCCTGTGCCTATTCAGATGGTCCCCGGACTTCACTCCCGACAAATCGAAATCGCTTCGGTACCCTCTTTGGGTTGAGCTCCCGAATCTTCCCTACTTCTTGTACAACTTCGTGTGGGACATTGTCTCCCCTATCGGCAAGCCGCTGGCCTCACGCGATGACATTGGTGGTCTCATCTATGAAGGCGCAAGACACTCATTCAATGCTAGGTGGCACCCCCAAATTTGTGTCGAGGCCGACCTCAGCTCGCCGCTTCCATCAATGATCAAAGTGGACATGGGCGAAGGAGATGTGTGGGAGCAGGACATCCTCTACAAGAACCTTCCCAACGCGTGCTTTCGTTGTGGCCAGCAAGGTCACAGGATTAAAGATTGCCCTCTCAGGCAAAAAAACAAGCGCTCTCAAGAAGCCTCCAAAACTGCTCAAGACAACAATGGTGACTTGACCCACTCGACCAAGGAAGGGGAAGGCAAGGGCCTCTTGAACCCACAAGCTGATGAAGATGGCTTTACTGAAGTTAGAAGAAGAAGGAAAAGAAGCCCTAGGGCCAACGGTGCGAGAAACAACCTGCCTCATACCCCCTATAGCAACTTGTATTGCAATCTAGAAAAAGAGATCAATGAGTTGGACTACCCAGGTGGGAAGCTACTGGAGGTAGACACTTACGACAAAGCCCTAGAGATCCCCGACATTAAAGAAACCCCCCAGGAGGGCTACACTACAAGCAAAGAAGATGGTTTCACCACTAGTAACGAAGACAATATGGACAGTGAAAGTTCCATCATTGGATCGACGATCCCGGAAACGGTGCCGAGCCCGGGGCCCAAGTCTTCCCAGCAAGGGGCGGCCCGCAAAGGAAAACAGCCCATGGAGGTACCCTGGAAAAGCCCTCACAAGATCAGATTTTTAAGTCGGGACCAGACCCTAGCGAAAAAGAAAGATGAAGCCAAGAGAAGGAAGGACAAAGCTCCCTCCCGCAAAGAGGGATTAATACAAAATGATTGTCATCTCGCTAAATGCTAGAGGGCTATCCGACCCCTCAAGAGCGACCATCATTGGTCAATGGCTTCGCGACATTAGCCTAAACCCAGACTTTATATGCATTCAAGAGATCAAAATTGACGGAGAAGACCTCCAGAAACGGCTCAGGCAGGTCTCATCGAAGCACGTGTGGTTCCCAACGAAGCACCCGCGGGGGTCCGGAGGAACGGCTATCGGCGTTAAACAACGCTGGTTTGAAAAGCTCGAGAACTTCATTGAAGATGTGGGTCACCGTTGGATCGCTGTTTCTTTCGGTGCCCCTCTTTGTGTTACGATGGTCGCTTTGTATGCCCCTAACGGTGATTTGGAGAGACGGAACACTTGGGCCTCCTTAGACTCGCTTCCCCACAACGTGCTCATTTGTGGTGATTTCAACATGGTGGAGGACCCAATGGACAGATGGATGGGCAAGGGCAGGGTCATCGACAGCCGGGAGAAAGAAACGTGGGACATGACCAAACTGCACTTGGATTTGGTTGAATTCAAAGACTCGAATGGCTTTTCTTGGTCGAATCTCCAAGCGGGCGAGGACCTGAGGAAAGCTAGACTCAACAGATGCTACATTTCTCAGAGTTTTACCCAACAGTGGGGCCTCCCTACCATCACGCAACGCACTGACCTCACCATCTCTGACCACTACCCGATCGTTATCACTTTTCAACCTGCCAACAAGTCCCGCAAGGCTCCGTGGTTCCATGCCAACGCGTCCACCTTCTCTCTCCCCTCCGTTCACCAAGAAATTGCCGACGTTTGGAAGGTGGCGTTCGCCTCTGGCTTGGCCCCAGCCAAGTGCTGGAGAAATGCGGTCGACAAGTCTCGTAAGATCATGATCAGAACTAAGAAGATGCTCGAGAATGTGAGGCGGGCTCGGAGGGTGGCTCTCTACCACAGACTCTGGCGGCTCGAGGAGGAGGTGAACAAAGGAAAACATCAAGCTCAGAAAGGTCTCCGAAAAATCAGAGCAGTGTTGAGATACGAGGAAGAAATACAAAGGAAAAACTTGCAAATCTTCTGCAAGGAGTGGTGGGCTGGCAAAGCCGACAAACCCACCAAAGAGATGTGCCGTATCCTTAAAAGGAAACACAACAGAGAAGCGATCCCACTACTGCTTGATCCGCTTGGCAATGTCTGCAATTCGGAAGAAGATAATTTAGGCATCATCGAAGGGCACTTCACGAGACTCCTGGGAACCTCGAATCCCCTCTCCCACCATAGAAGGGACTGTATGGCTGCCATCTCTAGGGTTTCCCCTCGGAGGATTCCACCCAACCTCCTCTCTCTGCTTCATGCTCCGATATTAGAATCAGAAATCATTGAGGTCATTGATGCCCTCCCTCTCGGTAAAAGCCCGGGACCCGACGGACTCACTAACGAGTTCTTTAAATCCTTCAAGCTGGTGGTTGCCACCCCTCTTCGGTTGGTCTGGCAAGAAGCGCTAAAGTTTGGTGCTCTTCCGTCTTGCCTAAACAATGGAATTATCAAGTTGATTCACAAGAAGGGGGAGAAGAACAGAATCGAGAACTGGCGACCTATCACGATGCTCCAAACTGGATACAAGATCATCGCCAAAGTCATCGCCAACAGACTCTCGTGCCACTTGAGATCTTGGCTTAGTGAGGACCAAAAAGGTTTCATCAAAGGCAGGTCTATCCTGGAAACCATTATGGATATTTGGGAAGGCATTCAATTTGCAAATGAGTCTAACCAAGATGTGGTCTTCCTCAAGATCGATTTTGAAAAAGCCTACTACAGGCTAGAATGGGACTATATTCTGCAGTCTCTCCTTGATCTCGGATGTAGTCAGAAATTCACCAAGATGATCGCGACCCTTCTCGGAAACGCAACGACCCAAATTAACGTTAACGGCAAACTTTCGAAAGCAATCCACCTTAAAAGGTCTATTAGACAAGGGTGCCCTCTGGCCCCCCTTCTCTTTGCTGTCGCCACTGAGGGGCTGAGTAGACTGGTGACACATCATGTGGAGGCTGGCAATATCAAAGGCCTCCGACTGCCCCGCGACCACGGGCAAATCATCATGAGACTCTTTGCCGATGATATGAACGCGTTCGTTCACAACGATAATACGAGCCTGGAGACCTTCTGGAGGTGTCTTTCTACCTTCTGTGATGCCTCTGGATCCAAAATCAACCACTCTAAGACCGCCTTCAGGGCTATAGTGGGACAGCACCCTAGCCTTCTCATTGATCATGGCTGTCAAATCATTCCGCAGGGCCAAATCTTTCGCCTTCTTGGAATCCCCTTGGGGTTTGGCGTCTCTATGGAACAGCGTTGGAGTTGGGTGTTGGCCAAACTGGAAAACAAGCTCAACTATTGGAGAGGTATGCAAATCAATCTCGCTGGACGTGCGATGGTTATCAACACGTTCCTCCTCTCTTCTACCATCTATTTCCTTTCTTGCTGGAGACCGAACGAGCAAGGCCTGTCCAAACTGAATAGTATTTGTAGAAACTTTCTTTGGACGGGCGATCATAACAGAAGGGGGGTGCCAAAAATCAAATGGACCATCTGCACCAGCCCTAGAGATAGTGGGGGGCTGGGTATCCTAGACATTGGGTGTATGGCCAACAAACTGGCGGCCAAATGGATGATCAAGGCTTGGTGCAATAGGGAGGCCTCGTGGGCCAAGCTGATCTTCAGAAACAAGCATGAGTTGGCCCTCATGGGGCACCCAAACTGGAAGAATCTAGACATCATGACCCTGCTATTCTCCCCGATCCCCGTCTTCCCGAAAGGCTCCAATCTCGTGTGCTCCCTTTGGAAGGGCTGGAACAAAGTCAAAAGCTTCACAAGAGTTAGTGAAGACTGGAAGTGGGCGGCCGGAATCAGACAAAACGACTCTATCTGGTTTCCGATACATGGCATCAGGAGGGTGGAATCGTGGAACATTCAAAATGCCAAGAAGTTATGGAACAAAGGATTCAAAAAATGGAAACACCTCTGGAAACATGACACCAACAGCTGGATCAACTACGAGGATATCGACCCTCGCATAAACATCTCCTACGAAGAGTGGAACACCTTACAAAGCAGATGCCTCGCCTGGGATCGTCACAAAACTCGCCTTCTCAGGGGACATGATACTCCGAACGCGCGTGGTCTCAAATGGCACAATGGAAATAGCCTACTCAAAATCCCGAACATCAAAGAAACGGACGACCTCCAAATCCGCCTCAACAAGAAGTGGTGCCTGTCTTGGACGCGGCTTAGGTGGGACATGAAATTCATGGGTATTTGGCACCCACTTATAGAGGTTAAGAAGTCCGTCCTCCTATGGCAAATTCTTCATCGAGGAATTTGGACTAACCATAAAGCAAGCAAAACTTGTGGGATCCCCCCGTGGTGCAAACGCTGCCACCGTGCAATCGAAGATGTCCCACACATCTTCCTTACCTGCCCCAACTCCCACAGAATCTGGCAGACGGTTGGACTGAAAATCAGAATTCAGAAACAGCTTAGTTGGAAACAAGTCCTTTTGGGAGAAGCGATTGGTTGCTCTGCGGCTCTCTGGAACGCTATCAGAGGGGAAGTCTTGTGGAAAATCTGGCGGGAACGGTGTGCTCTCAACTTCGGCGACCCCCCCAGGGAGTGGTCGATTGAAAAATCACTATTCCTCCTTGGCAAAAGGATTGTCAACAGTAAGAAGTCCCCCCCCTTCAGGCACCATCAAGTCCTCCTTTTGACCAACAACAAGCTCAAACCCAAGTGGGTCCCGCATGAGGGCGACGAGAGGGTGATCAACCTTCTTTGTAAAGCAACCTAGGAATCATTCTTGCTTCCCCTGCTTTGTGGGATATGGGGGGTCCCGTGGGCACTAGTCCCCTTTCATTGTACCTTTGTTTCTTAATTTAATTCAAGTCCGGGAGAGTAGGCTATTGCCGAACTTCCTTTATATTAAAAAAAAAAAAAGTAGATAAGAGAAGCAATTAGAGAAGGGAAAAAAGAACTTAACTTAAAAAAAAAAAGCAAGGCAAAGTTATAGAAGACAAGAAGGGATTGGAGATAGGGTAGATAGGGGAATGGATCTAAGATTAAGGGATGTTAAAGACTAATAAAAAGTAAGGGAGGAATGGATCTAAGATTAAGGGATCTAAGATTAAGGGAGGAGGCGATGAGTAAGGAGAACTAATAAAAAGTAAGTGAGATGATGGATGAAGATTCTCCAAAAAGTGTGCTCCTGGTACCATGGTTTTCACTTCCATAAGGTGGGTCTCTTAATTTTTTGAGGTTTTCCAAGAGCCCATCCAATCTATTTTCTTCTCCTAGTGGCATAGATGCACTGATTAGCTTCAAATGTTCCTGAGATTTCCAATATGTTCAATTTACCTTGTACATCCTTTTATAAGAACTTCAAAGGTAAAAAGAAAAAGAAGATAAAGGGAAAGAAATGAAAAATAATTAATCTCAATGTGATGAGAATCCAAATCCTACTTAAAGGTACAAAACTTTACACTTAGCATCTAATCCTACCCCTAGACAAGATCAAAAATAAAAAAATGGGACTTCTTGCAATGAGCTATCAAGTTTGATTGAACAAGAAACAATTAAAATGTTCAGTTACTCATTTACCTTCATGCTTCATAATCCATCATGGCAGTTACTTAGACTAGTCAGAATGGATCGATGTCTTGTTAAGCTCCCTATATTTAACTACAAAATTCCCTAGTCATCCAAATATGAACACACAAAATTGTTTCAAGAAATGATCAACAAGATAAAATCTTGATGATCACATTTAAAATTTATGAGATCATGATAAAATATATGGCAATAGGATTTCACATGATCATGATCAAAATCCAGAAATCCATGGTGATCAAGATAAAAATACAAAGCCACCATGATCATGATCAAAATCAAAGTCCGCATGATCAAATGTCCATCTTTATCTTCATGGTCAGACGCACACATGTGATCAAAAGGATGCAAATAATCGAAAAAATGGCCATATGTGCCTTGTTTCTCATCCAAATTTAGCATATCATGGCTTGTTTTGAAGCTAACAAGATAATCAACAAGATGCATGAGGAAAATAATACCATATATAGCTCTCTATAGAGCCAAAAATAGTTGTGGCCTATCAAAGGACACAAACGTTTATGACAATTAAACACCTTGTAATCAAGTGAAAATACCGAAAACACATAGCATAATGATAGTAGACACATTTGGAAGCAAGCATCAAGTGTCACACATAAAAAATCAGGCAAGCATTACTCACCAAGAATTCATGAAAGCTTGTGCATGAATTTCACAAGTAGAACTCTGTTATTCACGGTATAAAAAAAGTCTTTACAAATGAGGATTTTGATATTTTTATAGCGGTCTTGTCATGATCACTCATGTTTTATTTTTGAAAACTCAAAAAATGTAAATGAACCTACTTAAATTTGCTCTTCTTTTGTAGCTTCTTATGGGAAGGATCTTCACTATTCTACAAAATTTTACAAAATACAGTCTTCTCTCATATATGATACTCTCCCATGTATAAAAATTGCGCAAAAATTTTCGAAAATTTTATCTAATGTGCCACAATGTAATGAATAGGCTCCCATCTTATCAACTAGTAACTCTACTTCTAGTTTCCCTACAATAATGTTTGGGAGGGTGTTACAAACAAAAATGTGTGTGTGATTAGTTTAGAAGGTTATGACATTAGACATCAGTTAGTTCTTAGAGTCTTGTATAGGCCCAAAGTCCTCAAGATGGATTTAAGTATAAGTTCATGTCGTGTTCAAATCAAATGTGATTTGGCCTAGTGTTTCAGGTGTTTGAGCCTTTAGTGGGAGGTCTTGGGGTTCAATTCCTACAACAAGCAAGAAGGGTACAATATATTTACTCAAACCCAAGCCCAACCTTCTAGAAGGTTCTAACTTCAATTAACTAGGACACTTGGAACACACGTAATTACATGGGCAACACTTGGATGGTTAGCATCAATATACCTTGGAGAGAACTTTATATAAAGGCACTTGATTGGGAGGGGAGTCATCTATCTACTTGGTGGTGTTCATAATCTTCTACTTCATCAAATCGGTATTAGAGCCATAGAGGAGATTCCATAGAGACCTTGGATGTTGATTAGCTTGTCTATGAGATGAAAATAATTTCATTTCATTTACTTCATGCATTTACATAATTGAGTGTGTCTTTATCTCTGCCAACCGAGGAATTTCTTCTTTATCTCCTTCTTATGGAAGACGTTTTCCTACTTCACTACTATAGTAGACCCCCCCGAGGCCCTTGATCTGTCTGGAGCCACGAAGGTGATTATTCGTACGATTAAAATTTCCCATAAAAGGACCGTTGCACATCCACTTTTCTGCTCTTCATTGGTAAAGAACTCATCCAAAACTTATTTATTGCATTCAATTACATGCCATCACCTTCGGCTTCTCTTCTAACTTGTGCCTTGCTTCACGTCAATAACTCGGCATGAAAATAATCGGCGTGATCGACATTAGAGTTACCCATTTTTTGTACATTTGATCATGAAGGGCAGTCGGCCTGTTCTTCTTCCTCGATCTCTTCTGATGCTTAACACCATGTAATTGGCGACTATCGAGTAGTTCAGCAGGCTTTTTATGGTGTGTTGATTCATTTCTTCTATCACTCAAAAGCTTTGCTTTTACACAAACAACGTACATGCTAACCCTGAGATTTCGTTGCCCCTCATGAACTCTGTGCCCTTTATTGTCATCAACAATCGAGCTACTTTCACCCTTAATTGCTCTCGTCGACGTACTCTCAATGATAATCCACTAGAAGAGCAACTTGGTTCATCATGACTATCATATAGTCTCCTGCAATCCCTCAGAAGGGTAGAGAAATTCGCGAAGGATGCATAAGGAAGATGAAGATGGAATATGGATAATCGGTTAAAATTCTGATGAGGGGTTAAAAGGGGGTTTACTGGAGAATGGAGGGATGAAGGAGCTAGGAATGTTGAGAAAAAATGTAATTGGTAATGGTAGAAATAGAGGATAGAAAAAGGGTCGGAAAGGCTAAGAAGATGGAGAGAGGTCAAACAACGATGCGAATGGAAAGGAAGAAGGAAGAAGACTATTTAAGGGAAGAGGAATGTGGGAGAATGGACAAGAGAGTGAGTATGAAGATAAGAAAAAAAAGATGAATGTGTGGTAAAAACAGTAAACAACTAATGATGGAAAAACTATGACATGGTGAGATTAGAGGTGAACAATGAAATATTTAGGGGCGAATATTAGCCCGAAAGCGAATTCAAACTGATTTGAAAATATATCTGCTATATTTAGTTAAGATTAGGGGCATAAAAATAGCCCAATTTCAAAATACCCTAAGTCGATGATCTTGCAATATTTGCCAGATTCATGACTTTGTATTCTCACATGAGTGTTTTCATTCGCCATCTCTAGCGATTTACAAGTTCTTAGCAAGGTGTAGCTTTCACCATCAGCCGGTCGGATGTTAGCAGGTCACGAGTCGATATTGAGGTTCCTCAGCTATCAGGTCCTTGCCGATGACATTTTTTCGTATGGTATTAGTTGACAGTGGTTCCTTATCATGTGACGATGTATGGTTTGATATGAGAAATTGATTGAATAAGTTATAGTATAAGCATAGCATATGGATTGCCTTAAGCACAGGTACCATTGACCATTGTGATTCATAGTGGCTTCTTTGATGAATTTCAGCTCTGTGTGACGAATTGTTTTGTTCCAGCATCTAATTCTTTCTTGTCATCGTTTCAATGTCATAGGAACATAGCTTAGTGGCTTGACATGTTTTCTTGAAAGCATGTGTGCAAGGTTTGATGCCTGCTACCTGTAGGTGTCATACTCTTCTAGATTTGTTTATGATTTTTCTCAGCGAAATGTCTGAATGTTTTTGTCAGCATACACCTAGGGTAGGGGTTTAGAGCACATGATTCATTCTTGATGTCAACCGGGATTCCACATGCACGATGACTTCTTAACTTACTATAAAATTTTAACCATAAAAGTTATGAAAGAATACCTAAACGTACTTCTTCGACCGAAAACATTCTTGTTGTAATGGGTATGAATTCTTGTTAATTGATAGGTCAAGAGTCCAAATCTTTGATGTTTCACAGTCTTGGAAGTCCATGTCTTGCGAAGAGAGAAAACCCCATACCTCTTACATGTTTGTGTCCCTCGTCAATGTTTGTGATTTACGATTACCTTCCATTGAAACTCCTAAGTCTAAAAATATTGCCATCTCTCAAGAAGCATATTCATACGTGAGCTTTCAACTGCTTAATTGAATCTTTCGATCAATTAAACTTTTTGCAAAGCTACCTATGCATGATATTATGGAATCAAAGCTAATTTCTCTACACAAATGATTCTGAATCGATTCTGAATCTTTTCAATTCGGCTTGTGTGGAATGTTTGTGTGTTATGGCTGCATCTATGTCTAACATGAATAGCAATGCAATGGCTCTAACTGCAATGACTACTCAAATATTTATGGTATTAAGTTTTTTCTTATATTTACTTTCTTTCAATTGAATGTGTGCCATGTTTTCAAAGTATTGGATTATGTGCAGTGTATTGATTGGTCTTGGTTTGTGTATAGCTTGACTTTTGTACGCTATATAGTTCTTTTGTTTCCAGCAAACTATTGCGACCTCATGAATGGTAGAATAGCAAGCTCTTATGGTTGGAGAATGAGTGGCACCTTGTGAGTGTGTAGGCATTGGGATACAATGCCTTAATATAAGGATATGCCTAGACTAAAGAGCTATAAGGATTAACAATGATAAGTCCAATCCATTGCAAGGACATACAATTGTGGTAGAGTTGCAAGAATCATGTGAATACAGTCAAATTTGTAGGGAAGTTGCGAGGACATATTTCCTTATTTCTACTATTAAATTATTAATGTTGAGAGGATCAATGTGCTCAAAACAGTACCATATGGTTCTCTACAATTGGGAGATTCTTGTCTTAAAGATTAATTCTCATTCTAACTTGCATGTGTGCCAAGTGTAAGGCATGTATTTATTTGGGGTCTGCTTGGATTAATTTTGGTAGAGGATGAACTTTACTATTTTGGATTCCTTTCATAGCTTTTTCCATTGATCTACTTGTTGAGAATATTGGAGATTTATCTTCGGTCACACCATTACTTAGTGATGAAAGGTAGGCTGTGATCTTTAAGAGGAAAACCCATCAAGCATTAGAATTTAGCATTAACCGGTCTTCAAGTAGTTGTACATGCAGCCTCTATTCATTTTGTATTTCAAATTTTTGTGCAAAACTTCTCTCTCTCTCTCTCTCTCTACCTTCTCTCTCCTCTCACACTAGGCTACTTGGGCACCCATTTGGAGCTCGGCATAGCTTTGTATAGCTCTTGGCGAGCTCTTTCATTTGATCTGCTACATGGCATGGCCCATAGTGTGCACCCATTCTAGGAATCTTTGACAAAGATGGCTGATATGGAGCAATATAAATCAAATGTGGATTTCGGTGTTTTTTTTCAATTTTATTTATTTATATTGCGGCTTGAATCTGTTACAAATGCATATGAATTGGCTGATTTTGGAAATTAAATGTAGATTTACGAGTGCGTCTAAGATCATTTCTATTTATTTTAAGAAATAGAGATGATTTATGTGTAATTGCAAACTGTAGATACAAATCATTTTAACTATCAGATATACTTACTTTAAGTACATGCAAAGAAGTTCCATCTTATCCAAGGATTTATGAAAAATCTATTGGCTTCTCTCTCTGTTTTATATCGTTTGTCAGCTGCTCTTTCTTTATGCAGTAGTTCTAACATTTCTATTTTTTTCTTGCATGTTCTTGTTGTCATATTCTTTTGATCTGAGGCCCCATACAAGCAAGTGTTTTACTGGTTCATGTAG
>CM035437.1:23230833-23238333 GCA_020310875.1 Ceratopteris richardii | reverse complement strand
TTGAAGAAAAGTTCGACAGGTAAGGAGGGAAACCACAAGCATGCAAGCTATCAGAGGAACTACTAGACAGTGTAGATGGGTAAGGAGAGGAACACCAATAGATTAGCTACCCAAAACAATGCCTATCCTTCTCCTTATGAAAAACATAAACTTCATTAAACCAAATCTAGTGTTCTTGGCACACCTAGATTATCTTCTCACTAGCATGAATACATAGAGTTATCTAAGTAATAATACTGGAGTATAATTTTGATGCATGATTGCCTTGAAAACAATCTTTTTCTATTTTAATACAATAGAAGAGCAAAACAAAACAAAGATGAGGAACATCACCTGGAATAGATGATGGATGCGCAATAATCAATATGGATTAATAGTAGATATCAAAACTAAACCACCAGAATGACAATGGTGATGACACAAAATGATATAGAAAACATGTTGATTCTCTCTACACACTCAAAAGGTAGGCAGATTAGCAATAGTGGTTATGACCACTTTATCCATAGAGGTGCTTTATCAACACACAGTGTCCATCCCAAATGACAAAAATAATACAAAACTCCGTACAAAGATTGTATCCAATGCTACTTTTGTTGCTATTTCCCTTGACGAAGTTACAACAAGGGATTGCACTTTTTGGGTATGTATCCATGCATATATTATGGAGAATTATGTAAGAAAAGCAAAATTTATTGGCGCTTCTCAACTAAAGGGAAGTGCAACTTCAAATTGTTTTGTATAACTTGTTTTAGATTCCATTTCAAGTATTGGAGGCATATCAATTTACGATATTAATTAAAAGCTAGTATGCATTGGTGATGATGGATGCTCAATTATGCATGGGCTTCGAAATGGATTGTGTGCTCAATTGCAACAAAACTATACACCACATGCTTTAGGTATACATTGTACGTATCACCATATAAATTTTGCTTTTAAAATCGTGTCACAATTTGTTTTTGTACAAAAAGTTGAAGATCTTGTACATCAAGTATATGCTTTATTTTTAAAAAAGTCCTAAGCGTATTAAAGAGTTCAAATGCTTCTCTAATAGGATAAGTAAGGGAAGAAAAAAAAAATTTGACACCAGATGGATTTCACTTATTCGCCCTGTAGAACGTCTTTTTGAAGAATATAAATCAATCATCGGTGTGGTCAATATTATGTCTTTTAACTATAGGAAAACAAAAAGGAAAAGCTCATAATTTGTTGCAAATGTTAAGTGATGTGGAAATTTTTCTCTATTTTGGAGGAATGTTACCTTTTTTAGAAGAAATGAATAATTTGGTAAAAGTTTCTAAATGTTAAGTGATGTGGAAATTTTTCTCTATTTTGGAGGAATATTACCTTTCTTAGAAGAAATGAATAATTTGGTAAAAGTTTCTCACTCAAGGGATATTTATGTAATGGAATATGCAGTAGCAAGAAAAATGACTTGTTTGCACTTAGAAACTTTGTGTTTTTGAGACATCAAGTTTTGATTTGCAAGAATTTGTCGAGTCGGAGTCATTGCTACAAGTTGGTGTAGAAGATAGTTTTTTGCAATACAATAAAAAAGGTTGGTTGTGCATATTTGTGAAAGACAAGCAGTTTTCTTTTTATGTATCGCAAAAAATTCAAGGAGTATGCATTAGGAAAAGAGTTAATCAAGCATTCTTTCCTATCCTAGTGGATAGTATAAAATAAGGTTTAAGATCCATATGTAATAAATTGACTTCCGAGATCAGAGGGAGATTTCCTCGAGATGAGCTCTATAGTTCATCTTTTATATTGGAATCGTGCAAGAGCTTATTGACAAATGACTTTAAAAGCAAGTTCCAAATATTTTCGAATCATTTTGGGAAGAATGCATATTTAAGAGAAGATTATAGAAGAAATCATAAATCTAAATCCTCTAAAAAAGAATATTGGATATTTGGACAAAGGATATGGGAGCAACTTGACTTCATCAAAGATCCTTAAATCTAGGCACAATGAAAAATCTATGGAAAAAGCTCGATATATCTACATTCTTGAAGGAATCTATATCAGAGTATTTGAAAGTTCAAATTTGTGTCTAACAATGATTTTTGGATCCGTTGAAGATGAAAGTCTATGGAATAACATAACTTTCATAAGAAATACTATGAGCAATAGATTGAATAAAAACTTAAATACAATGTCTTAGATTATTTGTTTTAAAAAATGACCTTGAAACTTTCTCTTTCGAAGAAGCTTATACCATATGGAAAAGTCAATGCCAACGAAGAAGTGAATGTGTAATATAACATGAGAGGAAACATACGGAGGATGTTGAACCTTCTAATATTTTTCAATTCGATTGATTAGAAAAAGGTATCTTTTTTATTTTTTTATTTTTTTATTTTTTGAATATTATGGTGAACTATAATTTACACTAACATTTCTTATTGTTTTGACAGGTTCCGAATATATCGAGGACTTCGATATTTGCCTAATTTTGTTTTTTATTTTATTAAATATATGAAATGATGAGATTTAATGGCTCCTAGTATTCAATGTTCATGCCTATTTATGTACGTATGTATGTGTGCACTCATGCATGTGCCATGCTTGCATGTGTCATGCTTCAATGTGTCATGCTTGCATATGTGCATGAAGAAGGTAAACACCTCTGATTATGAGGGGGACAACATATCAATAGACCGGAGCCCCTTGATATAACAATCCCACACTTGCCTATACTTGTCCACACACGCATATGCATTTTGTCTCAATTTATTTTGACATATACATACCTGTCCATACCTGTCTCGATTTATTTTGGCATATACATACCTAGCTCCTGCATACACCTACATACATACTTCTACACACATCTGGAAACAACATTAGACCAAATTTTGGATCAGAGATAGGTCCTAAATTCCAATATGTTCAATGTGCAAGCCTTGAAATCCTCTAAAAGGATTGTTCAATGTACACACATACATGAATACAAACATAATATTTACATGCAAGTATCACATATACATTCAAATTTAAAACATACACATATACATACATATATACATGTAGGAATACAAATATACAAACATATACATATGCAAGAATCACACATGGACACATATATACATACACACATACATATTACATGCATACATGCAAGAATACAAGAATACAAGCATACACACATGCAAGAATCACATATGCAAGCATCACAGATGCACACACACACACACACACACACACACATATATATATATATATATATATATATATATATATATATATATATATATATATATATATATATATATATATATATACACACACACACACACACACACACACACACACACACACACACACACACACACACACACACACACACACACACATATATATATGTGTGTGTGTATGTGTGTATGTATGTATGTATGTATGTATCAAAGTCACATGGGGACGCGTCCCCAGGTCCTAGGGACGCCGTCCCCTAAAGCCAAAATATGGGAACGCCTAACCGAGACGGTTGGCGTCCCCTGTCAACTTTGTGTAACAACAGAACGTCCCGGGGACGCGTTCCGGGGACGGATTCATGTGATGGAGCAGTTTGGGGACGGCAATCCGAGACGGCTGGGGTTGTGGGGACTGTTTTTTGGCCAAAAAATGTCAATTTTTTTCCCTTCTCTCTTGGAGTTTTTAGAGCCAACTTTAGGGGGTCTATAGAACCATATTGGTAAAGCCAACCATAAATAGAGGCCATTGCTCCAATGCTCCCTCAAAACACAAGCTTATCTTCAGTTTGAAGTTTTTCTCCTTGGATCTCATATGTATGGAGGTTTGAGCTAACGTCAACCTTGCATTTTCAGCAACCCTCTTCACCCTCTTAGCCCTTTCTTTACCTTTCTTCTCTTCTCTCCATAGTTATTACATTTATGTTGTAGTCTCTAGATTTTCTGATTCTTCTTTTTAGAATCTACAATGGTTCTTTTTGTGGATCCATAGTATGATGTAACATCTTTTTGCTCGTATGATAATGCCATATCATATATGTCACATGATCATTGAGTCTTAGTTTTTTTATGTATATTATATGTTTATAAATTATAATATATATGATGATGACAATGATGTAGAATCTTTTTTGTTAATGATAAATATATATGGAAACTCTGAATGTTCAAATTTCAACATGCTTCATGTATGTTTCTACTTGAAAAACACATTTTCTTACAATTTTGTTGTTATGGGTCATTCCATATGTAACCACATTAATTGTACAATAGTTCCATTTGAAAATTTCTTAAAAAATCAATATTTCTCTAGTGTCGTCCCGGGGACACCACCGTCCCCGGGACCCGTCCCCTGGTGACTTTGGTATGTATGTATGTAATGTATGTAATGTATGTATGTATATATATATATATATATATATATATATATATATATATATATATATATATATATATATATATATATATATATATATATATATATATATATATATATATATATATATATATATATATATATATATATATATATACACACATACACATACACACACACATACACATACATATTACATACATACATGCAAGAATACAAGAATAGGAACATACACACATGCAAAAATACAAGAATAGAAACATAGACACATACATGAGTGCACGTATACATAGATACATAAATAGGCATGAACATTGAATACAAAGAGCGCCATTGAATCTCATCGTTTCAGATACATAATAAAAAATAAAAAACAAAAATAAGCAAATATTGAAGTACTTATTATATTCGAAATTTGTCAAAACAATAAGAAACATTAGTATAAATCATACTTCACTATAATATTTAAAAAAACAATTAAATAAAAAAGATACCTTTTTGTAATCAGTCGATTTAAAAATATTAGAAAGCTCAACATCCTTCATGTGTTTCCTCTCATATATACTATATATTCACTTCTTCGTTGGCATTGACTTTTTCATATGGCATAAACGTCTTCGAAAGGAAAGTTTTAAGGTCACTCTTAGAAACAAACAACTTAAGACATGTATCCAAGTTTTTATTTAATCTATCTTTGTAGCATTTCTTATGAAAGTTGAGATATTCTATAGACGTTCATCTTCAATGGATCCAAGAATCATTATTACACACAAATTTGCTACTTTAAAATACTTCGTCATAGATTCCTTCAAGAATGTAGATATATGGAGTTTTTTCCATAGCTTTGTCATTGTGCCTAGATTTGAAGGATCTTCGATGAAGTGGAAATTGCTCCCACATCATTTGTCCAAATATTTCATATTGTTTTTTTAGAAGATTTGGATTTATAATTCCTTCTAGAATCTTATCTTCTTAATATGCATTCTTCCCAAAATGATCGGATATTATTGGGACTTTGCTTTTAAAGTCATTTATTAGTAAGCTCTTGTCTTTTGCATGATTCCAATATAAAGGATAAACAATGGCCATAGCTTCTAAAAGATCATCTCGAGAAAATCTTTCTCTTGATTTTGGAAGTCAATTTATTACATATGGATCTTAAACCTTGTTTTACACTATCCACTAGGATAGGAAAGAATGCTTGATTAACTTTTTTTCCTAATTCATACTCCTTGACTTTGTCATGATACACAAAGAAGAATCTGCGTGTCTTTCGCAAATATGCACAACCAACCTTTTTTATTGTATTGCAAAAAACTATCTTCTATACCAACTTGTAGCAATGACTCCCTCTTGATAAATTCTTGCAATTCAAAACCTTTTGTCTCATAATACAAAGTTTCTAAGCACGTACAAGTCATTTTTCTTGCTACTGCATATTCTATTACATAAATATCCTTTTGTTGAGAAACTTTTATCAAATTATTCATTTCTCTTAACAACGATAACAATCCTCCAAGATAGAGAAGAGTTTCCACATCATTTAACATTTGCCACAAATTATGAGCTTTTCCTTTTCGTTCTCCTTTACCTAAAGACATAATATTGACCACACCGATGACTGATTTATATTCTTCAAAAAAACATCCTATAGATCCAATAAGTGAAATCCATATGGTGTCAATATTTTTTTTATATTTTCTTCCCTTACTTATCCCATTAGAAAAGCATTTAAACTCTTTATTATGCTTAGGACTTTTTAAAAAGAAAGCATATGCATGGTGTACAAGATCTTCAACTTTTTATACAAAAACAAATTCTGGCACGATTTTAGAACCCAAATTTATACGGTGAGATATACAATGTATACCTTAAGCATATGGTGTATAGTTATGTTGTAATTGAACACACAATCCATTTCTAAGCCAATGCATAACTGAGCATCCATCAATACCAATGCATACTATCTTTTGATTAATATCACAAATTGATGACGTTAGTGGGAATATCATAGTATTGAGTCGATACTATGCATAACGGAGGTAATGACGTTAGTGGGAATGTCATAGTATTGAGTCGATACTGTGCATAATAGAGCTGATATGCTATATAGTCTTGCGGTTGACTACCATGAGCTTATAGTTGCAATTTCATTTGAGGGTGAATTTAGGGTTTACCTAGATTCATTTTGGTATATAATATCACAAATTGACATCCCTCCAATATTTGAAATGGAATTTAAAATAAGTTGCATCAAAGAATATGAAGTTGCACTTCCCTTTAGTTACAAAGCATTAATAAATTTGGCTTTTCTTACACAGTTCTCCACAATATATGCATGGATACATACCCAAGAAGTGCAATCCTTTGTTGTAACTTCCTCAAGGGAAATACCAATAAAAGTAGCATTCGATAAAGTTTTCTTCAAGTTAGATTTGATTACCTCTCCCATTGCTTCTGCAAATTGCCATCTTGAAGATTTCGTCCAATACTCTGTTGAAAAACTTTGAATTCGTAATCCAATAAAATTCAATGGAACACTCCACTTAGGATAATCGGACATTGGTTTTTCGATAGATAAGATATGTAGCACAATTGAAAATTGCATTAATATGCTTTCAGTATCTGATTTGAGCTCTCTCTCAATGACATTCGAGCCTTCAATCCCTTCTTTAAGTGAATAAAAATCAGAAAAAGATTTTCTCTTAGGTTTCGAATCCGTAATAACCTTTCCTTTTCCCTTTCATTGCTTCTTGATGATTCCTGAATATATGACAGACATGAACATGCCCATGAGAGAAACATAAAAATCTTCAAACACTAATTCTATATCTTTCTATAGATGAAATATATATAGATCCGTTTTGATATATACACATAAAAACCCTAACTCTACTACACATGCTCGAGACCTATCACATATATATAAGTCCTAATCCTACTACATATATTGATGCACTAAACCTATTACATATACAAATCCACATATATATGAATACTAAACCTACTACATATATAGATCCATTTTGATATATTCACATAAAAACCCTAACTCTACTACCCACATGCCATAGACCTTCCACTTATATATGAACACTAAACCTACTCCATATACAGATCCATTTTGATATATTCACATAAAAACCC
>CM035437.1:23163333-23223333 GCA_020310875.1 Ceratopteris richardii | reverse complement strand
ATGCATGTGAATGATAATATGCATTTGATCTAGACAATCAAACTTACATTCAGCTAAGGTTTGACCTAATAAAGACAAATAGAGCCTAGAAAAAAAAGTTCAATAGAATAAATACATCAAGAAGAGATTCTATTGAGGTTTTAAAACAAAGTACTGTAATAAATGTGTCCATGTCATCGCATAATGCTTATAAGTCATACAAACCAGAGTGAATCGCTTGAATTAGAAGACATCACTTTATCAAATTCCTTGTCACTAGCAAACACGCTAATGATTACCACAGTGAACAACTTGCAAACAATTGTCAATGTGGATGATAGATAAATTATGTATAGAAGTCATTCATTATCATAACATCATGTTTCTTGAGAGAATAACATATCTATGATGGATCTACCATTCAAATAAGGGGAAAAAAAATAAGCCTCTACTAATTTGTGCGACATCAAATGTTTTTTTTTTGGTCGGAGGGAGGGCCGGGGGGGGGGGGGGGGGGGAGGGAGGGCCCCGGGGGGGGGGGGGGGGGGGGGGGGGGGGGGAGGGAGGGAGGGAGGGACAAATGTACAAACGTGGGCTGTAAAGTGAGGAAGCATGTTGAGAGATCATCTAAAGACTCAACGGCTGTTATAACCACCTATGAGGCAAAGCACAATCATGATGTAAACCCACAGGTATAAGCACTCATAATTCTATGAGTGCAACTTCAAGTTCCCATCCTGCTGGACCTGCCAGAGATAATAATCTAATTATGCCTGCTGGTTTTCTTCAAGAACAATATTTAGGTAAAAATCAATCATTAGTCATGGAAGCAGGGTTTGAAGGTCAGGATATATGGAATCCAGATTCTTTCACTGAAAGAGGTGCAGAGCAGTTTAGGGCTAATGTTGTGGGCTCAGATCAAGGTGTGTATGGCAATCAAGAGTGATCTCTACTACTAGGGCAATGGGGTTAGTCCCAAAAGAGGAGCCAGTGATGTTGACAAATCCTATTGCAGGTTCTATGCAGCCAACCCTCCAAGATGGGCAGTCTCCTTACTATGTTGCAAACTTTCTTCACTAATGTTCAATATCTGGTTTCAGGAACAACCCGGAACTATGTCCTCAAAAATCTGAGGCTATCCACGATTTCTGAGCCTTGATAAATGCTCCGGGTTATTGAGTAGATGCTGTGAAATATTTTTAGATAGGCTATAACACTTCTCATACCTTAGTTACAATGCATGCTGTATGCTTCATTCTATTCAAAGAATGAAATGGTCAGACATGGCATTGCATCAGAAGCAGTTTTTCTATGGGGTTGTTTCCATGACATGATATACAAAGCCAAAGAGTCCCTGGAAGTGTGTTTGCTTTCATTACAAGTGGTTAACCATTAGTCATCAATGCTTTGACAGCTAAGCAACAGGGGAAAATTATAGCATGCATTGTAGCATAAAACTTAAAAGGGAGTCATCCATGTGAGATAGAGGCTGGTTTCCTGCTCATCTCAGTGCTGGCTTGTTAACTTGAGGTGACTGGATACAGTTTAGAGATCGCTATACAAATAGGAATCCAAGTGATGTATGGAGTGTGCCATATCTTTTGGAGGTTGCTCATCTTGAAGGCAGCTATTTTAGTATTGTGCAATGAACCCACTGTCTGGAACTGTACATAAGTCATTACTAGTGGTAAATCTCTGCAACAAGAAAGTGCAGTATCAGTTGACAATGGGGTGAATGCCTAGCAATGCCCAGATTTCTGGTTAACAAGTTAAAGATTTGAAGATGATATCTAATCTGAATTTTGGCATGTACTCCAATGTGTGTGTTTTGTCAGACAAAGTTTAATGGTACTTCTAAGTTCTGCATGAGTACCTTAAATTAGTGCCTGTACACTAGCAATAACGCATGTTTCCTTCTTCCCTTTCTATCACACGTCTGTGTTTGTAGATACGACCCATCCTATCTCTCTAATTTCTGTCACCTATATTTAGATCAGAGGAAAATTAATACCTGCAGCCACAATCATCCTTTGAATGCCTTGGAGATGAAAATATAACCATTGTTCCAGCCCAATAGATTGCAAGAGATGTTAATCTCAAGAACTGAAGGCTCAAGAAAAATTAAAATGGCGCTGAATACCGGGCCTACCAAGCGACAGCGTGCAACTATAGAAAAAGAGAAATATTCGAATCGTTCACTGGCTACCATATCTATGAGGGTACTCTATCTCTCTCTCACACCTTGAACTTAACTGTGTGTACGGGTAGAACTCTGCTCAACACGGATCTCGTAGAAGTTCTTGCGAAATGAAGTGCATTTACAGGCCAAAGTCATAGAAGAATGGCGAAATGAAGCTCCACAATAATGCGAAAAAAATCGTTCTCTAGGCAAAAATGGACAAGAACGATTTAGGGTTTGATGTATTATTTTGGCCTATTTTTATATATTTGGAATTCACTAAGTATAGCACAAAAACTCTCAAATTCATGTAAATTCGTCTTTGGGCAGGTATGTATATGATTTGGTTGATATGCATGCCATGTATGTGCAAGTATGTGCAAGTATGTATATGTGCAGGTGGCATATGCTTTGATTGATATGTATGCAAGGTGTGTGCAAATGTGGGCAGATATGCACAGGTTGTATATGCACATGTATGTAGATTCTTTGAATGATATGTATTAGGTATGCATATGCACATGTATGTATATGCATAGGGCATTGGCAATTACAATGTATATGTAGGTGAGGAAGGTATGTGCAGGTATGTTATGTATATGCTTTGACTGATATGTATGACGATGTACGTGTGGGCAATTATGGGCAGCTATGTATATGCACATGTATGTATATGCTTGACTTCTTGGTATAGGCATGTATAATGTATCTACTTTGATCCATATGTATGACAATGCATGTGTGTACATGTATGGGCAGGTATGTATATGCTTTGATTGATATGTATGCCAGGTATGTGCAAGTTCACTTCACCTTGCTAACCCTTGTTGCCTTTGTTGCCAAGTTCACTTCACCTTGCTAACCTGTGGGATTGTTATGTCAAGTGGCTCTTCATCAATTGTTTACTCTCAAAGAATTGTTGTCTTCTGCTGGTTGTTATGTGTAGGTATGTATATGCTTTGTATACGGGTAGGTATGTATATGCTTTGATTGACATGTATGTCAGGTATGTGCAAGTATGTATATATATGCATTTCATGTCGTCGTGAATTTTGGGCAGGTATGTATATGTTTTAATCCTGTTGGAGATATCACAAGTGGAGCTTGAAACCACAATCCTAAGCTCCAACAGCCTCTTGGTCCTGCTAAGTTGTCCTTCACTTTACCGATGCAATCATCAGGAGACGGTCCACATTCTGAGGAGCCCCAAATAGCATCTCCATCGCAGGCCTCTTATTGTTCTTTCTTCGCACGCCTCTTAGTGGATTACTGTTCTTCTGCCTATTCTCTCCTCAGGTCTGTGGTTCATAAGGCTAATGATATAAAACATTTTTTTGCTTGTCTGCTCATCAAGATTAGCCTTGATTCCTCTGATTACAGCCGTGAAGCTACTGATTGGTATTGTTGGTTAACTTTTAATCTAGATGTACCTCTTCCTGATGAAGTTGTCAACTCTGATTCAACTTTTGGTGGTCTGTTTGGAAACCTTTGCATTCTAACTGCTTCCTTTGCTGGAGGCTTTTTTAATTATAATGCTTGTTTTTGCCGTTGTTCTGTCACTTCAGTTTGCTGCAATGAGTGGCCTTTTCAGAAGGTTTGGCTTGTCCTGAGATCATTTACAGGTGTGGAGCTGAAAGGACAATGTGGGAGGTAGTTATATCAATGAATCCTAAAGTGGCATGGCAGAAGGCCCTGACTTGATGCTGTGTGTAGCATGCTATACTATTTTATGAAGAAGTCTGTGAGGTGTCACTGAGTCTCTACCTCTACCCAGGGGGATGTTTGGATCTCCTGATTTCAGACACCCGATCTATTAGCGTGCTCATGATATGGATCAGATCTGGGCTCTACGGTGATATGTCTACCTGGTTGCTCCATGATCATTGGCTTGAAGAAGTCTATGAGGTGTCACTGAGTCTCTGACACTGGTCACCTCAGCATGGTTATCTCTATATCTCCATAAGCTTGAGCAGAAACAACCCAAACCATATCTGGTCCTCATATCTCATAAACCTGGTGAGAGTTCTTTGGCTTTGTATGGCAGAGATGACATACATTTGCATCAGCTGGAATCCTTCTGTATCTGGCAGTCTCAATCTTTAGCTGATGTGAGCACGGAGGATGTACACATCTGGCATGTGGCACATTGCACTCCATGAGATAAATGCAACATCCATATGGCTTGGTCTAGCCACAAACCTATCCTGTATGAGTTGGAGAAGATGTTCTCTGTAGAAGGCCATCTTTGTACCCAACTCCTTAGTCAGCTGTATACATGTTCTAGTGTCCAGTTGAGCTAGGTCTGGCCATCTGAGTCTCATGATCTCTATCCATATAAGAGCAAGAGAGGGCATGTCTAGAGAACTGTTGGAACTATTGTGTATGGTTGTATAGCAGGAGATCTATTAAAACATTTGAAAGTAAGTTGAGGATTTTATGTTTTGTTTCTATTGGTTTATATTGTTGTTTATTTTTTTCGATTGAAGAGAGAGTATTGTTTCTTCTTCTTTCTCTTTTCTTTATTTTTCCTGCAGTCACGTATTTTACATAACAATACAATTGTATTTTTTCAATGTATATGCTTTTAATGACAGGTTATAACTTATGGTGGAGATGTCTTGTGTCTTCAACCAACACCAAAAGATCATCCTTGGTGTAGCATGCTCTATCATGCAATGGCAGCACATGTCGGGTACAACAGTTAATGACTAGGTATGCTGGTATATTGGCACACAACATTTCTCTGCAAATAAAATACCTCCTATATTTCTTTGCAAAGAAAATACTTCATCTGATGCCATCAGTCTGACCTATAATCCGTATGCAGTAGAGCACATTATATGCAGATATACTGTTCAGCAAGTTTTCAGACATGTCATGAGCTTGACTTAAGACATATTGGACAAAGTTTTCAGACATGTCATGAGCTTGACTTAAGAATATGATATAGGTTGTTTAGCATGACTTTTCATATAAACTTACAATATTTAGGCATGATTTTTTCTCCCCCAATTCTTGTTCACATAGGAATAGCACATGGCCATGCATCCAATGACATTGTCATGTTTTGTTGAGTCATATATATATATATATATATATATATATATATATATATATATATATATATATATATATATATATATATATATATATATATATATATATATATATATATATATATATATAATTATCACAAAAATATTTAGTTTTAAGGGAAGTTATCACAGAAATTGTTTCCCTTTGATCGTGATGGGCAAATGGCCTCGTCTTCTTCGATTTCTTCTGATGCTCAATGCGATGTAGTTGGCGATTATCGAGCAGTTCTGAAGGCCTTTAATGGTGTCCTGATCCATTTCTTCTATCGCTGAAATGCTTTGCTTTTACACAAGTAACGTACATGCTGACAGTGAAATTCCGTTGCTCCTTATGAACTCCGTGCCCTTTACTGTCATGGAGCGGTCATCAATAGTCGAGCTACTTTCAGCCTTGATTGCTCTCGTCAACGAACTCTCAGTGATGCCCACTAGAAGAGCAGCTCAGTGCAGCGCCATGAATATCATACAGTCTACTGCAATTCCTCGGAAGGGTAGAGAAATTCGCGAAGTATGCGTGAGGGAATTAGGGGGTAAGAGGAGGAGCATGAAGATGGAATATGAATAATCGGTTAAACTTTTCATGAGGGCGAAAAGGAGGTTTAATGGAGAAAGGAGGGAGTGAAGGAATGTTGAGGCAAGAAGGAATTGGTAATGGAAGAAGTAGAGATATAGAAAGCAAGAAGGTGGAGAGAAGTCAAACAATTCTATGGGGATGGAAAAGAAGAAGGAAGAAGACTAAATAAGGGAAGAGGAATGTGGGACAATGGACAAGAAAAACAAGAAAGAAAAAAGATGAATGAGTGAAAAGAAGGTAAAAACAATCGACAAGTAAAGATGGAACAACTATGATATAGTGAGATTAGAGGTGCAGTAGAAGAGAAGGGCGGGAAGAGCACAAGGAGACGAAAAAAGAAAGGACCTAAGATGAAGTGCTGAGAGGAAAAAGAAAAATGAAGCAAAAGGAGAGAAGAGTAAATAATATTATTTGAAAAAAAGGAAGAAGTGTAAATAATATTATTGAGACTCAATGAACGATGAATACTTTGTTGAAGTGCAATACTATCTTGCACGTGCAAGATGAAATGGATTGGGAAGAAGTGGAGAAGTAGAAAAGGGAGGAAAGAACCAAACGTTTTTTTTTTTAAGAAGGGAAGGGAAAGTTATAGAAAACTAGAAGGGAAACTAGTCCAAAGAGAAAAGGATTGGAGGTAAGATTAGAGATAGGGGAATGGATCTAAGATTAAGGGATGTTAACAAAAAATTAAGGAAGGATATGATAAGAAAGGAGAACTAATAAAAAGTAAGTGAGATGATGGATGAAGGGGATGATGGAGGGAAGTCTGCTCTTAATTTTCCAGATCCATTTTCCATCAAAATTCTCACAAAGTGTGCCTCCATGTACAAGGGTTTTCACTTGCCATAATCCTAAAATTTCCAATATGTGCAATGTACCTTGTACACCATTTTAGAAGAACTTCAAAGGTAAAAAGAAAAAGAATATAAAGGGAAGGAAATGAAAACAAAAATAATCTCAGGGTGATGAGAATCCAAACTCTTCTTAAAAATGCAAAATTCTACTCTTAATATCTAATCATACCACTAGAGGTAAGATCAAAACTTGAAAATGAGACTTCTTGCAATGAACTAAAAAGTTTGAATAAACAAGCAACAATTAAAATACACACTAGGTGACTTACCTTCATGCTTCATGATCCATCATGCAAGTTACCTAGGCGTGGCTGTCACTCTCCCTAATAGTGGTGCCAAAAAGTGTTGATGTGTAGTACATGGTGCACTTATACACCTTTAATTTATCAAGGGGATTTCTCTCATATATAAATATCTCCTACATATAAAGTTTGTGAAAAAGAATTGTAAAATGTTATGCGATGCTAGTTTCACTACAATGATGTTTGGAAGGGTGTTATAAAGTACATGAATGTCTGATTGGTTTAGAGGGATATGAAATTAGACATCAATTAGTCAATCATGGGTAGGTCCAATGTCTTCATGAGGGATTTAAGTATAGATTCATGTGGTCTCTAAATCAAATAATGCATTGTGACCTAGTGGTTTAGGTGTTTGAGCCTCTAATGGGAGGTCTTGGGTTCAAGTCTTGTAAGGCATAAGAAGAATAGAGTATATTTTACTCAAACCCAAGCCCAAGTTTTTAGAAGGTTCTAAATCCAAGTAATTGGGACAATTGGAGCACATGTAATTACATGGGCAACACTTGGATGGTTAACATCAATCTACCTTAGTTTGTAGGCCCTTCGAGAGAACTATATATAGAGGCCCTTGGTTGCGAGGGGAGTCATGTGTTTGCTTGCTAGTGTTTATAATCTTCTACTTCATCACATTGGTATTAGAGCCATAGAGGATATTCAATAGAGACCTTGGATGTCAATTACTTGTCTATGAGATGAAATTGATGTCGTTCCATTTACTTCATACATTCACATAATTTTTCTTCATGAGAGTTGATATCTACAACCTCCTCGGATGTGTTTATCTCTCCCTCCCAAGACATTTTGCATGGGTTTATCTCTACCACCCAAGGAATTTCTCTTTTGACTTTGGTAGCAAAAGAATATGACATCTTCAATCGATTCATGTGAGTAATCTCTCATCCAAAGACTATAGGAAAGTTTTGAACCCATACCATCAAAGATGAAGGCGATCAAGCTATCCAAGAAGGCATCCACCATTGGTGTCCTCATTTTATCATTTAGATTTTGTTAATCTTGCATGTGAAGATCAATTTTGCAAAGAACGTGTGAGTAAAGTGCAAATAGGGGCTCAAAACCACCACATCTCTAATACGCTACCCACAATAGTGTGGCTCAACCATGAGAGTCCATATGGCTCAAATTTATCTTATTCTTGATTCCACCTACAATAGACATTATGAGGAACATTTTGGGAAGCATAAAGTATGGTAATTAACTCTCTACAGAATTTGGACCAATGTCATTGGTGTTGGAGGAAGATTCAACATCCCTATGCAGCTTTGGAAGGTTTTATGCCCTCATCGGTTGTTTTCCACTATGACCCTGAGTCACAATTTTTTCTCTATTGCAAAATTTAGATGCAAACAAATAATGAAACTTTCCAAAACCAAATTAGACACTCTCAACTATCCATATCACTTTTAAAAACTTGATTTGGATACTGCAATAGGGAGAAGCAACCTCTGCAAGTTAGACTAGCTATCGATACTATTGTCTGCCTATGTGCAGAGACACACCTTCACTATTTACAACCTCACTCAGAGATCACTAGAAGTATAGTCACGAAATTTACACCACATTTTTAGAGCTCTATGACCAATCAAATGCAAGTAAAATCACTTGAAATGGATACCGCAAGAAGAAGTTATAGCCAAAACAAAATAGTGTTGAAAACTAGCTCACTCCTTAGAGAGGTAGTGAGCAATGGGTAACTACAGAGAAGTATAAGCTAACACAATGACTAACTAAGCAAGGGAGCTGCATGTAGCAACTTTCTTACACTTGATACTAACTTTTGGAAGACAGAAGAGGTCATGGTCATCATTCACAACTTGGATTCATACATATATAGGATCTCAAAAAAAGTGCTTCTACAATTTGTAAGGATCTCTCAATCAACCTCTTTAACATTTTTGGTAAGCTATGATTTAGGAAAGCGGTTGAGACTTTTTGATAGCTAAACTTTGTGATATAAATCCTCTAAATAATATGTCCACTTGTCACCCATGCCTTTGAGACTTTAGCTATGATTTAGGAAAATATTCGGAACACCTACACACTAGACTACAAGACTGCCAGACTACTGGACCGCCAGACCACCTGACTACCAGACTATCGGACTGCCAAAAATATTTTTAATCATGTTTAAGGATTTATTTTTAACACTCCCCCTCAAGCCTTGAACTTAAATCTACCATGCCAATACTTCTTTTGAATTTCATTAGCTTCGTTTCTTTCAATCCTTTTGTAAACATATGCGCAAATTGATCTTTGGTACTTACATCCTCCACCTTGACCTACCTTGCAATCACCTTTTCTCTGATGAAGTGGTAATGTACTTCAATGTGCTTGAACCTAGCATGGAGAACTGGATTCAAAGCTAGGTGTACATTTTTCTTGTTGTCGCACATGATTGGAATCTATTGCACCTGCAAGTTCAAGTCTTTAAAGAGCTTCTGCAGCCACATAAGCTCACATGTGACAAGGATAAGGATCTATATTCAGCTTTTGTGGAAGATTGGGATATTTTTGGCTGCTTCTTGGAGCTTCACGAGATAGTCTTGCTTCCAATCATGATCACATAGCACTTGTATTTCTCTTGTGTGAATGAGGTCCAATGGAAATATGTTCTTTTGTGTGCTCTTCTTGAATGAAAGTCTTGCTTGCTTCCCGAATCGACATGCTTCACACAAGTGTTGCATACTTTGAGAGTGGAAATTTAGAAGACCACTTACCACACCTCTCCTTTGCATATCCTTCAACTTTTAAAGGTTTATGCGGCCGATCCTCTTTTGCCACAAATCCACTTGACCTATTTGCTCATTGGCAAATGTCAAATAGACCATATGTG
Source organism: Ceratopteris richardii (assembly GCA_020310875.1). Classification (NCBI taxonomy): domain Eukaryota; kingdom Viridiplantae; phylum Streptophyta; class Polypodiopsida; order Polypodiales; family Pteridaceae; genus Ceratopteris; species Ceratopteris richardii. The sequence continues at coordinate 23,213,499 of CM035437.1, read as the reverse complement.
ATGAGGGTGGTTTTACGTCCATGGTGAATAGCCTTCCTTCCTTCTTTCCTTTAGCTACCAGCTTGTAGCCTTGCTTTGAATCTTTCATAAAACATCCTTTGTTGTTGAACTTGACTACATACCCTGTTTCAACCATCTGTCCAGTCGATACTAAATTCTTTGTGATTGTGGGTACATGTAACACATCTTCAAGACACTTTAAATTCTGATTTTCATCCCAAGGAACATCACCTATGTGTTTGATCGTATACTTGGTGTCATCCCTTGTTTCTACACGCCCTTGTGTGCTTGGTTCATGCAAATTACAAAACTATTTCCATATTGCAACTCATGTGATTTGAACATCCACAATCAATGTATCATGTGGTGTCTATGCCTTCTCTTTTACCATTTGTTTGCATCATGGCTAAGATATTATCATTCTCTGATGTATTTGAAGTATTCATATAGTTACCTTGATTCTTTTGTAGCCACCTTGGCTATCCTTTGAGTAATAGTCCCTTGCAAAGTGGCCTGGCTTGCCATAGTTGTAGCATTCCTTTGTGTAGTCCCGTCCTTGATATTGACCTCCTCTTCCTCTAACTCTTTCTCTCCCCCTTGATCCATAACTTTGATTCACATCGTCTTGATCATTGCTTTTTCTTCCTCTACCTTTGCCTTGTCCATTGTGTCCACCTCTCTTTCCATCCCCTTTACTTGCATAAAATACTTGGGATTCATTGCCCTTTGAATGACCTCCATTGAGGTTACTTTCATGAATCACCATGAGTGTGAATAATTTCTCAAAACCTAGTAATGAATCCCTCACATATATTGAAGTAGTGAATGGCATCCATTTTTCATCATCCCTCAGCCCCTTTAGTGTATGAGTTACTAAATCATCATCATTGATGGAGTTGCCTATTGATCCTAAGGCATCTGCAATCCCTTTTACTTTGAGGATATAATCATTGATGTTAGTATTTGAAGCCTTCCTTAAGTTGTTCAACTCATTCCTGAGCTGAATCTTTCATGCCTTCATGGAGGTGGAGTAAAATCTCTCCAAAGCATCCCACATCTTCTTGGATGAGTCCAAGTCTTGGATATGACCAATCATGCTATTACTAATGTGTTGAGATAAGATGAATATAACTCTCCTATCTCTTTCAATCCATGGTACTCTCTACATGGTATCAAAGCACTAGGTGGAGATATTGGCGGTGCATTTGGTGGTGATTTCAATGGTGGTGGTGCTTGAGTTTGCTGGTGTTGCTCTCCAGTCATTTGGGGAAGCATTCTACCATCATTCTACTCTTGGGGGGTTTATTTTGCCCATTTTCCCACCCTCCCACCCATTTTCTTCATCACTTTGTCCCCCCTTTACCCTCATTTTCCCTCCCTCCCACCCTCTTTGTGGCATTATTAAGAGTAATCTTTGAGTGGAGTTTCTAATTGATCTCAAGTTGTTTGAAGTGTTTATAAACACTGTTGGGGAGATATTCTTAGTGTTTATGGTGCATTCCCTACTCTATACTATGTACATACACTTATCCCTTGGAATGTTTTTTTCTGTAACCTCTATCCATCGTCAATAACACTTCGCCATCTGTTCTTCTTTAAGTGACCTGTAAAACTTTGTTCTATGCATGCACATAGATCCTTTACATTTTTTAAACACATCACACATTGAACACATCACACATTGTCAGAAAACTTGGCTCAAACTCTCTCCATATGTCATAACACAACAAAGGCCTATGGGATTGTTGAGCCACAGATGACTTGCATCGGTTTTGGTGCATGGGAAGTCCCATCCTCATCTGCATTTTAGACAACCTCGGTCTTCCACGACCAGAGGTCGCCCCAATGCAAGTTGGGCTAAACGACTTCTCTCTACGATCTCAATAAGAGAGAATGACCACAGAGAGAGAGAGAGAGTGAGAGAGAGAGAGGATCTTTCAGTTCTACAATAGGACAAATCATCGCTACATCTATAAACAAATCATCACCACTCGGGGAAGGCTTGAGAGGCCTCTTCAATGCTTCATTAATGCATATCTAACAGATTGTCTCAGTAAAGTGAGCTTGCTACTCAAAGTCCATGACTACGTCATCACTGATCTAGGGAAGATGCCATGTTGAAGGAGAAGTTCAAAATTGGGATGAATCGCCATCTATAACGAGCCAAAGTTATCAATGATTGATGCAAGGAGCACACTTGTCGCGTATTGTGCTTGAGCGGCTAACTGAAAGAGAGAATTTTCTCGATACTAAAGCTTGTAGGTGTGATGTTTCTCTGATGCAATCTTCTAAGAGCCTTCAGAAGTTCAGCTCTTCTACCATTCCTTGTTTGTCACATAGAGAGAGAGGGGCGGGGGGGACAAAATTCTCGGGTTCTCTGCACAATTTTGGCTTCAGTGCCACTTTTCTCAAAGAAAGAGAGCAAGCGTGAGACTTATGGATTCACCCCCTAGCCTACCTAGGACCACTTAGAGGAGATCACTAATTGACCAAGAGCCATAAGCAATGAAGACAGAGGGCAAGGAGCTTAGATGTTCATAATTCACATACAGAGAGTGCAAGCAGAGACATGGCATTGGTATTCAAATGTTAATGACATCACAAAGTCGGGACCCCCTCCCAACAAAAAAGAAAGATGAATCCAAGAGGAGAAAGGATAAGGCCCCTTCTTGAAAAGAGGGTAAATTACGACAATGATCACCCCGGGGGTCCAGTGGGATGGTAATTGGCATAAACCAATTTTGGTTTGAAGAGCTTGAGAACTCCATTGAAGAGCAGAGCCATTATTGATTGCCGCTTCCTTTGGTGCCCCCTTTCGATTCACGTTAGTTTCTTTGTATGCCCCAAACACGGAGCTAGAGAGACTGGACACCTCGGCCTCCTTGGATTCCCTCCCCTACAACGTACTTATTTGCAGTGACTTCAATATGGTGGAGGACCCTGCGGATAGATGGAACAACAAGGTCCGGGTCATTGATAGTCATGAGAAAGAAACTTGGGGCAAAACCAAACTACACTTGGATCTGGTTGAATTCAAAGACTCAAAAGGCTTTTCATGGTCAAATATCCAAGCGGGTGAGGAGTTGAGGAAAGCTAGACTGGATAGAAGCTAGATTGCTCAGAACATTATTCATCAATGGGGTCGTCCTCCCTCTCGCAATGCACTGATGTGGCCATCTCTGATCACTGCCCGATCATTATCGCTTTCCAACCTCTCATCAAAACCCATAAGGCTCCTTGGTTTCATGCCTGCTCGACTTCCTTCTCTCTCCCCTCTGTCCATCAAGAAATTTCTGAAGTGTGGAAGGAGGTGTTTGCCTCTTACTCGTCCCCAACCAAGGGCTGAAGATGCGCAGTTGAAAAGTTGCAACAGATCTTGATAAGAACCAAGAAGATGCTCCAGTCTGTTCGATGGGCATGTAGCGAAGCTCTATATCATAGACTCTGGAGACTTGAGGAGGAAGTGAACAAAGGAAAAGCTCAATCCCAAAAGGGTCTTCAAAAAATTAGAGCACTGTTGAGATACGAGGAAGAAATCAAAGGAAAAATATTGTAAATATTCTTTAAGGAGTGGTGGGCTGGCAAAGCCAACAAACCCAGCAAAGAGATGTGCAATATCCTTAAAAGGAAACGAAACAGAGAATCGATCCCCCTATTGTTAGACTCAAATGACGATGTATGCAATACAGAAGAAGAAAATTTCAGAATCATTGAAGAGCACTTTACGAGACTTCTGGGGGTCTCGACCCCCCTCTCCCACCATAGATGGGACTGCATGGCGGCCATCTCTAGGGTATCCTCTCATAGGATCCCACACAACCTTTGTTCCCTGCTTGATGCTCCTATCTCAGAAGAAGAAATCATTGAAGTCATTGATGCCCTCCCAACGGGGAAAAGCCCCAGGCCGGACGGACTCACTAATGAGTTCTTTAAGTCCTTCACATTGGTGATTGCTTCTCCTCTTCGTTTGGTCTGGCAAGAGGCACTCGAGTTTGGCGCACTTCTGACTTCTCTCAACAATGGCATCATCAAGTTAATCCACAAAAAAGGGGAAAAGAACAGAATTGAGAACTGGCATCCGATTACGATGCTTCAAACGGGATATAAGATCATTGCCGAAGTCATAGCCAATAGAATTTCCAGCCATCTGAGAGCGTGGTTAAGCGAGGACCAAAAAGGTTTCATAAAAGGAAGGCCAATAGTGGAAGCCATTATAGATATTTGGGAAGGTCTTGACTTCGCGGACGAGTCAAGACAAGATGTGGTTTTCTTCAAGATCGACTTTGACAAAGCTTACGATAGGCTGGAATGGGACTATATTTTGTAGTCACTTAAAGATCTCGGATTCAGTAAAAAATTCACCAAGATGATCTTGACCCTTCTAGAAAATGCGTTGATGCAAATTAATGTTAATGAACAACTATCAAAGGTGATCAAACTAAAAAAATCAATTAGACAAGGGTGCTCGTTGGCTCCCCTTCTCTTTGCTATTGCCACGGAAGGACTTAGCCGGCTAGTGAAACAATAGGTGGACATAGGTAATATCAAAGGCTTTCGATTGCCCTGTGACCATGGCCAAATCACCATGAGACTTTTTGCAGATGATATGAACGCGTTTTTCCACACCGATAGTACTAGCCTGGAGACGTTTTGGAGGTGCCTGGATACTTTCTGTGAAGCCTTTGGATCCAAAATCAACCACTCTAAGATCGCTTTTAGAGCTATTGTCAGGAGCCAACCCAAACTTCTCTTTGATCATGGCTATCAAAACATTCCTCCATACCAAATTTTTTGGCTTCTCGGGATTCCCTTGGGCTTTGGTATCTCGTTGGAGCAGCGATGGAATTGGGTCTTGGCTAGACTTGAAAGTAAGTTAAACTATTGGAGAGGTATGCAAATCAATCTCGCTGGTCGCGCAATGGTTATCAACACGTTCCTCATTTCGTCGACCATTTACTTCCTCTCTTGTTGGAGACTGGAAGAACAAGAGCTATCCAAACTGGAAAGTATTTGCAAAAACTTCCTATGGATGGGGGACCACAATAGGAGGGGGTGCCTAAAATCAAGTGGTCCATCTACACTAGCCAAAGGGAGAGTGGGGGCCTTGGCATTCTGGACATTGGGTGCATGGCTAACAAAGTTGCAGCGAAATGGATGAGTAAGGCATGGTGCGACGGGGAGGCCTCATGGGCCAAGTTGATCTTTAGAAACAAGAATGCATTAACTCTCGTGGGATTCTCGAATAGGAAGAATCTTGACATTCTGAGTCTTTTGTTTTCCCCAATCCCAGTTTTCCCAAAAGGCTCAAATCTTGTGTGCTCCCAATGGAAGAGTTGGAATAAAGTCAAAAGCTTCATAAGAATCAGTGAAGATTGGAAGTGGGCGGTGGGTATCAGACAAAATGAATCTATCTGGTTTCCAATCCATGGCATCTGGAATGTGGAATCTTGGAACATTCAAAACATCAAGAGGCTATGGAATAAAGGCTTCAAAAAATGGAAACATCTCTGGAAACAAGACAGCTTCGAGGATATTGATCCTAGCATCAGCATTACCTATGAAGAATGGAATACCTTACAAAGTAGATGTCTTGCTTGGGACTTCTCTAAAGTTCATCTTCTCATGGGGCACGACCCACTGTGTGCACTTGGTCTTAGATGGCACAATGGTAATTGCCTAACAAAAATCCCGAACATCAAAGAAATCATTGATTATCACGTCAATCTCAACAAGAAGTGGTGCATGTCATGGACACAACTGTGATGGGATATGAAGTTCATGGCTATCTAGCACCCTCTCATAGAAATCAAAAAGTCTGTCCTCTTATGAAAAATTCTTCATTGAGGAATCTGGACCAACCTAAAGGCTAGAAAAATTTTTGGGGTGCCTCCTTGGTGCAAGCGTTGCTATCGGGCCATTGAAGATGTTGCTCACATCTTCTTCACTTGTCCCAACTCCAACAGGCTGTGGCTGATTGTCGGAGTGAAAATTAGACTTCAGAAACATATCAGCTGGAAACTAGCTCTATTAGGAGAAGCGATTGGCTGCTCCATGACTCTCTGGAACGCCATCAGAGGGGAGGTCCTATGGAAGATTTGGTGGGAAAGATGTGCTTACTTTGGTGACTCCCCCAAAGAGTGGTCAATTGAGAAATCCCTGTTCCTCCTTGGCAAAAGAATCGCTAACTGTAAGAAATCCCCCCCAACATTTACACATCATCAAGTGCTCCTTCTGATCAACAACAAGCTTAAACCCAAGTGGGCCCCGCATGAGGGTGATGAGAGGTTGATTAACCTTCTTTGTAATGCCATCTAAAATCTATAAAATCTACCCATGCTTTGTGGGATTCGGGGGGTCTCGTGGGCACTAGTCCCCTTCACTTGTACTTTTCTTTTAATTAATACAAGTCCAAGAGAGTAGGCTAAGGCCGAAATTCGTTTATTTAAAAAAAAAATCATTTGTTTGATACATTGTATGCACTATTGCCTGGTGAGAAAATTGACCCCACAGTGAATAAATTGGCTATTTTTTTTTATGTGTGGTGAGTATCCAAAAGCACTGAATTGGGTCATCATGTCTGCATCCATTTAAATTTTGCTTCTCTATCCTAAGGAAGCTATACCTAAAATTTTTGGTTAGTGCAGGGACCCATTTGTTCTTCAAATTGATATTTCACACCATTCCATATTTGAACTCGTATGCATACCTATCAAGTTTGGATTATGTGCATCTTACCTAATATTATTAACTCATAGGACGACTTAATGTTGTTTGCTTGCGTTTCCTTCATACATTCAAACAGATCATGTGGGACACTTATTCATTAATGCTCTTTTGTTTCCAAACACTCAAGGGGATAATACTCTGATGGTTGGCATTTTGGCCACAGGTGAGAAGGTTTCTTCATAATCAACTCCTTGGGTTTGTGCAAAACCCTTAGCCACAAGTCTAGCTTTGTACGTGCTTATTGATCCATCAAAATTTCTCTTGATCTTGTAGATCCACCTAGATCCAATTACCTTCATAGACTCCTTCTTTGGCACTAGCTCCCAAGTATCATTCTCCTTGAGTGCTTCAATTTCTTCATCCATGGCTTCCTTCCATTCTGCCTTGGTCTTTGCCTCTTCATATGATGATGGATCTTCAAGTGACAAATCTTTTGCAAGATAAATAGAATGCTTAGTAACTAAAGAAGTGTCATACCCATATCTGGTTGGCTTCTTTCTCTCCCTTTGTGATCTTTTGATTGCTTGGTTGGATGATTCAGGTATATCCTCCAACTTCTTCATCTTGACTTTGCCTTTGGATTTCCATGCCTTGAATTCCTCTAGGTTGATGATGTCCTCATCATTTGATTTGATGTCTTCAATCTGGTTTGGCTCCTCCTTGGTGAGGCTTGGAAATTCCTCTTCCAAGTGATAAGGCAATTTTACTTTCCTACATTCACTTTCAAACCAAGAATCATTCTCGTCAAAGAAAACATCTCTACTGACCATAAATCCTTTGTTGGAAGGAATGTAAAACCTATATCCTTTCTGATTCAATTCATACCCTATGAAGATGCACTTCTCTGCCTTAGGGTCTAGCTTACCTCTTATTTGAGAAGGGAAATGCTTATAAGCAATACATCCAAAGATCCTGCAATGATCAAGTGAAGGTCTTCTACCATGCCATGCTTCATATGGGGTCATCCCATCAAGAGATTTTGATGGCAACTATTAAAAAGGTAAGTGGCAGTAGATACACTTTCTGCCCACAAATAATTAGGTAGTTTTTTCTCATTTAGCATTGACCTAGCTGTTTCAACAATTAGTCTATTTCTCCTCTCTGCCACCCCATTTTGCTCAAGGGTATACCTTGTAATTTCTCTCTTGATTCCTCTATCCTGCAAGAATGCATCAAACTCATTTGAGAAGTACTCACCTCCTCCATCTGACCTTAGTGTCTTTAGGCTTCTTCCTATTTGGTTTTCAACAAGTGCAAGATATTTCTTAAAGCAACTGAATACTTCATCTTTGTGCTTCATAAAATATAAGATAGTCTACCTACTGAAGTCATCAATGAAAGATACATAATACCTTGATCCAGAAATTGAGGGATCCTTACTTGGTCCCCATACATCTCTATGGACAAGCTCCAAGTAGTCCTCATGCATGTACTTTCCTTGAGAAGGGTAACCTATGAGATTTTCCAAACTGACAAGGACCACATTTATAGATCATGTGTTGCTTGGATACATTGGGTATCCCAAGCACACATTGATCTCTACAAATTTGCTTTAAGTTTCTCTCACCAATGTGTCCTAATCTCTTATGCCGAATTTCAAGCTCAAACAATGTTTGGTCTTTGTAACTATAAAGTGCAATATTCCATGTATCTTCAAGTTCAAAAGTAAATAATCTACCATTCTTTTGTCCTTTGGCAATTCTCTTGAATCCATGTTGGGGATCCTCCACAAATGCTCAATATTTGTTGGACCTGACGTGCAAACCCTTTTCCACAATTTTTCCAACACTCATCAAATTTTTTATAATTGTAGGTACATATAGAACCTTGCTCAATAGATTTTTCTTCCCTTCAGAGGTTTTAACATTTCCTACCTTGATCATTGAGTGCTTGGTGTCATCAGCTGTTTGTACCTAATGTTTCCCTTAGGTTCCTCAAGGTCAGAGAGAAGAGCTAGATTGCCTACCACATGGTTTGAGCATCCTGAGTCAATGTAGAAGAGATGGTCATCATTCATACCTTGCTTTGAAGTCATATTCATAATCAGAATAGAATCCTCTTGTACCTCTGTATAATTTTTGTAGTCTTTCCTTGATTTGTAACTCCTTGGTAGTTGTTGTTGTAATTTTTGTTGTAGTTGTTATTGTAGCCTTGATGATGGTTGAATCTCTCTCTTGATTGTGTATATCCATCTCTTTGGAAACCTCTACCTCTCTGATTCTTGAAGTTTGTGTAACACGCATCTGTAGTGTGATTTGACAAACCACAAATAATACATGGAGAAGAGTTTAAAGGTCTCCCCCTACCTTGCTTATCTCCTGTGCCCCTACCTCTTGAGTTTCTACCTCTCCCTACATAGTTGGATTGAGAGGTTGTACCTTCATCCTCAATCTTCTTGTTTTTCCCTTTCTCTTTAGACTTGCCTTTATCTGTGTATAAGGCAGAAGAGTTATTAACTCTTGATTAATCTCCATTCTTGTTGAGCTTGGCTTCATGGGTAAAGAGTTGCCCCATGAGTGTGGTAAGATCTGGAATCTACATGTCCATGTACAAGTCCATGGCAGTTGTGAAGCTTTCCCATTTTTCATCTGCCTTAATATGATTGATCACTTGTCTAACAATTTTCTCCTCTTCAACTTCTTCTCCTATGCTTGCCAATTGGTCAGCCACATCCTTGACTTTGGCCACATACTTTGAGATGCCTTGCTTGGGTTGCTTTCTTTGAGTGGTAAACTCAATCCATAATTGGTTCTTCCTAATAACCATGAAAATCTATTGCCACTAAGCTACACTATTTTGGTGTCTAAAGAAGGGGAAAGACTAAGTTTAACATTATCTTGAACATGTTTTGGTCCCCCAAAGCTTCATTCTTTGCTTTCAAAGCCTATTTCTGTTTTTGGGGTGATTTTTCGAGCCATTCTGGAGTACTTTCATGCATACTCTCTTCACACAGGTTCAAGAACACCAAGAAGAGTGTTTTTTGTACTTCTCCGAAAATAAGTATTCACCTTTGGGGCTGTGTTTTTAGCCACACTTGTAAAACTACACGAAATGTTTTTAGTTGTGGTGGGAGTAGCCATTGCAAATTTATGAAGGTTTTTGAACCTAAACAACAGAGTTGACAGACATTTGTAGGTGTTGTTGGCTAGTTTTTGGGTTGTGCATTTAGACTTTCAGTGTCATTTTACTGCATATATTGAGCACATATACACTATATATGTTTCTGTGGATACCACTTATGTACATCCATGTGGTCATTGATATAGCGGTTATGTTTTTGCATAAAGCCTTTTTTACATTTGATAAAGAGGGTCGTGGTGAGGTTTTTCTTAACTAGGAGACACCCAGATGGCGATCTCTTTAGTGATGCAAGTGGAAGACTTACCTAGCCTCGCCATAAGAGATGTATGATAGTTGTTCATAGGTGGTCGATAAGGCAAGTTGGCTTCTTTCGGGTAACTGATAATATGCAGTGGATTCAGTGATTCACTATGCAAGTAAACATGTTAGTATGAAGTTTTATGAGATTTTGACACTAGTCATATGCTCATTTTGCAGAGGATGCTCTGGCAAAATTTTTCCAAATTTTTAGGTTTTGTCAACTATGCAATGGTCGACTTACTCCTTGATACAATTATTGGTATGAGCACATTTATTCTCACATAATCCTTCTCGTTGGTCATTACTATTCATTAATTCATTTTTTCTTAGAAGATTGGCGAATTCTCTCCTAGAATCTGACACTTGGTCATCCTTCTTTGAGCCTTAGTGGTGTTTGGGCTCTTCTAGCTCCATTATCATTCTATTAAGTGGTCTACCATCATGGCATTAGAGGTCTCATGCACGTTTGGTGGATCAAGATCTAGTGCTAGTGTGCACCTTGCCATCATCAGGGGATTCCTTTTTGCACAGTTATTAGCAATAGTGCACCTAGTGATAAACTAGTCTATGATGACATATGTGGAGCACACTTGAGTGAGGAGGTTCGTAGAAAATCTATGGTTGGCACTCAAAGTGGAGATGCTTATAATGTTCATGATTCTTACCAAGGAAAGAATCATCAATGTGGCAAGAGCAAGAATAAGGAAAAGAATGGTCAACAGAATAAGGAGTAGAAGTAAATCAAGGAAGAGGGATATTGAATGCCATTATTGTCATAAGAAAGGACACATGAAGAAATATTGTTGGTAAAGTTAAAGGATAGAATGTTGATGGGCATGTTAAACAGTTACCTGCACCATCTACTTCAACTATGAAGATTGAAGAAATTAATTGCTATTTTTTATGATGTTGATGTGTTGACACTTGATAGTACCATGCCAATTGAGGCTCTTATGGTTGATTCTCTTTCCCACACATGGCTGCTAGATTTTGGTGCTTCTTTCCATGCGACATCACACAAAGAATGGTTCTCTAATTATGTAGCAAAGTCTCTTGGTATCATGAGACTTGGTGAGTCTTACCAATGTGACATTGTGGGATTGGAGATGTGGTTGTGCAGTTCATTGATGGTTTAAAATTTACGATGCATAATGTATGCCATGTACCACGGTTATCATGCAGTTTGATGTCAGTTGGTAAACTTGATAACCTTGGTTACAAGGTGGTCTTCTATGCTCAGTCCTTTTGCATATCAAAGGGAAATATGGTTATTACAAAAGGAAGAAGAATTGTCTCACATTATCCTTTATTCGTATCACAGGAAGAACACTTGTTAGCTGTTACTGAACAACCTATGGCTTGTATTTGGCATGGTCGTTTGGTCCATATATGTCGTAGAGGAATGGAAAATATTTCTCATTCTGGCTACTTACCTGTGTTATCTTTCTCTGATTTTTCATTTTGTGAGCATTGTCAATATGGAAAGCAAACCAGAAATGTGCATAGAACACACATAGACTCTTCAATTCAGCCTTTAGATCTTGTTTATACAAATGTGTGTGGTCCTATGCCCACAAGGTCATTAGGTGGTTCTATTTACTTTGTCACTTTCATAGATGATGCTATTAGAAAAGTTTGGGTATATCCTATCAAATCGAAGGATGAGGTGTTCCCTACTTTCAAAAAATGGCTTGCTTCTATTGAGACTGAAAAAGGAACTAAGATAAAAAATTTACATTCAGATAATGGGGGTGAGTATACCTCACATGAATTCAGCTTTTTCTACTAGCCTAGAGGAATTCGTAGAGAGTTTACAGCTCCTTATACCCCATTACAGCACTGTGTAGCTGACAGGATGAATAGAACTATTCAGGATAGAGCAGTCTCTATGCTGCATCATGCAAACCTTTCACAAGGCTTTTGGGAAGAAGCAGTATTGATTGCAATTCATGTGATTAACCTTTCACCTAGTACTGCCAAAGTTCTGAAAGTGGCACAAGAGTTATGGACAGGGAAGCCACCATATTATGATCATCTTTGAGTTTTTGGGTGTGAAGCATATGTTCATATACCCAAGAGTCTTAGACAAAAGTTGGACCATAAGTCAAAGAAATGCATTTTTCTTGGATATGGTCGAGAAGAAAAATTTGGATACCGTTTATGGATCCTGAAACACGGTCAGTGATCAGAAATAGTGATGTCATTTTCAATGAGTCTAAGATGCATAAACAGCCCATTAAGGAGGTTGAAGTGAGAAGAGTGGGGTTTGAGGATACTAGTCCTCTAGTTAGCATGCATAAAATTGTTGCACATAGGGACATTCAAGAGAATGTTCGATCAGATCAGTCTGCAAATGTTCCTGTTCAACAAGCATTGAGATTCTCTACACGTGTCTCACATCCACCTGATAGATATGTTCCAGGTTTAGATTTTTTTATGCTAATAGATGCCAGTGAGCCTTGTTGCTACAAAGAGGCTATGTAGACAGAGGATCATGTCAAGTGGGAGCATGCCATGAAGAGTGAGTTGGATTCTATTCACAAGAATGGTACTTCGGATTTAGTACATTTGCCAAAGGGCAGGAAAGTTTAACCATGTAAATGGGTATATAAGCTGAAATTCACATGAGATAGTGCTTCTCCAAAGTATAAAGCATGACTTGTTGCAAAGGGTTTTGAGCAACAACACGGTGTTGATTTCGAGGAAATCTTCTCTCTAATGGTCAAGATGACTACCCTGTGCATGTTGCTTGGATTCGTTGCAATAGAGGACTCAGAGCTAGTCCAAATGGATCTGAAAATTGCTTTCTTGCATGGAGATCTTATAGATAAGATCTATATGGAACAACCAGGTGGGTTATGTAGTTCCTGACAAGGAAAGTCTAGTTTGTAAGCTCTAAAAGATCTTGTATGGACTTAAAGAGTCCATTAGACAATGGTACCAAAAGTTTGATGCTTTTATGAAGTCTCAAGGCTATTCTTGAAGCAATGAGGATCATTGTCTTTACACAAAGAGATGTTGAGATGGCAGCTTGATATGCTTGATACTTTATGTCCATGATATGTTGATTGTTGGGAAGTCCTCTTATGACTTGTCAATTCTCAAAAAGACGTTGAGTCAGACCTTTGATATGAAGGATTTGGGGGACGCCAAACATTTCTTGGCATGCACATTACTTGTGATAGGAGTAAAAGATGCATATACTTGTCTCAAAGTGAGTACATATCCAAAGTACTTCACAAGTTCAATATGCAAGGTGGAAAGGCATTGAGTATACCTTTACCCACATATGTGAAATTGAGCAAGGATGATTGCCCCAAATCAGATGAGGAAAAGAAATTCATGAACAAAATTCCCTATCAGTCTGTTGTTGGTAGTCTCATGTATGCTATCGTAGCTACAAGACCAGACATTGCATTTGCAATGGGAGTTGTGAGCGGATATATGTCTAATCTTTGGCAAGAAAAATTGGGAAGCAGTCAAGATGATTTTGAGATATTTGAGTGGCACTAAGAACAAGTGTATATGCTTAGGTAGAGGGAAAGCATCCATTATTGATTACACAGATTCTGACTATGCTAGTTGTGTTGACAATCTTAAGTCTACATCAGGGTACATTTTCCATTTTGCTGGAGGTGTTATTTCTTGGAGATCTTGTCTTCAAGAATGTACAGTTGTTTCCACCACAGAAGTAGAGTATATTGCAGCAAGTGAGGCATGTAAGGAAGCATTGAGACTTTCTCGTCTTGCTCGTGATATGGGTTTACCTCAGCATGTACCTTATTTTGCCAATGATAGTCAGAGTACCATTGCTTTAGCTAAGAATCCAGTCTATCATGCAAAGAGCAAGCACATTGAAGTGAGGTATCACTTCATTAGAGATTGCTTAGCCACTGAACACATTATTCTTGAGAAGGTTCACACTCAAGATAATGTTGCAGATGTTTTGATTAAAGCTCTACCATAGGATAGCTTTCGACACTGTTATCACTTGATGGGGGTTACTTGATCCATGATCTTACACAGTCACTTGTATAATGTGTAACATGCCCATCAAGTGGGAGGTACAACTTGTATACTTACACTCAGGTATTCTTTATCATTCTTTATTTTTCTCCCATAGTTACTCTAGCCATACTGGCCTTTAGTGGGAGATTGTTCCCATTAGTGTCCATGTCAAAGGCCAAATGGCCATCGAACACTTCTTTGTATATGTTCTTTGATAAAACATATAGTGGTCTGGTCAACCACAGACTGTAAGTTTAACTGCATTTGTAACACCGAAGAGGTCTGTGTTCATGCTCCCTATGTGCTGTGTTTTCTACGTATTCTAGAGCCTTTGTGCAAAGCACCGTGTGTGGTGCTTAGAGCTCAATTTTCTACTCCGAGGATATTGTCGTGGAGCTCTCAAGAAGGAGAGTGCACTATGATGCATCACCATCAAAATACTTCAGTGACAAGTGAAGAAAGAGAATAACATAGTACCTTCATAGGCAATGATGTGACCTATGTGAAAGAAGAAGATTTGTTAAATCTATTGAGAAAATACCGAGATGTTTTTGCATGGACATACATGGACCTTAAGAGTGTTGATCTTAAGATCTGTTCTCATAGAATCCCCATGGTTGCATATACAAAGCCAAATAATCAAAGATGATACACCTATAATGGCAATTACTAAGCCAAGATCAAACAAGATATCGACAAATCTTTAGCTACATGATTCACCCACGAGATAGAGCACACAACATGTGTGTTGCCCAGTGTGGTATTCCCAAAGAAGAATGGAAATTTGAGGGTGTGTATTAATCTCAAGAAAGTAATGCTAGTACAATGAGAGATAGCTACCCATTTTTCATTATGGACCATCTTTTGGAATGTGTTGCTAGCAAAAATGTCTAGAGCTTCCTTGATGGGTTCTCACGCTATAACCAATTGGTCATTGTAAAGACTAGTGTAAGCTATCTTTTGCCATTGAAAAAGGGAAATATGCATTCAATTTGTGTTATGATTTTTTGGTTAACCAATGCTCTCATCACATTTCAAAAAACTAATGTGTCATGTGCTCAAAGGATTTCTCTGAAAATGTATGGAAGTGTGCGTGGATGATTTGTCCTGATAGTCAAATCAACAAAAACAACATATTCCACTATGAAAAGGAATTGAGAACTCCACAACCTAGAGGGTTTTGTTAAACCTTTAAAATGTATTTTCATGGTCAAACAAGGAAAAATTATAGGTCATATAGTATCCAAGAATGGGATCTCCAAGTATTAAGATAAATTAAAGGTGGATATGGGATTTCCTCATGTTTGTTTCTTATGATTGCAAAAATACCTTATTGATTGATTTCAAAATTTGAGTGGAATGTTGAATGTGGGAAATCATTCCTAGAAATAGATGGCTTGTGATCATGCCAAGCCTCATATGGAGTGATGGACTACAATTCTTTAGTGGGACACCTGTTAAATACATATGATGCACACATAACAACCTTGACCCAAAAACTATGTGGTAAAGCTTGACTCTTGACCATACACCTCGCCATCTTCATGAGTGACATGCTCTTCCTTTTATCAACTCCATTCTGCTGAGGTTTATATGGCACTATATACTGATGTTTTATCCCATGTTCAGCCAAAAATGCATTAAAATCAGAAGACATATATTCCCCCCCTTGATCAAAATGGAGGGTGCTCATTTTACATGCTGATAGATTTTCATCCAAAAACAAAAAATGTTTGAAGCATATAAACACTTCAGACTTCACATTCAATGGATATATCCATGCATGCCTACAAAAACCATCAATGAAAGTCATGAAGTAAAGATAGTTCCCAAAAGAAGGTGTCTGCATAGGACCATAGACATCACTGTGAACAAGCTGCAATTGCTTAGTAGCTCCAATTGAACCATCTTTTGGGAAGGAGTGCTGCATTTTGCCCAAAATATAGCATTTGCAGACAACGTTTACCAGATGCCTCAAGTTTGAGCAAAGAGAACACCATTTCATATTTCTGTAGGCATAATAAACTAGCAAAATTCAGATGACCAAAGCGTTGCATGCCAAAGCTTTGCATCTGACATAGCCTGAGAATCTTGAACTGCACATGCTGAATCATTCACACATTTTGCATAATCTATGAGCTTATATAGTCCTTGACATAAAATACCAAAAGCAATAATGATGTTAGCATTTGATAGATCATGAATTATACATCTCTCATCAACAAATTTCACAACAAGCTCATCTTGGCTAATGCTGAAACTGATAAAAAAAATTTCTTTATCCCTTGCACAAATAAAGCTCTCCTCAAAAGAAACATGTGAATGATGTGTGTGCCACTGTCCTCCCATCCATTTATATCCTCTTGTATCTAAAATAGCAGTGATCTGGAATGTTCTAGCATCGCCATGTGGCCAGCATGCAACACTCATTCCCACTAACCATCAAATACCTTAGGATATACCCCCGAGCTTAGGACCTTGGCTAACTAGCCCTCGTCCCGCACACACACGGAATGGTCTCTATAGAACATTTGAAAATGTAAAAGAACTACCATGAGCAGTAGTCAGAATGATCTACCAACTCCCATAACACAATAAGAGGAGTTATTGGCAAGTGTGATAGTATTCCATGTAGGGTCAAGCTCGAGTGAAGTGAAGAAACTGTGTTGCAAGGTAATATGTTTGGTTGCTCCACTATCAAAGTACCAAGCATCTGAGTCTACTAGAAACATACATTGTTCATGAGAAAATGGATTGTAAATGCAAACAGTAGTAAATGCCCATTCATTTTGCATAATATTAGTAGACTCTGTTTTGGGTGTAGAGGCCTTGCAACAACCATTCCAGCCTCTTTCTTCTTTGCCTCTTTTGCATCCAATTTTGCACAAGTTTTTATGACGTGATCATTTCCTTTATAGTACTTTCAAAACAAATTTTGCTTTTCTATTGTCTTCTCGTCTCTATCATCCTTCTTTGATTGTACAGAATCAGTGGATTTTTTCTTACTAATGGAAGAGCTCCATTTACCTTTGCCCTTCTAACTAGCCAGGAAAGCTTGATCTAAAACACGCATAATGGACTTGTTTTGCCTAGACTAATCTTCATGCAACAGAACAGAGACTAAATCCTCAAATGTTAGCCTTTCATCGTCAATTGAAGACTAGAAGCAAAACTCTGATATGAATCTGGAACACCATTCAAAACAGTTTGCACAAGTGAACTATCATGCAAGACTTCATCTATAGAAATCGACTACTCCTTCAAATCTTTGATCTTTATCAAAAAGTTGTCCATGGAATCTCTTTCATTCATGTGCTCACTCTCCAACTATTTTTGGAGTTAAGCAACACGAGCCTCATTCATTGCTTGGTATAAAGTGGTTAGTGTATCCCAAGCATCCTTTACTATTTTGCAAGAGTGAATGTGGGGAATAATGGCACGTTTGATACACAAGGCTATCAATGTATGTGCCTAAGAATCTTTGCCATCCCAACCAAGTTGTTCTACAGTAGGTGCAGTACGAACCACAGCATGAACAAGAACATGAAGAATATCACCATCTTCGATACCATCTACATCACCTTTAGCAACTATATTTGCAGGTGAAATAGGATGTGTTTCAACACCCTGCACAATATTCCACAGTCCTTTTACAACCAATACATGATGCATCATATAAGCCCATAATGGGTAATTGGTACCATCCAACTTACCCTCAATAGCCAACATACGGAATACAGCACTGCTTTCAGCCATGGCCACTGACCAAAATACCCTGATATAGAAAAATGGTTGTATCTCAAAAACTTGAGCAGAACTACCCTCTCGAGTTCTGCTAAACATGTAGTAGAATTCAAGACACTTGTACTGGTGAACTGAAACTTCTATATATCTTTGGCACAAAAAGACAAAATTTCCTACTTAAGCACTATGATAGTGCATTTGGAGGCCAAAACAAGCTCAGATCGTGATTTCAAGACCACAAAATGAAGTTGTTTTGAGCTGCTAATCACCCCAAGTATGCTCACCAAATTTTGTGCGATTCTGAGACGGTGATTGGAGGGGTGATGATGATGCCCTAGATGAAGTGGTGACCTTCTCTAATACCAATTGTTGGAGTTTGAGGTCTTTGAAAGCATGCGAACAACACAAGCAAGAAGAAGAATTTTGGAGCCCAACACACAATACTGAATGAATTACCAAGAGAATGTACAAAGTTAAAAAACACATTAGGGTTATATGCATATATACAAGCTGGGGAAAAAAACTCCTAAACAGGGAAGAAAGTGCCCCGGTGGTCCTAGTGTGTTCACACACATCACTACCTAAATATATCAACAGAAATTGCAAAAAACTTGACTATGAGAGATAGCAAGGATTTATGTTGCAAAAATACGGAAGAGGGCATGGTATGACAACCAAATCAAGGGAGGAGATCTAGTCCTTGTCTACACCCTAAAGCAACATCCAAAGGAGCTACAACAAGCCACTTATAGATGACATCTTGGAATGAATGCTCAAATATGGGAAAAAAAAGAGGAATTAGAAAGAATACAAGAGGAATCTAGAAAGGAAGCCCTTGAGAGAATTGAGAAATAGAAATTGTGGTAGAGGCAATGTGATGAACGGATTTAACATGATGAACAATGAGAACCATTGCCTATAGACACATACACTACCCTAAAACACATGATCCTAGATTGATGACCATACTTGACCTTAGGACTCGCATACACCAAGTTATCCTTATCATTAGAATTGATTGATACATATGTTGCACTCAACACCATCTGGAGGTCTACTGTGGAGATGTTTCAAGGAAAATAGTACCTATCAAAGCCTACATTATAGGCATAGGGCAACACCACATCAAATGCTTAGGAGAAGTAGAATTGTCCATTCACCTAATAAATGTGCCCATGGATGCTAGTGTGTAATGATGGTGACCTTATCAAAGCATCAAGATTGGTTATATCAACACTCAATAACAATTAACCTCATTCAAGGAATGTTGTCAATCTTGGTCTTTAGCAAGTTAGTTTTCAACTTTCTAGAAGAGCGAGAACCATATAGAAGAATTGTAGAAGCAAAAACAAACAATCTTGATTCAAACATCATGCCAAGTATGTCCACAATAGAAATAGACACTACCTCTTATTCAGCTACGAGGACCAAACACACCATTCCATTAGTTATAGAGGAAGTGCAATAGGTTCTTGAAGTAGTGAAGGACAATAGAAGCACCATCTCACTAGCAATACAAGAAGTCTCATTGATCAATAGTCTTCAGCAAAGAAGAATCTCAAAAACTAAAGAGATTTGGATGGTTGAGAGATATTTTCCCTTCTCCACTAAGCAACCAAAAATAATGTATGATCACCAAAAGACAGATACTAAAACACAAGGACCAAACAAACCATAAACATACAAAACCAAGACCAAAAAACATGAGTTGAAAAGACAACAAGTGTGGATACTTGAACAGTTAATACAAGCATAGAGCCATAGGATCTCACAAATGCTTAGGGCATGTCCTCATGGATGCCATCAATTTGATAGGACTATATATATAACCAAGTTGATATTGGAGTAGACTAATTCAAAAAGTTTATGGTGGCCTAAAAAGAAGACTATTTTTGGAACTCCTACACTGACTAGGATCATCCACACTACTCTAGAATGTGACTATAACTACACCCTTGCTCTAACACTAAATCAATTTAAAGCTCTAATCATATAACCATGAAGGCAAGGCTCAACCACAACAACCATTGAGCAAGAGAAGAGGAAGGAAATGTGTAATGAGACTATTGTGGATTCTTGTTTTGCTAGATAAATGCACTCAAGAGAGTACCTATAGAAGAAAACAAGGTTGAAGAAGCACGTAGAAGATCATCATGTTGATCGAATGAAGTCATGGCATAGGGAATCTAGTTTGGAACATCCTCACTAGAACAAACACCTTTTGATACATCGAGATCCTCTATAAACATCAAATATGAAGTCATATGAGGTCAAGAAACAAGTATGCCAAGAACCACAAGTTTCCCTACTTTAACAAGGCAAGTGATACAAAAGGAAACTAGGGGGACTAGCAAGGCAAGGCCTACAACTTTAGTTGAAGAAAAAATGGAAGTGCATGAAGAAGGATTACTCAAGGCAAAAGTACCAGCAAGATTTGAAGCTCTCACTTAGCCTATCACAAGGAAGGAAAGGGAGAAGAATGTAGAGCCCATATGAAGAGATCAAACCACGTTTCACCAAGTAGTTACTTAGTCCAATACTAGAAGGATCCATGGAAGGCACTACACATCCACTCCTCCCCAAAAGCAATACTAAAGGGCCAAGCACGACCCAGGTAGTTGAACAAACTGTATCTCAACCCATTCTCAAGCTTAGGGGGGTGCAAGCTCTTTTGTTCATGAAAGATTGGAAATTCCTATTATGCTCCCAACCCCACAATTTGTGGATTTAATAGAATTAGATGTATATGCCCAACCCTCTCCATAACTAGTGTGTCACTTTGGTATAGATTTCACCCACTCTCTTTTCATACCTACTGATGAAGGACCTATTGGAAGTGTGGCACAACAAACCAAGTCCATTGCCCTAATTATCCCGCTAACAACTATGTCAACGGCCACCGCCAAAGTCCAATAGATAGAGGCACAAACAAGGAAGTAGGTAGCCACTACTTAGTCAGATATGCAATATACTAGTTTCCCTTATCTTTGCCTATTCTCAAGCATCCACCATGAAATCAAAGAATTCACTTAATCTCTAGCATGTAGTAATGAGGTATTAATAGTGGAAGCTAACATAACCAAATCAGACCAAAAGCAAATTGAAGAATTAAAACGTGAAATCGAAGTTCTTAAGCTTTGTGCCAGACTCATGATGAGTGACATGCAGATGTTAAGACAAGCCAACATTGAGAAAGATTACACCATTGCTCAACTGCAACAAGAACTCAACTAGTACAAGATTCAATAGTCCATCTCTAATACATGCATGGATATCTTTAAACAAACCATTCATAATTTGATGCAATACTGAGAGATTGAGGACAGACAAGAACACTTTGCTACAACATTGTAGCTATTAGTTCAACCTTAATATCGAAGATCTTGGAGTTCACTTCAACTACTGCTACAGATCTATGTCTCATTTTCAGGAAACTTTGATAATTGATTCCTATCTGTATATTTAGTCTAGTTTTATTTCTGCCTATTGTAATCGAATATGAGCCTTCTCAAAATTTTCAGTTGCTTTTGTATAGAGATTCTCTACATATCATTGATTAATAAACCAAATAGTTGTCCAGGTGCACTTAAAAAACCAGTGTGTCCGATCCATAGAAGATTTGCTTCACGAGCAATTGAAATTAGCTCCAAATTGTTTGGGCTACCGGGTTTATGTTTCTTATTTTGTGGCATGGAGATTTAAATTGGTATACGTACAGTGTTAAGTCTATTTTCATCATGTCAATTTTCAACATCATTGGCTCAATATTCTATGAGCTACATCTATTTGAAGTGACCAATGTATCCTAGCAGATGTTGCCTGAAATGTCGGGATGACACCCCAATGTTCCTAAATTAAATTCTCTGAGTATCGTTCATCAAAATTCATCATTTGTTTTGCTTAAGGTTCACCATACATCGAATTTTAAGTGTGCAAAATATCTCTTGGCAATTCTTAGCATGCTGTGAGCTTTGAGTGAAATTCCAGAGAGCACCTCATCCCAAAATAGCAAGTTTTGAGTCATCTATTTTAATTAAGTTATATGTTTTGATGTATCAATTTGAGAATGATCTTCCAAAGCACTAAGGTGATCTATATGCATCCCTAGGAAGCTCAAGGTGTCAAATTACTATCTTTGAAGTTATCTTGGCAGCTGTAGAGTAGTTTTTTGCAACACCGGACTCGTTGCTTTGGAGGTATCCACCATCTCTTCTCACAGTGGTATTAGAGCAAAGTTGAATCAACATGGGAGATGGTTTTCCTTCTACCATGGAAGAATTTGATTGAAACAATTACTCAACCTAGTCTCTGAGGATGGAGGCCTATCTTCAAGGAAGAAATCTATTTGGATACATATATGAAGATGAAGTCATGCCAACAATGAGAAGCAAAGGGCAACCATCACATGAAGAGAAAGAGTGGCTTACAACTAGGTGTTCAAAGGATACACTAGCCAGGTCCTATATTCTAAACTCAATTTCTGATTTTCTCCAACCTCATGTGAAAGGATGCAAGACCTCAAGAGAGACCTGGAATTTACTTGCTGCCTTCTTCTCTTCAAACACTAGAGCTAGGAAGAGCCAACTATGGATGGAGTTCATTCACTACCTTGAAGAAAATTCCCAAGCAAAGTGACTGATTATGTCACCAAAATGAAGGAGAGATTTTATCAGTTGGGAAGCATTGGAGAGGTGATTGAAGAAGAGCAAATCATAAGGCAAATCATCAATGACATCAAAGCTGATGACAAGTGGGAATCATTCACAACTACCATGGATCTATACATGGACATGCAAGTACCTAACCTCAACACCTTGATGGGCCAACTCTTCACACATGAAGCAAAGATAAACAAATGCTGAATCTTCAAGAGGTAATCAATCTTTTGCCTTATATTCTGATAGAACTAAAGCTAAGGATAAGTCAAAGACTAAGAAGAATGAAGATGAAGGTAGCTCTTTCCAAGCCAATTTCATAGGTAGAGGAAGAGCTAGAGGAAGAGCTAGAGGAAGAGGCAGAGGACGAAAGCAAGGCAATGGGAGATCCCAAACATCTCAACCTTGTAATATATGTAGTTACTCTAATCACACTATTGAAGAGTGTTACATGAATCCAAGAAATTCCACAGGAAGAGGATTCAATAGAGGTGGATATGGATCAAATAGAGGCAGATACAATGGAGGATACAACAATAACTGCTACAACAATAACAACTATCAAAGGGGATTCATAGGAAGGAATCATTACAATAACTACAATGAACAGCAAAGCCAAGAGGGTTCACTACTACTCATGAACCTATCATTGAAGCAGGGTAAGGATGATGATCATTCTTTCATATTGAATCAAGATGCTCCAATCATGTATCAGGAAATGTAGCATTGCTCTCTGACCTAGAAGATCCTAAGAATAAACATGACTCAAGTGATGATACAAGGCATTCAATGGAAAAGATAGGTAATGTCAAAACATCATATGGCAACATGAATCTTCTAAGCAAGGTATTATATGTACTTATAATAACCAAAAATTTGATAATTGTTGGACAAATTGTGGAGAAAGGATTGCAGGTTAGATTCACAAGACATAGGGCATATGTGGAAGACCCAAAGAAAGGATTTAGAAGGATTGCCAAAGGAGATAAGACAGGACGACTCTCCACTTTTGAAGTGGAAGACACCAAGAACATAGCATTGTTTAGCTATGGATCCCAAACACTCTCTGAATTGGAGGTATGGCATAAAAGGCTTGCTCATATTGGTGAAAGAACCTTGAAACAAATATGCAGGGATCAAAGTGTACTTGGATTGCCTAACATCACAAAGCAACATATGATCTACAAGTGTGGATCTTGTAAATTTGGCAAGGCACATAGAAAACCTTTCAACAAGAAGGACTATATCCATGAGGAGCTATTGGATCTTGTACACATAGATGTGTGGGGTCCAAGCAAAGAATCTTATATCTCAGGTTCAAGATATTATGTATCTTTTATTGATGATTGCAGTAGGTGGACAATTTTGTACTTTTCGAAACATAAAGATGAGGTTTTTAATTATTTCAAAAGGTATCTTGCACTTGTAGAGAACCAAACAGGTAGATGTCTCAAAAGGCTAAGATCTGATGATGGTGGAGAATATTTCTCAAATGAATTTGATGCTTTCCTACAAGAAAGAGGTATCAAAAGAGAGGTAACTACAAGATACACACCTGAACTCAATGTAGTAGCTGAAAGGAGGAACAAGACTATAGTAGACATAGCTAGATCTATGCTAAATGAAAAAGGCCTCCCTAATTATCTTTGGGTAGAGGTTGTATCAATAGCCACATACCTTATTAATAGACTTCCGTCAAAGTCTTAAGAGGGTATGACTCCTTATGAAATGTGGAATGGAAGAAGACCAAGCTTAGATCATTGCAAAATCTTTAGATGTCTAGCTTACACTCACATTCCTTCTCAAGTGAGAGGGAAATTGGATCCCAAGGCAGAGAAGTGTGTCTTTATTGGTTATGATCAAAATAAAAAAGGTACAGATTGTATAATCCCACTAACAAAGGCTTCTTAGTTAGTAGGGATGTAGTCTTTGATGAAAATAAATCTTGGTTTGATGATGATAGGAAAGTGAAGATACCCTATGATTTGGAAGAAGACTTTCCATCCTTTCCAACAAAGGAACCAAAGCATCATGAAGATAGTGATTCTGAAGATGACATGATAGAGCTGGAGAAATTGAAGCTACAGAAGAACAAAGGGAAAGCTAAGGTTCAGGACCTAGCTCAAGGATCAGAAAGCCCTCTACAACTAATCAAAAGGTCAATGCGAGAAAACAAGAAACCAAAAAGATATGGATTTGATACATCATTGGTCACAAAGCACTCAATCTACATGGCTAAGGACTCTGATAATGAAGAACCAACCACTTATGAAGAATCTCAAAACAAGAAGGAGCGGAAAGAAGCAATGGATGAAGAAATGGAAGCTCTGATGGACAATGACACATGGGAACTTGTCCCTAGCAAACCACCAATGAAGGTAATTGGATCAAGGTGGATTTATAATCTGAAAAGGAATCCAGATGGTAGTATTAATAAACACAAGGCAAGTTTAGTAGCCAAAGGGTTTGCTCGAACCCATGGGATAGACTATGAAGAGACCTTCTCACTTGTAGCTAAAATGCCTACAATTAGAGTACTTGTTAGCATTGCTGCATCTAGAAATTGGAAGCTATACCAATTAGATGTAAAAAATGCATTCCTCAATGGATGGATTTCAGCAAAAGTTTATGTGGCACAACCACCACGTTATGAAGATGCACATCATCCAAATTACGTGCGCAAATTCAAAAAGGTCTTGTATGGTTTGAAGCAAGCTCCAAGAGGTTGGAACCATAGATTAGTGACCTACTTACAGGATCAAGGATTCAAGGCTAGCAAAGCAGATCCATCCTTATTCATAAAGAAGAATGGATCAAAAGTCCCTGTGTATATGTTGATTGTTGGTGCAAGAAAATCAACAATTGATGATTTGGACATGGTTTGAAGTCAAGGAATGAAGCAAAGATCAACATATGAGGCTTGAAGTTTAGTGCATGGTTAGAAGATGAAGACTTGTGTATACATGTATACTAATCTTGTAACTAGTTCATAGAAACTTTGTATCTATGATGATTCGGGATGTAAATATCTATATATACTTGATATAGATGTACTACGAGTAAGAGAGATGATGAGTGACAAGTTTTAGGAGTCATTAGAGACTTTCGAAAGTGAGAAGAACATGAATTATCAATCAGATGTATAATTTCTTTGAATAGAAGAAAGTTGCACTTCGATCTTTTGCTCAGTACTCCTGTGTTTATCTTCTTGAGGAATGCTTTTGTACAAGTCTAATTCTATAGTTGAGTGACCTATGTACAAGTTTTGAGAGTTTAATTGTAATCACGCAGAGAGAATTTTACGTACGAACATTTACATGTGTAAATGTGAAGAAGTGAAGATAGGCACTGGTGCAAATTTGATGATAAAGTTTTGATCGGATCTCCCTTCATAGTGTAAAGTTTTGAGCAACTAATCACTCACTCTTTAAGTTGAAAGGTAAGCTACTTGGGATCAAAGCATTTGAATAAACACGATCTAATTTGGGAGAACCATGCATTAGAGGTTGCAGGTGTCAAAGTCGACTACACAGAAGAAGAGTTTCATACATAGGTACATTGTTTGAAGAAAATCTCAAGATCTACTAACCCTTTTGAGAAGTTTTAAGTTGGAGAAGGTGCAAAAGCTTTAGAAAACACGTTGTACAAAGTTTCATTGAAAACTTTACACATTTGGTTGGTCGATGAATGGATTTAGTGTAGCGGACTTTATTGAGTAATCAGTTTCTTCACAGTTAGTTCAAATCTTGATAATTTGACAATAGATTTCCAAAATTGGTTAACATTTTGAACTGTTCTTGGTATAGAGGTGCTCTAACATCAAGGATAACTTGTTCTTGTGGAGATTAACACTCTCCATCAATGGTATCAGAACAAGAGTTATCAGATTTGAAGAAAGGAGGACCCCAGCTATTGCAGATATACAAAAATCAATCCTTGAAGATTCAAAAGGTGAAAGTTTGAAGTGAAAGCTAGAGAAGGAGGCTTGAAGCTATCAAGAGGATCAAAAGGAACTACATTCAAAGTAAAGGTACATTCATTATTCACAAAGCTTGAAGAATTTATTGCACAGGTGAAGAAAGGATGGGAGATTCTCTTCAGATAGAGAAATTGGATAGAGAAAACTATCCTGCTTGGTCAATGAGGATGGAAGCTCATCTCATGAGCAAAGATCTGATAGGATACATCACAGGTGAAGAAGAGAAACCAAAATTTAGGGATCCTAGTGTTCCAACTAGGGAAGAGCTCTCAGATTTGAAGACATGGATGAAAAAAGATGCTCAAGCAAGGAGCATTATCTACATGGGACTCAATGATTATTTGCTACCTCACATTAGAGGACTTGAAAGTGCAAGTGACATATGGAATGCTTTAGAGGAGCATTTCCAAAACACTACAAAGTCAAGGAAGGCATCTTTATGGGCAAAATTCACCACATTAAAAAATAAGGCTTCTCAATCCATTTCTAATTATGTCGCAAGGATGAAGGACATTGCAGATGCATCAAGAGAAGTTGATGAAGACATTGAAGAGGACAAATTGGTAAGACAAATTCTCACAGGTTTGAGAGGAGGTGAGAAGTGGAAACCTTTCATTCTATCCACTGAATTGTCACTAGACCATTTCACTCCTGATTTGAATCAATTGCTAGGACATATGCTAAACTTTGACCAAGATATCAAAGGTGATGTTGATAAGAGTATAGGTCAAGCAGTGTATTCAAAGGACAAGAAGAAAATTGACAAAGGCAAGCAACAATTGAATGAAGATGAAGGCACTACTAGTCAAGCTAACTTCCTAAGAGGAAGAGGAGGTGGCAAAGGAAGAGGAAGAGGGAGAAGCAATAAAGATGGTGTCAAAGCTTATTGGATTTATGGTAATACTAATCATTTAGCTCATGAATGTTGGCATAATAATCAAAATGGTGGAGGATACAATCAAAACTTTAATTCAAGAGGAAGAGGTAATAGAAATCAGAGAGGTAATTTCAAAGATAGAGGTAGTAGAGGTTTCTTTGGAAGAAATCCACATAGAGGCTTTCAAAGTCAATCCTACAATAATACCTACTACAACTATGCTTCAGATCAGAAAGAGGATTCAACCTTAATTATGAATGCAACTTGTGAAAGACAAAGTGAAGATCAAAGAGTCTTCTACATCGACTCAGGGTGTAGCAATCACCTGAGTGGCAACATAGCTTTGATGACTGATTTAGAGAATAAGGTGAGTAATCATGTAGTTCAAATAGGTGATAACACAAAGCACAATGTGAAGTCCATTGGATCAGTAAAGGCCAAGGATGGAAGCACTCTTTTGAGTAAGGTATTGTATGTTCCTACAATTCCAAAGAATCTGATAACTGTAGGGCAAATTGTAGATAAAGGTTATGAAGTAAGGTTCACTAAGGATGGAGTTTTTGTGGAAGATCCTAGCAATGGCTATAAACAAATTGTTTTAGGGAAGAAAGAAGGAAGGATCTTTGGCACAAAAGACTTGGACATTTCAATGAAAGAGGTATTAAGGATGTGATTAACAATGGTCAGTGCTTGGATTGCCTAATGTTGTAGGTCAACACATGACATATAGATGTGAAACATGTCAATAAGGTAAGGCTCATAAGCAATCATATAATAAGCATGGTTTCATGTATTCAAAGAAGCTTGAATTGGTGCATATAGATGTGTGGGGTCCATCAAAGGACTTTAGCATCAATGTCTCAAGATATTGTGTGATTTATGTTGATGATGCTACCAGGTGGATCACAATATATATGATCTAGGATAAATCAGAGGTGTTCAATACATTTAAACATTATGATGTGTATGTAGAGAGAGAATCACAGGGCAAAAATTGAAGAGACTAAGTTCAGATGGAGGGGGAGAGTATTTCTCTAATGACTTCAGTGATTACTTATGGAATGTAGGTATAAAAAGGGAAGTCACTTGCAGGTACTCTCCTCAACAAAATGGTGTAGCAGAAAGGAGAAATAGAACTCTTGTTGAGTTTGCCAGGTCAATGATGAATGGTATGACAGCATATGAGGCATGGTGGTGTAAGAGACCTACCTTAGATCATTGCAAAGTGTTTGGATGTTTGGCTTATATATATGTACCATCTCAGTTAAGGCATAAATTGGAACCCAAAGCTGAAAAGTATGTGTTCATTGGTTATGATGATAAGAAGATGGGTTATAGATTGTGGAGTCCATCCACAAAGCAATTCCTTGTGTCAAAGGATGTTACATTTGATGAGCAAGATACTTGGTATGAAGATACAATTAATGTTCATGCAAGTGATGAAGAAGTCATGACCCAAAGAAAGGGGAAATCAAAGATTCAACTTCATGATGATGAAGAGATTGTTGATGCTCTGATTGATATGAAGAGATGCCAAGATTTGATCCAAAATATGAAGAACCAGAGACTTTAAAGAGTGGAGAAGCTAGAAGGTCAACAAGGAACAGAAAGCAATCCATAAGGTACAGTTATGATACTTCATTCTTGACCACTAAAGATTATGCTTACATGGTGAAAATAGAAGAAGATCCTTCTACATATGATCAGGCAAAAGGTTAAGAAAATTGGGAGAAACTTATGCAGGATGAGTATGATGCATTGATGGAGAATGAGACATGGGATTTGGTTCCTAAACCAAATAATAAAAAAATCAATGGATGCAAATGGGTCTACGAGACAAAGAGGTATGCAGATGGAAGTGTGTCTAGGTATAAAGCTAGACTTGTTGTGAAAGGGTATGATCAGACATATGGTGTAGATTATGATGAGACTTATAGTCTTGTGGCAAAGATGACAACTGTAAGGACTCTCATAGCTATTGTTGGATGTAAAGGTTGGAAGCTATGTCAATTAGATGTGAACAATGCTTCTCTAAATGGTTACATTTCAGATGATGTTTTCATGGAGCAACCAAAAGGTTTCAAGGATAAAAATTATCTAGAATATGTATGTAAGCTCAAGAGAACTTTGTATGGTTTGAAGCAGGCCCCAAGGGCATGGAATTACAGACTTGTGAAGGTTTTGAAGGAGCTTGGTTTTCAAGTGTCTAAGGCAGATAGTAGCTTGCTTGTTAAAGCAAGTAATGATGGGTTCATTTACATTTGCATATATATTGATGACATAATTCTTACAGGTACAGATGAGAAGGGCATACAAAGTCTTAAGAAGGAGATGGAAAAAGAGTTCAAGATCAGTGACTTTGGAGACTTGTCATATTTCTTGGGCATGGAGATTTCATATACTCAACATGGAGTATATGTGACTCAAGGAAGGTATTTGAAGAACTTGCTAATCAAGTTTAAAATGGAAGATTGCAGGGTAGCACCTACTCCAATGAAGGTGAATCATAAATTGAGCAGATATGGAGGAGAAGAATTCAAGGACATGAATTTGTATCAAAGTTTGGTTGGTAATCTAATCTATGCTACATTAACTAGGCCTGATTTGTCACATGTAGTTGAAGTGTTGTTTCAATTCATGCATTGTCCTGGGAAAGAACATTGGATTGCAAGACAAAGGGTGCTAAGATACATTAAGGGTACACTCAAAGAAGGTTTGTATTATGGATTCACATCGGATACAAAGATCAAGATATATAGTGATACAGATTGGTCAGGTAATCCTGATGATAGGAGGTCAAGCTATGGGCATCTATGTTATGTGGGAGATAAGTTAATCTCTTAGTGTTCTAAGAAGCAACATACAGTTGCTTTGTCATCCATAGAAGCAAAGTATAAAGGTATGGTTGAAGTTGCAAAGGAGGTTATATGGTTGAAGACTTTCATAAAGAGTTTTGACATCATTCAGAGCACACCCACTATTCATGGAGATAATATGAGTTCATTGTATCTAGTTGCTAACCCTGTATTTCATGCCATGACTAAACATATTGAGATCCAATATCATTTCTTAAGAGAGAAGGTGATTGACAAAAAAAATGAAGTCATACATACTTCTACAAAAGATGTGATTGCAAACATGTTAACCAAAAGCCTGGATGGACCTAAGTTGCAGAGGTTCAAAGACATGGCAAATATAAAGAAGATGGAGGAAATCACAATTGATGATTGAGGGGGAGCTGTTGGTGCAAGACAATCAGCAATTGATAATTTGGACATGGTTTGAAGTCAAATAACGAAGTAAAGATCAACATATGAGGCTTGAAGTTTGGTGCATGGTCAGAAGATGAAGACTTGTGTATACATGTATACTATCGTGTAATTAGTTCATAGAAACTTTGTATCTATGATGATTCGGGATGTAAATATCTATATATACTTGTACTACGAGTAAGAGAGATGATGAGTGACAAGTTTTAGGAGTCATTAGAGACTTTAGAAAGTGAGAAGAACATGAATTATCAATCAAATGTATAACTTCTCTGAATAGAAGAAAGTTGCACTTTGATCTTTTGCTCAGTACTCCTAGTGACACACAAACAAGTGTGTTCCTTACCTACTTTCTTTCTTTTAACCGACGACCATGAGGGTATGCCATTGATCCCACTAGTGGATCTTGAAGGATGACTAGTGGGATATCCCTAGGAATTCTGGTTTGATCTTAGAACAATCAATTCGTGGTTCCTGAGATACATCTCCAGCTCTAGAAGTTTTTGTTTCTTGCATTCATTGCACTCCTCTTGCATCTCCATTAATTGATGTCATGTCCTATCCAAGTTTGAGAAAAGCACATTATTTATATTTACAGAATAAAAAATGCAAAACTAATAATGCTAACGATCATGTTGGAGTGCATAAATCCCCATATAAAATAATGTGCTCTTTATGTACTTATACAAACATAAAATAATGTGCTCTTTACGTACTTATACAAACAAGTTGGGTTGTGATGTGGTCAATGTCATCAAAGTGATTTATCAAGACTCAATGTGCATGTGTGTATCACATGCAACTAATAGCCAAACAAACGAGACTAACGAACATATTAAAACCCAAACAAAGCCTCATTATTTATGAGTCTCATAAATTACACATACATAGCCTAACGCTTCAAAGTGAAAAGGTGTTTGGGTTTCATTTCGAAGGTATGTGCATGTGTGCATATGTTCAATGAAATTAGTGCCTTATGCACAACCATAGAATGTGACAAAGGGCTTCTGAGCATCAAGCTTGTGTTTCTCCCTCGTCCACCAGATGTGTATGGCTTTTGTTTAATTGTAGTGCATGATGTTTGTACCGTTTCATTTTGTTGTGTCGAAGGTGACAAGTGAGAGGAAGGCAATTTCCTAGTTTACAAGTGACTTTCTCCTTTGGCCACCATGTGAGTTTGAGTACTTCAGATGTTAGCACAAATTTCGCATCTATTCATCTTCTCCATTCCTTATTAATCTTGCCTTATACTTTTCTAATGTGCCATCTTCTTTATACTTAGCTTTCCAAATCCATTTAGTACAAATTACCTTCTCTTTTGGCAGAAAGACAAGTAGCTCCTAGGTATCATTTCTGAGTATACTATCATACTCAGACTGCATTACCACTCTCCAATTTGGATAATCAAGGGTGTGGTAGGTTCCTTCACGGAGCCCATGATATTGCCCATTAGATCCATGTTAACAATGCGTTTTGAAGCTCTTCTTTGCTCCTCTATTCTCTTTGATCCACGTTTGCTATGACACTAACTTGATTATAGGGTTTTTGATTGCTTGAATTGGTCATTAGTAGTTTTCTTGGTACCCAAACTTTTATATGCTACATTGGGCATCTAGAATCTTCTTTCGTACCCAAATTCACCAACTACACAAGTTGCCTATTTTCGTTGCTCTTCCTTTTCTTGTTCTTCTATGGCCTCTTTTTGAAACTATGTATCTTTTCTCTGTTGTGATATTGACTTCCATTGATAGAGAGAGAGAGAGAGAGAGAAAGACCCTCATCCCACATCTCCGTAATTGAATCAATGGGAAGAACGATGGTCACATTGCACCTACTACCCATAAGAAAGATACTAAAACCAATCCTATACATTAAAAGGTTGTGGTTTGCGACATAGGCCTCATTTTCAACCCTTGGATAGTCCTTTTTTACTTACAAAGATTTAAAGGTGAGTGCTTGGATTTTCACTACTCACCAAAAATGTGTACCTCATAATAAAAGAGGCAATGGCTGAAATTCATCTCACAAAGTCACTTGTCCTTTCCCTTCCCATGCCCCTTAAAAAATCGAAGCAATCATCTATTTACCACATTGGATGTTGATAAACTAGCAACTACTCCTTTCTCATAGAACAAGGCCATTTTTCCATCTACAATACTAGCTTTTCTCAAAATTCAAGCACTCCAATCAATCCCTAGGATTTCCTTCTTTGTTTATTTACCCTCAAACATTGGGGACTTATGCCAACTCAAAGCCAGTCATTGAAGACAAGATAAATATTTTTCTTACTTTTCTATTGGTAAACACAAACACAAAAATTCATTCATCTCATTTGAGTTTTGCTAGTTCAAGACTTCACCTTTTAGCCATCCACTAAATAGATTACTGTTAAGAGGGCCATCATTCACACTTTCTTGCTCAAGGGCTTCTTTTACCACCTTAACAATAGTGTGTGCATGTGCATGTGTGCACACACACCTGTCTTGCTCAAGGCTTCTTTCAACACCTGGACATAGAGCTTGTGTATGTGCGCAAGTGCACTATATAAAGGAATAACAGTCCAAATAATAGGTGAAGCAACAACCATTATACCTTATCTTTTAACTTGTAAATTTCCACAAAAAAGAGGCGACAAAAATTGTGTCATTTGAGAGTAGCATTACAGCATTTCCATTTCGATCAAAGAGAACCATAAAGAAAATATGAATGGTTATTATAATATTAAAGAATGACCCATTAAATATTTGATTCATGCATACAAGTTATTTGTCACACGTCCTATTTGAAAAAATATCCCATTTTCTGAAAGCCTTTTGTACGAAAAAACACTTCTCTAGAAAACATATTTGAAATAAAGAAGGAAAAACCGTGCCTAGAACAAAGGTACAATTCTTAAGCATGCACTTCCCACAGGAAAAGAACAGCTATTGCATATAGGAACTCTATTTTGAACATCCATACATGAAAAAAAAAAGCTTGCCTACACCAGCCTACACTATGAAGAGCATCTCGCT
Source organism: Ceratopteris richardii (assembly GCA_020310875.1). Classification (NCBI taxonomy): domain Eukaryota; kingdom Viridiplantae; phylum Streptophyta; class Polypodiopsida; order Polypodiales; family Pteridaceae; genus Ceratopteris; species Ceratopteris richardii. The sequence continues at coordinate 23,179,846 of CM035437.1, read as the reverse complement.
CAATACAACTCTTCACATTAAAGAGCATCTCCATTAAAAACAACAAACAAGTAAACCTTTCAAACCAAAAGATGATTTCGGTTTAAAGAAGGAACAGAAGTCAAACTACGAAAGTCAAACAATGAAAGTCAAACACACAAAGCTATAGGTAAGGACAATTTACCTGCGTCAACCCTGATCTAATGTTTATATCACATGTACAACAATGTTCCCAACTTTTATTGATCCTAACACAGGCACGCATACATCCTCTACGACTTCTAGATCTTTATCACATTATGGTGTAAACCAGCACAAATATGCTTCCATAACATTAAGTGTTATGAATATGCACATATGCAAATATACATATAGATGCATGCATATGGACACAACTACATAATATTATGATGTGAATACCAATGCAAATGTGCTTTTCATAACATCGCTTGATACAGATCTGTACACATACAAATATGCATACACATGCGCCACACAAATGCACACATGTACATAGTACATGTACGCATGCACATGCGAATATATACAATTCTAAACATGTGCATATGTACAAACATGTACTCACACATGTAAATTCATGTTTGTGTTAATGTAGTTAAATACACAGAAACGTGTGAAGGCACAGCACATGTATTTGCATGCACACACACGTGAATGTTTACATTTGTAACAGTTGTTATGCAAATACCTTGTATATGTAAATATCGAGTGTGCAGATACTTATCAGTGTCTCCCTTTTCCATGCAAGGAGAATGCACATTTGCATGTAGTTGAGTGCAGGCATACAGCATTTGTTCATGAAGCATTCAACTTGTATGCATAAGACACCAAAAATGTCTTTTCAATGTGAATGTTCATGATAAATATGCAGCTACTCAATATGAAAACTCAATAATGATAATTCTGAGCTTACTTTATTGTGATATTTTTGGAGCTATTTCATATCCAAATCCCGTGTTCAGTAGTCTTATTTAGACACGGTAACACCTCGTTCTCATTCTACACCTCGACAAGCACTTTGGTGTGACTTCTTGTCAATAGTGGAGGCAAAAGCAATGGTCAGATGAGAGCATCACAAGAACACTACACTGGTTGACTGATGTAGCTCTCAATTCGCTCGTACAGCTATGAGAAGTATTACATGCAATTGTTTCTAGGGAAATATCTGCGTGAAGCAGTGTGCACAGCTTCTGCCCAATAACAATGAGGCATATTTTCTCAGCCATCAATGCTCTTGCTAGTTCTGCAATAAATAGACATATTGCAGAAATAGCAAGAGCATCAATGAAATTAAACCAAAAAAGGTGGAGTAATTAGAACACCTTACGAACATAGTTGACACAGCACAAGGCCTACTTCCTGTAATACTACATACAGTCGAAAAGCTTAAGCAAAATGGAACTTTTCACCTTTTTTAAAATTACATGAAGTTTGAACAATACACATACTTTACTAACACAATGTAAGAGACCACCATATGCAGACGTAGAATTCTTTTCTCAAAAGCATTGAAACTTGCAATACAGCTGGTAGAAACCTAATGCATGAGCATCCCTGCATATATAAGCACCTTCTGAATTGAAGGGAATGCATCTTCATTTATCATTTTTTTATGTCAATTAGACGGAATATGCAAAACATCTACACGCTTTCGAAACAAAAGCCAATAAGCACCTTTTTCTGGGAGCTGCATTTGTGCTGAAGAAACGTTACGAGCACATTGCTCCATTGGTAACAGAAGCATGCACTATGCTTTCTGAGGCTTTGTATCATTAGGATATAGTCTCAACGCATGCCATAACACATGGCCTTGAGCTGGCAAGCAATGCACATTTCAAGCCTCCTTAAGATTGGCATGTTGTTTTCTAACACAATGCATGCTGGATTCCATTTCAATCCTCTCCTGGAATGGTAGAGAGCACTATCTGCTGGACAAAGCTAGCACGGGAAGTTGCTTGCTTCAGCTTTTGCTCTCTCTCTTCTGCGGACAATGGGACCTCGACTCTGATCAAAACAGAAGTTACAACCAGAATTAGATATAGAGCTGGTGCTGGATACTTGAGTTAAAATAATAAAATTAACAAGAACATGCACCACTTCAATACTGAATAAGGAGAGGGATTGTTAAAAAAAAAAAAAACGGATTGATGCTACCCACTACGTCCATCCAAACTTATTGAGAATACGGAACTTCATAGGCAGCATAAACATGAAAAAAGCTATAAATACACCTTACGAATAGACAAAGCTGCAAAGAAACCCTGGGAGCCCGCTTCTCACCAAGATCAGGAGTTAACCTTTATTAAGCTTCAGACAGAAATCAAACCGTCAACTAGTTAATACCAACCAGGTAGTGTCAAGATCACTCCAACACTGCAGCACCAAACTCAGTTCAAGCATGCAGCTCACAGTCACTACAAACACTTCCTGAGCAAATAAACCCAGAGTTTCAATTTCCTGATTTTAACATCACTTTATAAATTACAGATTATGAGCATGGTGGAATGGTGTGCATGGTTCCATGCATACATGATGCAGTATAAGAATTGAAACCAAACCCTGAGATTCAATGCATTCAGTACATATATCATCAGTATGCTAGCCTCATCCATCCATGTGTGTCTGTTTGCATGTGTGGGCATGTGCACATGTGCCCAATGCCCATGTATTTAAGTATACAATGCTGAAGGTTTGAAGATGTATGAATCATGTAATATGTATGAAGTTGTGTCCGTACTGGGTGCAATAAATGTATGTGTTATGTATCTACTATTTATTTACCTGTGTCCATCAAGCATATGCATCTACTGTGTGTGCATGTATGCCTGTAGGAAATGCCTGTGTCTGTGTATGCACCTGTGTGTATGTATGTGTCTGTGTGTGTGTGTGTGTGTGTGTGTGTGTGTGTGTGTGTGTGTGTGTGTGTGTGTGTGTGTGTGTGTGTGTGTGTGTGTGTGTGTGTGTAAAACATATGTATGTAGTATGTACTATGTATTACATGCATATGCATACATACATGTAGAAGTTGTGTGCATGCACTCATGTGTATGCCTGTGTCAGTGTCGATGTCTGTGTGAGAGAGAGATTATGTGTACATGCACATGCACATGCACATGCGCATATGTGTATGCATGCCTGCAGGCAGGCACAAGTATTTATGCACTTAGTATGTATGCATCTACAATGTGCAGTATTCATATCTCTAGTGTTATATATACAAGCCCCTCCTTTTACTATGTCAGACAACACAGAACAGGGCCAGCATGCAAGAGTCGTGAACAGCACGTTTGATGGATACTGCACGCTCAGTATGAATAGTTCTAACACCATGTACGGTTAGTGCACTACAAACCCGATCTTTGAAACAAGGGATCATAAATGTCCAAAACAACAACTCAGATGATAGTTCTTTTTATACAAAGTCATCACAAGATTAGCAATTGCACGGAATCTCTTTATATAAAGAAAATATAATTCAACCATCCAATCCACCATGTTCCCTTGTAAGCTCCTCGTTAGGATCCTCCCTGCTACCAAGACAAAGCAGAAGCCATACTCACAAACACACAAGGGTATGTTAGACTCACCTCCCAGCACTATATCCAAACAGGCTCACCCCCAAGCCAGGGAGCCTGCAGCTACACAGGTGCCCATCATCCCAAAGGCCAGAGCCCCTTACCACTGCACCCACAGGCCACAGCAGTCAGGTGTGAAGGTGACTCTGCCAAGGGCCAGTAGTCCAAGTGCCACATACAATGAGTGAAATGAACCAATGAGTCTCGTTTATAGGGACATAATACTACAAGTACTCATCTAAATGTCCTTTGGGTTTAGGGACATAATACTTCCCCCCTCAATTCCTCTATCCGTGAAAACAGGAAGTTGACTCCTCAATGACCTGACTGACTCACAAGTCATAACGGACCTGTGTTGGTGCTTCCACTTGACCATATATGTTACACATATGGCTTAAAACCAATCGAGCTCTAATGGAACATAATAGGTGGTACCCTCTAAAGCTCGGGATCTCCTCCAGAAGTATCATAAAATCGTTTTGTATGAGTCACTCTATGAAGTGAGAGATGTACATTACAGGATGCACAACCTTCCATTGAGATAGATCCACCCCATAAAATACAAAGGGTTACCTTATTTATTATCTGCAAAGGACCATAATAATGAGAAGGGAGCTCCATTGTCAATCATAATTCTCCCAGAATCCCCACATACCAAACTGGGAATCATGAGAGCTACACTGCAAGATAGGCTATAGCACAGAAGACAACATGATAAAATGTCATCTTTTACTTGCCATTTATAATACCTCCTACATATCCTGTAGAAGTCCGGTTATAGAATATGATGCTTGCACACACCTGACTCCTCCATATCCTCAATGCTAACAATTTCATGAATCGATCATCTACTAACAATTTCCTCAATACTTGCAAGCACATGTCATCCAACAAGTTTTCAAGCATGATATACTAGTATGCAAATCTAGTTGAAGAAGGCTTCACCAATTTCCTTTGAGAAAGAGATATAAAGAGAGTCAAACATTCTTTCTTTTCTGGTGAAAAATTTCACAATTTTAAATGCATTTGAGACCCATTCAAATTTACCAATGTGCACATCTCGTGATGTGCGCATTCGTAAATTTGTCAACAAATTTACCAATGCTATGTGCAGCCCTTCTTCTTCTATCATAGTATTCACCAGATGTGCACATTGGTAGATTAGTCAACATTGTTTCTTTTCTGGTGACAAATTTCACAACTTTAAATGCATTTGACACCCATTCACATTTACCAATGTGCACATCTGGTGAATACTATGTGCAGCCCTTCTTCTATCATTATCCAAGTATGCATTATCCATGCATAATTGGATAATGATATCAAGATTATATCCTTGAGATGTAAAATGTGAATTCACCCATCTCGACTTGACTGGATGTAACTCCTCATTAAGCTCTTTCACAAATTATAGAAAAAACTCAGCCCACATGGGTGAGAGCTGCAACAGAAGTATGGGAAAAGGCTGACGCACACAACTTCACATTTGGAGAGTTGAAGCTACAATCAAAATCAATTGCCTCCAATAGCAAGAGCACACACTATAAAAGGCAAGTCACACACAAAAAACCCAGACTTTTTTTTATGTGGGGACAACTCTGGTAGAGTCAATCCACACTATGTAGTAACAAGGACTAAATTATGGTCTCTAAATCGAACAATGAGAGAAAGAAAAAAAAATTGTATTGACATGCATTGATGCTCCAAAAGTCAAACCAAAATAATGTATAAATAATGTTGTCGAGCAAAAAACATGGATACAACTCTTCAAAATCGATCGTGGAGCTAAAGTCCTCAATCATATGACAAATACCCTCACGCGATCTAAGGATCGTGATCCTTGTCATGCCCTCAATGACTCAACTCAGAGAGTAAGCCCTCGTATCACATGGAAGAACCTTTCAATGGTCAAAAAGACTCTCTTACCTAGTCATCTCCATATGTGATCACGAAGAATCTCTATACTTTGTCATGTGGCCAACACTAGAGAAAGCACCTACCACTATACATGCAAAGTCGAAACATGTGTAGAGGTTTCATTCCCTAGGTAATCTCAGGGTTCAAGCCTAGGATCCTCCCTATGGAAATCCTCTTCCAAATTCAAGTGCTTATGGATGTGAAGGCTAGTACTACATATCACATCAACCGTCATCCTCCAACCCTAAGCTCGTATCCAATCACTCACAGTGATCAGCGAAAAGAGGAATCAATACAACCACATAGAAGTATGGGCATATGTCGGTAAAGCTCCACATAGTGATCCTACAAGCTGTTCTCATGCCTATGAAACCATAAGGATCCCTCATGAATCAATCCAACTTATCTTAAATCTCTAAAAATGGACCTCCAGAGCCCAAGAATACCCATCATCCAAGAATACACAACATCCATGTGATCTCTAGTCACACCACGAGGTAGACAGATGTATCTCTTTGACCCGTAGCAAGCCTAACAGCATTGAAGCAATTGGTATACCCTCATCGAGCACAAGCCAAGTACTAAACTCTCTCATGAAGGCTTCATATCTTCACAAGCATAGCCCTCACCATAAGATCCTCTTGACTATCTAGCTCCAGTCAAACCATGGAAGGCAAATCTCAACCAAATGTCTCCTAAGACTATCAGAGCTACACCCTAAACAAACAAGCACATATCCGGAGTTACACCTAGTGGTACTACAAAGCATCCCAAAAAGAACATCCTCTTTGGCTATCCACGCAAGCAATCATCAATATGACCTAATAGATTCTCGAGGTCCTCAATCCATGCCCATAATCCTCAAAATCTCATGAACTTGCGTTAAGAAAATACTTCCCAATCGAACACCATGAGGAATCTCTCATATGTCTGGACCATATTGTCTACAAAAATGGTCCCTAAAGACCCCCAAAACTCATATTGTGAGGCCTAAATCATCCCCTCCAACATGAATCCCCTCCAACATGAAGCGCTAGTACATGTTGTATAAACCCGTTCATTATGCTAACTCGGTATCCAACAGGCCCTCTTCTCATTCCCTCGCATCACCCCTAATGTTCTGAGGAATGGGACAACCACCACCCCATGGAAACAAGAGAGGACTAGTATGAAGGGGATGTTCCTATGCTTCAAGATGAAATACACTCTCCTAAGCCCATGGGTATTTGTAGAATATGGATGTCATCATATGTTCACTGGCAGAGCTGAATACGCTAACGTCGATGTCTGAGAACTTATCGACTCTAAGATCTTATCCATGACGAGGAGAAAACAAAAGGGCTTCGATATATGAGATGAGACTCTCTCCCCCTTTCTGCCATGCTTGGCAAAAGTGTCATGCCAAGAAGAAAGGAAAAGGAGACTCTTCATTTCTCACTAATCGTCTTATAATGATCTTGCACCTCCATAGATTCCAAGACACCTCTCTAAGAATAATAAGTTTTCCCATAACTTATATATTTTAAGCACACACCCTCTAATTGCCTATGACGCAATGCTATTCTAAAATTGGAGGGAAGAACTTGCATCCTTAGATTCTACGGACATGGCACCCATGTTCCACTTCCATGTGGTTGCCACATGGAAGCTGTTGGATGGAGCACCATCAAGATTCAAAACCTTGTTTGACGCTCAAAGAAAGTGAATCGTCCATGACAAAAATTCATGCCACCAACGATGAAGGATGTAACGAGTCAACGTTAGTTGAGACCTTTATGGTAGGTCAACCGCCCTATGATAGGACACATCTGCCTCAGTAGCAACCATCCACCCTCATGGATAGCCATGGCTACCTCTTAGGTGGTCTAAGCCTCCCATAGGAGTTAGGTCGGCCCTCCATATAGCACCCCTTCCTAGTCTACCTATACTCTTCTCCCATCCAATCTTTTGCCTTAGTGAGCAAGCCAAAATCTTGAGGCAAGCAAACCATAACCTTCAGGTACCATATCCATGAGGCCTAGGCTACACCTGAGGCAGAGAGGAATTTGAGAATCACAAGTGCCTACTCATATGTCTGGCATGGGGAGCTAGCAATTGCAACTACGTTAGTTATGGGAGCAAGGCGAGGGTTCTTTCAGAGGTACAGCTGACCTTATGTGGTTCATGACTTCCTATGGGATGCCCATGGTTGCCTTGAAAAAGGTCAACCGCCCTTGAGGGGGTGGCCACAATCATCCAACCATCTACCTACATGGAAAACACAAGAAAACGGGACTTATATGTGTTCTCCAACCATCAGCTTGCATGTGTTCCCCTTACTTCATCCTCCTATGGGAAGCATACTATACCAGCCCATGCCTGAGGGTAAGAAGCCTACCAAGGTGAGCTATATCTCCATGCGCTCTGAGATTTTATGCACGTTCCTTTGTCATCTCCATATGAGGAGAGAGCTCCTTTGATACCAATATTAGATCCTCCTTGTTGGATAAGTCGACACAAGCCATGTTCACAAACAATAGAAAGTCAGCCATCATGCTCACCTCCCAACCATAGGATCCATAGTGACAACCCCCAAGCCTAGAAGATTGCAACCAAGTGAGTGTAACCCCCCCCCCAAGAGCCTGAGCCTGGCATCCCATACCACAATACCCCATACCACAATACCCACACCATAAAGGTATGGGGAGGACTCCACCAAGGGCAAGACTCCAAGAGCCTCATAAGAGGAATTTTGAATCCATGACAAATGAGCCTATGGGTCCTATTTATAGTCTCTTCTAAGGAGGTACTCCATTTCACACTTGAACACTCCACACTTGGTTGGACGTTAACTATAGGGTGCCTATCCTTGACATCCTTGGGGTTTGGGTACAAAAAACAACTACCCAACTGGCTAGGTCTACGTTCTAGTATTGCTATGAGAAGGAAGAAAATGTTAGTTTTATATATATATATATATATATATATATATATATATATATATATATATATATATATATATATATATATATATATATATATATATATATATATATATATATATATGTATGTGTGTGTGTGTGTGTGTGTGTGTGAAGACCTACCAAGATCCACTTCAGTCACTGTGCACTGACTCAGAAGTAACCAGCTTATGTACCCTCGTCAAACGGGATACAAAGAAGCCCTGTTAGGTGTCTTCTGCAGATTCGATATTCATTTATGACACATCTGGAGAGGAGAGCTGCTGTGGTCTACATGGAGAACAAGAAACCAAGCTGCATTCATATAAAGGATTTGGGAGCGTCCTTTTTTCTTGTAACTTTATATGTGATTCGGGGGCATTCAAGGGCCACATCAGAGTATAAAAGCATCCACCACCTTACACAATTAAAAATGCTTAGTCCTCTAATCTGAGAGATAGAAATCCTTCGTTCAGGCTTCAACCACTTTTGTGCATTTGAGCCACACAAAGATATAAAACTATAAGAGCAAGAATTATAACTGCTTCTGATGCCCAAGTGTGTGGGACACTTGAAACATAAATGCAGTTGTAATCAAGTTCTTTCTGCAGACATGTTTACTGAGTGCCACATGAATAGATCAACTACCGTACATAGATTGTTTATGTCCACAACACAAAGGCATTCATAATCGAAATATTCCTTAAGGGATTTGAGCATAAATGCCACAAAAAGAGCACCATTCTTCTTGTCCCATAGTTCAAGATACATAATCAACATTTGCACTGTAGGCGAAATTGCTATTTGTAAACTGCGCATAAAAAGTCGACAAATTACAAGAGACTGGGAGATAAGGTATTTCACGCAAGCTAAGTTTCAACAAAAAGAGGAAAAACACACACACACACACAAAGATGCTAAGACAAATAGACATAAGAATTTATAGCAGCTATAAAGTAAGAGTAAAATAAAACTATCATGTGATTATAAAACATAACATTTTTCCCTGAACAGACTCTTGAAGAACAATGAAAAAGAAAAAAAGTAAATGTTAGGTATTGAACAAGAATAGAAGTACTCTGTCAAATGTGCAATTTCTCCTGCTGTTTGCTGCAAAAACCGTGCAGAATCTAGTCCCGAAATCAGTAAAACCAAAAGAAAAAAGAACAGGATGGAACAGTTTCAAGCGTACATATATCTCTCACAATATATGTTTGTAGAGTCTCAGTTTTTCACATGCAAAGTATAATACAGGGACTCTTGTTTGGCTCCTCTTCTCTCAAACAGGATTCGTAATTCCATTATTATGGCATTATCTTCAAAATCATAGGCCTATGCTGGCTAGGCTCTTGATTAATGCGAGAATACTTGATCCTGAATTACAAAAAGAAATGTGCAACGGACATCTACAAAGAAGAGACAACAAAACTACTACTAAAATGAAACGTCAACCCATTTCTGATCATGCTTAATCAATGGACCTAAGCACTGAAATCACAAAAATAAAAATATTAGCACAAAACATGCAACATATTTGCATTCAACACAGACGGATAGGGGGAGGAGAAAGTAAACGCAACAGTTAAACACAATCATGAGAGAAACAAGACTCTCCCTTTTGAAGGAAGACTAGGGAACGTGTACAAGGTTGAACACTTCATATGAGAATCCATGAAGTTAATTTTGAAAAAGTTCGTATATAATCAGCGGTCAAGAAAATACTTATGGTTATGTCTAACACAGATATTGATCATACACAGGCAGTGAGGCAGACTCCATATTTCAAATGCTTAAGAAATAAAAAGTATAATAACAACAAAATATGCCAATCATTTGCTTAAACATAGAAAATTCTGAAATTTAGAGCTGGACATTACCACAAAAGTGCCATATAAACAAGAAAATTACCTTGGTTTACTCGATTTTGCTGAAGATCCAACTGACTTCGACAAACTTTCCTTCACGCATGCCTGTTGCTTTGGCACATCATCTGTATCAATTGTTGGGAAGCTATATGCAAGCGCTGACAAAAGAGAGTCAGCTGCATTGCCTGAAGCTGAATTGCCACTCCCCCGAAAAGCACCACCACCAAGAATAGCTTGCAGCTGAGCCTCCCTGTACTCTTTGTAATCCTTACCTAAGAAGGCAAGAGTAGAGCCAGCTGGCACTGCAGATCTCCTAAACCTGCGCCGTCTCTGTATGTAAAGAACTTGTTAAAGAAAAAGAAAAAAAGGTATATTCATACACACACACATATACATGTATGTGTATATACCCAAACACACACACATACAGACATAAATATACATTTACACAATGTGTGTGTGTGTAAATGTGTGTGTAAATGTGTGTGTGCATGCACATGTGTGTGTGTCTGTGTATACATGTTGCATGTGCTATATGACAATGATTGGCTATCATGTTACATGTGATGTACGAGAAGACATCAAAACTTTTTTATGAACTGCATTGCAAAGTTATATGCTTTGAGGAGGAAAGGATATCTTAAACAAGTGACCATGTTGGACCGTTAAATGTCCAACAATGTCCTTCGGTATTTTTGCTGCACACACGGGACAGACCTACAATGGCGTAAACAAAAAATTAGCCAATTCCAATATCATATGGAAACGGAGTCAAATTACAAATGAGACAAAAGAAAGGACACAGCTGCAAATAATATCAGAATCATAAATAAAAAGAATATTTCCAACAAGCTTCTTTATCTCAGCACCACTCAATTAAATAAATAATGCACCCCTTAACCATGAGAATATGTAAGCACTGCATTCTAAAAACAGATGGATTAGATCTGCCTTGATTGCAAAGAAATCGTGAATCTTATGTCCTAGAATTACAGTTTGAAAACAAGATATAAATATACACATACCTCTGTGTGTGTGTGTGTGTGTGTGTGTGTGTGTGTGTGTGTGTGTGTGTGTGTGTATAAGTGTGTGTTTGTATGTGTGTGTGCGCACGCGCGCATATATACACACACATACATGCACACACATGTATATATATGTACGACCATGTATGTAGGCATGCATGTTGATATCCATGCATGCATGCACACATATGTATGTATGTATCACAGATACATAAATACATATAGATTGCCACACACACATATGTATACACACAATATATGCATACATATAGACACAATATATACATAGAGAACGTATGTATCACATATACATACATATATATAAATTGACACACAAATATATGTACACACACAATACATACATTAGCATATGTGCGTGCACACATATATATAGATATACATATAGACACACAACATATATACATCCATGCATAATACACACACGTATATGCGTATATATACATAATACATATATATGTGTGCATATGTATATATATTTTGTTAACCCTCCGGTCTCCTACACAGTAACCACAAGATCTAGGCTTTATTGCGAAAACACGTTTTAGCTACTTCAGCAAACTTCCGATAATAAGACTCAAAACTCCGACCCTAGTCGACAGATACTTTAGGTTCTTGGCTGGAAGAATAATAGCAAATACAGCTATATCCCGTAATTTTCCCTTCAGCAATTTTTTGCTATCTCACTGCTTCTCTGCACTCACTTAACTTTCAGATGGAACTCAATGATTACCGTTGCTTTGGTCGTTACATACAATATTGTTATCAATGCTTAACAACGCAATACTTCATTTACTAAGATCAAATTATTCAGTCTGAACACAATGCACAAATTGCTAGGCAATTCATACACATTTGATTAACACACTTACACTGTACTCTACAATATACACTGGGACACACACTACGCAACGTTGAAGAAAATAGACACGAACCAACTCTGGTGCAACAGCACCATGAAGCTTTCCTATGTCTATTATTTTTTCATTAATAAAAAGAAAGTTACATCGATTCAGCATACCCTATCGGCACTGTACATCTTTTCGGCTCTGTATATATTTACACTTAAGTTTTTTACAAAATAGGGACACTCTGACTGACATGTGACACGCACGGAGGAACTAACCCCAAAAAATTGAGCTTTTTATATCATCTTTATCTGCTTTGTCATCACTATCTCTGTACTCCGGTGGTAACTTTGCCTTTAAAACATCCGCGTGCTCCATAAAAATTCAAGAAATCTTTTTCTGCACCGTCCCCATACCTGCCAGAACAGTCAGGTAATCCAATAATATTCCAGCCGGATCACACTGTGAAACCACATTGGCATCATACAGTGCCACCTTGGCTTGTGCAAAAGTAAACAACTCTCTTATAGCTTCTTGCATGTAAAAATCCTGCCTATGAACCGTTTTCAACCTTTTGCTCACTATCTTGACTTCAATCTGCAGCTCCTCAATTCAAATGACTGCAATAGCATCTGCAGCTCCTCAATTCAAGTGACTGCACTAGCATGGAGTAGCTTGCTCCTTCAATGTTCTGTTGCTTCAGTTCTGTTGCCATGTCTGCATGAGCTGTTTGCAACTGAGTATGTTGGGCATGTAATATCTCAACTTGCTTCAGCAGGTTTGCGTTTTGTTGTTGGATGGTGTGGGATTCATCACATATGGCAGTGTATATATTCTTCAATGCAAAGTAATTATAATCCAACTATGCAAACCTATGTTGCAGGTGCCAGTGCTCGTGATCAAGAAAGGAAAGGTCTGTCTTAAAGTATTCATGTGCACTCTGCACTTGTTCATAGTCCTGTGCTTGACTCTGTAAACGCATACGAGCTTCACCGAAATTGTCTTGTAACTCTGCATTCTTTGAAGATAAACAATCAACTGTAGACAGACAATCAACCGAGGCAGCACAATACTCCATCGGATTTTACAGGTACTGCAATTCGTTGACGATTTGGAAATGTGAATGGCACATGAGGTCGGCCATGTCCAATAATGCTTTTGATGGAAATTTTGGTTAATACATATTTCAAAAACCACGTCAGGTTGCAGATATAAATTGCTCAGGAATGGATTCCAAAAGAGAGATTCGGACATACAGGGAGTAGACCAGCCATCTTTGTCATCATTGGGAGGAGAGTACTCTAGGGAATGATCGACAGATGAGGATGCAGAAGCTTCGTGATGGGAGGAGGAAGTGGGTTGCACCACCGGAGAGGGAGAACAAGGAGGACAAGAGACCAACATGTCCTTTGCAGAAGGGAGTGAGAGCCATTATCGAAATGGGGTTGGTCCACCGACGAGGGAATGGGTTGGACAGTTATCAAACAAGGCCAAGGAGAGAGTAGATTGGGGTCAAAAGGTAGTACAGTGACACTAATGGCCACAACAGAAGAGGATCGAAACCAAAGATTCATTGTCCTCATCGGGTTGGATGGGTGGTGGATGGACTACAAATGGTCCACTATGACAAGGCACCAATAAGGTACGGACTTCGATAGGGAACTCCCCGAGAAACAAAACGGAGAAGATATAGGGCACACGAGTCTTGGGTCAGCAATTATGGGACACTACATCGGTGAGCCTTCGTCATTCCTTGTTACTCTTGCAAAATAAGAAGGTTTGCCCAATTTACGAGGGTTGTGCATATAGCAAACAAAAAGAAATAAAAAAAGGTGACTAGCTCCATAATGCTTCGTTTATAGGCTATGTGCGACCACCAAGAATTGAAGCATAGTCCATTCTTGCTATGAGGCTTGCAAAATAACATATTGATTGGGGGATTGCTCTGAGAATGTGTTGCATGTCTAGTGTCGAAACTAATTCCATATGATCGACACCTTCCGTGGGGAGGTGGAATCTTTTTCGCACATCATGACCGACCACGTTGACCCGTTAGGCTAGGTGATCTCCCATACACAATTGTCAATGATGTAATGGGCGATCAACAACGCGAAGGGAACAAGTTAGCAACATTGCATATAGCCATGTACGGCACCAGAAAGGTAGCAAAGCGTAGTTCGAATGGCTAAAGGATTTCCATAGTAAGCAACATAGTAAATGCTCAGGCAGAGGGAACGTAAACATTGAGTACATATAAAAATCGTGAAATCATGATAAGGAGAGGGAAACAAAAGGGCAAAGAAAAAACCGAATCAAATGGAGCATCATGAGAAAAGGATGGTGTGCATGGAAGCGATGGTGCACGGATACAAAGGAGGTAAGGGTGGCAAAATGACAAAAAATGATGCACATAAATTTATGAAGAAGGCATTAATGTGGCTTGCCCCCTCTAGCATCCAAAATGGGTGTGATTTTGACCCGTCAACTTGAGTGGACACGAGTTGATAGGAAAGTCTCTAACTGAAACATTGTTGGACCGAGTTTTACCAAAAATTTTATACGACCCTATCAAACACCTTAAACTTTCCACCTTCCAATTTGTTCGAGTTAAAAAACAAGGTAAAATCTCCAACATGAGATACCGTAGATCCAAGAAATCTATCATGTGTTCGTGTCGATCATAGCTTCATTTTTTGGAGCAATAAAAAACTGCTAAAATGATCTTCGTTTAACTAAAGTCACATCTCCATACGAGAAAACAAGGAATCATGTTCAATGGCCACTTTGAGACTTGGATCAACAAGCTCTATAGGTGCAATGGCCTAAATGCCAAAGGCAAGTTTAAAGGGAGTAAATCCAATGGAAACTTTATAAGCAATGTGGAATGCCTAAAGTTCAGACGAAAGAAGTTGATCCCAACATTCCCGAAATTTCCAAATGAGCTTGCATAACATGGTTAATAACACCTAATTTGTGCTCTCCGCAAGTCCATTTGCCTAGGGTAGTACGGGGTACTCAACTTACACAAAGCGTCATACTAATCCATCATGGTTGTAATCAACTGACTAGCAGAATGAGTACCCTAGTTAGAAACAATTTCCAAGGGAATACCAAAGCGAGGGAATAGTTCTTGAGATAATAAGTTAGAGACTATGACCGCAATGGCTTACTTAAAAGCCAAAGCTTCGACCAATCTACTGGCATAATCGGTACACGTCAAGATAGAGTGATGATTAGTAAATACTACTGGTGGGAAAATTGAAAAACGTTTGCTTGCCTTCACAAAACCCTCTTGACTCAAATATAGCTGTTCGGAGTGTGTTAATGCTGCCGTCGGACAAATGGTATCGCATAATACTAGCTATCGTTTAGCCCTTGCATACAGTAATTATTCGATCATTGAATGAGAATGTTAAAATTCATTTTTCATGTGAATCATTCGGCTTTAATCCAATCGATTAGGTAGCAAAATTTTCCTCGACGACTTGCTTGTTGGCTAATATTATTGCAAGAATTTGACTATGATGTCATCCACACATACTATTCTTCTCATGCTATCGTTGATTTGTTATCTCGTCTTGATTCTAGCGAAGATGCTACAAGTGTGGATTATTCTTTTCCTGATGTTGCACACTTTACGACCATTATTGATGAACCAAATGCTTGAGCCTTGATGGCATTTAGATTGTTCATATTAAGAAACTTTGTAATCTTTTCATTACCACTAGTATCCCTTCAAAGTTCATAATCCTTGTCTATGAAAGCTTGGAAGAAACTCGCTCAATATAGTTGAAGGTTTGTCATTATTGTGGGGCAATTGTACCACAAAGATATTTTCAAGCTTAGCTCCGTTGTGTATTATTGCATGAAATTCCCCCTTTGTGTTACATATTGCACATACCTACCTGACATGTGGTCATTTACCTAGAGATTTGATTGTGTAAAGTATCACAATCTCATCTGTGGTGGTCCGCATACATAGGGATTGCTTGCACTATGTCACAAGGATTGTTGGCACTATGTCTATACCTATGATCCATAGCAAATATATTCATGGGATTAGCTAGATGGGCAAACAAATGTCAATGTCAGCCATGCCACCAGATTTGACCTAGAATATGTAAAACTTCTTTTGGAGTGGTTTGAGTAGGGGCATCCAATATCACTTTGACATTATCTAGGTCAACTTGAATACCATCCCAAGATATAATACGTCGTAACAATTTCTCGCAAGAGACTCTCAATATTGATTTGACTAGATTCAAGCAGAGCTTGAATTCTCCGCATTTACTAAAACATAATCAAAGCTGACCCAAGTGCTCGGAT
>CM035437.1:23095833-23158333 GCA_020310875.1 Ceratopteris richardii | reverse complement strand
TTCTAAGTTTGCGTTTTCCTCGTATCTTTGTATGCCTGTAGGTACGTTTATCTGCACCTGTCCGCGTATGTACGTGCGATAACAAGGATGCGAGCGAGAGAGACGACCGAGATCTCTGATCCGGGGAGACAGAAAGGTTCAACTGGGGCCTCGAATTTTCTTTACCTCCTCCGGATACAGCACCGCCTGCTAACTGGTGAATGTTCCTACCCCTCGCCAGAGTCGGCCGTAAGTCTCAGAAGGCAAAAGGAAAGCGGCCTCGAAAGGAGAAACGGGCCAATGGGTTTTGTGCGACCACTATTCTAATTGGCCCACGTGGCGGTATAGAGGACACATGACCGAGAATTAGAGTAGATCGTGGAAGGATCCAAAGGGTTTCGTGACATTCCACGATCGAGAAGAGATTCATCACTTTCTCGTAACCGAGTAAGTAGACATTGATTGTTCAAAATTCATACATCTCCTCGATCTTTCTCTAGATGAGAACACATACTCATTCCTCCATTCCTATGACCTAGTGGAGTAAAGAAGACAAAGAAGACACGAGAGAAGTAGGCAAGTCAAAAATAGGTTTTCCTTATGACATTGTTGTAGCATATTCATGTGGCAAATGCTCCAAACTATTTTGTTGCATCTTATTATGCATTACAAAAGATTAAGTGTTTTGCTTATAGTTGTTGATAAATAATTGTAAATATCATTTTGCAAATCAAACATCTATTGTTTAGATTGTAGAAATAACATTGCATCCATTGTTATCAATCCCATTTAGAGAGGAAGTGACGTAGGCCTAAATTAGGACTTTGGATTTCTCATCCTAGACACCATCTCCCATAGTGGCTATGACAATCACTAAGAAGGTATCTTCTATGCCTGATCGTGTGCTTTTGTTAGTGGCACGAAAAGGATATCAGTTTTCCCATATTGAACTCATTGTCATGAGAGAAGTAATGGTAGGACAATTTATCAAGGTACTCTTTGACACTTGATCCACTCACAATGTCATAAATTCACGCCTTGCCATATGGTTACATGTAGATATTGTGGTCACATTATATATATATATATATATATATAAAGAGAGAGAGAGAGTGTGTAGAGCTAGCCAACAAGAAGGGAACTAAGACATGGGATTGGCAAGTAGTCAATCCACCCATTTAGATATGGTCCTTAAAGAACAAATCTGATTTTGAGATAGTGTGACTTGCACGTTTCAATATAGTGCCCTTTAGACCTCTACATAGAGCTTTAAAGGTAGGAGAGATCCTTAAAAGGAATAGGAGATTACACAAATGAAGACATCATACATGCAACCACGAAGAGTACAACATGCAAAGGAATTGTTCATGCAGCACTCCAAATTGACCAAGAGCATGTAAGGAGCTCTCTCTCTCTCTCTCTCTCTCTCTCTCTCTCTCTCTCTCTCTCTCTCTCTCTCTCTCTCTCTCTCTCTCTCTCGTGTGAGAAGTGTGGTTTGGGTGCTCTTCATATAATCCAAAATAGTTTTGAAATGCCTTAGAGGGATTGCACATGTGATCTTCCTTGAGAATTTGGGAAGAAGAAGCCAATCTAGCTAATGAGAGGTGCTCTATATCTACACTTTTTTGCAAGTTTCACTTTTGGGGAAGGAAATTAGAAGGTAATTTGGAGGAGATGCAAGAAAAAGACTAGATGGAAACATAAAATTATGTATGCAATATCATTTGGTGCAAAAATATCACAAGAATGTATAGACAAATTACAATATGAGCTTTGTTGAAAACCCCGTATGACTTTCTTCTTCTTCTCTCTTTAACTCTCCTATGATATGCCACCTATCTTTGGGAGGCCATATCCTGACATTCAAACGTTTGATTCATGTAATCTTTAGTTTATATGTAGCTTTCCCACCGAGCTTTGGAGAATACCATAAATTTTTTATCTTCAAGTTACTAATAGGTCCGCAAATCTTGGTAGGAGTAGTCTAGTGCTTCAAACACATATTTTTGTGATCTAATCATTAGAATCATGATTTCTTCTTGATAAACATTCTTTGGAGTTTGTAACATGTTTTGGACACTATTTTAACCTATAAAACATACACTTTTACAATTTGAGATAGTTTGTTGATGCTAGGAGACCATTTGTGAGGTCAAATCGCTCTTTTTTCTCCTCCTTGGAATGCACCATCAGCAATGGGACATTTAAGGTTTTGTTTTTTATTGGTGAGGATTTGGATGACTTCTTGGAAGGCTCAAGATACCCATTGGATGAATAATTGGAGTGTTTATCTCTCACAAAGAAGTGTAGTTTAGTCCATTTCCTTTCATCTTGGTTAAAAATTTGCTTCCAGTTTCAATTCCCCAAAAACTTTCATTTCTAAAATGGCACAAGGGGGAGATGAAATCAATGTAAAATTTCCTTTATAAATTGAAACAACAAAAACATGGAACAAGAATTCAACATGAAATAGATATACAAAGATGTTGACTAATATGATGAATACACATAGTGAGCATAATGATCTCATAGAGGGGAACTCAAAGGTAAGAAGTTGTTTTAGGCAGTGTGACCTCTTCAATTTAGCAGCTAAAGGCTCATATATTTAGATTGGAGACCTAAATTTCATCTTTTGTCGCTATGAGAGAGTCTAAAAAAAGATACCACTTCATGGGAACATAGAATATGATTAGAAAAGAGATTGGTGAGTTTAGTAAATTTAAGGGGGAAGACTCTCAAGAAACTTCACTTCTAAGTAGACTGGATTGAAACCGTAATAAGATGCAATCTACACTTCTTTTCAAAAGAGGAAAAACCTACATCAATTGAAGGGCACCCCACTAGAATATCACATCCTTGAGGCGAGCCTCTTGCATGGGCCATGAGCATACAAATGGTGGATGAGTCTAAAGGAGGTAGGAACGATTTCTATAGACTACACCCACTCCAAAACTCTTTTTTCTAAAAGATTTTCTACTAGAAAATGAAGAAGAAAGGAATTGGGATGAGCAAGATAAAGGCACATAGAAATGTAGGCTATTATCCATCTACAATTCACAGTATAGAGATATCATACTTAAACCAAAAGTTTTAGATGATTTTCAAAAGACATGACACTTTGTTTGGGGTTAGATAAGTTGATAAAAAGTGAAGTCCGAAGAAACATCCCTAAGAATTAGGAGGATCCCATAAAATATGCACATATATATGACGACAAGCTACCCTCAATCTACTCCTATGGATACATATTAGTCTCTTAAAAAAATTAACACATTGACACTCAAGAAGCATATAGTCGTGGAGAAAAAAAAATGGTAAAGAGACAAAGACTTTGAAGCCTCTTTGAACTTGGTTAGAAGCTTGAAGATCTTACTCCATGTTATTGGCAAGCTCGCTCTAATCCATGTGAGTTTCCCATTTCATGGTCTATTGGCTTTGAGTCTCGACACTCTTTCATTTTGGGAGTGCATTCTTCTTTTCATTTTGCTTCTGCAAGGGTACTCTCGACATGGTATCAAAGCATAAGATGGAGGTATTGGGTGGATCGTTTGGTGGTCATTTTGGTGGGGGTGGTACTAGAACTTGGTGGTGTTGCTCTTCACTCATTGGGAGAGGTCCTTTAACCATCATTTGTGCTTTTGGGTTATACAATGCCCATTTTCCCACCTCTCCACCCTTCTCCTTCATCCATTTATCCATCCTCCCATCCCTTTTACCCCCATATTTGTTGGAAGTGAGGTATGCCCTTAGGCTCATGTCACAGGTCCATGGTTCCATAGTTTCATTCATGTACAACATTAATTCCAGCAATCTTCCATATTGACAAAACATGAACATACCACAACTTAATCATACAGATGATGAGATAAAGATAGAGAAAGAATAGACGACATGTGTAAGGTGTTACGTAAGCCATCGCTTACTCATAGTATCATATATACCAATGTTCAATGTACAATGTGGGAGCGAAACTCTCAACCACTCTATGTGATGAGAAATAGATGAATGAGTGAATGTACAATGTAACAAACATATTCAGATGTATGGGCAGTAATCTGAATATGTATGAGATGTGTGACCTTATAGGTTATAGAAGAGTGAATATGAGTGACTGAAAGAGGAAGGATCAGTGTGAATGGAAATCCTCAAACTTATGTGAACACACCTTCTCAAACACCTCATAAAAATATGCATAAAGCATATAAGTACTGATTCTCTTGTACCTATGCCAAATAGGACTCCTCCTTATATGAACGCCACGACCTCCATAAACTTCAAGTAGTACCTGTGTGCATAAAGAGAATATGTACCTGAATACTTAACATAAGATGTAAATCTTATGTTAATCTCCATCCAATGTCTTTGAAGTAGCTAGACATCTTCTTGTAGAAGACAATCTTCAACCTAACATCTTCGTGTAGAAGATGATCTTCAAATACCCCATGTAGATGGTCCCATCCAATGTCTTTGAAGTAGCCAGACAGCTTCTTGTAGAAGACAATCTTCAACCTAATATCTTCCTGTAGAAGATGATCTTCAAATACATCATGTAGATGGGCGATCCTCACCATCAAGCTGCTAATGACCAAGTCTTCTTGCCATGAACAAGAGATAACCTCCTCTCCATGAGGTAGAGTGTGAGCACACTCTTCATCTTCTCCAAGAAGAATCACCAAGAAGAACTCCATAGCTGCTCCTCAACATGCTTCAAGTTAGCACCATGGCTGCCCCATGTGCTAGAAGAAACACCACCTCTACTGAGGTCCAAGCTCTAAAAAGCTTGTGTTGATCCTAGGTGAAGGATGAATAACAATGAGCCGTATGACTTCTTTTATAGTATTCTTGTACTTTGAAAAGCTCACCAAAAGCCATAATAAAGCCACGATCGCTATTCGTGAACAAAAAACAATCGAAAAAAAAATCCGCCGCGTTCGCTGTTTGCTTTTCCACAGGGTTTGAACCCACGTCGATAGTATGAAAGACTTCTCACCTAGCCACGTTGTACGTCGATATTCACTTGTACAAGAGTTGTAAGAACTCGATATACATTCTGTGAGCGGATGCTGTGACCGCCCACGCTATTGTGTTGTACCAGCTTCTATTTTTGTAGGAGGGAGTATAAAAGCTTGTACACATTTTGTAAACTCTGGATAAAATGGACCAATAGGAACATTGATTTCCAACAATCCCCCCTGCAATGTCATATTGGTACAACCTGAACTGAATCTGCAAACTTTGCAAATTATCACAAGCTTCAAGCTTGTACTTCCGATACTTCAGAAAAAGTCTTCTTCAAAAATGAAATTGAATTTCCTTCAAAAAACCTGAACTTGCTGAATATGAACCATAATACTTGAGAAAATTTGCAAACTAGATATCCAATAGTGTACTCATCAAGCAATCACTGCTTGACAACAAATATAGCATGAACTGTCTCTGCACCTGCTATCTCCTGTCTTCAAAAACCTGAAAACTTACACTAGGATCCATATATTTGCATTTACCTTCCAAAAAAGGTTTCTCAACGTACTTCTGCTGCGTCATGTAAATACACTAAACAAAATCAGGAACTGAATCCTGGAACCTGTGACTGTCAACTCACAACTTAGTGCATTATGAACACTGCTGGTTCATCTCTGACTGTACTCAACTCAATATGAGTCAAAAAATCTATGATGTCATCATGTCTTCATCCTTTAAATCCTTCATACCTCTTTCCTTCAGAACTTGGTATAAACATATATGTGCGCACGTCTGAAATATACCTTTCTGAAACATCAAGCTTCTCTTCAAATAGAACTCTGGAACCTTATCCTGAACAGGAATATCCTAACAGGAACTTTCTCCAAGCATTCTTCTTCTTCCTTCTTCTTTCAAAGCTGGAACATAAAGAGAACCTGACAAAGGAAATATAGGAGTACCTGAAATAGGAATACCTGTAGGTATGACTATGCATTCTTTTACATATGGCTTGAAAATAAGTCTTCATGTTTCATCACCCCCCTGGATGACTTAACACTAGTGTCCAGTATTCTTCAAATATATCAGACTTTATGAAATGTGGAACCTCTTCCTTCATAAATCTGATGTTCAGTGATCAATACCTGTATCTGAAACAAAATCTCTGAACCCTTTTTATTAGCATTGTGCACATGCCAATAGCTTTCCATGTCATTCTTCAGCTTTCCAAAATCTAGAATAAGGTTAGCTGAACCTATAATAAAACCTTGCTGAAAGCTTTTTAGGATTCATAACCTTCTGTAACATAACAAGTATCTTCTTCTATCTCTCTGCAACACAAATCTGATAGAATCTGAATCTTTGACTTACTTCTCCAATGTTAAGAATCTTCACAAACAAAGGATAGACAACTGAATCATAAATACTCAAGATCATACAAGATCTATTCAAGATCAATGATCTCTCCTGTGTAGAATCTGCTCTTATCAAACCTTCATGACTAAATGTTTGATTTACTTCCTGAATGTCTTCAAGTGTCCATGCTTCTCAAAAAGTTGTAAAACTTTTCTTCAAACAAATCCTTCAAGGAATCTGCAATTCCTACTTGAAACATAAGTGGACAAACTTCTCACCTTGAGAACTCCAAAAGCTGCAAGTTGATACTTCATAACTTTCATATTTTACCCGGGTGAAATGTGATAGTATCTGCTTGGTTTTCTTTTGGCTAACTCCACTTTTCAATCAAGTTATAGGATCTAATGGAACACCTTTTTGAATACAAGCATGTATCCAAAAATCAAGACAATCATAAAAAGTAGATTCTTCAAATAGCTGGTACATCAACAAGATTCTGAATTTTCTGAAGTTTTCTGAAAATATTGAATATGAGGTAACCTTTTCCAAACATAAAACCTCAACGCAAGTCTTCAACATCTGCTACAAAAAACTCTTTTACATCAAGAGTTTAGATAAAGAAGAAATATACTTCTCTGCAACTTGTCATATACCAAGTAGCTCTGTATTGACAGTCCAAGAATTCTTTGAGGGAACATATAAGCTGCCTGCTTAAAAGCTTCAACTAAAACATAACTCATACATATATGAGTTAAAACATATATCTGCTGCTTTTCTTTCTCTCAATGCAATTCTTTGTCAAATCTACTAAATCATGACCAAGTGTAATGCAAAACAAGAAACTGCTTCTTCTTTAAACAAGATGTTCTCGTAGACTTGTCTTTGGATGTAGAGGATAAAATAGGAAAAGTATATGGAAAATATATGAGAAAAGGAAGTCTTACTTTTCTTTTGGAAATGATGGACTTTCTTCTTCTGCATCTTTCTTCCACCTGATGATAATGTCGACATCTTCAAACTTCTCTTCCATACCTTTTGTTCTCTTCATCTTGAAGTAGCAAACACTCTTGACTTCTTCAAATGAACTTTTCTCTTCCTCTAATGTAAGAGTAAGAGATAAAACAAACATGGTATATAAATGGAAGTGAATATAGAATCATGTTTTATCATCTCCTCATATCTTTGAATCAAAATTCTGCTTCAAATGTCTAAAATGACTAAATTCACCAATCGTTGTCTGAATGATGAATTGCCCTTCTAGAGTTACCTTCTCTAGATACATTTGTACCTTGATGTCCAACCAATTTATAACAAAAAATTGGCTGAAAAACTCATCCCATCTTCACATTTGTCTTCTTAGATGAACGTTCTTGCCATGAAAGAGATCTCTCAAAAACTCTCTAGAAAAACCTCTAGATATCTGTTTCGATGTAGCCTTAACTTTCAAATGATGAAAGCGTATAAAAGCACTCCTTGAAACCTTCAAATCTCTTCATAACTGCTCTTCTAAGATATAACCTGCAAATGATAATCTGATAGTAGAAAGTGATACATGTGATTTGATGTTGATCTGATTCCTTCATCTTCTCTAAACCATTGTTCTTCCTTGAATTTGAAGTAGTCTTCTCTTCATCAAGTCTGGGTCTTCAAACAATACTTTTGTAAAGTATTTGCATACTCTTCAAAAATATTCGGCTGCTAACAGATCATCAACTTCGTACTCCACACTGATGAATGTAACTGAAGTGTCTAATTCTCAAATCTCTACTCATCTAGATTAAGTATGTATGTCAAATGTCAAATGTTAGAAGATGCTTTCAAATCATATGTTGTAAATCTGGAAGTCTAGGAACCTGGGATTATGAATGAGCCTTAATGCATTGATGCCAAAGATCTAAAGTTCTGTAACCAAAACCTTAGTGCTCTGATACCAAATGTTGGAAGTGAGGTATGCCCTTAGGCTCATGTCACAGGTCCATGGTTCCATAGTTCCATTCATGTACAACATTAATTCAAGCAATCTTCCATATTGACAAAACATGAACATACCACAACTTAATCATACAGATGATGAGATAAAGATAGAGAAAGAATAGACGACATGTGTAAGGTGTTACGTAAGCCATCGCTTACTCATAGTATCATATATACCAATGTTCAATGTACAATGTGGGAGCAAAACTCTCAACCACTCTATGTGATGAGAAATAGATGAATGAGTGAATGTACAATGTAACAAACATATTCAGATGTATGGGCAGTAATCTGAATATGTATGAGATGTGTGACCTTATAGGTTATAGAAGAGTGAATATGAGTGACTGAAAGAGGAAGGATCAGTGTGAATGGAAATCCTCAAACTCATGTGAACACACCTTCTCAAACACCTCATAAAAATATGCATAAAGCATATAAGTACTGATCCTCTTGTACCTATGCCAAATAGGACTCCTCCTAATATGAACGCCACGACCTCCATAAACTTCAAGTAGTACCTGTGTGCATAAAGAGAATATGTACCTGAATACTTAACATAAGATGTGAATCTTATGTTAATCTCCATCCAATGTCTTTGAAGTAGCTAGACATCTTCTTGTAGAAGACAATCTTCAACCTAACATCTTCGTGTAGAAGATGATCTTCAAATACGCCATGTAGATGGTCCCATCCAATGTCTTTGAAGTAGCCAGACAGCTTCTTGTAGAAGACAATCTTCAACCTAATATCTTCCTGTAGAAGATGATCTTCAAATACATCATGTAGATGGGCGATCCTCACCATCAAGCTGCTAATGACCAAGTCTTCTTGCCATGAACAAGAGATAACCTCCTCTCCATGAGGTAGAGTGTGAGCACACTCTTCATCTTCTCCAAGAAGAATCACCAAGAAGAACTCCATAGCTGCTCCTCAACATGCTTCAAGTTAGCACCATGGCTGCCCCATGTGCTAGAAGAAACACCACCTCTACTGAGGTCCAAGCTCTAAAAAGCTTGTGTTGATCCTAGGTGAAGGATGAATAACAATGAGCCTTATGGCTTCTTTTATAGTATTCTTGTACTTTGAAAAGCTCACCAAAAGCCATAATAAAGCCACGATCGCTATTCGTGAACAAAAAACAATCGGAAAAAAAATCCGCCACGTTCGCTGTTTGCTTTAATTTGACCGTCCGCTGTTTGTTGCGTTTATTGACTTAAAAAGCATGATTTAAAAGTATTTTACGTGTTCGCACTCCACAGGGTTTGAACCCACGTCGATAGTATGAAAGACTTCTCACCTAGCCACGTTGTACGCCGATATTCGCTTGTACAAGAGTTGTAAAAACTCGATATACATTCTGTGAGCGGATGCTGTGACCACCCACGCTATTGTGTTGTACCATGCTCTCATGATTTTTTTTGTTGAGATTCACAGTCTTATGATAGTTGTGATTGATATCACATTTTATAGTGTTCATAAGTGCTATTTTCCATTTTTGTTGATGGCCTTAATTGACCATCTTTGCCTTCTATAGTGATATTCATCACATATCGATGTGCCTTCTAAGGGATCATACACCTTTTTTGCCTTGGTTCCATGTGCATACACAACTTATATAAGCATGATTTGAACGTCTCCTTCATATGAGAGTGGTGAATTCATTCTTGTATCATGTATGACATCTCAATTGCTGCACAGGGAGGGCTCGTGGCTCCATCACCCACCAAGAGCACATGGTAATAGTATAAATCAATCCCATGTTGTGTGTAGCTAATGCAACACTTCCATTTGTGTATAAAACACTCATACATGTTGTCTTCATACGTTTGGACTCTAAATATACAAAGAATATCTCATAACGTCATCCATCCAAAAGTCCATAGCCATTCGATTTTAATATCTCATAACGTCATCCATCCAAAAGTCCATAGCTATTTGCAAGCACAATCCTTGGGGCTTCCCATTTTTTGTGTTCAAGGAATGTAGCTTGTCCGGTTAGGAAGCTACTACAAATTTTGTCTTTGGTGGCCTTTAGATCCATGGTGATGATTAATAGAATAATTAGAGTTCCATTTATGGCAAGACAAAGAGCACTCTATCAGAACATGTTGCAAGGTGCAAAGGATCCATCCACTGAGAAGAGTCTATAACTTCATTCATAACCAATTTGATAAATTTGCCTTGGTGCACATACTCTCTACTCACCAAAATCAAATCGATTTCTCTATGTTATAGGAGGTGATACGTAGAAGTTCAAGCCAAGAGATATCTCAAGCATTCAAATGCTCGTGCCAACAGTGAGAAGTGATCTGTAGAGCCCTTCTCAAGCGAGGTGATGCCCGATTTTGGGCACTGAGAACTACGCAAAGCACCACCCTTCATCAAGACATGATCTAACTATACTCTCTACATATGATCATCTATTGCACCTCCTGCAACTCGGACCTACTATGAGCTCAGAGAGATAGAGAGAGGGAGAGAGGGAGAGAGAGAGAGGGGGGGGGGGAGACAAAGAGAGAGACATAAAGGGAACACTAGATTTTGGATGAGGATAGCCCAACCACGTGGTGTCATCACTTGATTTCTACTTCTATTGACATCATCAATGACATTTTAGTCTCTCATGTTTTTTTTTGTACTTATTTACTTCATTTGAAGTATACACCACAAGACTCCATTTGAATTTTACTATGGATGCAAGCCCAATGTCAACTACTTTAGAGTTTTTGAAAGTGAAGCATTCCTACATGTGCCCAAGGAAGATCGATATAATTTAAGTCCAAGAAACATCTATTCATTGGCTATAGTCAACAGTCTAAGGCATACACAAGTTGTATGATCTTGAGAACCACTCCATCACCATTTCAAAAGATGTCATATTTGATGAAGCTTCAAAGTAGTCAAGTAAAGATCCAAGTTCAAGTTTGAGTCCATCCATATTCTACACTTCAGAGGGGGACATAATTAATTTTAAGCAAAACTTAGATACAAGTACTTCTCACCAACCTAGGGGATTTCAAAGGCTCATCAAGAAGTAGTAACATGAACAAAATCACTAGGTGAATTATGCACTTATGCATCATATTCAACAGATTCCACAGCCTTCCAATTTCAAAGAAGCTCAAGGTCAACATGAGTGGGAAGCAGCTATGCAGATAGAAATGGATGCAATTAAAAAGAACAATACTTGGACACTTGTTCCAAAGCCTCTAAATCATCAAGTTAATGGAGTTAAGTGGATATACAAAGCCAAGTACAAATCAGATGGCACCTTGTACAAGTACAAAGAAGGCCTTGTAGCTAAGGGTTATAAGCAAAATCATGACATTGATTATGAATAAACATTTGCCCCTACTGCAAGATTTACAACTATAAGAGTCATTCTTGCACTAAGTGCACATTTCAATTGGTACATTTGCCAACTCGACTTCAAAAGTGATTTCCTCAATGGTGATCTTCAAGAAGAAGTATATGTAGAACAACATAAATGTTTCAAGAACAAAGAGAAGGAAGATCATGTATACAAACTTCACAAAGCACGTTATGGACTTAAGCAACTTCCTAGGGCTTGGTATGAAAAGATCCACAAGTTCTTTGAAGCTAAAGGATTTCAAAGGAGCACTACTAATGTTAACTTATACATATATCAGAAAGAGTCCTTAGTTGCAATCATCATCCTCTATGTAGATGACTTGATCTTGACAAGATTAAATCATGAATGCATCCATTTCATCATCACAGAACTTCACCTTGAGTATTCTATGATAGATCTTGGCCTACATCACTACTTCTTAGGCATGGAAGTATGGCAAACAAAAGAAGTTATATTTCTCTCACAAAAGAAGTATTGCTCATCTTCTTTCCAAGTATAACATGGACCAGTGTTTCTCAATATCTACACCACTTGATCCAAACGTCAAGCTCACACTAGAGGACTCATCATCACTAGTGGATGTGCATGCTTATTGACAGCTTGTTTTACACATTAGCCTTGCTAGACACATTGGGATGCTTCTCGGAGACTACCGCGATACCTTGCCCTCACCTAACATACTTAGTCAGTTTACACATTAGCCTTGCTAGACACATTGGGATGCTTCTCGGAGACTACCGCGATACCTTGCCTCACCTGACATCATGGTCTTTGGTACAGAGGGGCATTGAACTCACTGGATATTCAAATTAAAATTTCTTTGGTGATCTTGCTTCTTGATACTCTACTTCTGGATATATATTCTTTCTTGGCTTAGGACCTATCTCTTTGGCAAGTACAAAGCAACCTATAGTTTCTCTATCATCCATTGAGGCTGAGTACTAAGCATCAAGCTTTGCAGCATGTGAGACCATCTGGATTCAATGTTTATTATCTGACATTTGGCATTTTGTAGGTTACTTCAATATGCATCCATACCGATAGCGAGTTAGCCTTGGCCATCACCAAGAATCTAGTGTTCCAAGCTCGGATGAAGCACACCAAGATCTAGTACCATTTCATACGTGAGAAGCTTGTAATACAAGAGATTACTCTGGAGCAATGTACCTCTCATGAGAACCTAGTTGACCATTCCATTTGTAATCATTAGCTATCTTGAGAGTCAATATAAGGAAGTCAATACACAAAATAACATGTTGTCAATATACTAAATTGAATGGACGAGCTCCTAGTGCAGTCTTATAAGCAGCTTGAAAAGCCTAAATTGCATGGAACAATTGCTTCTCCCAATCTAAGCATCCCAAATTTACAAGTTTTGTCAACATTGTGCAAAGCACTTTGTTGGCACTCTCAACTTGACCATTTTCTTCAAGATGGTATGGATCTAATTTTCTATGAACAACTAAAATTCTTTTAATAGTGTTTCTATGACTTCATTGACAAAGTGAGTACCTCACTAATTTATTATCTTAATGGGGAGGCCAAATCTTGTAGAAATCTACTCAAATAAAAATGCAACTATTTGAGCATCAACTTTTGTTGTGGCATGTGCATCTACCCACTTAGTGATATAATATATTGCTACTATTATCTACTAAGTGTGGGATCCTTTGACAGGTGGGCTAATATGACCAATAAAATATATCTCCCATTTTGCAAATGCACATCCTACTACCATAGGCTCTAAAGGCATTTGATCTCTGTTAAATCTATATTTTGATCTTTGGCAAGTATCACACCTACTCAAGAATGTTTGAGCATCCATGCATAAGGTGGGCCACCAAAGACCAACAAGAGGGAAAAAAGTGCCGTGGCGGTCCTAGTGTGTTCACACACATCACTACCTAAATATATCAACAAATCCCCCCTAGGAGTGATGTGGTGAACAAGGAGCTGGCACTCATGTATTAGGAAGTGCCAAGCTATGTGGAAATCACTCCACAAAAGGAAGTAAGCCCAAAGCTTTGCCAGAAGCTTCAAACTTCTCCCTAGGTAGAGCCTTCGTGAAAAGGTATGCTATGTTCTCTTGCGTGGGCACATATGCCAAGCTGATCTCCCCAGTAGAGAACCTCTCCCTGACATAGTGATAATGCACCTCAATGTGCTTAGTGCGAGCATGGAAGACAGGGTTCCTCGCAACTTCCAATGCGCTCTGACTGTCAGTGAAGATGGTGGTGGCAGAAGACTAGCCAACACCCAAATCAGCCATAAGGCGTCTGAGCCACACACACTGAACAGTCACTGTGAAAGTTGCCCTATACTCAGCCTCACAACTGGAAGTGGCCACAGTAGGCTGCTTCTTGCTCAACCAAGATATACATGAGCTACCAAGCATGAAGCAAAAACCACTGGTGGACACACGAGTGTCATAGCAACCAACCCAATCTGAGTTAGAGAAAGCATGCAAATCTGGTGGTAGTGATCCCCCCTTGGGATAAAACAACCCAAGTAGCCGAGTACCACTCAAGTAGCGAAAGATGCGCTTAACCGCCTTCGAATGCGTGACTCCTGGGCAATGCATAAACCTGCTCATCTGTGAGACAGCAAACTGAATATCGGGCCGAGTAATGCATAAATAAATCAAGCATCCAATAGCCTGCTGATAGAGAACAGCTTCAAATGCATCTCCAGCATCATGAAGACTCAATCGTAAACCTGTCTCCATAGGAGTGGCAATAGCCTTACAATCTTCAAGGCCAAAATGCTGCAATAATGTGTCAATATATTTCTTTTGACACAAAGTTATTCCACCATCAACTTGCATAAATTGAATGCCCAAATAGTGATGCAAATGCACCAAATCAGACATCTCAAATGAGGCATGCAAATCACCCTTGAAATCAGCAATATGCTTCTCAACAGGACCAGTGAGCAGCATGTCGTCAACATAGACAACAATGATCAGAAGCACATCATTAGCACGCTTAACATATAAGGTGCTTTCAGTTGGATTGTTCTCAAAACCATGTGCAACCAGATAGGCATGTATCTTCTCATACCAAGCACGTGGTGCTTGCTTTAAACCATATAATGCCTTCTTTAACCTGCACACATGGTTTTCATGTCCTTTCTGCACAAAGCCACGGGGTTGAAAAACATACACTTCTTCATGCAAGTCACCATTCAGAAATGTTGTTTTAATGTCCAACTGATGTACATTCCAACCATGATGGGCTGCAAGTGCACAAATACTCCGAACAGTAGTCATACGGCATGTAGGTGCAAAGGTCTCATCAAAATCAATGCCTCTTTCCTGCGCATAACCCTTTGCAACAAGCCTAGCCTTATCCCTGTCAACTGTACCATCAGGTTTACGCTTCAACTTGTATACCCACTTAGTGCCAATGGCCTTCTTGCCAAGAGGCAAGTCACATAAAGACCATGTACCATTCTTCATTAGCATCATATTTAGATTGCATAGCAGCCATCCAATTTTCTGAATTCTGTGCTTCATCAAAAGAAACAGGCTCATTCTCATCACAGATACTAGACGCAACCATATCATAGCAATCTGATGCAAAGGAGGCACTATGAGAGCCTGAACGAGTACGATATGACAAAGGTGCATCTAATTTGCTGTCACGCAAAGTCTGCACCAACCATTTTGGCATAGTTTTTGCCTGCTCAATATAAGCTCTCTCATCAACAAGTGCATCATGTAAATCTGCATCAGAAATGGAATGATCTGCATCATCATATGAAACCTGCAAAGGCTAAGAAGTTGCCTCATTAGGACCAGCACTAGAATGTCCACCTGTAAAAAGAGGCATCAAAGTATCATACATGTCTTTGGAGCTAACAGATGTCTCCTTAGTACATGAAAGCAATGGCTGAATAGCATCTTCCACAAAGACAACATCAGGGCTAACCAGAATGCGTTTAGTCTGTGGATGATACAAACGATAGCCTTTACTTTCAGAATTGTACCCAACAAAAATACATTTTACTGCCTTATCATCCAATTTTCTGTGATGTTGTTCAGGCACTAGTGCATATGCCAAACAACCAAAAACACGAAGATGATCAACAGATGGCTTGCGGTCATGCCAAGCCTCATATGGAGTGATAGACTGCAGCGCTTTAGTGGGACACCTGTTTAGTACATATGCTGCACACATGACAACCTCAAGCCAGAAACTATGAGGTAAAACCTGACTCTTGACCATACACCTTGCCATCTCCATGAGTGACCTGTTCTTTCGTTCAGCAACTCCATTATGTTGAGGTGTATATGGCATTGTACACTGGTGTTTTATCCCATGTTCAGCTAGAAATGCATTAAAATCAGAAGACATATATTCCCCCACTCGATCAGAACAGAGGGTGCCCATTTTACATGCTGACAGATTTTAAGCCAAAACCAAAAACTGTTTGAAGCATATGAACACTTCGGACTTTGCTTTGAGTGGATCTGACAAAGTGAAAGAACTACATTTCCTTTGCCCTTCTGACTAGCCAGGAAAGCTTGATCTGCAACACGCATAATGGACCCGTTCTGCCTCGACTGATCTTCTTGCAACAGAATAGAGACTAACTCCTCAAATGATAAGGCATTCGGATTGCCTTTCATCATCAACCGAAGAGTAGAAGCAAAACTCTGATACGAATCAGGAAGACCATTCAGAACGGTCTGCACAAGTGAGCTATCTGGTATAACCTCATCAGCAGAAATCAACTATTCCTTCAAATCTTTGATCTTCGTTAGGAAACTGTCCATAGAATCACCTTCATTCATGTACTCACTCTCCAACTGTTTTCGGAGGTAAGCAACATGAGCCTCATTCCTAGCTTGGTACAATGTGGAAAGTGTATCCCAAGCATCCCTAGCTGTTCTGCAAGAGCGAATATGAGGAATAATGGCACATTTGACAGACAAAGCTATCAATGCATGTGCCTGGGCATCTCTGCCATCCCAACGAATCTGCTCTGCAGTAGGTGCAGCAGAAACAGCAGCACGAACAGGAATCTGCACAATATCGTCTTCGGCACCATCTTCATCAGCTCCAGCACTTGTATTCGCAGTACCTGTTGTTATAGGTGTAACAGGACATCTTTCAACACCCTGCACAATGTTCCACAATCCTTTTGCAACCAATACATGTCACATCATATAAGCCCATAATGGGTAGTTGGTACCATCCAACTTATCCTCAACAGCCAACATACGGAATACATCACTGCTTTCAGCCATGGTCGATGACTAAAATACCTTGATGCAGAAAATTGACTGTATCTCAAAAAGTTAAACAAAATTGCCCAGACGAGTTCTGCTAAACCTATAGCAGACTTCGAGACGCTTATACTGGCAAACAAAAACAGGTATATACCTTTGGCACAAAAAGACAAAATAGCCTGCACAAGCACTCCGATAGTGCGTTCGGAGGCCGAAACGAGCTCAGATCGCGATTTTGGCACCACAGAGCGAAGTTGTTTTGATCTCTGAAACACCCTGAGTATGCCCACCAAATTTTGTGCGAATCTGAGACTGCAAACGAAGGAGTGTCGACGGTGCCCTAAATGAAGCGACGACCTGCTCTGATAGCAATTGTTGGAGTTAGATGTCTGCGGAAGCACGCGAACAACACAAGGAAGAAGAAGAAGCTTGGAGCACAACACACAAGACTAAATGTATTACTAGAGAATGTACAAAGATAAGTAGCCCATTAGGGCAATAGGCGTATATACAAGCCGGGGGAAAAAAACCTCCTAAAGAGGGAAAAAAGTGCCCCGGCGGTCCTAGTGTGTTCACACACATCACTACCTAAATATATCAACAATAAGTCTTTGGAATATGGCAGGAGGCATTGGTCAACCCAAATGACATTACTCTAAAAGAAAAAAAATACTCCATTATGTTGCAAGTTATTTTTTGTTGGTCCTCTTCAACAACAAGCACTTGGTTATAGCCAGAATCCATCTAGAAAATTGTATACTTCATGTCTAGTTACCCATTATAATAAATGGCTTACAATGGGCAAGGGATAATTGTCTCAAATAGTGGCTGCATTCACTTTTTTAAGATTAATGCAAACTTGTAGTTTGCCATTATTTTTAGGAACAACCACTATGGGGGGATATCCACTCTGTGTGCTTGATTTCATAAATGAAACCGATAGCTAGCAATTCATTGATTTCTTCCTTAACCTTCATAGAGTAAGTTTCATTATATGTACATGGCCTCTATTTGGATGGCCAAGCATCTGACACCAATGGGATGTGATGGACATAGATGTCAAAATCAACTTCTTTGAGGTCCTTTTAGATCCAAGTGAAAACATCTCAATACTCTCATAAGAGATGTATGAGATCTTATTTTTGGGAGCTTGATAGATCATTTGCAATATACGTGCATCTCTCTTCATTTTCTTTGATTTTTATGACCACTTTCTTTGCATCATCTTTATCGTTGCACCTCTCTCCCATGGTCTTTTCACATTTTTGCATAACAACCACCATTTTTTGTTCATCCACTTGTTATTTCTTAAAATGCCTAGGAACTTCAAACCTTGCTCTTTGATATGACTCCTTGCTTGAAGTACTAGCTTTATCAATAGAAGTCTCATGTTCATGGATCTGATAAACATCTTGTGTTGGATCATCCATGGTAGATATATCCGGGTGCCCATATCTTTTAAAGTACTCTCTGCATTGCTATAGGAACCTTCCATGTAAAACAAGGGTGGTCACTAATGTGTATGAAGCATCATTTGTTGGATGGGCATTCTCTTCATATGGAAATATCACCCGACGAACTGAATCCGCTTCTACATACTTCACCATGTCCATTAAAAACAAATCCAAGTTATGACCATCTTCATGATAATGATGTGTTAAAGTTTGTTCATTTACTACTACTTTGATGGCTCACGAAATATGTAGCTGGCTGAAAGGATCAAAGTCATCCTCTTGGAGATTAGAGGCAAGAATGTAATCTAGATCTTTGACTAAGTGTTCTCATTGTTGACATGGTCCTTGTTCATGTTGTCTTTCTTGAAACAACCAATTACCTTTGTCTTCATGTATCGAGGAAGGTTGAACCAAACTTTCACTCTTTATAGAGCTTTTGTCCTCATCATCGAGAATGGCACACCATTGGAGAGGTGGCACATCTCAATATGCATTAGTTTGCAAGTTATTGTTTTACTTGTGCCATTATGTTGATTGTAAATCATGTTTTCTCCCCAATCTTGAACCACTTTCATTTGTCTTAGGAATGGTTGTCCTAAGTGAATTTCATAATTGGTCGCCTTGTCAAACTACATATGGCAATAACATGTTCGAATTCAACACTGCATAAGGTCAAGACAACATTTTCTAGGAGACCTAAGGGTCTCTCCATGTGTACCATCAACTAATTGTGGATGCATCTTGGTGGCTCATAGGGAAGGCTTGCCCCATTTTTCCCATAATCTCTATGTAGTAATGGCTACTCCGATGCTTGAATCTACAATAGCTTTGGTAGTCACACCATTACATGTGATGGGTAATAATATATTACCCTAATCTCTCTCACTATAATAATAAATCTTATCAAGAGGGATTTCATGAATCTGTGACTCTATGTCTTTGTTTTGTCCTTTAGGATTGACACTTAGCTTGAGGGATTTAGCTTTCTTGTACTTTGAGGCTACTTTGTCATCACCAATGTATGGAGGTAAGGACTCGAAGTGTGTAGCTACATTAGCCCATGACTATGGACATAGGCTTTTGGTGAGGTAAGCATCCCTCTGATATGCCACATGTTTAGAACTTTGACAATGGAGGTTTATATTGAGTAAACAGTTCCTTATTCCATTTTGGCTCTAAAGTATGATTCTAGAGTTCACTTTTTTAGGAACCTTCCATGTTGAGAACAATAATATCTCCTTGTGGAGGTGTATCAATGTCTTGGAAAGATTCTAGTTATGTAGTAGTCACCTAGGGTTTAGGGGCTAGTGCATGGGGTTGTTGCACTTGGGATATCTCCAAATGGAACTAGCTTTAAAATGTTCTTTAGGTATGCATGTGGGAAGAACAAGATTAGGAAGTCTTTCTAGCAATTTTTGAGCAACTTCAATCATCTGCTAGCACATGAATAGTCATTCCTTTTCTGAATCCCCTCATGCATAACATTTTTTGTGACACCCTACTCTTAATCTATCATGATATGATCTCAATAATCCTTCTAATTCAGGAGTTAGAGGATGGTCTAAGACTAATTCTTCTTTCCATTTTAGCTCATCTTGCATGCACTTGAGAAAATTCTCAAGTTAAGCAACTTTTTCCTTCTATTTATTGACCTATTTTCCTCGTTGAGTCTTCCAGGTCCCCTTGGTAGGTGGAGAATCCTTTGGAAGCTCCTCTTTTCTCTCTCAACTTGATGGATCAAGAGAATTTTTGCCCTTATCTTGTTGCTTAGCCTTGGCTTGTGCTTGTGTGATTGGTTGTACAAGAGTTGTGATCTCTTTATCCTCTTCACCACTAGAGTTAGAGGGAATAGTAGTTACCATGTTAAAAGCTGCTCTTTTGCTCTTGTCGAGATTGCGAGGATAGTCCTTATACAATGAGTCACTCCACACTCATTATAGAAGGATTTTTTAGTTGGTATGGGTGATAATTGGGGAACTTGATCATGTAGGCATTCTCTAATGAAGTGATCCCCCAATTACACCTAAAGCAAGCGCCTCTTGAAGGAGTAGTTCTAAACTGAGATCTATCCACATTGTATGGTGGAACGTTTGTGTAATAAACTTGGCTATATGCAAGCTCTCTATACCCATAACTTTGAATGCAATAGTCTTTATATCAAATTGAATAATCTAGATATCTTAAATAACGGGTGGACTAGTCATATTGTTGAGAGTATGCTACTGTTTGACTACTTTTGTGGCACTCTCTTTCCCTATAACCTTTGTAACAATAGGAATAAATGGCATTAAATCCTCCTATGTTGACTCTTGGGATTTTCCATACTTCACAAAAATTACTTGTTGAGGAGAAGCTAGCTGGATACATTGAGTAATTAGTGGACTATTCATACTATTGAGAGTATGACTTTTGTGGCTCTCCCTTGCCTTAT
Organism: Ceratopteris richardii; assembly: GCA_020310875.1. Lineage (NCBI taxonomy): Eukaryota > Viridiplantae > Streptophyta > Polypodiopsida > Polypodiales > Pteridaceae > Ceratopteris > Ceratopteris richardii. The sequence continues at coordinate 23,137,571 of CM035437.1, read as the reverse complement.
AACCTCTCTGATAATAGGAACAATTGGCATTAAAGTATTCTCTATTGGCTCTTGAGATTTTCGATACTCAACGTAGGTCTAATTGGGTATGTAGGATACTCCAACATTAGTTTCGGAGGATATGGCATCTCTGGCTTGATGGGTACAATTATCATGGTGGACATTGGTGTTATGGATGTGTAGTGGGCCTTGGGACTTGATAATTTCCCATAAGTGGTCTATTTTGGAATTGGCTTGATTGTGTAGGATACTGCCTGATGGGTTGCTTATTGTAAAAACACTTGGAAGTGGAGTGACTAGTCCACTTCTACTCAATTTCAAAGATTGCAATTGTGGTTGTGCTAGAGGAGGTTATCTTCAATTAGACACATGTGATGGATGATCACCCCTATAGTGCAAGCACTTCCTAGGTGGAGGCCTTGTGGCTTGTAGGTTTGACTTCTTGGTGACAACCTCTATCATTCCACCAATCATTGAAGAAATTGATTTTATACTTGGAGTGGAGTTTGAGGCAAGTCAGAAGACTTGAATAGAGTTACCCAAGTCATCCTCAATGTGGATGAACTTTTGAATACAATCCTCCAAAGTGATGGGGCTCATCAAGTAGGCTACAATATGTAATTGAGCGCTCTTCAATCCATCAAGGAAACATGAAATCAATTTGCCTTTGGTGAGATCCCTTGTAACACATCATACTAGATATTGTTTGTAGCGATGAGAAACTAACCTCAATTCCTCATTAGCTTCTTGTTTCAAGATCGTTTTCATTGTTGTTTGACTCTTGTCTTAGTAAATTCAACAATCAATGCCTTCAAGAGATAATAAATGTTTTGGATTTTTTGTATGCATAGTGCTTAGAACCATGATAGGGCAATTCCTTTCAAAGTGATTCCCAAGGCTTTGTATTGTGTGAAAAACTCATACCATTGATTATCGCTCAACACTTATCTGAACTTAGACGTGGTCAAGGATCACCATGTCCCTCATAATACTCTTGCATACATTACCTTGAGCACGTGTAGGTATTCATACCTACCAATTGATTGCCCCATGGATACGAAATTCTTCTTATATTGTGTGCTCTTGGATTATGATGATGGGAGAAAGCTCAAATGTCGGCCTAAAAATGGCCAAGTCAAAGTCTTCAAAGCTCAATCAAAGACTGAATAATGTAGTAAAAGGAACGTACAAGTAGAGATGTAAAGGAGGAAGGAGTCTACTAATTTTTCTCATCTCAAATTACTCCTCATATTAGGTATTTTCCCTTTTTTTTTCATACCCATAGTACATATAAAAATGCCTAATTTTGTCATAAGTTCCTATTTTTAGCAATAACTAAGTCCATAACATAAAAGCCAAGTAGTACTCGAGCTTCATGGGCATGAATGGATAACCATGCCAAATTTGGTATTTTTTGGACATCGTTTTGACGTCCAAATGGCTTCTAGACACTATTTTTAAACTTAGGCAGAACAATACAGTGTGGATAGAGCTCTTAAAAAGTCTATATAAAAGAGCTCTCATTTGTTAGGCTTACTCAATTAGAGGTACTTGTTTGGAGTGGCTTAGAGAGCTGACAACTCTTGTGAATTTTTCTACTAGATTATTGCAATACAATGAGCTTCTTGGAGCATTATATGTCTTGCCTACTTGTGGGTGCGTCTGCGTGCATGCATGTGTGCACCCATGTGTATGCTTGCTTGCTCTTGTTGTAGGTGCATGTGTTTTATCTTTTTGCATGTAGGTCCTCATACCTACTGATTGGTCACTCCATGGATATAAAATTCTTTTTAGTATGTGTGCTATTGGACTATGATGATGGAAGTTTCCAAACTCTTTTTCTATGATCTACACCACTAGAAGCTAATTGGTCTAGAACACTACTATAGCCAGCTTGTATCTTGTAGCTTTAGGTATTCTTGCACTCCATTGTCTATAAATGAAAACATTGTTTCAGACCAAGTGCTTATTGTATTAAGAGGATCTAGTTTGGTTGTTGAGGTAGTGAAAAAACCTACATTGGGAAAATTATCTTCAACCCCATCTAGTGGTTCTCCAAAATCTAATCATGATAAAAAAATTAATGATTGTATATAAAAGTTGATGCCTACGTCGAGCATGAAAATCAACTTCTCATAACAACAAAATCCATCATGCCAACCTTTCTACTAACAATTAGATACAAATTTCTAAAATGATTGGCATGAAAAAATAAAATTAATACCCAATAAATAATGATAAAAAACTTGATAGATTACATGAGGTAAAGACACTCATGTTCAATTATTAAATAGTTTTTCTCAATTAATTATAAACACCAAATAGCATAGTATATAAGCATGTACCATGGTTTCTCTATTTTTTGCATGAGTACACTCCCTATTGCCAAATCTTAGGTATCCACAAATACATGGAATTGCTCCTTTCATTTTGGTGCTTGTAGCACCATAACTTGTGTTAAAATGACTTTTAGCCATTTAAATGATATCTCACATTCTTCATTCCATTGATTCTGCTTAGGGGGACCATGCACCAATGAATTCAATGGCACTGCAATATGTGCTAAAAATTTGAGATGCCAATCACATCGCTGAATTTGGCCCTGAATTCTTTATACTTCTTTTGGTGGTGAAGGTGTTGGTGCATCTAGAACTACTTTGATATTGTTTAAGTTGATTGAAATTCCTTGTTTCGATATAATAAGGCTCAATAATTCAACACAGTGGATAGAAAATGCTAATTTTGCTAGATCCAAGTAGAGTTGTACATGTCTACATTGCTCAAAATAAAGTTGTAAATCGCCTAATGCTCTTGAGCATAACTAGACACCAAAAAATCATCCAAAAAAATATGTAAAAGTTTGGTGACATATGGAGAAAAAAATATCATGCATACATCTCTGGAAGATATTAGGAGCATTTTCAAAGGTTGAACATTTACCTTGAAGGTGAAATTTCTCTAGTTTGAAATGAATGTTGTCTTTGGGATATCTACCTTTAGCCATTCTTACTTGATTGCATCCATTGAACTCCTCCACAAGTGAATATATTTTGTAGCTAGCTACTTCATTGAGCATATAATCTAAGAATGAAAGAGCGGAGAGGTTTAAAAACAATAGAAATGTTCAATTTCATGTAATCCAAACAAATAAGTAGCTAATATTAAATGTAAATATTATCACTATAGGAGAGACCCATTCTAGATTTTCAATATGTACAATGAATGCCACTTTCAATCATCAATCAATTTCTTGCTTCAACATCTTTGTGGATGAGATTCATCTTATTATATTGTTGTAAAACTAGCATGGGCTTGAGATTCAATAGTATTTCATGTTAGTAGGACCATGGAACTAATCTCTACACATCTTTATAATCCCAAAAAGATACATCCTTGAACTCTATTTGTAGGTGCAACAAATTGCATTATGGTAAGTGAGGAAAAAATTCTACAATTTATAGATGCTTTGAAGTTCCAAGTTTATAGGTCTCTAGCTTACCTTCAACAATTTTGACTATTTAAAGTAACCCCTTCTCTAGTGGATCCTCTACTAAAAATAAATTGTGAGTCAAACGATACTGAAGCACACCATAGTGGTTCTTGATAGTGTCTTATGATGTGATATATGTTTATTACATTGATCGGTAATAAATCTTGACTGGCCTTTAGATACATCTGCCCTTCATCCTCAATTATACCGTCTACTAAATGTGTAGGTTTGGATAATTGGAGCTCAATAATGTGTACATTTATTGGTTTCATCAAGTTGAACTATATATCATTTTGGCCCAGACTAAAACTAATGTGATTGGTTGACAATTCCTACATCACATTTGCTTGCTTGAGTGAAGGATAACCAATCAATAAGCGGCAATCAGCCTCTACATCACTAAAGTCTAAACTCACAAAAGTCATAAAGAATTTTTTCCCTTGAAGCATGATTGTGCATCTCTTTATTAAACACGGGGCATAATGAAGGTAGCTCACCCATTGGAATTTGAAGTGGTGCCTTGGAGAGTGTTTGTCAAAGTTCTAAGGATTGTTTCAATGCACTTCAATCTCATTTGATGACAAGTTCATTTTATTCGAAGTTGGTGGTGGATTTTGGTGGCATGGTAGGTTTTGGTTCAAGTCAAGTACCATCTTCTAAAGATTGTTCATTTATCTTAGAAATCAAAGCGACACTCTTTAGTAAGTTAGGGATAGTGCACTATGTTGGTCTGTTTGCATCCACTATTTGGCCTTACTTCCATTTTCTTATACTCTTCTATAGGAGGTTCTAGTTGTTTATTTTCTTTAAGAAGAACTTTCCTAGAATGCATCTAAACTACTAAACTTTCAATTTCAAGGTAAGTTAACTTGATCGTATTGGCTCTTATTGCACCTTGTTGTCATATCCTCTTATCAAATTCTTGCGCGTGCTTATAATTAACCTTGATATAATCTTCCTCCAGGGAAGAGTTGCACTACAATATCCTTCAATATTGAGGGTTTGGATTATCTTGCTCTTCCAAATTTTAAAACTCTTGATTATGATGATTTCCATTGAAACCATTGCTATGGTTGTAATTATTTCTCTAACATTGGAAATTGCATTGTTGGTTGCCCCATTGTTATTATGGTGGTGTATGTTGTTGATTTTCCCATACTGCAATTGGCGCTAGAAGTTGTTGGTTATCAGCTATCGATGGATATGTAGCATTATTTCATGGAGGTGCATATTGTTGTTATTGCATCGATGGTGGGCGATACTGATTTGTTGGGGGTATTGAAGTTGTAGAAAACACTGTTTCAGCTATTTAACGATTGAGACAATGATTTTTCTACCAGCTAAAGTGACTCTACTCACCAATAGCATGTTGTCATGGAGAAAAGATAGATAAATAGGTTGACTACAATAATTTTTGTTAGCCTAATGAGAGTCTATATATCTTATCTAGCCTCATCCATTCTATACACAAGTCATAGCTTTCTAGGAAATTTCTTCTAGGAGTTTATTAGAACTTTCCTACTAATTGCATACAACTTCTAATATACCTACCACACTTCAACAAGCAAATCCTATCATGTCTCTAAGTGTTTGCTATGTGCTCTAATGGATGTGGATTCAATCCACAAGTACTAGCTCAACTTGCAAAGCTACTTACAATAGGACTCTAAAACAACACCAAACTATCCCAACATGAGGGTTTGAGACGTTGGTCACTTCTTAGGGAAGTGGGCATTTATGCTATCAAATGGGCTTTTTTCCTCCTACTTTCCTAATTCTTTGCCAAATATTTTGTGCTTAAGTTATTTTACTAAATAGGTACTATCAACACTATCCAAGATCTCTAGCTAAACACTAAAATTTACTAATAGGAAGCGGAATGATTAATACCTATAGAGGAAAATTCTAGCTATATTAGTTGATTTCGTTCTTCATTTGCAATAGCTTCTTGGACCTAACTAAAACGACTATGGATAACGAAGGGACAAAACTCCAAGTGGTTTTATAAATGAATAGAATCTAACAAAACTCCAAGGCTAAACAAAACTACAAGTGGTTTTAAAAATGAATAGAATCTAACAAAGAATGAAATTAGCTGATATCCAAGGCTAAACAAAAGTGCAAGTGGTTTTAAAAATGAATAGAATCTAACAAAGAATGAACTTTACAATTACTATAAAGTGCAGTGAGTCAAGTCCACAAGATATAGAGGCATAGAATAGAGTCGATCAAGATAGTATTAGGACAAAACAAGTATTTCATTATTAGGACAACACATTACAACACACCATCATAGTAGTGCATTCCAAAATGCCAAACTAAGTTGCTACAAATCTATGGCTATGATTAGACTTTGGTAGAACTTCCATGTGTATCTCCTTCTTCTTTTTTGCTCATCATATCAAAGTAACATCTTTTATACACTTTTTCCTTGTGGCAAGGTCTCCATCATTATGACCTAGAATCCATGGGGCTACAAGCTTTTGCATTGTAAGTCATTACACATCTTGGGATGTGCTTCCACCATCATTGCCATTTTCATCTAGTCTTTTCCACCACTCTATCCATGCTTCTCATTTGAATTAAACATACTGTCAGGGCTTGCTTTCCCCACTTACGGCCTAATGTATCCATCATCATCTTTTCTAGGGAAAAATGAGAATAATGTGATTTTATGTTTAATTGTTCTTGAACTTATAGACAAGGTTGATGGATCTGTAAAGGTCTTTCTTAGTAATCTTATTGGCCAAAAATTAAATTTTAATATGTAATAATAACATGTTGTAACTCATTTCCTTGATTTATTTTCATGATGCTTAGTCACAAAACATAAGTATAAGATAGTTCAAAACTACAACAAAAGAGCATATCTTTGGAATCAATAGTGATGGTGTCAATGATGCTCACATATTGAAAAAGGCAGATATAAAGATTGTTGACTTGGATATACTAGATATTGTAAGAAGTGCAAAAGGCATTGTTTTGATAGATCTAGGCTTAAATATAATCATCCATGATGTCCTTACAAGTAGTGGAATATATCAATGGATGAAAAGATACATGGTAAGCATCATATGGATTCATATAATTTATGTAGCATGTTATAAATAATTATGTACTTGCCATAAATATATGTGACATCCATCACAATCTATGCAATGCCACATTTTTTTTGTCACATGAATATGCATGACACATTGATCGACATTACTATTTATGTATTATTTATATGTCTATAATTTTGGTTTCATGTTGATTTCATTAATATGCAAATTTTATTTTTCATCCTTCATGGTCCTTATTACTTAGTGATTGCGAGTTTGGGCTTCTTTTCCATGTAACTCGTTTACACAAAATTCTATATGAGTACATAGACTTTCTTCTGTTGGAAACAATGTCATAAAGGTTCAAAATCCTCTTCAAGCAAAAGTGTTGGACATGCTAGATAAAGCACATGGCTCCCAAACTAACCACGAGGTATCGAATCCCATCAAGCATAGCACGACGACGTTCGCAATTTGAAAATAGATTATTTGCTATGTGGTAAATTTGGAAAAGCATTTTTCGTAAAATTTCTAGTGCCACTTTTTATGAAAGAGATTACAAATTTATAGACTTTTAGACTACTTTTCATCGGGCACAAATCCTATATAAGAAGGTCCATGGGTCATTATGTGAGCATCTTCTCTAACTAGACCACTAGATCAACATAAAGAGATCAAGGAGAGTTTCTATACTCTTGGAGAGGTGTGCTCTACATTTAGAGACATTTGGAGGAGTTCATGTCAGCCAACATACTGTGAGTAACAAGTCTACATGTATCCTTACTTGGTAGTTCACTAGTTTTTTATTTATATTAATCAAAATTTGGGTTTGTTGTCAAATAGTTCTTAACTGTTCATATTCTCCAGATTCTCACACACATACACATACTCTTCATACCTCTTAGGCACACAACCTCTTGTATCTAGTTCTTATTTTTGCCTAGATTCAAATATTGTCAGTTTGTATCATATTCACACATTGTAATTCAACATTGGAATATAAGTTAGTGTAGGTGAGCATTCTAGCTTACCGTTACACTTTGACAAGTTTTCTATTTTCTCTATATCTCTCACTCATCTTCTTTTTGAGTATTAAGGTGTGTATGCTAAGGTTCATGTATTGGAAGATCTTGTAAACCCGTGATTAATTGTTATTGAGGCCCACCCCATTTCCAACATTTGGTATTTGAACATAGTTCACATACACTCTTAACAAGATAAGTGATTATGAACTTGAGAATGAAGCTTGGGAACATCAAATGCGGAGTTTTATGATAATGAATATGTTAGTATAAAAGGACTTAATGGAATATTGTCAATGGAACTCATCCAAGGCCAAGATAAGTCGGAGAAGCTATTTCATCTTCTAGGAGACATGGTGTTCCTATTTTTGCTCAACAAGAGTTTAGTGAAGAAGAAGCAACTACTTCATCATCAGGAGTCCATACTACTATCAAATTTTCCTACAGAAGAGCAATCTAGATGGGATTCAAGGGATGCACAAGCACTTTTACATATTGCTTTAGGATTCAAGAGGCATACTATATCCCAAATCAGGTCATGCAAAGCCTCTTGCCAGGCTTTGCTGGAGTTGGATAATCTCTATCAGAGCAGAAACCCTACTAGGAAAGCTCATCTAAGGAGACAACTAGCCAACACAAGGATGAAACCCTGCTAAGGAGACAACTAGCCAACACAAGGATGAAAGTTGGTGAATCAGTTCAATCACACCATCTACATATCGTGTTTTTGTTATTTCTTTATCTCTCTCTACAAGAGATAAAGAACTTTCATTTGAAGAGCTACAACAACTGTACTTCAAGATGAAGATCAACAAAAGGGTATGGAAGAGAATGATGAAGCTATGTTATCATCGTCGAAGGGGAAGGAAAGAAAGTCTATTAGTCTTTCTTCTAATGCTTCCTCTACACCCAAAGAAAAGCCTTTGACTACATCTGATTCTAAGAAAGGAGTATGTCATTACTATAAGAAACCAAGTCATTTCATAACAAAATCCAAATCAAGGATTTTCAATGAGAAACAGAAAGCATTAGGTAACAGTGCTGAAGATGATCCAAAACCTAAATCTTCAAAGATAGATTCATATGCATGTGTTACTATTGAAGAGGTAGCTTTTGATCAAGTGGCATTAAATGCAATCTCAGATAGTCCTTAGATTTCTTATTCTAGAGCTACTAAGCATATGACAAGTTGGAAGTATTTTCTTCCCTTTCTAACTCTTCAAGTTGAAGAGCGACCATTGTAGATGGTCATGATTCAGATGTTGTGGGTATTAAACGTAAACGCGGTTTAGAAAACATTTACTTATGGAGCGAAGCTAATACCGTTAAGGACCTAACTCGTTTACCTAAATAGAAGTAAACCTTAAGTCTAGAACACACAGTCACAAGGAGTTGCAAATCATACATTTAGATGTGAATGGTATGATGAAAACATATTCTATTCAAGGTTTCAGGTACCTTGTTACTTTTATTGATGATTTCTCAAGATATTCTTGGATTTACGGTCTTAAAGTGAAGTCAAAGGTTTTTCCTACTTTTAAGAAATTCTTGGCTATGGTTGAAAATGAAGTCAGTCAAAGATCCAAATTTTGAAAAGTGAAAGAGGAGGAGAGTACATGTCTAAAGACTTTAAGTCCTTTCTTGAAGACAAAGATATCTCTCATCAACTCACTATTACTTACACTCCAAAATAGAATGGTGTTGCAGAGAGAGAATAGGATATTTGTTGAGATGATGCAAAGTATGATGTCATCCAAAAAGCTTTCTCCCAAGTTTTGGCTTGATGCAGTACATACAACTAATCTCATTTTGAATAGATCTTCCACAAAAGCTTTGAAGGTTATCACACCTTATGAAGCTTATTATGGGAAGAAGCCCAATGTGAGTTACTTTAAAGTTTTTGGATCCCCAACTTACATTCACATTGAGAAGAAGGATCATGGTAAGCTTGATGTAAAATCCATTAAAGCCATCTTTATTGATCATGCAATAGAAAGTAAAGGATACAGATTCTATATTCTAGATACAGGTGATATTCTACTCTCACACAATGCATATATAGCAAAAAGTCAGATTGATGATAAGAAGGAAGAGATTCTAGAATTCATAAAAGCAGATAACTATGCATTTTTTCAAAAGGAATTTGGATTCTTACATTCAACCATACAAGGGAGGTGATGAACCTTCTCAAATCCTAAGAGATGCACTTGATAAAGGTGAAGAGAGAGTTTCATTATCTACACCAGTACTTAGTCTATCATCAATACCTCTTGAAGTTCCAACTCAAGAAGAAAGAGATACTGAAGAACAATAAAGGATTCCACCACTTTTCAAGGATACACTAAAGTGGTTATATCAAACCTAAAAGGATAGTGATATAAAGGAATACACTCGAGGAACCGAAAGTCAAACAAGGAGACAACAAACAGACTGGGTAAATTATGTAGAACATTTTGAGATTCATAATATTTTAGCTCTTACTTCAGTTGAGAATGAACCAGCTAGTATTCAAGATGCACTACATAGTCTTGTATGGAAGAAATCTATGAAAGAAGAGATTGATTCTATTCATAAGAATAAAACATGGAAGCTTTGTGAGCTACCAAAAGATAAGAAAGCTATTAGTGATAAGTGGATCTTCAAAATCAAATGAAAAAGCAGATGGTACTACAAATAGGTATAAAGCAAGATTAGTTGTCAAAGGCTATGCACAAAAGAAAGGCATTGACTATGATAAGACTTTTGCACCTATGTCTAGAATGACAATAGTTAAGACAATACTTTCTTTAGCTGCATTCTTTGGTTGGAAAGTATACCAATTATATATCAAAACTGCATTTCTTAATGGTGATTTACATGAAGATATTTATGTTCAACATCTAGAAGGTTTTAAAGAAACAGGTAAAAAGCATTTAGTATGCAAGCTTATTAAACCTTCGTATGGACTAAAGCAAACACTAAGAGCTTGGTATGAGAAGATACATGTCTATCTTCTACCTATTGGTTTTGAAAATTCAGATGCAGCTTCCACCCTTCATATTAAAGTTGAAAAAGATGTTTTGATTATTATTATCATATATGTTGATAATACGATGACAGGTCCCAAGGATTCAAAACTTCAATTGTTTAAAGCAAAATTAAATCATACATTTGATGTAAATGATTTAGGTATTTTGCATAATTATCTTGGGATTGAGTTAAAGTATAAAGACGAGTGTATCACATAGTAGAAATACATTGAGAAATTATTGGAAAGGTTTGAGATGACACATTCCAAGACTATGCAGATACCTATAGAGGTCAATGTATCATTACAATCGCAAGCAGATTCAGAACCATTTGATGCTACATTATATAGTAAAGTAGTTGGTTGCTTGATATATCTATATAAAACACGTTCGGACATTCAGTTTGCAATTTCTCATGTATCCAAGTTCATGCACAGTCCGTTGAAAATTCATTAGAAATTAGTTAAGAGATATATTTGCAGATAGGAAGTTTTGAAGGTTATTAAACCTTAAACCATTATGATGTTGAAGGGGAGGGATTGTTGGAAACAATGTAAAAAAGATTCAAAATCTTCTTCAAACTACAATATAAGAAGTGTCTTTGTAGCTTCCCCTTCAAGCAAAAGTGTTGGGCATGCTGGATAAAGCACATGCCTCCCAAACTAACCACGACGGATCAAATCCCATCAAGTGCTACACGATGGCAAACACAAAATTGAGAATAGATTTTTTTGATATGCACCAAATTTGGTAATTTTTTTTTGTAAAATTACCAGTGCTATTTTTCATGAAAGAGATCGCAACTTTATAGCCTTTTAGACTACTTTTCGTTGGGCACAAATCCTATATAAGAAGGTACATGGATCATTATGTAAGCATCTTCTCTAGCTAGCCCACTAGCCCAATGCAAGGAGATTACTAACAATAGGAGCATTATGGATGTATTTGCAAGTATCATTGTCATTAAAATATATTTAGGATTGATAACAATTACTTTCTTCTAGATTATGTGAAAAACACACTCTTTTATAGTGATTTATCACATAATTTATCTTTATTAATTGAAAAAAGAAAATTATTTCTATGCAAGCCTAGATAAAACTCACTTCTTGAGATGGAATATCTAGGGCACATAGATTTGGCTGATGGGGTCAAGATCCATCTCAAGAAGGTCTCGATTAATTTGATGGTGAACTCCTTAAGACGAGGGAACACTTTGGTAATTCTTATGACTTTTTTGGTTTTTATTGAAAATACATATCATTCTTTTTATCAATGACAATGCCTATTATGAATGTGCTTCAAGGAAAAGTTCCATTTTGCAAGGAATCAAGAACGCCAATAGATTTTTAAACTTTGAAACAAGTTGTTTCAGAGGCTCTGGTACTCAAAGTGGAGGATCCATAGAAGCCATTTGAGTTGGAGACTAACGCTAGTGGCATATCCATAGGGGTTGTTTTAAGCCAAGATGGTAGGCCTATGGCTTTTAAAAGTAAAAAATTAAGTAGTGCACAACACAATTGGCCATTGAAAAACAGAGGTTGTATGCAATGGTGCAACCAATGGTTGTACCTTGATGTAAAAAATTGACTATTTCTATAAAAAAGTTGAGCAAAAATACCCAATTGAGCTATGCTACACTTGTAACAGACTTTGAGGTCCTTGTACTAGAAAATCAAAATTTATACATATATTTGGTGCGAAAGGATGAAATCACTGGCACAATCATTGCAGTAGTGCATTTCGAGAATGGCACTAGCTCCAATCAATTTTTGGACACTTTACAAAAACAAAGCTATTTTGAACTCCTAATGATCCCAAGTATGCTCACCAAATTTCATGCAATTATGAGATTTGTGACCCGAAGGATGTCGATGATGACTTGTACAAAGTGGGGACCTACTTTGATACCAATTGTTGGAGTTTGAGGACGAGGAAAGCTCACAAAAAACATCAAGAAGAAGAAGAAACTTCGAGCATAACATTGAGTGTATTACTAAGTGAATGTACAAAAGATCAGTAGCCCATTAGGTTTATAGGCATATATCAAAGTTGTGGAAAAAAATCCTCCTAAAAGAGGGGAAAAAAATACCTTTGTGGTCCTAATGTATTCACACACATCACTATCGAATATACTAACAAGGATCGAGCATAGAAAAACACTTTGTATTCAATGTCATCCAAGCTAAATAATCAACATAAAATTGTTTGAATGTTGAGGAACATGATTGGCATTATGCATAGTAAACTTTCAGCCATGTGCATCAAGGCCTTGAATTTAAAGTGCTAGATTTGAACTTGATCTTGAACCCTTGCCAAGACTCTCATTGAAGGCCACATGCCACTCTTTTTGCAGTCAACAAGAAAGGGGTCCTTGACATGAGCACTCACCAAGAAATGGGTTCTAGACACGATTCTTACTTTGTCTTTGACTTGCTTGCAAGGCTAACTATTAGGCTAGAGTCATGGTTGAGGTGCTCCCAGTCTGATCATTGAATTTTTGCTCTTTGGCATTTCGCGAGACCCTGCATCCAAGACTCTGCCTCTTGCTCAAGAGCCATTTCTGCACAACATTGAACCTGAATTGTAAACACACCTTTGCTAAGTCTTAGATGGATTAAAATCACTCTTTGAAAGGTGTTGGTATGTCATTTGATATGGTGGAGGTCCCTCATCCAACATCCTCCTAACCATCTAAGGTCCCCATCCTACTCAAGTAGAGGCTTCAATATCAAAAGATGGAACAAAGGAGAGCACTTACAAGATGTTGCACTTGACATTGACTACAACTATAATTTGGAAGGAGAGTATTTCATTCCTCTTGTTTACTCATATATAGACAAGTATGGCGCCCATTGTTTCATTGATCCATGGGCCTACCTTACTGTGGGTATGAGCTTACTTTTGAAGCTCTCTTCTTTCCAATATGTTGCAATCAAGCTTGCACATATTTTTTATGAGGACAAGAAAGGCAATTCATATCAAGCACTCTGTGTCTACCTTGGTTACCCCTAGAGTGGATGGCCAAAACAGTGTACAAGTTCCTTGTGTTTCCTTGAATCAATCAATGTTGTCTAATGGATTACATAAGCTACGAAGGCCTTCGCAATTAGTTCAAAAGCCACATCTAGGGTTACCACTGATGTTCTAAAGTCGAAAGTATTGTGCATAGTGTTTACGATGGATACAATTATCCTAGATTTCATGAGGCTATATTCTATCACATTCTTAGGGATGAGCAAGTGGAGGACTTCTCCACCCAATACTATACTTTTGGTTTGACTTTAAAGGGCTCTACAAGAACTCGATTCTAGCTGTTGGACATAAATGAATTTCTTAGCATCAGTGACATCTTACAAGCATTCATCAATGTGTTTATTCTAAATAGAGTTAGGAATGGCACTTTGAATGAGCTCTTGGCATTCAAGCAAGAACCTAGTGAGTCAGTGAGGGAAGCTTCTAAAAGGTTTAGGGAATATATGATGCACTATATTCAACTTCCTTCTGAAGATAAATTGTGGGCATTATTCTTGGATGGACTTAGAAATGGAAAGACATGAATATATTTTTTGCATGCAACCTAGCTATTTAGATGATTACATCACAAAATGCATTGAATTTGAAGATGATTTAGGGTTTTGCATTGAATCAATCAAAACTAAAGAAATAGCCATAAAAACTAACAACCAAGGAGGAATTGGGGAATATGATTGGCAACACATATGCTTGGTGCAAAATGTTTGAGACCTTTTGAGGACTTTATTTATTGGATCCAAGAGCAATACAACCATCATCGTATCCTCCACTTGAGGTTATTAATCATAAGCCTAGTAGTTTACTTCCGTACTCTCTAAGGCCAGACTTAGAGTCTCCCCCATGTTTGGTGGACACATGTTTGGTGCAAAATGTTTGAGACCTTTTGAGGATTTTATTTATTGGATCCAAGGGCAATACAACCATCCATCGTATCCTTCACTTTAGGTCCTTCACTTTAGGTTATTAATCACAGGCCTAGTAGTTTACTTCTGTACTCTCTAAGGCCAAACTTAGAGTCTTCCCCATGATTTTCTACTTAAGAAACTTTGGACCCTAAGCAAGTGAATCCTTCTTAGCAAGTTCTAGGCTTATGCTCCAAATCCACATGTTTCGTAGGGCCGTAGCATCTATAACCCATTTGCTCACATGCATATTTTGTAAGCACACACTTTTGTATTCTATCATCAAGTTAAGTTCTTCATTTACTTGGCATCAACACATAACAAGTACATCTAAATATGTTCAAGTGTGATATATCAAGTTCTCTATTTTACCAAGCTTCATGAGATATTGAGGAAGTTATACTTGATGTGCGAAATTTAATCATGATGTACATAGCAATGGCAGTTGCATTTGGCCAATAAGAATTAGGCATACCTGTCTCCATCATAGCCTAACAAACTCATCAATGCACATCTTCTTTCTCTCTGCTACATAGTTTGTTGGGTTTTGTACCTGGCATCTTGTTCGTCTCTTGATACGATTGGACCACATGAGATCAAATAATTCATATGAGAAGTATTTTCCCCCTCCATTTGTCATTAGACACTTTGTGTATAGGAGAATCAATGCCACTAAGATTTAAACAATTCAATGCCTGCATAATGATGACGTATTTGAGGGGGATAGAAGATCCAAATCGATCCTTCAAATCTCATGCTTTTCTCTTTGCTTCATGAGGCTCCATGTAGCATCCAATGCTGGCACTTGCACTCGTAAGGTTAGAGGTTGATTTTCAACAAATGTATTGTGGTGGAAGAAAGGAAGGGGACCAAGGGGAAGCGATCTTCAAAGTTAGGGTCTAGTGTCATCTCTATGGAAAGAGTGGTTCATAACAAAATCCCATTGTTCTATAAGCTTAGATTGGAAGTGAGTTGTGGGCATTCAACAAAATGATTCCATTTGGTTCCCCATCTCCAATATGAGAAAGATCAAGAACAAGAATATCCGACGAGCTAAGAGACTTTGGTCCAAGGTCTTTCATAATTGGAAGAATCTACGGAATTACCTTAGAAGAGACTTGATCAAGGAGGACATTAATTATCGCCTTGAATTGGATTATGAGAACTTGTGCCTACTTCACAACCGGATCCAAGGTTAGGACACATTGAAGGTTCATTGGTCAAAATGATTCACATCCAAAGGGGTTGAAGTAGGACAATGACAACAAATTAGAAGACATCTCAAGAATCAATAGAAAGTTGGATCTCTATCGCAATCTCAATAAACTATGGTGTACCTCTTCATCTTGGGTTATATGGGAATTTAAGTTCAAAGCGATTCGAATCCCATTGTTAAACACAAGAAAAGTGGTGATCCTCTGGCAAATTCTCATTTGGTGAATTCTCCATCAAGGGATTGGAACCAATGTCGAAGCCAATAAAATTTGTCATGCCCCTCTATGGTGCAAATGATTCTTTAGAGTGCAAGAAGACATTGGGAGAATTAGAGTCTAGATGCAAGTTCAAAGCATCCATATGCAAGATTGTCTAGTTAATTGCAAGCAAGTGCTATGTGGGGAGATGATTGGCTTTCTAAAAGCCCTCTCAAATGTGATCAAAGGTGGGGCACTTTGGAAAATTTGGAAGGAAAGATATGCAATTAGCTTTGGTGAGCCCCAAGAAAATGATCAATTGAGATGCCCCTAGATTACTTGTGTAAAAGCATTAGAACGAATGATAGGTAATTTTTTAAGATGGAAAGAGCATGCAAGGACTTTCTATGGATAGAGGACCCTCATAAGAGAAAAATTTCTAAAATCAAGTGGGACGTGTATGTTACGCCAAAGGAGAAGGGGATTTAGATACTCTTGACAGTTTGGTTTTAACTAACAAACTAGAGGTAAAATATGTAATCAAGGCTTGGATTAATAATAATAATTCTTAATATAAGATCATCTTTAGAAGCAACTAAAATTTGTTGCTTTAAGGTGCCCCCAAATGGAACAATCAAGATCTCATCACACACTTTTTTTCCCTAAGCTCATGATCTTCAAAGTTAGAGCCTAGTGTCTTCTCTATGAAAAGCGTGAAACATCACAAAACCCCATTCTTCTATGCGATTTGATTGGAAGTTGGCTATGGGAATTAGAAAAAATGTTTCCATTTGGTTTCCCATCTCCAATATGAGGAAGATCAGCAATGAGAATATCCAAAGAGCTAAAAGACTTTGGTCCAAGGGTTTTTGTAATTGGAAGCATCTATGGAATTACCTTAGAAGAGTTTTGATCAAGGGGGAAGACATTGATTTTAGCCTCAAATTAGATTATGAGGACTTGTGCCTACTCCACAACTAGATCCAAGGTTAGGTCAAGTTGAAGGTTCGCCTGATGATTGGTCATAGTGATTTGCATCCAAAGGCATCGAAGTGCAACAATGACAACTTAGAGAGATTCACCGGAATCAATATAAAGCTAGCCATTTATCAAAATCTCGATAAAATATGGTGCACCTCTTCATCTTGGATTAGAGTCCCCCAAACACCCCCCACCCTCCTCCCTCCATACCCCCCCTCCTCCCTCAAGCCTCTCAAATTTTCCAAATAAAAAGATGGATGTTTTATTAGTTTGAAAAAAAGAAAAACTATACTAAAAACCACTTGATGTATGTGAGGGACAAAGATATTGACAAGTGGATATATCTTAATGATGAATATGATGGAAACAAAAACTAATAAAAAAATATCTATGCTTTGATACCATGTTGAATTCAAGAAAGCATAATCAGTACTCTACTAGCAATCACACAAATAAAACTATGACTAAAAGAACAAAAGATAAGAAAACATGATAAACTTAATTATTAAAGGAACTTATATAAAATGTTCTATGAGGATGGCAACTCCATGAAGGAAGTGAAAACTCTCTTGAACAAAAAAGTGAATGAATAAATATGAGGTGAGATAAGGCCCTCCTTATATGGACTAGAGAGCAATTCTCAATTCACCTTATCATACAAGTAGCCTTAATTTTCACTTTACTTACCTTTAGCTTCCAAGATTTCCATTTCTAGTGCTTCATCTCAAAAAATGTGTTCGAGGAGTATTTCAATTTATGTACTGATATCCTTGCATGTTTGGGAAGGAGGTTGTTCTATTTTACTTACTACTGCGTGGAAGATCAGCTACAATCAAGCCCCCTTTTTTTGTAGTTTGGGACCTTGCAAGTCCACATACACTCCACTCAGTCACATCAATGGTTCAAGTGGAACCATGCCAATGATAGTTTGAGTCATCCACAATGTCCAACAAACATATACAATGTCTAAAAAAGACATACGACGTCCAACAAAGATATGGAACATAGCCTTTTCCTTTCTCCTTTGAATGCAACTAACCCTCTAGTGCTTAGTGTTACATCATACGTGTCATCCCTTTTGACTAGCAGAGTTAATGGATAAGCAAGAATAGAGATACAAAGTCATTGGATAGCTCTATCTCGACTTCTATGCCATGAGAATTTAGGTTGTTGTTAGTGAGTTATTATTGATTACCTTATCCGCTACCCTCATTTTTTTCACCTTCAAAACTCTTGCCATTTACAGAATGTAGCACAAGACGACTTCCAACCTTATCCACTCCTCACTTAGGGTGTGTTCACTTTAGTACTCTTTGGCTTTGTGTTTTACATTCCTCAATGCCTACGTAAGTGTGTACATTAAAAATCCAAAATTGTAATCAACACGCCACTCAATGGTATAGATGATGTCCTTATTACCTTCACTGACTCATTTCATGGTTGGCTTTCTCTAGATATGAATGGAAACAAGAGATTACCCCCTCGCAAGGCACTTCAAAAGGAGTACCAGACCATAGCAATGCCTACCACCAACCAAACAAGACGAATTGCTTCACTTTATTTTTGTCCTTCTTGAATAACTTCACACACAAGCTTGTTTATTTTGAAATTTGAATCGTAGAACTTCTTCCTTATCCACATTGTTTACCTTCTTCCCTTTTTTTATGTTTTTCTTCAAGATACAAAGTACACAAACATTTTTCAAGACTACGCAATAACAAGATCTATCGTATCTTTAGAATTTTCAAGGATCTACTAACCTGAGGATGGATGAATGAACACGATTAAATGTAGAGAATAGACAGTGAAGATTAAAAGGCTCAAATTTTAAAAATTTTAAAACTTTTCCATTGTTTTTCTTATCCTATCTCACTAAAATCTTGTTTATAAGTGTAAACGAAATGATGCATGCAACAAAGTACTCTCTTATGACACATCAATGAGAGAAGTAAAGCCCTAAATCACATACCTCTCATAAAGAGTAAATTGTCAAACATGGCCATCGACGAGCCAAATCTTTGACAACAACATCAATGTCTAGGTTGCATCAAGCTCTCACAAACTTAGACCCACATCAAGTGTAGCATCCACAACCCATAATGTCAATCAGTAGTGTGAAGTCCTTCATGCTCATGGCATGCCACACATGCAAATCTCTTTCACGAGCATGATATTAAAAGTTGCAAAAAGCTCACTTTCATTCACAAGCATAGAGAAGAATACAAGAGTTAACCCCAACAAATGAGAGCCCATAGTTTTTCATAAACATTTTAAAGTTCGGGTCCTATTCACATTCTAATGTCCACCCTAACTTTAAAATGAAGTTAAACCTTCATTTGATCTCTAATACGAGATCCCATAAATATGAGAGAATTACAATTAGTGCATAAAAGCGGAGCATTTATACAAAAACATGCTTTCGAAATAGTCCAATAAGGGTATTTTTATGAGATTTTTGGACATAATTTAGAACTTCGGATCTTCTTTTGCCTTCATCCTTGTCGATGTGCTCCTTAATGCTTCTTCCATGCATCCTTTGCACAACACTGACCATCCTCTTATGCTTTTCTTTGTTTGTAATAACTATGATGAATTTCTAATTGAACATACTAATAAGACATCAATCATTTTCAAGGATGTTCATGACATTTATTGTCTTTTTTAAAGATGGTTTATCTCTCATTAAGGTAATTTGCAAGCCTAGAAATAAAGTCTGAATGAGAATAAATATTGTTATATTTTTAATGTCATTGTAAATAGCACATTTATGATTGAGAAAAGGTAAATTGAAAATGTAAAATCCATGCTAAAACTATTAGTGCAAACTTAGAGGGATAACAAATTAAGTTCATCTTTGTCCTTTCATACTTAATCATGCTCTCACAGTGCTTCTTTCACATCAAGTTGTTAGGCAATGATTGTCTTCCTTCATTGTGATGCGAATGAATCCATCCTTTTTTGAGCATAGAAATACAAAACTAGATGGCTTATATGCATTTGAAATTCAATGCTCTTATGAAGAATGATGCTTAGCCTTTCTATAAGTTTCCTACTCAAAGGAAGATCATTGACACCAAACAAGGGTACAAGGTTAAACATGAGCATGATGGATCATTGATCACCTTACGGCTAGAATTATAGATAAAATTTATGCTCAAGAGAAGGGCATTAATTTTGATGACACCTTGGTTCTTGATATTGCATGATACTTGTGCGTGGAATAAATGTACTTACATCTCACAATAATTAGAAAGTACACCAAGTGGAAATTAAAACCAAATTTTTGGATGGAGACCATGAGAGTATTTGCGCAAGTCGAACAAAGAATTCTATGGTTTGCAACAAGCACCACATGCTAAGTCCCAAAAAAAGCAACATGTCCGTGAAGCATGTAGAACATATAATTTTTACCATTGTAGTTTGTGTCAATGAGATGTTGCTCACAAATCCTGATGAGAGTTTTTAATTTTCCCATGTTGTAGCAAGTCTAGAAAGATGCTTGTTAGAGAAAATTCTCAAATATCTCATTTAAAAGTTTAATCACATTCGAACAAAGCAATCAAACTCACGTATCTCCAAATTCAAAACGTTTTGAGTGTCATCTTCATTGTGAGACCAAATGTTCAACTTGGCAATTTTCAAAAGGTGCTTCTTTGTGATTGTGTTGTCTAGAGGACATATTAGGAGTGGATAGTTAATCCATTGTTTGCTGATGAAATTCTCTTTCTTTAACCTAAGAAAGATATCATGAGGTCCCTATGACCATCTACTATGCAAAAGCTTGGGATAATTTATACAAACAATGCCTGAGTCTCAAAAACCATTCTACGAATGTGGTATTTAGACAAAAAAATGGTGCCCCACTTGATTTCATGTTCTAATGCATAGAAATACGAGGTATCATTTAAAACTTCGTCTTCCTACATTAGAACATCACCTCTGTGTGTGTGTGTGCCTATGTATATAAAACCTCACCTAATTTCTTGCCCACTATCATATTGTGAGATTCTTTGATTTGTTCTTTGTTATGGCTGATGGAGATGGCACACGATATGACGTGAGCCGCTTCTTTGGTTTCAAACTTCTTCAAAAAATGAGACATTAGTCTCTGAGAGAGTGCGGATGCAAATGTAAATGTAGATGTAAAGGTAGATGTAGATGCAGATGTAGATATCGATATAGATACATGCATACACTTAAACGTATACGTATACGTATGTGTATACATACATACACACCTAGGTACGTATGTCGTGTATGTATGTATGCATGTATTATACATACATACATATGCGTGTGTGTAATTATCTCATTATCTATTTATATTTATATTTAAGAAAAAGAAAAGAAAGAAAAAGGGGCAAAGAAAAGGCAATCTTCACGTCTCTTCAAATTTCATTTCTCCACAGAGGTTGCAGAAGCCGTTAGTGACGGGCAGCTTGTAGAGAATTTTTCAATGTAACAATTGTACTATTGTAAAGAACGTACTTTTCTTTCTACTTGTACTCTCCACTTTTTTTTTTTTGAGAGAGTACAATGAATTGGAAAGACACACACACCCGACCTCGTAAGGTAGAGGCACCCAACTTGGGGAACTTCATGGACACCCATCTTTGGGAACTCATGGATATGTCCAGCCAGGATTTGAACTCAGGACTTCCTCCTAGAGATTCAAAGCATCCACCACTAGGCTATGCAGGCTTGGTTGGGGTAGAGTGGATCTTTAAAATCTAGATGTTTGACTGGTCAAGGTAGATCAAGTTGACCTTTTTGACCAAATCATTCTCGACCATCTCCATCCAAGACTCGATTACTTGTGGATTGGCAGAACAGGGCGAGGTAGGGTAGCAAGACGGTTCAACCCCTTTGGACCAGAAGGAAAAAATAATGCCCTCCCAAAAATGGCAACAGAAGCTTGCAGCTGCTTGCCTTCCCACACATGATAAGTTACATGTAGATATACAAAGAGCATCGAAAGAGAATAGCGTCTGTTGGCTCCCATCAGACTGGCGGCTGACAGAACTTAGCTCAGTTGTTGCTGAGCTGCCTAGGGTAAGGCATCGCGCAAATAGATATATCAGTTCTCTTGATCGCGTGCTTTGCTAGGCTAGTACCTTGAATGCTGTGTCATTGAAATATTATTTCTTTGCCCATTCTGGTATCAATCTCCTTGGGCAACATATGCGTACTTGGTATTGTTCCTTGAGTTCATTTATGAGGTATAATAAGTGAGTCAAGAAAGACTACCAGGGCCAGTGCAGTATGGCCAGTGCATACTGCACTCTCTCACGTACCCACATTTGGCCTGTTTGTAGTCGGCCTTTCATATATAATGAGCTTAAACAATCAAATACAATCAAATAGAAGAGTTTGTTTACATCACATTTATACCAACCATCTATCCTTGCCTTTCACGATACATCACGGAAGGGCCACAAAATGATTGACCATTACAGAAACCCAAAGACAGGTATGAAAATTATTCTGGAATGAACGCCGTGAAATACCTGATAACCTGCACAAACCCAGAAAACCACGTCATAATCAATCACAGCAAAAAGGTAGCATTAATTTTTCAGCATCTTCTATTGAGTTCAAATCCTCTCCAGGATGCATTCAATTTCTGAGTTTCCTTTTTTGAGTAACTGAGCCTTTTGAAGCTTGAGTGCATGAAATTGTAAATGCGTTGATATAAAGGTAGCCAGTGAACTATGTATCATATATCTGCAAATTTTGACCTGTATCAATGCCACAATCAAATGTTGAAACAAGTAAAAGAAGAGTTTGTTTACATTACCATTTAAATTGTAGGTTATCTTCTCCTTCTGGTTCGCCTGAGGGAATTTCATTCTTTTATTGAACATTTAAGTCAAGAAGACAAAAAGTGCTGCAAGAGCTCCTCCCAAATGTGCACCCACCGCTGTAGTTGTCTCACCCTGTAAGTAAACAGGGTTCATCATTACATTCTTTTAAAGACCAAGATAAACTTGTCATTACTTCATTAACATTCTAGCTCGTTTTTAACATTATTGTTTTCAGACTGCAATTTATATGGATTTCGTTCTTTGACTAACTGAAATTGAACTGGCTGGATTCTTGAAGAGTTTGTGACCTACACAAACCACCATGAAGGTCTAAAACATATCAATCACAGATGTAATATGCATCTCATGCGAGACTTGATAGCAGTCTTAAATTGTTTACATAATAGAAAACCATTTTCCTTGCAAAGGTTCCTACTAGGACACATGAAGAAAAAAATATTGATGAAATGGCATGAACCAGTGGTATACTCTATATATCTGATAAAGGTCAATTCCAAATATCACACCACCCTGCAGATGAATCAGACAACAATAGCATCAGTTTCCTGGACAGAATACTAAAAAATATTGTAGCGGTAGAACTTTCTAATATACCGCGACTGTAGCAGGCATTGGAACAAACCCCACTATAACCATTCTGCCTGGATCCGTTAAGATAGATAAAAATGTCAGGGTTGTGATCGCTCCGCTTGCACCCTGCCAGGAATCTCCGCAACATAATAAGACAGTAAAGTTCCAAGAACAAATCATGCCATAAATCAGAAAGGCACACATGAAGCAAAGCTTACTATAGCTCCTGGAATTTTCATCCATGCGCGAGGGTTGATGTGGAATCCCTGCATTAATTTCAGAACTAAATGAAGCGACCGAGTGATGTGCAAGACAATGAGACACAGGAGAGCACTTCAACATTACTCATGTAAAAATTACAAAAGAATGCCCAACTTATCCTGCCCAAGAATAGTATAAAGGGTAGTGATAAATATTTGAACTACAGCTCCACTCATTTATGAACCTCAAGTGTAATCAAGTTTACATCTCAACACTATCCTGGCTATTTCTTCCATGTTACATGACACCTATAAATGTGTGTGCGCGTGCGTTGCGCTTGAATGGGTGTGTGCACGTGCGTGCATGCGTGTAAAATTTCGCTATGGGCTGAGGTGCTGGTTGTGAGGTCCTTTGGAGCTGATTTGGTGGAGCTTTGCTGCTGCCCAATTCTTCTTTACACACACGTGTGTTGTACCTGCTGATTTTGTAAGTTGCTGCTATTTTTGGTCATACTTGCTGCTGTACCAAATTTTCTAGCCTATTACCTCAAGCGGAGAAGGTTTTGACCTAGATGTGGAGCTGCACAAGAGACATTGCGTCATCTTTTTTGAAAATTTCAATACATTAATCATCGGTTGGATGACCTTCAAAGTCAACTTTCCCCTCTTACTCCATGTTTCTCTCCTTTTCCATTTACCTTAAGATTGTATACTACAGAAACTTAAATGCATGTGTGGATCCTTGAATAACTAGGTTTTCAAATTCTAAGTTTCACAAACGATCTGATTTTCGAGCATTGTAACCTTTTCAAAAATGAAATTACACATTGGTAGTACGAAGATCATGGTTTTTTTCAAAAAAGAAAAAATTATGTATGTTTGTATGTATGCATGTGTATGTATGTATGTATACATGTATAAATGTATGCATGCATTTGTGTATGGAATCTGGATCGACAGATGAATGGATAAATGGATCAGTGCATGTGTGTGTATGTATGTACGTGTGCATGTACACATTTGTACACGGTGTGCAGTATTTCACAACTGTTACATCCTAAAGCAAGAGCTTAAGGTTAGATGTGTGCAGTGAAAGGCACATACAGGATCAGAAGGTTAATCTTTCAATGAGTTCATCTAAAAAATGCATGATGCTCATAAGGATCTTCTGTGTGTACTGAACAGAAGATCCTTATGAGCCCCCCAAAAAGGAAACATTTACGAGGAGCACAAACATATACTTTAATAGAGTCTCACTGAGGAGCACAAACATAATAGACATGTATTGGAAGACAATCTCAGTATCGACTAATTTTCGTTGACTCTCACCATGGAGACTGGGCTAACTAGTCTCAGCAATATATTAGGCTATTCATTAATACCAAAAATCAACCAGATCTGCACCAATTTAAAATGGATAAGCAACATCAATAGACAAAATATAATAAATCAGAAAATCTCAATATGAATGATGATATTTACCTTCAAATATGGGTAAAACAGCATGTGATATAACAAGTGTCCAATTGAACCATTAAGCGCACCCATCAAGTATATGAAAATCAGATTTGTCCCTCCAAATTCTGTACCAATCTGAGATTACAAGAAGTAGAGGAAAGCAGGCAACATCATCCAATCAGCTATTTACAGACTTCAATCACATTTTTCATAGGGATTAAAATGCTCACATGGTGCCCAAAGAAACACAATCCAACAAGGTTGAAGAGCAAATGCTTCAAACTCATGTGGCTGAAGGCTGTTGTAATAGCTGTGTGAAGGTTTCCTCGTACAAAGAGATTATCGTAACTCAACTGTAAAGAGTAAGAGCTGTAAATTTGTACTGATGTACATCTTGAATACATAGTTTGAGCCATTCCCATTGTTAACATTACATATGAGAGGACTAAGCTAGATTATTGTAAATCACACTGAAAGTCAGAAGGTAAAAATGTGTATCATGAAACAAAGATCTTATGCATTCTTATGTTATCCATTCTTATCTATTCAAATCTTATGCCATTTTAAACTATCTTATCTTACCTAGTCCTTACTTCTATCCTTACTCATAACCTATCTTAGCCATTCTTATCTTAACATATGCATATATTCATTCATATCTTCTATTATCTTATGCTATATGATGCTATTTTCACTTCTGTTCTTGTATAATCTGTTATGTTATGCATTCTTATCCATTCCTCATCTTATTCTACCATGTGATTTGTATGTATGCATTCCTGATCCATTCCTCTTTACCCAAACTGCATTGGGTTATGAGCTCAGCACTTCAATCATGTTTACACTTGTTTGGCCATCATTTCTCAAAATGCACCCTACCAAAGGGGTTCCGAACTTATTAAACAATGCATACTTCAATGAAACTGTAGCCCAATTGAGACGTTTAAATCGAGATTTGTTCATTCATATCTTTCAAAAGCAAAATAAAAATCAAACACATATACTTTTATTATATAGGGAATGTAAATACCACATATATAAATTCAGTTTGCACAAATATAATGAGCAAAACAAACGAACATATCAAAATGTTGAGAAGGATTCAGACATCTTGCACATCGAAATCTTTCAAATATCAATGATCATTAATCATGACATTATGGTGATTAAGTTGCATCCTATAAAATATATAACATATAGAATGATAATTATGAATCACTATCAAGACTACCATATCCATCATTCATGTTTGCGATCTTGGCTAAGCTCTCTCTCTCTCTCTCTCTCTCTCTCTCTCTCTCTCTCTCTCTCTCTCTCTCTCTCTCTCTGTGATCAGACACAAAACAGACACAGATGGGCACCCAGCAGATGATTACTCAGTTCTTTTGGCGACTTGAGCCACATCAGCCAAACCAGCCTTCCAAAGGCATAGGGCTCAAACTCAAGCCGGCAGCGGCACAGAGAGTGAGACACAGACCATGATTGAATCACGACGACGTCCCCTGCATCAGGATAGCCCATGACCACATGATAGAGCATAGGTGCACCACCACCACTTGGATTGCCCTCTTGCAGGAGGTACTGAGTCCACCGCCGATGTACCACATACTCCACCCTCCTCCACCCATCTGTACCAGTTAGGGTATACACATTCACTCCCATGTAGACCCCCATGTATTCGGTGGCCATTATCTATGGAGGCAAGAGCCATGCACCCCCCATGCACCACTACCTTATCTCCACTACTCCACCAGTGCTAGGTACACCACCGTCTTGCTGTTGGCCAAGTTTCGCCTTTTGGTAGACCTTAATATGACTTTCTCTCTCTCTCTCTCTCTCTCTCTCTCTCTCTCTCTCTCTCTCTCTCTCTCTCTCAGCTCGAGAAAGAGGTAGAAACATATCATAAGGAGAGGGAAACATGGAAGAAAGAGAAAGAAGAATGGGCTAAGGAGAGGGCAAACATGAAAGAGGAATTGGAGCTCCTCAAAGCTTCAATGGTCTCTCTTACACCCGAAGAGGGAGAGATTAATATGAACAAGACAGAAGCTCTCAAAGAAGAACTAACCAAAGCTTTGACCGTGAGCATGGAAAACAAGTTAGAAGCTACCAAAGAAGGGTGGATCGACATAGTGAAGAAGAACATAAAAAAAGAAGCCAAAGAGGAAGCAAAAAAGGAAGAAGCCCTCATCGTGCACACCACCATTGAGGAAGAAAAGATGAGACAAGCCTGCCGTCTCAATGTACGCATCACGGGCCTTGTAGAAAAAGAAGGCTCTACCCCCGAGTCCGATGGGAAGACATTATGCAAGATACTCGGCTATAAAGAGGAGTCCCCCCCATTCATCAAGTCTTGGAGAACGAGACGAGACCCCACGAAGAAGAGAGCTCTCATCCTACACTTCCCTTCCGAAGATGTAAGATATGCTTTCCTACGCAAGAGGGTGATTTTGAGAGCACTTGATGGCCCCCCCATCTACCTTGATGATGATCTCACACCCATGCAGGTAGCACACCGTCGTGCATGCATGCCGAGAGTACATCAAGCTCGCAAAGAAGGAAAGAAGGCTTCATACACACATGGTCGTGTCATCATTGATGGCAAGGCCATCCCATAGGGATTCGCGGCCTGTGAGACACTCGAGGAGATACACCTTGCAGTTTGGAACTGCAATGGAGATCTATGGACACACCCAGAGAGGTTGGAAGAGGTGCGCAAAGGCAAAGACATCATTATGCTCACAGAGACACATAAGAGCCCGGACTGGGGCCTACCTCGAGTCCACGGTTTTCAGTGGGAGTCCACATATAGAGAGTGTAAACGTAAGCACACCACCCGAGGATCAGGAGGAGTAGCCATACTCTTCAAAGATGGACTTCAAAGCAGTATACAGATAGTCGCACGTGATTCACAGGCCAGATATCTTTGGATTCGACTCAAGCTCTCACGGGAGCGGATCATCTTCATAGCATTATGCTACTTTGCTCCTTCTAGCTCGCGTTTCGCTATCATAGATCGAGAGGAGGACTCACCATACACTTGCTTGTCAGAAGAGATTACAGAGTACTCTGCATTAGGGGAAGTCTTCCTTATGGGAGACTTCAATGCAAGGACAGGCAATGATCAGTGTGAGATATTTGACCCTGAAGACCCAGAGATACTACATACCATAGAGGATGAGTCTATAGCTCGAGCTTCAGCTGACCCTACACACACTCACTATGGCACTCACTTACTCAGACTACGCTCTCGACATAATCTCGTTATCTATAACGGGATGGCTCAATGGCCTACCTCAGGAGGATTGACATGCATACCACACTCAGTCACATATGGCGAGGGAAGTACAGTAGATTACGTCATGGGATCCCCTTCCCACACACCATCCATTCTCATCACACACCTCCTGCCGGGACTATGCCACAACATCGTTGGTATGATAAGGAATGCAAAGATCTTTACCGCCGACTACGAGCTCAGCGAGCATTGGGAGAGATCACAGAGAGAGAGAGGCCAAGGGACAGATGAAGACTCACACGTCGAAAGAGACGAGCCTTTGAGGAAGCAAAGGAGCTTGAGCTATATCATCTCTTTATGAGTATGGACAGTGCTGCAGCATGGCGCATCTTACGAGAGCCATGCCCGACCACACCAATTGGGGACCTACACACATGGCATGATTATGCTCAGAGGTTATAGCCTCCCATTCCCCAACCACTTGAGCCTCGCCCTACTAGTTCTTCTCTCTTCACAGCAAAGATGGTTGAGAGGGCCATAGGACGACTGCGACATGGACGTTCGACAGACCACACGGGATTGTAGAACGAGCATCTCATATATGCAGCCTCCACTATAGCCCCGTTGATTGCACATGTCTTCAACCGGGCTATAGGGGCGGGCTTCCCAGAGGAGTGGACGAGGCACACCATTGTGCCTATCCACAAATGTGGCGACACCCTGGATCCAGGGAACTACAGGACCATCATGATTGGCCACACCATGGCCAAACTATACGGTGCCATACTTGAGGCAGAGCTCAGCTCATACGCAGAGACTGAGGGGCTACGAGCACGAGGCCAGGCAGGTTTTCGACGAGCTTTCTCTACTATTGATCACATCTTCATTTTGCGTTGCCTCATTGATGGGGCAAGGGTGCGGAAGAAGAGACTATATTGCTGCTTTGTGGACTTCCGCAAAGCTTTTGATACAGTGCCACGAGAGAGGCTCTTCCAATGCCTCCAGAGCTTGGGAGTACCATCAGGGATGATTTGGGCCATCTATGCACTCTATGTGCAGGTGACTGGGAGGGTATAGTCTCAAGGAGATATGTCTGAGACCATTGCTAGCACAATCGGTGTTAAGCAAGGCTGCCCACTCTCTCCCACTCTATTTGGTCTCTACATCGACGAGATTGAGGACTACATTCTCCGAGCTGGAGGAGAGGGTGGAGACCTCGCAGGTACACATGTCCACATTTTATTATATGCCGATGACATTGTCTTGATTTCAGAGTCACCCGAGGGATTACAGCGCCACCTGGAGGCCCTGGATGAGTTTTGTACACAGAGGGGCTTGACAGTAGACCTTGGCAAGACCAAGGTCATGATCTTCCACACCTCCCCCATGGTGAGGAATGGAGCAGGATTCAGAGCTTGCGGTGGGCAGATTGAGGTGGTCACTTCCTATGTCTACCTCGGAGTCACATTCACGAGCTTGCCTGGCCCCTTCAGCATGAGACAGGCAGCCACCGATAGACTCACACGAGGCTATGCAGCTTTAGCCATGTTAGAGCGGAGATGTCACCAGGCACACTTCCAGGAGCCCCGCACGAAGGGGTGGCTATTTGACACACTAGTCAGACAAGCTATGATGTATGCTGCGACGGTTTGGGCCCCAGGCCTCACAGTCACCCAATGGAGTGCGATCGAGAGGCCACAGGTACGTATGATCTCGCGATTATTTCGGGGGAAACAGTCGGTACCACATGACATCATCAGGGCAGAGCTAGCTGCACCACCCATGGTAGTAGATGCACTATTCCAAACTATCTGCTTTATTCAGAGGATGAGGGAGCTCCCTATAGATAGACTCACACATAGAGCTTTTGAGGCATCTATACAGATATCAAAGTCAGGATATGCGAGAGCTTGGTACACTCATGTTAGAGTCTGGTTTGATAGTCATGGACTTGATATGGACAGATTGCCGCCTTTTCAGTATGACCCAGACTCACCTCACATCCACCTCTCTCGTCGTGAAAGGAATGTTATGCTTAGACAGAATCTCTGGTAGCTCTACATTAGTCATACATGGCACACAACACACATGGGATCGAGACTATCGCACTACCGAGACCAGTTCTTAGACATACTAGCATACGGTTTCATCCAACGACCACGCTACATGGATACTTACATGCCTCATAGCTCGAGGGTGGAGATTGGCCAGTTGAGAGTCTCATCACACCGACTAGAGATTGAGACGGGAAGAGCCGCAGACATTCCCAGAGAGGAGTGGATATGCAGGGTATGCAGAGTAGAGATGGAGGATGAGGAGCACTTTGTATGCAGATGTAGCGCATATGATGGCATCTGAGGCAGATACGAGACTCTGTTTGCAGGACAGCCCACCCTCCGAGAGATCATGGGCTTTAGAGACCAACGACAGCTCGGGCGATTCTTACTAGAGATACAGAGTCACAGAGATTCCCTACTCCAGCCTACTGTAGCACTCCATACAGAAGGGAGACAGAGTCAGCTCACTGACTTCTTTATTCCACGACGTGCTGCAGCCCTCCCCCCCTTAGCCCACACACCGAGAGGGGTGACTCTTCAGCAGGATCAGACCTCGAGCTAGGAGACGACCCCGTGCTATGGGATATTGGGCCCGGAGACTTCACCAACACTAGATTGCGGAGATACAGGCTCGTGACCATCGCGCCACGGAGGAGAGACGATTCAAGATGATGGTCGATCCCGCTGCAGCCATCAGGGTGGCCCTGACTCCACCTCCACCTATGTATCACATCTTACACCCGCCCACTAGCACAGGATGGAGCTAGTTAGTCGTTTCAGATGCATTCTCATGCTTGTTGTACTACCCTTTTGCATATAGACTATCATAGATATCGCACTCCATACACCCCCCCCCATTTTCATGGGTATCTCCACATGCGTACTACGGAGATCTATACTAGCTTTACCAGTTTTTTTCAGCACTTTTATCTTTTCTGATTGAAAGAAGATACACCCATGTACATCGATTTGTCTCATAGGCCGAGTTCGGCCTCCTAATAGACGTAAAAACACTTTCTTTCTCTCTCTCTCTCTCTCTGTCTCTCTCTCTCTCTCTCTCTCTCTCTCTCTCTCTCTCTCTCCCCCCCCCCCTCCCTCCCTCCCTCCCTCCCTCCCTCCCTCTCTCTCTCTCTCTCTCTCTCTCTCTCTCTCTCTCTCTCTCTCTCTCTCTCTCTCTCTCTCTCTCACACACACACACACACACAAGACCCTTACAAAAGACCGGGACACATGGCGGGCAGCCCAAGAGCACCTTGAAGCCAACGTCACACGTATGATCAAAGAAGAAGGCAAGATCTCCAATGTGGAGACACTCAAAGAAGAAATCATAAAAGAAATAAAAACGGAGGTAGAATCCACATGCAAGTCTTGGGTGGAAGTAATCCAGACAAGGATTAAGAAGGAGGTCAATGAAGTCGTGAAGAAGGAAGAGCCCACACAGGTTCAGGATACACACAGGAGAGACTTCCACGCATCCGACGACTCCACGTTCGGATTAGAGACCTCCCAGAGGGCGCATCACCGGAAGCAAACGCCACCGACATCTACCACCGACTTAGATACGAGAGCATGCCCTTCACAGGAGCATGGAGGGCTCGCAAGGATACATCTCGTTTGCGAGCACTCATCCTTCGGATGGGCTTCGAAGAGACACGGACCACCTTTACACGTCGATCAATACTTTGCGAACTACCTTGCGGTGCTCTCTACATGGACGAGGACCTCACTAGGATGCAGGTAGCACACCGAATGTTCCTACATGCCACAAATACTTGAGGCGCACCGAAAGAGGAAGTCGGCCTTTTCCCGTGATGGTAAGGTCTTCATAGACAGACCCCCTATCAAATAGGGTCATGCAGCCTATGAAACAGCACTACACCAGGAGCCACCACTCAAAGGAGTGGTGTGGAACTGCAATGGATCACTTTGGACGTGACTACATAGACTCGAGGAGATCCTCGAGTCACACCACTTTGCCTACATCACAGAGACTCACGACAGCCCAAAGAAAGGCCTCCCCAGATAGCAGGTTTCCAATGGGCATTCACATTCAAGACCACGATGTGACAGAGTACAACACGAGGATCAGGGGGCGTCGCCATCATATTCAAACAAGAGCTACAAAGTCAGGCCCATATCACCAACCGAGATGAGGCACGATACATGTTGATACCCATGGAGATAGCAACAAAGAGGTGGATCTACATAGCCATTTGCTACTTCCCACCACGAGGATCTTGATACTCTGGACATGACCGGAAGGAGCAGTGACTCACAAAGGAGATACTACACTCTAGCACTCTAGGTGAGGTGCAAGGGACCAAAGGAGACAGGGATCAGCCGAGTGTCAGCAGACAGGAGCCAAGACACCTCTGGTTACAGTAGACACCTACTTGAGCTTGGGAGTTGACACCATCTCGTTATTGATAAGGGTATGCATCGATGGCCAGGCTCCGACGGATTGACATGCTTTACACTCGGAGGAAGCGAGAGTACAATTGATTACACACCGCCATCTTAGGTACTCTCTCTGGGGCATCGCTTATTGCTCCATTTATGCACCGACCTACTCTCACTAGATCCTCTCACCTAGACACACCTCACCTCACATATCACCGCCATCCTACACAACTCAGCTCTACACAGCTTCCTCCACCACACACACGCACACCCACTTCGCACGGGATCCATGCCCCAAAACCGATGGTATGATGATGAGTGTCGGGAGCTCGAGAAGCAGCTATGAGCAGCCGAACATAGCGGGGAGATTACACAGACAGATAGAGCACCGCATGCAACACCTCACATGTCAGAAGAGGCAGGAATGGGAGAAGAGACAATATTGGGACATCGATCACCTGCCCATGAGCCGACACAGTGCAATGGCATGGAGACACTTCCGAGAGAGGAGAGAGCAGACACCCATCCGAGCGCCAAACGCATGGCACAAAAAAGCTTATACAAGATTCCGGACCAGCCACCCATCCCCGAGCCACATAGCTCACACCCCACCGCCTCTCACTTCTTTACACCAGCGATGGTGAGCCGCACGATCACAGACCTACAGCATGGCAGACCCATCGAGGTAGTCAGATCATATATATACATATTACCTGAGCGTGACATTCACAGTAGCCTCCAGGGATTGACAAAAAGTGGATCGTAATGCATCTCTAGTGCGCATCAATCTTCAAACACCAAATACATATATGCAAATCTGACCATCACATCTGATCTTTGATGGTCTGATAATGTCAAGATCTGAAAATGAATGAAATATCACCAGAGCCTGATGCTTCTTTCAAAAGAAGCTAGTGATCCTCACGGCCAACTGCATAGTAGGATGCACCTATGATAAACATGCAATATCCTCCATCATAAGATCAAGGCAATGTGTTGCGCATGGGGTCCATGTGATAGATGGGTACTCCTCTTCTAATAGCTCTCCCATCCTCTTACGGTTAGAGGCATTATCTGTAATCACCTGAACAACATTCTCTTCACCTATCTCGAGAATAGCCTCTCTAATCTGCTGGTATATAAAATCACCTGTCACCGTCTGTCCAACAATGCCCACATCAATGGCACGTAAAAAAATAGTACCAAGATAGCGGGAAACCAATATATTGATCATGTGACGACGACAGATATCACTCTATCCATCGAACATGATCGTGCATCCATATCTCTTCCATCCCTCATGGATGGGTGTAAGAGCTACATCAATCCTCGCAAGTTCCTGATCTAGCATGGATGTGTGCATGCGGCGGTAATCTACTCCTGACCAAGCATCTGTCTCTCCCAAAGAGACGCAACTGCACGAATCATCTTTCTCCACTGCTTTGTACGTAGCAAAGAGAGATTGCATTCAATCAAGGTCTTAGCAATCTCTATATCTGCAACTCTCTTTCTTTCTTTACCCATGAATTAGAGTATACTCGAGAATGAAGCGATGATGGATATGATCTAATAGAAGGTGTCGGAGTACTAATCCCAACATCAGATGTGCCATGGGACTCAGATAAAAAAGAAGCATGCCTTTTATGAGGCATAATGGAGCTAGCTTATGTTGTGGAAGTATTTGTGCCATCAAGAAATAAAGAAGGTCATCAAAGGAACACCTAGAAAAATACAGAATATTAAGTAAATAAGCAATGTATATTATAGTGTACCTATATCTAATCTAGATACAGCCATAGTCTCCTGAGTAGAGCGACGAAGAAGAGCATCATCTCTCTCAGCCTCTTCCTCACGTCCAGGAAGCACCTTCCCTCTAAACATCTGACCATTCTCTTTAATGATGTCAGCAACCTTATGAAATCTGGTTTCTGCACACATTCAAAAGCCAACAAATTAAAGTGCATTCTTGAATAAATATTACATACATTCAACATTGTATTACAAACATATGCATTGTGGATGCATCATGCATATTGGCACACGTATGTATGCACTATGACATTTGACATTGATTGCCACGACATATGTGCTATATAGTATATGCACATCGCACATGTATGCACATTGCACAATGCATATGTATGGCATATGCACATTGCCACATTGCACTGTGCACTATTTAAATTTCACATGTGATGTGTCATCATTCATGTGATATATCGTATGACTCAATGCTCATGTATGCACAATGAACATTGCACATTAGTAATTACACATGTATGCACATTGCACATATGACATAAGTAATTACACATGTATGCACAATAGTAGTAATACATATGCCATCATTGCAATGGCAGCATGGCTCAGCTTTTAAGCTCTCACATCATATGTATTATGATCATACATGCGTGCATTTAACATTAATGATTAAACTTTAAACATTTGCAATATACATATTATATATTATCTATTACATACTATATAGTTATACTATATACATAATACATACGCTGCAAGCCGCGGCAGCCGGCTGGATAGATGACTCAAGCTCCGAGCAGCAACAGCAACAAGTTGAAGTCAGAAGATCCGAGCAAGACTCGTCACTCAAGCTCACGGTGCTGCACGTGAGCTCCAAAAAACGGCCCCAAAATTGATTTCTAGAGTAAAATTGGTCCAGCAAATTTTTTTGCCAGAACGCATTCCGAACGCAATATGGAACGAACGTTCTGTATGGAACATTCCAAACATTCCTAGCAGGTTTGGAACACGTTCCGAATCTACCATGGTATAGAAGATAGTACATGCCGCGATCAGTAGGAGTTGACGTGTAGACATGCTCCTAGCATGGATCATGGTTACAATGTTCTCAAGCAATAGAGACATACGCATATTACCAAGCCTTGGCCTCAATTCGAGTTGAACAATGAACTCTTTCGTAGTCTTTTGAGGTATTCTCTCTCAACCCAAGGAGATGAGCTTTCATGTAGGATGCCAAACCACCATAAACACCCATGCAATAATTGCATTGCCAAGAAGTAGGGTTATTTTCCCATGGTTATAGATGAGATCAGGAGCTCCACCCACGATAAAAGCTAATGGATAGTAAAAACAAATTGATGGCTTTCTATCTCCCTCTATGTGACTGAAGAAAATCATAGCTTCACTAAGGGCTGAAGTTTGAAGTCATAAAAGTGAATACTAAAGGGCCAAGGCTGAACCAAAGATGCTCAAAAGAATGTTCAAGGGAGGCAAGCATGAGTACTCAAGGGGTGCAAACACTAAAACACTGATTTCATTCTGAAAACTGGGAAAAAAAACACCCATAAGAGACCCTACATGATAAAAACATACACATCTATCAAAAAAAAGTATGCGAACATTTAGGACGTTCAAGGGTACTAAACGTTTTTTATTTTGCACAAAAAAGATATTCTTTTTAACTATGATACATAATTGCTTTGGAACTCGTTCCAAACAACTTTTATGGTTTGGCGCTTTTGGTTCTGCACCAACATTCCAAACAAAGTATGGAACCTCGACTTTAAAAAACAATACCCCGCAGTTTTTTCGATAGCCGCTTGCCTTCGGAGTCGGTAAGTTCTCTCTCGAAGGTCCACTCCAAAGTCCATTAGTACATACACACTCATATATACATACATACATTCGTTATTCCTTGCATTTGTGAATGCATCTATGATGTCACACAAAACCTATGGTGCTATACCACACATCTACTAAGTACTATTATGTCACATAAAAGTTAGAACTTAGAGCATACATGCATGCATACGTTCATATGTACACACATACATACATGCATACACATATATAGTGCATGCATGCATGACACAATGCACACATAAATACTCTCTCTCTCTCTCTCTCTATCTATCTATCTATCTATCTATCTATCTATCTATCTATCTATCTATCTATCTATCTATCTATCTATCTATCTATCTATCTATCTATCTATCTATCTATCTATCTATCTATCTATCTATCTATCTATATATATATATATATATATATATATATATATATATATATATATATATATATATATATATATATATATATATATATATATATATATAAAGTAATAAGATAACGTTCCATACCATTCCATATCTTGACGTTTGGAACGCCACTGCGTTTTGTACGTGTACCGTACGTGCCGTACCAAACGTTCCATACCACCTTGCTATGATATATATATATATATGTATGTATGTATGTATGTATGTATGTATGTATGTATGCCTAGTTATTTTCGGACTCGTATGAAAAAAATACCGTACTTCCGTACCTGTATGCGTATGGTTGGAGTATGAAATTTTTCGTACCCCAAATTTTTCTCTTCTCTCATTAATTCATGTTCAGGACAAATACATAGCAATTTCATATTGATTTTATGCAGATTCACTCTCATCTACTCTCCTCCGTTATGCCCATACATATATACTACACCCTAAGCTATAGTAACCAACAAAATTTTGATGTTTAATATTATATAATTGAATATATTATATTTCAAATTTTCAATATTTTTTGTGCTAGACGTATGATATCACGTATGATATTTTTGAAAAGATTCCATACTTTTTTCATACTTCCATACCCGTATGCGTTTGCCGTATGGTTCACGTATGGAAAAACTATGTATGTATGTATGTATGTATGTATGTATGTATGTATGTATGTATGTATGTATGTATGCATAACACACAGACATACATACATACACACACACACATATATATATATACATACATACATACATACATACATACACACGCATAAATAAATATTTGTATATGTGTGCGTATGTATGTGTGTTTATATATATATATATATATATATATATATATATATATATATATATATATATATATATATATATATATATATATATATATGAAACAATGTCAGAATAGCATAAAACCCTAATTTCCAACAACCCTAGTTTTTGGTACTTCAACAAATTTCGGTCACAGAAAGTCAAAAATTATCATGAGCCTATCAAATAGTACTTTAGGAGAGCTTTCATTTGGTATATAACATTCAATAATCAGAGATTTATAAATTGTAGAAAACCCCTAACCCTAATTTTTGTCCAAAATGGGTTTTTATCGTATCATGACCCCCATCTCATGTACATCAAGAAAAGCAAGTTCTCTTATCAAGTGGATATCCGGATGATGAGATCGTAGCAAATTAGTGCCCTAAAAGCAAATCTAACAATAAAAAAAGCTTATCGCTATTTTTAGTCATGCGCATGCTTTTGAGATTAAAAAGCTTCTTTTTCGCCTAATTTTCATGGATCCGTCATGCGCATGCTTTTGAGATTAAAAAGCTTCTTTTTCGCCTAATTTTCATGGATCAGTCTTTAGGCCTATATAAGAAGGCCTTAGGGGTCACTTTTGAGCATCACTTGAGGACAATCTCAAAGATCAACCCTAGCTTGGAGGTTACTAACTTATAGACGAGGTGTATCCTAATTTCTGGTGAAGCTTTGGAGGAGATTTTGGAGCCAAGCATTCAGCTCTGGCTGATTTTGTGAGTAGCAAGTCTATATTCTGTCCTTCTTCTGTTGTTGTTCCTAGGCTTCATGCCTTCTACTTCAACACAAGGAGTCGTCTTTCTTGCAATTCACTTTAGGGTTTGCTGTACAAACAGTTCTAAACTGTTTCTATTCACACCAAACTCACAATCCCACACTCTTCATACCTCTTAGGCACTTTAGAACAAACTCTTGGATCTAGTCTCCGAAATTCTGCCTAGATTCAGATTTGTATAAGCATACATTCAGATTTTGTATCTACATTCAGCACATTCAGTTTTGTAGTCATATACACACTTTGTAACATAGTTGAAAAAACTCGACATTATATAAAACTTGTTTTTTAAATCACTCCAGTGTTTTTTACGATTTTTATTCAAATTTTTTTTCTAAAAAATCTGTGGCCATCAAAAACCTATTCGCAGCCATTTTCGAAATCACCTTCAGCATCAGCCTATGCGTTAGTCTTTTTGGTCTTCTCTTGCACACTAATCTTGAGAGCTTGCATTAGGAAGAAGTTAGAACATAAGGTGAGCACAATCAGCCCCTTGTAAGTTGCTTCCGCCTTTGAAATACAGCCTTCCCTATATGCTCTTTTCTTCAACCTTCCCTATTTGCCCCTTTCTTCAAGCTTCACTTTTACACTATTTGCCCCTTGCCACTTGCCTTATAGAGTCTAAATGGGTAGAACTCCCGATATCATTCGTAAGCATGTGAAGCCCATTGGACATAATCAATGGCAATGCAAGTATTGCATGGGCTTTTATACTGGTACCGCTTCCCATCTCAAAGCCCACTTACCTGGATTGAAGGGTGGAGGTATTGGCAAATGCATCCATCACTGAGGAGATAATTGATGAGTTCACAGCTCAAATTCAATTAAGCCAAGGAGTGGGTGGCATTCTTTCTACTCCATCATCACATACCATCAACGATGATATCCGAAGTGCTCATGGTGGTGATGACATTGTCCCCCGCTTCCTCAAGGCCCTGCACTTAAAGTGCCATGAACGGAGAGCATGAGTAGTGCAAGTTTATCTGCATTTCCCCATCCTAGAGGCAAAGCTCCGGAGACAAACATATTTGTGAGAGGGAGTATGAAGGTGGGCTTGCAAAAGCAAGCTATGGAAGAGGCTACTCGAGAGCTCACCAAGCTCTTTATCTTGTGTGCCATCCCTTTCAACACGGCAAATACAGTTGCATGGAAGAAGGCCATGAGATCCGTGAGTAAGATAGGGGTTCCTTGGGAAAATCCAACATCACAAAAATTGTGCACTTCTGAGCTCCATAAGCAATCACAATTAGTGGAGCTAGAGATGTTGTCATTGAGGACCTCCTCGGAAAAATATGGTTGCTCTATTCTTTGTGATGGTTGGTCAGACATGAGGAAGGGGAATGTCTACAATATTCTTGTCTCTTCATGCAAGGGCACTATGTTCTTACGTGCCATACCTGCACATGCACCAAGCACAGTTCTGACCGGCGAATTTACCTTTTCACATGTAAAGAAGGCCATAGAAGATGTGGGTGTTCATAATGTGGTGCAGGTGGTGATCGACAATGGGTCAAATTGTGTTTCCATGGAACGCATGGTTGAAGAGTTGTATCCTAAGATCACTTGGACACCATGTGCATCACATAGTCTTGATCTCATGATGGAAGATATAGGTCACATGCCATTTGTGAGCCAAATTTTGGACAAGGCGAAATTCATTGTCAAATTTGTCACAAGTCGGCCTAAACTTCTCAACATCTTTCGTGCCCATAGCCAATTGGATTTTCAAAAGCCCTCCATCACACATTTTTGTTACATGTTCATGTTGGAAAACAATGTCACATTAGTCCAAATTCCTATTAGGGCAGAAACCCTAATTTTGGTACTTAGTCATTTTTAGCACAAAATTTGGGTAAAACTTTTATCATCCTATCTTGTAGAGCTTGATGAGAGCTATCTAATGGTATAGGACATTCAATCATCAAAAATCAGATTTGGAAGAAAACTCTAACCCTAATTTTCTGCTAATTTAGGGTTTTTACCTCATTTAAGAGTTCTCAGCGCATAGGTCATAAAAATATGCTTTGGTCATCCATCAAGTGGTTAAATTGAACAAAAAGCTTGTCAAAAGCTTTTTTTAGCGATACCTAAAAAACTACGTTAAAATAAAGCAAAAATAGCGATTAATTTTAAATCAAACAGCGATCCAACTTTTCTCTAGCGATCAGCTTTATTGGGAGGATTTTTTCTCATGGAGTTAAAAACTTAGAGAAGACTTACTCATCAGCAGATTGATGGTGTGGATCATCCATCTACATGATGTATTTGGAGATTGCCTTCTACATGAAGATTATGGAGTACTTCAAAGACATTGGATGGAGCTTAACATAAGATTGAATCTTATGTTTACTATTCAGGTACATATTCTCTTTATACACACAGGTACTACTTGGAGCTTATGGAGGCGGTGGCATCCATATCTGGAGGAGTCCTATTCGGCATACATGGAGGCAGTGGCATCCATAAAAGAGAATCAGTACATGCATGCTACATGCATATGTGAGATGTTAGAGAAGGTGTTTCCACATGAGTATGAGGATTTCTCTCAGCAACATGTTAGCATTCTATGCTAATTCTGTAAGTATGTGATCTATCACACACACATCTGATTTAGGGTCTTCCATAGCCTAAATTCAAATAAGGGTTTGCTGAATATCAATTTCAAACTGATCTTTCCTCTTTCAATCAATCATATTCACTCTTCTACAACCTATCAGGTCCTACACCTCATACATATTCAGATTTTTGTCCCTACATCTGAATATTCTTGTAAATTTTGTACATACACTCATCCATCTATTTCTGTTCACATAGAGTGGTTGAGATTTTGACTCCCACATTGTAAATTGACATTTGTATATATGATGTTGTGAGTAAGCAGTGGCTTACATAACACTTTGTACATGTTGTCTAATCTCTCTCTATCTTTGTCTCATCATTGTATGATTAAGTGATGTATGCTCATGTCTGTCAATGTTGGAAGATCTTGGAATCTGTGTTTGTAGTTATGGGCCTACCTAATTTCCAACATTTGGTATCAGAGCAGCTTCCAACATATGACATATACACTTAATCTAGATGAGTAAAGATTTGAGAATTAGACAATTCAATCACATGATTATTTATCAGTGTGGAGTATGAAGCTGATGATTTGTTAGCAACCAAACACCTTTGGAAGAATGAAGATACTTTACAGAAGTATTACGTGAAGACCAAGACTTGATGAAAAGAAGGCTATTTCAAATTCAAGGAAAAACAATGATTTAGAGAAGATGAAGGAGCCGGATGAACATCAAATCACAGGTATTAGTTTCTTCTATCATATTGTCATTTGCAGGTCATATCTTAGAAAAGCAATTATGAAGAGATTTGAAGGATTCAAGAAGCGCTTTTAAACACTTTCATTACTTTGAAAGTTAAAGCATTAGCTACACCAAATCAGGTATCTAGAGGTTGTTCTTGATAGTTTTGATAGAA
>CM035437.1:22928333-23088333 GCA_020310875.1 Ceratopteris richardii | reverse complement strand
CCCATCCATCCTATCTACCTATCCATCCATCCATCCATCCTATTTACTAATCCATCCATCCATCCGTTTACTGATGTCCATCCATCCGTCTACCAATCCATCCATCCATCTACCAATCCATCTATCCATCTCTCTATCTATCCATCCATCCATCAATCCACCCATCCACATCCATCCATCCATCAATCCACCCATCCACATCCATCCATCCATCCATCCATCTATCCATCCATTTATCCATCTATCCATCCATCTATCCATCCATCCATCCATCCATCCATCTACAGATCCATCTATCCATCTGCCTATCTATCCATCCATCCATCCCTCCATCTACAGATCCATCTATCCATCTGCCTATCTATCCATCTATCCATCTGCCTATCTATCCATCCATCCACATCCATCCACATCCATCCATCCATCCATTGCTCTCTCTCTCTCTCTCTCTCTCTCTCTCTCTCTCTCTCTCTCTCTCTCTCTCTCTCTCTCTCTCTCTCTCTCTCTCTCTCTCTCTCTCTCTCTCTCTCTCTCTCTCTCTCTCTCTCTCTCTCTCTCTCTCTCTCTCTCTCTCTCTCTCTCTCTCTCTCTCTCTCTCTCTCTCTCTCTCTCTCTCTCTCTCTCTCTCTCTCTCTCTCTCTATCTCTCTCTCTCTCTCTCTCCCCAAAAACCTAAACCTAAACCTAACCATGAACCCCCTTGCCGACCTTCTGAAACATCCCCCCCTTTAGGACCGTCTTGAAACCCTAACATTAATATGCACCTAACTCTAGTTTGAACTTATTTTGAAACCCTAACCCCAACCTACCTTAACTCTCTCTCTCTCTCTCTCTCTCTCTCTCTCTCTCTCTCTCTCTCTCTCTCTCTCTCTCTCTCTCTCTCTCTCTCTCTCTCTCTCTCTCTCTCTCTCTCTCTCTCTCTCTCTCTCTCTCTAGCCAAAACCTAATCTCTGAAAGGTTCCCATGGACCGGAGGGAAGTGGACGAACTTATCGCTAAAGCCATCAAAGAGGCCAAAAAGGAAGCAGACCGCAATCTAAATTTGGAGATACGAAAAATGATGGAAAAGTTCAAAGGACTCGAAGAACAAGTAATGGATAAAGTCAAAGGACTCGAAGAACAAGTAAAAGACTTTCACAGAAGAATGAGACAATTAGAGGACAGCCTATGAGCACCTAAAAGAAGAGGGGGAGATCTCCAAGGTGGAGACACTCAAAGAAGAAATAAAGAAGGAAATCAAAACCGAGGTAGAATCCACTCGAGAGTCGTGGGTGGAAGTAGTACACAAAAGGGTTAAGAAGGAAGTAAGGGAAGACGTGCAGAAAGAAGAGCTCACACGAGTCCAGGATACACTTGAGGAGGAGAGGCTTCGACACACTCCCAGACTTCACATTCAGATTACGGGCCTACCCGAAGGAACATCACCAGAGGAAGACGCCACTGACATTTGCCGTCGACTTGGATACGAGAGCATGCCCTTCACAGGTGCATGGAGGGTTGGGAGGGATACATCGCGTTTGCGAGCACTCATCCTTAAGATGAGCTCTAAGGAGGCACGAACCGCCTTTTTTAGACGTCGATCAGTACTACGTGGACTACCCGGCGGCACCCTCTACATAGACGAGGACCTCACGCGGATGCAGGTGGCACACCGACGCGCTTGCATGCCACAGATACTCCAGGCATGCCGAGAGGGGAGGAAGGCCTTTTACCGTGATGGTAAGGTCTTCATAGATGGACGCCCTATCAAATAGGGCCACGCGGCCTATGAGACATCACTACACCAGGAGACACCACTCAGAGGAGCAGTGTGGAACTGCAATGGGGCACTCTGGACGCGACCAGACAGACTCGAGGAGATCCTGGCATCACATGACTTTGCTTGCATCATAGAGACACGAGAGCCCAGAGAGAGGTCTACCACGCATTGCAGGTTTTCGTTGGGAATCTGCATTCAGGACCACGACGAGACAGAGTAGAGCGCGAGGGTCGGGAGGTGTGGCCATCGTATTTAGACAGGAGATACAGAGTCGGATCCATATTATAGGAAGAGATGAGGAGGCACGATACATGTGGGTTCGCATGGAGATAGCACAGGGGAGCTTGATTTACATTGCTATATGCTACTTCCCTCCAGGCTGATCTCGATATGCAGGACAGGATCTTGGGGGACCGATCAGAGATAGAGACTCACCATACACAACACTTTCAGATGAGATACTACATAACAGCACACTAGGGGAAGACTGAAGTCTTCCTTATGGGGGACTTCAATGGCCGCACTCAGTCACATCAATGTGAGGCATATGACATGGACCACCCACATCTCATGAGGGCCAAAGGCCACGATGAGATGAGCACCAATAGAGTATCGGCAGATATGGGTTTAGGACACCACAAGGTATGGCAGACATCTACTTGAGCTAGGCAGCCGACATCAGCTCGTTATATATAACGGGATGAATCGTTGGCCAGGTTCAGGTGGACGGACTTACTTCCCTC
Organism: Ceratopteris richardii; assembly: GCA_020310875.1. Lineage (NCBI taxonomy): Eukaryota > Viridiplantae > Streptophyta > Polypodiopsida > Polypodiales > Pteridaceae > Ceratopteris > Ceratopteris richardii. The sequence continues at coordinate 23,085,833 of CM035437.1, read as the reverse complement.
ACGAGGGAGGTGAGAGCACAGTCGACTACATTTTGGGTACCACCTCTGGAGCTTCACTCATCCCCTCACTTACTATTGGACGACGCCCACTTATTGCTGACCATACATTTATTACATTCACACTCTCATCTCCTATTCCATTAGACCCTCCCTCACCCACTGAGACACATACCACGATACACATCACCATAGTGTGACCAAGAGATTTAAATCGTAAGATTTAAATCGAGATTTAATCGTTTAAATCGTTTAGATCGTTGAGACCCAAAATAAAAATCGGGGTTTTTATCCACTCAAAGAGATTTTTATTTTTTTCATAAAAAGTATAGATATACATACAGAATTGTATGAAGCTTCAAGCATAGACAATTAGATAATACATACTAATCAAATGTAAAACATTCATCAATTCAAAATTCAATTTTCATCACGATTCAAAAGACTACAAAGATGTGAAACTGGAGACTTTTAAAATTTAAGGACAGAGTACACTATTACAATTACAAACATAGCAATGAAGCATAAAGAGTCATGAATAACATGGAATCTCGATAGTGGAATCTGAATACATCATGAGTCATGAACAATAACAATAAAATGTAAAGAGTCGAGCATCGGAACTCAAGGCTCGGACTCTTCATCTACAATATCATCAATCCCAACATCCTCATCAAATGAACTAGCCCATGAGGAGGTAGATCCACTATCACTATGAAGACCCATGACTCTCTCTATGTCTGCAAGTGAATCATCATCATCATCACTGCTAGATGATGCTGATCTGTGCTCCCAATCCTCTGGTAGACTAGTCTCTGGATCTGGACGAATCGTGCGGCCTCCTCTTCTCCCACGTGCTCTCCCACCTCGACGGGAAGCCATCTTCCTAGGTCTCCGACTAGTAGATGGTGCATCTGGATATATTGAACATGCAATAAATGATAATTATAAGTATCAAATTCATGAAGCATGCTTAAAAATTAATATTGAAACTTGAAGTTAGAATATACCTGTTGTGTTTCCTCTTGTTCCTCTTCGTGTTTGTCTCACAAACAATTGAGACTCTCTAAATAGCATAGAAAAGATATCCTTCTCTTCTGCATACTCCCAACACCTTGACTCAATTGCAATTTTGCAGTCAAGTCCTCCATGATTTGCTGAGGCACAGAGTGACATTTTCCAATGCCACCACCTCTCAAACCAAGAAGGTGTGCCTTGATACGCGATGCACTACCTGTAAAGATACCCTTGCAATACTTGCATTCCCAAGTATTAGATCCAGTGACCTTAACATGGGATCGAATATCTGCAGGAGTACGACCCATAGTGATTACTAATATGCTTCAAAAGTGAAGTGTAATGGGCTTAACTTTGAAGGATAAGGCTGAACTTTAAGCATGAAAGTGGGTTGTGGGTCTCTCTATCTCTCTTGCAAGTTGCTCTCTCTCTCTCTCTCTCTCTCTCTCTCTCTCTCTCTCTCTCTCTCTCTCTCTCTCTCTCTCTCTCTCTCTCTCTCTCTCTCTCTCTCTCTCTCTCTCTCTCTCTCTCTCTCTCTCTCTCTCTCAAGTCCTCAAGTCGACTCCTCACTCAAGTTCGAACTCGGGCTGCGCTCAAAACGCGAAACTAAAGCGCTGCTGAAAACGGTTTTGGTTCGAAAAACCCTCCAAAACGCCTATTTCAATAAATAAAAATCGTTCCCATTGCAAAAAAATCGCCCATAGCGATTTAAATCGCGGACGATTTTAACGATTTTTATTTTTTCTGAAAAATTCGCGGTTTAAATTCACTATGCACATCACACACGAGCTCTCACACGTTTATGCACACCACTTACACACCCGCCCACTCTCCCTCGATCCACTCTCACCCTTGGACACACTTACATCACAGTTCACCACCATCCTACAGGGCTAAGCTCTCCGAAGCTTCCCACACCGCACACATATACACCCTCCACGCACCAGTTCCATGCCCCAGAACCGCTGGTATGATGCAGATTGCCATGAGCTATGGAAGCACCTACGGATTTTAGAGCATAGAGGGGATAATACACATACACAGGCACAGCGTCGCATGCAGAGCCTTACTCACCGCAAACGGCAAGATTGGGAGGAGAGACAGTACTCGGATATTTATCATTCGCTCATGAGTCGAGACACTGTAGTGGCATGGCGACATTTGAGAGAGAGGAGACAGCATACACCCATCTCAGACCCGAGCACTTGGCATAGCTTCTAGGAGCCTATACGAGATCCCAGACAAGCCCCCCATTCCCACACCTCAGAGCTCATGTCCTACTACCTCTGACTTCTTCACACCCACTATGATGGGACGCGCTATTGCCCGCCTACAGCATGCAAGGGCCCATGATCATTTCGGTTTACAGGCAGAGCACCTCATCTACGAAGGCATGACCCTCGCACCGCTCATTGCCCACCTCTTCAACCGTGCATTGGTTGAAGGGTTCCCTGACTCATGGACTGGACACACCATAGTGCCCATTCATAAATCAAGAGATACTATGGATCCAGCTACATACCGGACGATCATGATTGGCCCTATATTGGCCAAGTTATATGGGGCGGTACTAGAGATAGAGTTGAGTACTCTTGCTGAGAGGAAGGGTATCAGGGCTCCAGGACAGGCAGGTTTCAACGCGATTACTCTACCATTGACCACATCTTCACTCTGAGATGCCTGATCGACCAGGCAAGGGTGAGGAAGAGGCGATTATATTGTTCCTTTGTGGACTTCCGCAAAGCATTTGACACTGTTCCCAGGGAACGACTCTTCAGACGACTACTTGACATCGAAGCTCCAGAGGAGATGATATGGGGGATCTACGCCTTATACGAGAGAGTATCTGGTCGACTCAGATGTCCGGGGGGCTTACCTCATCCACTTTCTAGCACTATCGGGGTGAAGCAAGGATGCCCTCTTTCACCCACCCTCTTTGGTCTCTACATTGATGAGATAGTGGTCTCTACATTAGAGAAGAGCTCGCTGCACCACCGATGCTAGTTGAGGCACTATTCCAGACAGTATGCCTATTACACACACTCCGGAGCATGGATAGAGAGCGCATTGCTTATCGTGCTTTCCACGCATCACGTGATATGGCATTAGCAGGCGACACCTCCTCATGGTATGCACAGACACGAGACTGGCTAGCCCACCATGGCTTTGACATAGACAAGCTACCACCACTACAGTACGACTCACATGCACCCACTTACTCGCTCTCTCATCAAGAGAGGAATAGGGTCATTCGTCAGGAGATATGGCATACATACATACAGAGGACATGGGTGAGCCCTAGGGATACATTGCCACCGAAAATGCTCTATTACCGTGAGCATTTTCTACATATATCGGATGAGGGCTTCATCGAGATTCCGAGATACATGCAAACATATCTACCCCACCACCTTCGAGTCGTCATTGGGCAGCTCTGGGTTTCATCACATCAGCTCGAGATCGAGAGGATTCCGTCCAACGAAGTCCCACGTGAGGAGAGGTGGTGTCCAGTATGCGAGACAGAGGTAGAGAGTGAGGAGCATTTTGTCATCAGATGCCCAGCATACTTAGACCTACGAGCACAGTTCCAAATAGAGGAGTCACTCCAGTTGTGCATGACTATGGGCGACTAGCGACACTTGGGACGCTTCCTCAGAGCAGCATACGAGAGGTGAGAGCGGTCACGACAGCCCACACATCAGCCACGGGTGAGTACCCAGCAGACCATTACCCAGTTCTTTCAGCGAGCTGAGCTACATCAGAGAGGTCCATCTATAGGGCTCACACTCTACCAGGCAGCCACACAGAGAGCACCGCGCCGACCACGCATGGGAGGATATCGTCGACCACCACTATATCAGGAGGATATCTCACGCATCAGGACAGCCTACGACCACATGATGGAGCATAGGCGTACCACCACCCTCTAGGTTGTCTTCCTTCAGGAGGCACTCATACCACCACCGATGTACCACATACTACACCCACCTCCACCCATCACCAGTAGCTAGGGTGTTTACTCACATTATGCATCCCTCATGTATTAGGTGGCCACTATCTGCTAAGTCAGAGGCACGTCTCCCCAGCCTTTTCCAACCCTATATTGCTTTGTGTAGCGATATACTTTTTATTCCGTTCATCTTCTACACAGGGTTACTACACTTGTACATGGTTTTTGTCTCATAGGCCAAGTTTGGCCTCTAGAAGACGTTAATATGACTCTCTCTCTCTCTCTCTCTCTCTCTCTCTCTCTCTCTCTCTCTCTCTCTCTCTCTCTCTCTCTCTCTCTCTCTCTCTCTCTCTCTCTCTCTCTCTCTCTCTCTCTCTCTCTCTCTCTCTCTCTCTCTCTCTCTCTCTCTCTCTCTCTCTCTCTCTCTCTCTCTCTCTCTCTCTCTCTCTCTCTCTCTCTCTCTCTCTCTCTCTCTCTCTCTCTCATTACACCCGCCCATTAGCACAGGATGGAGCTAGTTAGTCGTTTCAGATGCATTCCCATGCTTGTTGTACTACCCCTTTGCATATAGACTGCCATAGATATCGCACTCCATACACCCCCCCCCCCTTTCATGGGTATCTCCACACGCATTTCACGGAGATATGTATCAGCTTTACCAGTTTCGTTTTCAGCACTTTTATCTTCTCTGATAGACAGAAGATACACCCATGTACATCGATTTGTCTCATAGGCCGAGTTCGGCCTCCTAATAGACGTAAAAACACTTTCTTTCTCTCTCTCTCTCTCTCTCTCTCTCTCTCTCTCTCTCTCTCTCTCTCTCTCTCTCTCTCTCTCTCTCTCTCTCTCTCTCTCTCTCTCTCTCTCTCTCTCTCTCTCTCTCTCTCTCTCTCTCTCTCTCTCTCTCTCTCTCTCTCTCTCTCTCTCTCTCTCTCTCTCTCTCTCTCTCTCTCTCTCTCTCTCTCTCCCCCCCCCCCTCTCTCTCTCCCCCCCCCTCTCTCTCTCCCCCCCCCTCTCTCTCTCTCCAGCCTACTGTAGCAGCCCATACACGAGGGAGACAGAGTCAGCTCACTGAGTTCTTTATTCCACGACGTGCTGCAGCCCTCCCCCCCTCAGCGCACACACCGAGAGGGGGTGACTCTTCAACAGGCTCAGGCTGCTCGAGCTAGGAGACGACCCCGTGCTAGAGGATATCGGGCCCCGAGACATCACCGACATCAGATTGCAGAGATCCACGCTCGTCACCATCGCGCCATGGAGGAGAGACGATTCCAGATGATGGCTGATCCCGCTGCAGCTATCACGATGGCCCTGACTCCACCTCCACCTATGTATCACATCTTACACCCGCCCACTAGCACAGGATGGAGCTAGTTAGTCGTTTCAGATGCATTCCCATACTTGTTGTACTACCCCTTTGCATATAGACTGTCATAGATATCGCACTCCATACATCCCCCCCTTTCATGGGTATCTCCACACGCATTTCACGGAGATATGTATCAGCTTTACCAGTTTTTTTTCCAGCACTTTTATCTTCTCTGATAGACAGAAGATACACCCATGTACATCGATTTCTCTCATAGGCCGAGTTCGGCCTCCGAATAGACATAAAAACACTTTCTCTTTCTCTCTCTCTCCCCCCCCCTCTCTCTCTCTCTCTCTCTCCCTCTCCCTCTCCCTCTCCCTCTCTCTCTCTCTCTCTCTCTCTCTCTCTCTCTCTCTCTCTCTCTCTCTCTCTCTCTCTCTCTCTCTCTCTCTCTCTCTCTCTCTCTCTCTCTCTCTCTCTCTCTCTCTCTCTCTCTCTCTCTCTCTCTCTCTCTCTCTCTCTCTCTCTCTCTCTCTCTCTCCCCCCCCCAACTCTCTCTCCCTTACCCTAAAAGATCCGAAACCCTAAACCTAATCTCTGAAATGGCTCCTATGGACCGGAGGGAAGTGGACAAACTTATCGCTAAAGCCCTGAAAGAGGCCAAAGAGGAAGCAAACCGCAACCTCAATATGGAGATACGAAAAATGATGGAAAAGTTCAAAGGACTCGAAGAACAAGTAATGGATAACGTCATAGGGCTCGAAGAACAAGTAAAGACTCTCACAGAAGAACGAGACAATTGGAGGACAGCCTATGAGCACCTGAAAGCAGAGGGGGAGATCTCCAATGTGGAGACACTCAAAGAAGAAATAAAGAAGGAAATCAAAACGGAGGTAGAATCCACTGGAGACTCGTGGATGGAAGTAGCACACAAAAGGGTTAAGAAGGAAGAGCTCACCCAAGTCCAAGATACACTTGAGGAGACATTTGCCTTCGACTTCGATACGAGAGCATGCCCTTCGCAGGCTCATGGAGGGGTTGGGAGGGATACATCGCATTTGCGAGCACTCATCCTTAAGATGAGCTCCGAGGAGGCACAGACCGCCTTTTTTAGACGTCGATTAGTACTACGTGGACTACCAAGCGGCACCCTCTACATGGACGAGGACCTCACGCGGATGCAGGTGGCACACCGACGCGCTTGCATGCCACAGATACTCCAGGCACGCCGAGAGGGGAGGAAGGCCTTTTACCGTGATGGTAAGGTCTTCATAGATGGACGCCCTATCAAATAGGGCCACGTGGCCTATGAGACATCGCTACACACTCAGAGGAGCGGTGTGGAACTGCAATGGGGCACTTTGGACACGACCAGACAGACTCGAGGAGATCCTGGCATCACATGACTTTGCGTGCATCACATAGACACACGAGAGCCAAGAGAGATACCACGCATTGCAGGTTTTCATTGGGAATCTTCATTCAGGACCACGAGAAGAGAGGGTACAGCCCGAGGGTCGGGAGGTGTGGCCATCATATTTAGACAGGAGATACAGAGCCGGATCTATATCATAGGAAGAGATGAGGAGGCACGATACATGTGGGTTCGCATGGAGATAGCACAGGGGAGCTGGATTTACATTGCTATATGCTACTTCCCTCCAGGCGGATCTCGGTACGCAGAACAAGATCTCGGGGGACCGATCCCAGACAGAGACTCACCATACAAAGCACTTTCAGATGAGATATTACATTACAGCACACGAGGTGAAGTCTTCCTTATGGGGGACTTCAATGGCCTCACTCAGTTACATCAGTGCGAGGCATACGACATGGATCACGCTCATCTCATGAGGGCCAGAGACCCCGATGAGATGAGCACCACTAGAGTATCGAAAGATATGGGTAAGGACACCATCGGGTATGGAAGACATCTACTTGAGCTAGGCAGCCGACATCAACTCGTTATATATAACGGGATGAATCGTCGGCCACGTTCACGCCGACTTACTTGCTTCCCTCACGGAGGAGGTGAGAGCACAGTAGACTACATTTTGGGTACCACCTCTGGAGGTTCACTCATCCCCTCACTTAGTATTGGACGACGCCCACTTGTTGCTGACCATACATTTATCACATTCACTCTCTCATCTCCTATTCCATTAGACCCTCCCTCACCCACTGAGACAAACACCACGATACACTTCACACACGAGCTCTCATACGTTTATGCACACCATTTACACACCCGCCTACTCTCCCTCGATCCACTCTCACCCTTGGACACACTTACATCACAGTTCACCACCATCCTACAGGACTCAGCTCTTCGCAACTTCCCACACTGCACACATATATACCCTCCACACACAGGATCCATGCCCCAGAACCGCTGGTATGATGCAGATTGCCGTGAGCTACGGAAGCACCTATGGATTTTAGAGCATAGAGGGGATATTACACACACACAGGCACAGCGTCGCATGTAGAGCCTTACTCGCCGCAAATGGCGAGATTGGGAGGAGAGATAGTACTAGGATATTTACCATTTGCTCATGAGTCGAGACACTGTAGTGGCATGGCCACATTTGAGAGAGAGGAAACAACAGACACCCATCCGAGACCCAAGCACTTGGCATAGCTATGCACGGAGCCTATACGAGATCCCATACCAGCCTCCCATTCCAAGACCACAGAGCTCACGTCCTACTACCTCTAACTTCTTCACACCCACTATGGTGGGAGTCGCTATTGCTCGTCTACAGCATAGCAGGGCCCATGACCATTTCGGTTTACAGGCGGAGCACCTCATCTACGGAGGCACAACCCTCGCACCACTCATTACCCACCTCTTCAACCATGCATTGGTTGAAGGGTTCCGTGACTCATGGACTGAGCACACCATAGTGCCCATTCATAAGTCAGGTGATACTATGGATCCAGCTAGATATCGGACGATCATGATTGGCCCTATATTGGTCAAGTTATATGGGGCGGTACTAGAGACAGAGTTGAGTACTCTCGTTGAGAGGAAGGGTATCACGGCTCCAAGAGAGGCAGGTTTCAGACGTGATTACTCTACCATTGACCACAACTTCACTCTGAGATGCCTGATCGACCAGGCAAGGGTGAGGAAGAGGAGATTATATTGTTGCTTTCTGGACTTCCGCAAAGACATAGTTTGTTCAGAGCGGCAGGTGGACCGATCGAGGTGGTCGGATCATATGTTTACTTGGGCGTGACATTTACAGCAGCATTAGGGGCCTTCTCTATGTCTCAAGTAGCCCGTGACTGCATCACACGTGGGTACGCAGCACTAGCTTTGATGGGGAGACAATGCCACCAAGCATATTTTCAGGAGCCCCGCAGGGGTGGTTCTTCGACACTTTGGTTACACCAGCGCTCATGTATGAGGCAGCCATATGGGGACCGGCATTAGCTACATCAGTATGGACAGAATTAGAGAGGCCACAGATCCTCATGATTGCCAGACTTATCCGCAACAAGCCTTCAATACCACATGATATCATTAGATTAGAGCTCGCTGTACCACCGATGCTAGTTGAGGCACTATTACACAAGACTTCGGAGCATGGATACAAAGCGCATTGCTTATCATGCTTTCCAGGCATCACATGATATGGCATTAGCAGGCAACACCTCATGGTATGCACAGACACGAGACTATGCACAGACACGAGACTGGCTGGCCCACCATGGCTTTGACATAGACAGGCTACCACCACTACAGTACGACTCACACGCACCCACCTACTCGCTCTCTCATCAAGAGAGGAATAGTGTCATTCGTCAGGAGATATGGCATACATACATACAGAGGACATGGGTGAGCCCTAGGGATACATTGCCACCGAAAATGCTCTATTACCATGAGCATTTTCTACATATATCGGACGAGGGCTTCATCGAGATTCTGAGATACATGCAGACATACCTACCCCACCACCTTTGAGTCCTCATTGGGCAGCTCCGAGTTTCATCACATCAGCTTGAGATTGAGAGGGGTCGGTCAAGCGGAATCCCTCGTGAGGAGAGGTGGTGCCCAGTATGCGAGACAGAGGTAGAGAGTGAGGAGCATTTTGTTATGAGATGCCCAGCATACTTAGACCTACGAGCACAGTTCCATATAGAGGAGTCACTCCAGTTGTGCATGACTATGGGAGACCAGCGGCGCTTGGGACACTTCATCACAGTAGCATACAAGAGGCGAGAGCGGTCACTACAGCCCGCACATCAGCCACGGGCGAGTACCCAACAGACCATTACCCAGTTCTTTCAGCGAGCTGAGCTACATCAGAGAGGTCCATCTATAGGGCTCACGCTCCACCAAGCAGTAGCACAGAGAGCACGACGCCGACCACGCATGGTCGGATACATAGTTTTTCCATACGTGAACCATACGGCAAACACATACGGGTATGGAAGTATGAAAAAAGTATGGAATCTTTTCAAAAATATCATACGTGATATCATACGTCTAGCACAAAAAATATTGAAAATTTGAAATATTATATATTCAATTATATAATATTAAAGATCTAAATTTTGTTGGTTACTATAGCTTAGGGTGTAGTACATATGTATGGGCATAACGGAGGAGAGTAGATGAGAGTGAATCTGCATAAAATCAATATGAAATTGCTATGTATTTGTCCTGAACTGGAATCAATGAGAGAAGAGAAAAATTTGGGGTACGAAAAAATTCATACTCCAACCATACGCATACGGGTACGGAAGTACGGTATTTTTTTCATACGAGTCCGAAAATAACTAGGGTCGGATATCGTCGACCACGACTATATCAGGAGGATATCTCACGCATGAGGACAGCCTACAACCACATGATGGAGCATAGGCGTACCACCACCCCTTGGGTTGTCTTCCTCCAGAAGGCACTCAGACCACCACCGATGTGCCACATACTACACCCACCTCCACCCATCACCAATATCTAGGGTGTTTTACTCACTCACATTATGGATCCCCCATGTATTAGGTGGCCACTATCTGCAGAGTCAGAGCCACGTCTCCCTGGCCTTTTCCAGCCCTATATAGCTTTGTGTAGCGATATACTTTTTATTTCATTTAAATTTCTACACAGGGTTACTACACTTGTACATGGGTTTTGTCTTATAGGCCTAGTTTGGCCTCCAGAAGATGTTAATATGACTCTCTCTCTCTCTCTCTCTCTCTCTCTCTCTCTCTCTCTCTCTCTCTCTCTCTCTCTCTCTCTCTCTCTCTCTCTCTCTCTCTCTCTCTCTCTCTCTCTCTCTCTCTCTCTCTCTCTCTCTCTCTCTCTCTCTCTCTCTCTCTCTCTCTCTCTCTCTCTCTCTCTCACACATACACCACCCACAGCACTGCACATCCGACACGGCTGGGGCATACACCCCAGAATAGATGGTATGATGAGGAGTGTAGGCGACTATACTGACATCTCAGAGCACAGAGTATCTTGGGATCCATCACAGAGAGGGAGGCACGACGACAGATGCGAGCCCTCACACGACGGAAGCGGCGAGCTTTCGAGGAGCGACAGGAGGCAGAGTTGATCGACCTTCTCATGAGTAGGGATTGTGCCACCGCGTGGAGGGCACTACGTGAGCCACGTCCACCTACACCCATAGCAGATCCTTCGACTTGGCACACCTACGCCCAGAGGTTATATGACGTCCCACGACAGCCACCATTACCGATTCCTTCCACACCGCGTCCGGTGATATCCACCCTCTTCACAGCAGGCATGGTACGACAGGCCATCCATAGGCTACAGCATGGCCGTTCAGCAGACCACATGGGGCTACAGGGAGAGCACTTTATATACGCAGCAGATGTAGATTCCCACTTGATCGCCCATCTCTTCAACCGTGCTTTGGTTGAGGGATTACCCGACTCATGGACTATGCATACCATTACGCCTATCCATAAGTCCGGCGATATGATGGACCCAGGGAACTACAGGACTATTATGATAGGCCATATCCTGGCCAAGATCTATGGGGCAGTACTAGAGGCAGAGCTCAGTACACACGCTGAGGCAGCGGGGATCAGAGCACTCGGCCAGGCAGGCTTCCGCCGCACTTTCTCCACCATTGACCACATCTTCGTGCTTTGTTGCTTGATTGAGAGCGCGAAGGCGAGGAAGCAGAGACTATACTGTTGCTTTGTGGATTTCCGCAAAGCCTTCGACATGGTCCCTCGAGAGAGACTACTACGGAGGCTCCAGGAGTTACAGCTTCCATCAGACATGCTATGGGCCATCCACGCTTTGTATGCATGAGTCACAGGCAGGGTACGCTGCCCCGGCGGTCTATCAGACAGCCTTGTTAGCACCATTGGTGTGAAACAAGGTTGCCCTCTCTCACCCACTCTCTTCGGTCTCTACATCGACGAGATCACGGAGTATATACAACGAGCAAGAGGGCGAGGAGGAGACCTCGGAGGTACGCCAGTACATATCCTATTATATGCTGATGACATTGTCCTGCTCTCAGAGTCACAGGAGGGGTTTCAGTCACATTTACAGGCGCTCGATACCTTTTGCATGGAGAGAGGACTCACAGTGAACCTTGGCAAGACCAAGGTCATGATCTTCCATACCTCCAGGACAGTACGCCATCGCGCCTCTTTCAGAGAAGCTGGAGGACAGATAGAGGTGGTGGACTCCTACGTCTACCTAGGTATCACCTTCTCGGGCAGCACAAGGGTATTCTCCATGGCACAGGCTGCGAGAGATAGATTAACGCGAGGTTATGCGGCACTTGCAGGATTGGAGAGACGCTGCTTTCAGACACATTTTCAGGAGCCCCAGACTAAGGGGTGGCTCTTTGACACTCTAGTGACACACGCATTGATGTACGCAGCAGCAGTATGGGCACCAGGGATCGCAGAGGCGATGTGGACGCAGATTGAGAGGCCCCAGATCACCATGATATCACGCTTGCTTCGCAGCAAGCCCTCCGTTCCACATGACATTATACGAGCTGAGCTTGGCACACCACCGATGCTAGTGGAGGCCCTCTTCCAGTTGGTGACCTTTATTCTGAGAGTCAGAGAGCTCCCCACTAGCCGACTCACCAGGCTTGCATTTGAGAGCTCTAGACATTTGGCAGAGACAGGGCATGAGAGAGTATGGTATGCACAGACTTACCGATGGTTAGCAGACCATGGCATGAGCATTATGGATCTCCCCCCTTTTCAGTATGACCTCTCTTCCCCCCACATTACCCTCTCTCGTTCGGAGAGGAATAGGATCATCCGTCAGGACCTACTACAGACACACGTCAGGGAGACATGGATAGCACCACAGGAGCCTCTTCCCACAAAGAGGCAACACTACAGAGAGCACTTCCTGACTGTGACAGCAGATGGTTTCATTCAGAGACCACGATACATGGATACATATATGGCACCAGCTGAGAGAGTGGCCATTGGGCAGCTCAGAGTATCATCACACCAGCTCGAGATTGAGATTGGGCGAGCCACACATACCCCCAAGGATGAGCGATTATGCAGATATGTAGAGAGGAGGTGGAGGACGAGGAGCACTACACATGTAGATGCCAGGCATATGAGGACATCAGAGACCGCTACCCACAGCTCTTTAGGGGCCTAGAGAGATTAGGGCTTTATTGGGGACAGAGGACCAGCGCCCTCTAGGTCGTTTCCTAGTAGAGCTCAAGCACCGTCGCGCATCACTCCTCCAGCAGCAGATGGAGATACACCTGACCCCCCCCCCTCAGACTTATATTACAGATTTTTTCAGACCCACATACACTCGAGGGCCCAGCTCGATGCGGGGTGTCACATTACACAGAGCAGAGGAGCTTAGACGACAGCGTCGACGACGGAGACCCCTTGTCCGGAGAGCTCGTCCACATCAGAGAGAGATTCAGGCGATTCACGCACGCCATGACATGGAGATACAGAGACGTCAGCAGCGCACCCCTATCGATTTGGACGCCCAGAGCATTTTGAGGATCTCCATGATGCCTTACCCACCGATGCATTATATCCTACACCCACTCCAGGCATTTAGGGGGTTGTGATACCATCGAGCCTCCCCTCCCTATGCATATCATATTTGTATCTCACCCATTGAGCATATAGAGTGCATACCCATAGCACCCCACACCCTTGATGCGAGCTACTATCCCTCCTTTTATACCCGTTTGCAGTACTCAGACTTTATTTTCGTTTTGGATCACACTGGATTGGATCATACTCATGTATATGTTTTGTCTCATAGGCCGATTTTGGCCTCTAATAGACGTTAAAAAGTCTTTCTTTCTTTCTTTCTCTCGAATGCCTAACTCTAACCCTAACTTACACTCCAACCACTGTTCGTCAAAGATATTTTTGAAACCCCAACCCTAACCTGAAACCCTAACCCTAACCCTAACCCTAATCTGACATGAAACCCTGACCCGAACCCTAAGCTGAAGCCCAACCCTAATTCTAAGCAGCTCTCTCTCTCTCTCTCTCTCTCTCTCTCTCTCTCTCTCTCTCTCTCTCTCTCTCTCTCTCTCTCTCTCTCTCTCTCTCTCTCTCTCTCTCTCTCTCTCTCTCTCTCTCTCTCTCTCTCTCTCTCATGGCTCCCAAGTTGGAGGAACAGTTGGCCACCTTAGAGCATGCCCTCCGAGAGTTGATAGGAAAACACAAGAAAGAAGGAGATTCTGCACTGAACGGGATTACCCGTAGAGTTGTCGCCCTCGAAGCCAAGGTGGAAACCTTGGAGAAGGAAAACGAATCCCTTCGGGAAGAGCTTCTCGCTACCCGCAAGAAGCACTCACGGGACCTGGAGGAGTTGCACACTGCGCTTACTGATATGAAAACGAAACTGGACAGCATGCACGAGGAGGGAGATCGCTCCACATCTAGAGGACATTCGGGTGACTATCAAGAAGGAGTGTATGGAGGTGGTGCAGAACAAGCTTGAGACTAAGAAAGATGGATGGGTCGAGGTTGTCAAAAAGAACCGTCGACAGGAGGCAAAGAAGAACAACCACCATGAGGAGATCCACATAGTGCATACCACCATTGAGGAGGAGCGGATGCGACAGGCCCGCAGGCTCAATGTTCGAATCTCCGGCCTCACAGAGACAGACGGATCACCAGAGCAGGACGGGCGTCGCTTGTGCACATTACTTGGATACCGCGCGGATGAGCCTCTCCCCTTCACCAGAGTATGGAGAGCAGGACGGGACACCACACGGAGGAGAGCACTTATCCTTCAGTTCTCAGATGAGACCAGGAGGAGAGACTTTCTCAGACGACGGGGGGTACTACGCACTACACCGGGCACCCCCATCTATTTGGATGACGACCTCACACGGATGCAGGTAGAGCACAGACGGGCATGCATGCCACGTGTCCTCCAGGCCAGACGAGAGGGACATTGTGCCCTCTACAGAGACGGTCGGATCATCATTGATGGACGGCCCATTGACTAGGGATTCGCGACCTATGAGAAAGCACAGCAGGAGGTGCACATTGCAGTATGGAACTGCAATGGATCTTTATGGACACATCCAGGGCGCCTCGAGGAGGTGATGGAGGGCAGAGACATTATCTTCTTGAAAGAGACACACGAGAGCCCGGGGAGGAGCCTACCGAGGATTGAGGGCTATATGTGGGAGTCAGCTCACCGCCGCAAGATGAGACAGCACACCACACGAGGATCAGGAGGAGTAGCCGTGCTCTATAGACAGTCGTTCCAGCACAGGGTACAAGTGGTAGCCAGAGACCAAGAGGCACGTTTCATGTGGATACGCTTGCAGCTATCAGAGGAGAGAGCAGCGTACTTCGCCGTATGCTATATTGCACCCATTGGTTCACGCTTCAACTGCCTCAGTGACACGATTATGGAGTATACCGGGATGGGTGAAGTCTTCCTTGTATGAGACTTCAATGCCCGCACTCAGAGCCACCAGTGTGATATCTACGACTTTGACGACCCTGAGATGCTTCGTACCATAGAGGACATGCCTACACTCAAAGCCTCAGCCGACACCGCCACACCCACCTTATATGGCCGACACTTACTCCAGATGGGAGCAGCACACCGTCTCGTTATATATAATGGGATGGGGAGCTGGCCCACCTCGCACGGTCTCACATGCATTCCACCCACGACACCAAAGGGGGGCAGTGTGGTAGACTATGTTATCGGACCCCCGGAGGCAACACATCTGATCACCTCATTCACTATCCCACCCTTACCGATTGGAGCTGATCACGTATATCTTGCCCTATCCATTCGCGGCTCACCATGCATACCCCACCCCGTCACCATACAGCCACGAGCCCGTACCACCATTCACTTTAGACATGAGCTAGCACATATCTATAGCTCCCATGTTCGAGAGCGCATCTACTCCCTTGATCCCTCTGCCTCCTTGGACACCCTCACCGCCCACTTCTCCTCGATCCTCCATACATCCGCTACGCTCAGCTTCCCATACACCACCCACAGCCCTGCACATCCGACACGGCTGGGGCATACACCCCAGAATAGAGGGTACGATGAGGACTGTAGGCGACTATACCGACATCTCAGAGCACAGAGTATCTTAGGATCCATCACAGAGAGGGAGGCACGACGACAGATGCGAGCCCTCACACGCCGGAAGCGGCGAGCTTTCGAGGAGAGACAGGAGGCAGAGTTGATCGATCTTCTCATGAGTAGGGATTGTGCCACCGCGTGGAGGGCACTACGTGAGCCACGTCCACCTACACCCATAGCAGATCCTTCGACTTGGCACACCTACTCCAAGAGGTAATATGACGTCCAAGGACAGCCACCATTACCGATTCCTTCCACACCGCGTCCGGTGATATCCACCCTCTTCACAGCACGCATGGTACGACAGGCCATCCATAGGCTACAGCATGGCCGTTCAGCAGACCACACGGGGCTACAGGGAGAGCACTTTATATACGCAGCAGATGTAGTTTCCCACTTGATCGCCCATCTCTTCAACCGTGCTCTGGTTGAGAGATTACCCGACTCATGGACTATGCATACCATTACGCCTATCCATAAGTCCGGCGATATGATGGACCCAGGGAACTACAGGACTATTATGATAGGCCATATCTTGGCCAAGATCTATGGGGCAGTACTAGAGGCAGAGCTCAGTACACACACTGAGGCAGCGGGGATCAGAGCACCCCGCCAGGCAGGCTTCCGCCGCACTTTCTCCACCATCGACCACATCTTCGTGCTTCGTTGCTTGATTGAGAGCGCGAAGGCGAGGAAGCAGAGACTATACTGTTGCTTTGTGGATTTCCGCAAAGCCTTCGACATGGTCCCTCGAGAGAGACTACTACGGAGGCTCCAGGAGTTACAGCTTCCATCAGACATGCTATGGGCCATCCACGCTTTGTATGCACGAGTCGCAAGCAGGGTACGCTGCCCCGGTGGTTAGCACCATTGTTAGCCCCGGTCTATCAGACAACCTTGTTAGCACCATTGGTGTGAAACAAGGTTGCCCTCTCTCACCCACTCTCTTCGGTCTCTACATCGACGAGATCACGAAGGATATACAACGAGCAGGAGGGCGAGGAGGAGACCTCGGAGATACGCCAGTACATATCCTATTATATGCTGATGACATTGTCCTACTCTCAGAGTCACAGGAGGGGTTGCAGTCACATTTACAGGCGCTCGATACCTTTTGCATGGAGAGAGGACTCACAGTGAACCTTGGCAAGACCAAGGTCATGATCTTCCATACCTCCAGGCCAGTACGCCATCGCGCCTCTTTCAAAGCAGCTGTAGGACAGATAGAGGTAGTGGACTCCTACGTCTACCTAGGTATCACCTTCTCGGGCAGCACAGGGGTATTCTCCATGGCACAGGCTGAGAGAGATAGATTGACGCGAGGTTATGCGGCATTTGCAGGATTGGAGAGACGCTGCTTTCAGCCACATTTTCAAGAGCCCCGGACTAAGGGGTGGCTCTTTGACACTCTAGTGACACCCGCATTGATGTACGCAGCAGCAATATGGGCACCAGGGATCACAGAGGCGATGTGGACACAGATTGAGAGGCCCCAGATCACCATGATATCACGATTGCTGCGCAGCAAGCCCTCCGTTCCACATGACATTATACGAGCTGAGCTTGGCACACCACCGATGCTAGTGGAGGCCCTCTTCCAGTTGGTGACCTTTATTCTGAGAGTCAGAGAGCTCCCCACTAGCCGACTCACCAGGCTTGCATTTGAGAGCTCTAGACATTTGGCAGAGACAGGGCATGAGAGAGTATGGTATGCACAGACTTACCGATGGTTAGCAGACCATGGCATGGGCATTACGGATCTCCCCCCTTTTCAGTATGACCTCTCTTCCCCCCACATTACCCTCTCTCGTTCGGAGAGGAATAGGATCATGCGTCAGGACCTACTACAGATACACGTCAGGGAGACATGGATAGCACCACGGGAGCCTCTTCCCACAAAGAGGCGACACTACAGAGAGCACTTCCTGACTGTGACAGCGGACGGTTTCATTCAGAGACCACGATACATGGATACATATATGGCACCAGGTGAGAGAGTGGCCATTGGGCAGCTCAGAGTATCATCACACCAGCTCGAGATTGAGATTGGGCGAGCCACACATACCCCCAGGGATGAGCGACTATGCAAGATATGTAGAGAGGAGGTGGAGGACAAGGAGCACTACACATGTAGATGCCAAGCATATGAGGACATCAGAGACTGCTACCGACATCTCTTCAGGGGGCCTAGAGAGATCAGGGCTTTATTGGGGACAGAGGACCAACGCCCTCTAGGTCGTTTCCTAGTAGAGCTCCAGCACCGCCGCGCATCACTCCTCCAGCAGCAGATGGAGATACACCTGCCCCCCCCCCCCCCCCCAGACTTATATTACAGATTTTTTCAGACCCACATACACTCGAGGGCCCAGCTCGATGCGGGGTGTCACATTACACAGAGCAGAGGAGCTTAGACGACAGCGTCGACGACCGAGACCCCTTGTCCGGAGAGCTCGTCCACCTCGGAGAGAGATTCAGGCGATTCACGCACTCCATGACATAGAGATACAGAGACGTCAGCAGCGCACCCCTATCGATTTGGATGCCCAGAGCATTTTGAGGATCGCCATGATGCCTTACCCACCGATGCATTATATCCTACACCCACTCCAGGCATTTAGGGGGTTCTGCTACCATCGAGCCTCCCCTCCCTATGCATATCATATTTGTATCTCACCCATTGAGCATATAGAGTGCATACCCATAGCACCCCACACCCTTGATGCCAGCTACTATCCCTCCTTTTATACCCGTTTGCAGTACTCACACTTTATTTTGGTTTTGGATCACAGTGGATTGGATCATACTGATGTATATGTTTTGTCTCATAGGCCGATTTTGGCCTCTAATAGACGTTAAAAAGTCTTTCTTTCTCTCTCTCTCTCTCTCTCTCTCTCTCTCTCTCTCTCTCTCTCTCTCTCTCTCTCTCTCTCTCTCTCTCTCTCTCTCTCTCTCTCTCTCTCTCTCTCTCTCTCTCTCTCTCTCTCTCTCTCTCTCTCTCTCTCTCTCTCTCTCTCTCTCTCTCTCTCTCTCTCTCTCTCTCTCTCTCTCTCTCTCTCTCTCTCTCTCTCTCTCTCTCTCTCTCTCTCTCTCTCTCTCTCTCTCTCTCTCTCTCTCTCTCTCTCTCTCTCTCTCTCTCCCCCCTCCTCCCCCTCCCCCCCCCCCCCCTCCCTCCCCCCCCCCCCCCCTCCCTCCCTCCCTCCCTCCCTCCTCTCTCTCTCTCTCTCTCTCTCTCTCTCTCTCTCTCTCTCTCTCTCTCTCTCTCTCTCTCTCTCTCTCTCTCTCTCTCTCTCTCTCTCTCTCTCTCTCTCTCTCTCTCTCTCTCTCTCTCTCTCTCTCTCTCTCTCTCTCTCTCTCTCTCTCTCTCTCTCTCTCTCTCTCTCTCTCTCTCTCTCTCTCTCTCTCTCTCTCTCTCTCTCTCTCTCTCTCTCTGTGTGTGTGTGTGTGTGTGTGTGTGTGTGTGTGTGTGTGTCAAAGTCACCAAGAGATGAGGACAAAGCCTAGGGTGTCGCCAAGAAAAATGCTGTTTTCTTTTTAAATATCAAATGGAAGTAACGTACAATGAATGTGGTTACACACGAAATGACCAAAAAAAACGAAACTATAAAAAAAGAAGTGTTTTTGAAGTAGAAACATATATGAAGCATGTTGAAATTTGAACATTCAGAATTGCCATTTATATTTACCATTATTATAAAAAAAAGAAGAATCTACCCCATCATCATCATATAAATATTTCATAGACATAAAAAGAACTAAGATTCAAGAGTCAATGATCATGTGACATATATGATATCTCATTATCATGGAGGAAAATGATCTTACATCATACTATGGATCGACAAAAAGAACTAGTGTAGATTCTAAAAAGTAGAATCAGAAAATCTGGAGATACAACATAAAGGTAAGAGAAGAAAGGTGAAGACATGGTTCAGAGACTGAAGAGGGCTGCTGAATATGCAAGGTTGAAGGTAGCTGAAGCCTCCATACATGTGAGATCGAAGGAGAAAAAATGAAGATAAGCTTGTGTTTTGAGGGAGCAATGGCCTCTATTTATGGTCGTTTATGGGCCTCAAGATAGTTCTAGAGACTCCCTAAAGTGCACTCTAAAAATTACAAGAGAGAGGCAAGAAAAATTGACATTTTTTGGCCAAAAAAAATTGTCCCACAACCACAATCATCCCAGATTTCCGTCCCCAAACAATCTCATCACACGAATCCATCTTGGGGATGTGTCCCGAGGACGTTTTTGTGTATCAGGCAGTTGAGTTGTAAGGGGACGCCAACCGTCTCGGTTAGGCGTCCCCCAATTTTAGCTTTGGGGACGGTCTCCTTGCATCCCTAGGACGTAGGGACGCGTCCCCGTCTAACTTTGAGACATACATACATACATACATACATACATACATACATACATACATTCATTCATACATACATACATACATACATACATACATACATACATACATACATACATACATACATACATACATACATACATACATACATACATACACACACACATACATACATACATGCATCCATGCATGTACAAACATACATGCATGCATGCATGCATGCATGTACGTATGTATGTATGTATATATAGATAGATAGATAGATAGATAGATATAGACAGAGTTTCTATATGTGTGCAAGTTGCAAATAGCCATTCATAATTTGTTTAATGTATCATAGTTTACTTATAATGTAACTAGTCCACACTTATGTGTCACATATGTGTGTGCACATGCATATGTAAGCACATAAATATGATTTCTTCATGATTCTTTAAGCTTTCTACTCATAGAAATCTAGTTTATTATCCAACTTATGAAGTATACATTCATTACCATAGTTCAGACAAATCCTATATACCATACATGACAGATTTCAACTATGAAAGAATCCATCAATGCCAGCTTTCATCCAAAACAAAGTTAATTCTGTTGCAAATTTCAGTTTCGAAATCAGCCATGTAACAGCTCCTTGTAAAGAATGTCAAACATTCAAACAATCAAGCTGTCGGTCCAAGAACAAAAACAAGCTTAGCTTCCCTTGTGAACTAACATCACCAAAAATCTCCCCAAACAGTTTGTGAATAATTGTGTGATCTTTCCTACTATCATTTGCCCCAAACAGCATATTTGAATGAATATAACTATATTAAAGACTTCAGGCCAATATGCATCCTTTACTATGACCCATATAAGCTTGAACGCTAACACTGCAGAGAAGATGCACAAGAAATACCACCACTTATGCCCAGGAAGCTAACTTCGCACAAGAATGTCGTTGAAGCGAGGTACAAAAGCCAATGTGTTTCAACTCATTTAAAAAATCCATGAACCTTTCAACCATAGCCAGCAATTCAATAAAATTATCATTGACTTAGTTATGGTTTTCTGTAAACAATAAGCTTTTATTATTCGAATTATGGTAGGCATTAAAATAGAATATCCAACATCCAACAAAATGAATCAATCAACTATAGATCCTACTTTGGACACTAGCTTCCAACATGACTCATCATTAATAATAACCTTATGCAGCATCTAAAAACTTGGCAATCTAAGCTTCAACATTGGTTGTAAAAATGTCAAGTGCTATAGAAACATATGATGTTTAAGCTATGAACAAGCTTTAAATATAGTAACATTATTAATAACCATGGTGTATGCATCTATCATATGACTTTCAAATGAGTTGCAATGACGGGTTTAGTAGTTTGATGGAAAATTTCAAGCAGAAAAGTGATTTCAAGCAATCTATTAAAACATACATTATGATCCCAAGTTACTTGATCACCAAATCTATGAAGAAAATGTTTCATGCAGCATTGATAAAGGAAAGGAAGAGTGAAAAGCACAAAGCAAGAAGCTAACATCAAATGAAAACATGAACGCATGGGATAGAAGAGCATACCACAAAATGTTTTATCATAAAGGAATTATCAAGCTGGTACCACATTAGAAAAACTGTTAAATTGGCCCCAACTAAGAAAGAAAGTGCTGTGTCACTGCACCCATCGACAAAAATGTTTAGTTAGAGCCAAATTCAAATCAATGCACTCACCATATCAAACACAAAGAAGTATAACTAAATTCACCATCGACAATAGCAAAAATATCCATCATCAATCCTCGGAAACCGAAAATGTTTCAAAATACCCAATTTCATGTCCATATAAGATTTGATGAATGCAGACCAATAATTCCTCTCTCTCTCTCTCTCTCTCTCTCTCTCTCTCTCTCTCTCTCTCTCTCTCTCTCTCTCTCTCTCTCTCTCTCTCTCTCTCTCTCTCTCTCTCTCTCTCTCTCTCTCTCTCTCTCTCTCTCTCTCTCTCTCTCTCTCTCTCTCTCTCTCTCTCTCTCATGTACATCGATTTGTCTCATAGGCCGAGTTCGGCCTCCTAATAGACGTAAAAACACTCTCTCTCTCTCTCTCTCTCTCTCTCTCTCTCTCTCTCTCTCTCTCTCTCTCTCTCTCTCTCTCTCTCTCTCTCTCTCTCTCTCTCTCTCTCTCTCTCTCTCTCTCTCTCTCTCTCTCTCTCTCTCTCTCTCTCTACACATGTAGATGCCAGGCATATGAGGACATCAGAGACCGCTACCCACAGCTCTTCTGGGGGAACAGAGAGATCAGGGCTTTATTGGGGACAGAGGACCAGCGCCCT
The DNA here is from genome assembly GCA_020310875.1 of Ceratopteris richardii. NCBI lineage: Eukaryota > Viridiplantae > Streptophyta > Polypodiopsida > Polypodiales > Pteridaceae > Ceratopteris > Ceratopteris richardii. The sequence goes on along the minus strand of CM035437.1, from coordinate 23,063,308 downwards.
CTAGGTCGTTTCGTAGCAGAGCTCCAGCGCCGCCGTGCATCACTTCTCCAGCAGCGGATGGACATACACTTGGTCCCCCAGACTTCTATTACAGATCTTTTCAGACCCACAGCCACTCGAGGACCCAGCTCGATGCGGGGTGTCACATTACACAGAGCAGAGGAGCTTCGATGACAGCGTCGACGACCGAGACACCCGGTCCGGAGAGCCCGTCCACATCAGAGAGAGATTCAGGCGATTCATGCACGCCATGACATGGAGATACGGAGACGTCAGCAGCGTACCCCTATCGATTTGGACGTTCAGAGCATTTTGAGGATTGCCATGATGCCTTACCCACCAATGCATTATATCCTACACCCACTCCAGGCATTTAGTGGGTTGTGATACCATCGAGCCTCCCCTCCCTATGCATATCATATTTGTATCTCACCCATTGAGCATATAGAGTGCATACCCATAGCACCCTACGGTATGCCAGTTACTATCCACTCCTTTTATACCCATTTGCGGTACTCACACTTTATTTTCCTTTTGGGATCACAGTGGATTGGATCATACTGATGTATATGTTTTGTCTCATAGGCCGATTTTGGCCTCTAATAGACGTTAAAAAGTCTTTCTTTCTCTCTCTCTCTCTCTCTCTCTCTCTCTCTCTCTCTCTCTCTCTCTCTCTCTCTCTCTCTCTCTCTCTCTCTCTCTCTCTCTCTCTCTCTCTCTCTCTCTCTCTCTCTCTCTCTCTCTCTCTCTCTCTCTCTCTCTCTCTCTCTCTCTCTCTCTCTCTCTCTCTCTCTCTCTCCCCCCCCCTCTAATCCATGTCTGACCTTTACGCATTAGCATGCTGCATATTCATGGTTCTATTAGTTATAATTTATAGATGGATAATAGAAAACTATAGCCTATAAATAATAGAACTATATTCTAGACTATACACCATCTGGCATCATCATCAATTATCATTTCCATTGAACACATGTCATTATCCATAAACGATAACAGTATATTGTATTATGATTTATCATTTATGTATATACATAATACATTATCATACTCGAGAATGCACACTTGAAATTGACAACTGTATGCTGTAGGCTGAATGTACATTGTAGGTTGTTCATACATACAATACATTGTAGATAACAGTCCAATGCATACTCGAGAATGCACACTTGAAATTGACAACTGTATGTTGTAGGCTGAATGTACATTGTAGGTTGTTCATACATACAATACATTGTAGATAACAGTCCAAAATAAACTCTAGACCTGAACTCCTAAAATACACCTGTAGGCTGTAAGTCTGGACTCTGTATGTACACAATACACAGGTGGATCATAGTAGACTACACTCTACAGTACACAACATAGAGATGTACTCTGCACCCAGTACAATCCTCAAAGTAAATTGGTTTATAGTCAACATGTTGTACTGTGTAAATCACAATGCACACTATTTCATACATCATTAGACAGTCGTCAGTGGTCACTTGCAGGCCTAGACTCTACTTTAGTCTATCTGTGAGTATTATGTACCTTGCATGGTTGTTAGCAACGTCCAAGGCAATTTTGAGGTCAGCCATGAGAGCAATGTTATTTGCACTTGAAAAAAAATTGCGTCCCAAACAAGACCATTCGCCTCCCTCTTTTTTAATTGAGAAAAGGTAACAGTTATGATACAAACCCTGAAAGACATCTGTAGTTACTCATAGAAGCTGCATTGAATTTATAGCCAACAATCTTTGTTGCATTGTGTCTACCACATCGCAATCCGAAATAGTCTGGATAGACAATTGAATGAATAGCTTGCAAACCTGGTGACAAGGAAAACTGATGACATTTTCAGATTTGAAATTATTGAATTGGGATTTCAGACAGCATTCAATTTTAAAACAGTTCGTGGTGAAAATGATTGCTTTTAAGAATAATAAGTAACCAAGTTCCAAGTTGAGGATTATCATTATGAAAAGATCATGCAGCATACATCACATGAAACAGTAGCATTAAAGATTTGTGACCACTATGACATATCGCATTTGGAACAAATTGCAAGGATAAACTTTCAAGTTTCACACATACCACAAAAACCATGCTTTTATAATCAAATTCAAACATAAATGAACATTGAAGATAGTAGATACATTTGTCATGACTCAGGGATAGAATCACCAACATCCAACTTTAATCATTCCTAAGTTATAACCCTCAAAAGATGACAATATACAAACAAATGAAAATACATCATAGTGCCAAACCACATCTAGTTAACCATGGTCCATAATGTCAAACGTGAACATGAAAAAACAAAAGAGGCTAAAGGTAATCGCTAGAGACTAGTAATGCATCAATGATCCCTAACATCTTAAATATCATCTACACCTGATTCTGATGTTGATCTAGTTGATGAACTATTACTAGAAGTAAAACCACAATCTATGTCCTCATGCTGCTACGCCTACACCAACCTCCGAAATCTATCTCTTGGTCCTCATTCTTTGAGAAGCTCCATGTGTATGATGTGGAGAGAGAGAAAAATGATGACCAACTAGTGGTGCAACTCCAATACCATGTAGAGGTTAGCACTTACCACAACACATATATATAAGATCAAGGTTAGAGAGAGAGAGAGAGATATTGTTATTCATGGGGAAAATGCAAAAGATATGGTTGTAATGGAAAGTGGGCTCAAGATGAGTAGAGGATGGACTCAACTCAATTGAACTCAAACTCAAAACTCAAATACAATGGAAGTCAAACATTACACAAGAGATAGATGGGTCTATCCACCCACAGGGCTATAGGCCAACACAATGGGTACTAAGGTGGATACCCTAGTGGTTCTAAACACCACAAACTATGATTCTAGATGGGGAGGGGACCATCGTTATAAGGTCTTCAGGCCTAGGTTAGCCTTCCTATGTTCTAGGGCCGTGATACCTTGACCCATGCCAAAATTAATCTCCACCATTGATTCATGGTCCAAATGCAATGGTGGAAAAGTAGGATCAACAACCATTAGTTTGAAGCCCTTGATCTTGCTTAATCCACACTTATGATCAAGTCTAGATCCAATGGCCCACATCAAATAAACCCTTCTCCAAGTTAAGAAAGTTACTTTTGTTTCTAGTCCTTAATTTGGGTTGATCCTCATATAGGATCAATGGCTTAGAAGTAGCCTTCCTAACTACCCATCTATGTCTTCTTTAGACCTCATCTAACCTCAAAATCAAGAACCTACCAATGTCCAACACTCTCACATGGATTCTCCTCATAATGGGGGCCTTACAAGATAGTCGTGGAACAATGGTGGAGCTACACAAGGGTGAGGCAAGTAGTGATTTATTGGCCAAGCATTATATATGGTTGGATTGCCTTCTTCAAGTACTCTATAAATATGTGATTCATTTCTCAATGAACAAATTATCAATTTTGACGATTCTTTATCATTTTCATGACCTAATTCTCATACAAACTAATCAAAGTTGTTCATGAATATATATAACGGTTGAGAGAATCTAACATAAAATATATACAATTCAGATTTTCAATGTCCATTTCCTAACACAAACCCCTCTACCAACACCCGAGGTAGCTCTTACACTATGCAAATAATCAAGCTTACTAACCATCGCCATGAGACCACTCCAAAATTAGAGGACTCACCCAGCACTAGAGATGTACAACTCGAAGAACTCCATAGCATCATGGCTCGAGCACAAAAGCAAAGAGACTCAATAGGCAAACAAACACAAGGTAGACCATCCACGGCCTCGAGAGAAAATGAGCGAGAGCCAATACCAAAGCCACTCAAACCAAGCCAAACCAGGGGAAGTGAAAGTCATCAACGCCCACAAGCAACTCTGTTGAATCTACCTAAGCTAGAGGAAATATGGGTAATCTCCCAAGAGAAGTAGCCTGTGAGTCAAAACACTCACTCGATAAAATCTTCGAAATAAAGGTTTAAGAGAGAGCTTGAATGATCGTGTGTTCAACTCCCCTCTCATCCTTTATATCCTCTTGCACCCAAAACAATAATGATTTGGAATGCTCTAGTGTGGACATGTGGTCATCATGCACACTCATTCCCATTACCCCTAAGGTACCTTAAGGTATCCCCTGAGTTAGGGACCTTGGCTAACCTTGCCCTTGTCCCACACACACATATAGAGTTCTCCATGGACCAATATCTAACACTCCCTCCCCCTTCTAAAGATCATTGTCCTCAATGATCAATGAGTGAAAGTACTTGCGAACCAGAGCTTCTGATTCCCAAGTAGAATTTATAAGCAATAATCCTCTCCAAGCTACTAGATACTCTTGGATGACACGGTTTCTCAACCGTTCCTCTCCCCCATCTAGTATCCTATCTGGAGAGTGATCTCTATTGTCACGTTCCTGCAAAGAAACAATACCATCTATTAGATTATCCTCACTAGAAAGATACTTTCTAAGTTTATTAACATGAAACACTGGGTGGACTACAATCTGGAGGAATCTCTAGTGGGTATGTAACATCACTAAGCTTCTTAACTATCTTCCAATGGAAGTGCACTAAACTTATTCTAAGTTTAGTGCACTTCCCTGTGGATAGTGAAGTTGATCTCGCTGATACTTGAAGAAAAACTCTATCCCCTTCTTCAAGGACTCTAGGTGATCTCTTCCAATCAGCATTATTACGTTCTATTTCTTTTGCCACTCGATCCACCATTGATCCCAACACACAGAGCTCGTATAGTTCGCCTCCCATCCACGCCCGAGCGTCTCCTTTTTTTATTATGAGTGTCACTCAACCCATAACCTCCTTACTCTTCTACTACTATATGGTGTATAATCCCATATCGTGCCATGTGGCATCCATCTCAAAGTGGATTCACACCCAATAGAAGTATCATGTGACATTTCCTTCCCCTTTAAAACATTTTCGTCCTCGAAAATGTAAATGAAATGTCCATAATAGTAGAAGAAAGTGCTCGGACTCCCCTGAACCCCATGTACTCTATGTACATGGTCATCTCTGTGTGTTGTTTCCCCGTATCCTTCCCCTTAAGAAGCCTCAAATGAGATCATTTCAAAGGTGGGAAACCGTCTGAGTGGTGCCTACTATCTCCCATATACACTTCACCTCCATATTATCACTCCCATAACATACTACATCATCCAAATGACCTAAGTCCATATGATGTATCCTCTATGGAGTAATAATATGAAAAGAAAGTGTAAAGTGCCAAACTTATAAGGTTGACCGTATCATAGTGGAGATAATAAACCATAAAATCCTCTGAAGTATAGAACAAAGTCCCATATTAAGTGACATCAAACCCATCTAAGACTAAATGATAGATTGCCCTCATACCACTCTAGGTCTTCCTAACCTTGAGTGTAATCACAAGTAATAGTTTTGTCTAAACTACCTTGTGAACTATGCAAAACCATCATCTAGCTCATACATAAGAATTTCTTGGTAGTAAAATGCAATCTCTACATTTCTCCAACCGAGAAATCTGTGGTTTGTCATCCTTTACTATTGGACTAGGTTCTATTGGAAGGGCATCTTTTGGCACTAGTGCAAACTCTAAATTTTCTCTTCCCTGTAGTTTGCCATATGAATGCAAAAGCATTCCCTTTTTGAGATTCAGATAATCCCTAAGTACCCATCGTCCTAACTGATGCTCACACATCATCCTCATGATGAAGCATCAACTGGGAGTTTGGTACCCTAATAGGTTAGATATATCTCTATCTCCTGGAAACTCAAAAGAGAAGTATCATCAATCTACTCCCAGTCTAACTAATGTCAATAACTAGATCATCTCATCTAGTCAAAGACCATCACTGGAATAACATAATGGCTCCTCTCTAGAGTCTCCAAGTGAGACTCAATCTAACCATCATGACTAACTGATCTCCCTCTTGCCTTTGATAGAAGAGTGCCACTTCTATCTAGACAACCTAAATGAGAAAGTGAAACTCTCTCCATGTCTATCTCTGTATCTCTTCCAAGGAAAAGAGCTCTAGCAGTGGAAACTATTCCACTTTCCCTTTCCCTTTGAAAGAGATTCTGTTGAATGCATTTTCTCTACTGATCCATAGGTGAGAACATGCACATAAGTTCTCCATACTTTTCCTTCCAAAATAGTGGAGAATTATACTCCGAGATGAAGGAAAATTACATGGAAAGGTAGAGGAAATGAATTCCTTCTCAAATATAAACTAAGAGATGTTTTCTAAACACCTCTTCTATCTAAAGGAAAACATACTCTGTTCTTCTCCTATGAAGAAATCATGTTTTCCTTGCCTTCTTTCTCTCTCAAAGAGTGGGAGCTAAAGTGAGAGCATTCTGAGTTAAAGTGAGATCTCTCATGGATCTCTAAGCTGATTCCCACTTTCTCCTTTCCTAGAGAGATTCATGAATTTATTTAGTCCTCTCTTCCCTAACTAATGCATAATCCCTCATTACATATTCCTATGAAAGTGGAGAACAGATCTCCGCTAACTGATGAAGGCGTATGTAGTGAAGAGTGGAGAAAATAAATTCCTAATAAGGGCCAAAGCCCTCTACTAAAATGGTCAGCAATGATGTAACATGATACCGTAAACATATGTGTATCCATAGTGAAGAACTATCTCTGCTAACCATACTCTGTGCATGGATCTATAGGATCCAATAACCTAATGGAATTATCCTTCCTGAAAGCATAACATGAGTATGTGATATCCATGGTGATAAAATCACCTACCACATGCTCTACTGGAAGAATAAGTCTTCCCATACTGTGAAGGATAACTCCCAATCCTAGTAGGAGATGTCTACTAAGAGCTCTCCTTTGATCTAGTGAGACATGATGCCATGAATGATGAGTCCTTTTCTTCCTGGCCATAGAAGAAGAGTGCTCAAAGGGAAGTCGTTTCCACCGTCCCATACCAGTGAAAACTTCTTCCAATTCACGGTGTCATACCTACACTAAACCGAATATCTATTCCATATAATGGAATATGTAGGTGGATTCGAATGAATCCCATATACTAAAATCATATCAGTGGACTGAAATGAGTCCCATGTCCTTGAACTAGTTAGTTTGGTTCTAGTCAACAATGTGACAATGGATATCCCTTTTGTTCCAAACCAACTTGTTCCTAGGTACCAAGACTAAGCCTAGGTACCTCTCTGTAGATCCCAAGATACATATGTATGTATTGGGTACCCCAACTATTCCTGACTAAGGGATCTATGCTCTATACCATGGAGCTAGTGCCATGCCTATGGCCTTCCTAACCATCACTCGAATCACATAAGCATCCGTCGATGCTATCTCATGAAACCCATCTTTATGATCCCATCCATTTGGTTTCCTTAGTAGTGTAGCAAAAATGCTTCACTACTTGGTCAAGTGATGTGCATGAGTGAAACTAGTCACTCTTTGGGTATTCATCATGATACCCCCATAGTCTCCTAATCATCATATGAGACTCTTGTGAAGATAAATAATTCTTCACTACCTTGGAGATTATGATAAATGTATCTCCCGTGCCTGAATGCAACTTCCTGAACCTATAGGATTGCTTGTGCACATTACTAATGGTGAAGGTGTAGCTCCTTCCGTTAGCAATCCTATGGTCTAAATCCATAAGGATTATATATAGGGATCCTGCTACTACCGAAGTTGCCTTATATATAATATTCTGATGGTCCTAAGTCCATCAAATACATGCTTATAAGCATGCCTAAAACTTATTGATGTTTGCAGAAAGGCATGTTACTATGCCATAACACTCTTACCTAAAAGCAAGTGCGTATATAACGCCATGCGGTAAGAAAAATTTCGACAGCATTTCCCCAGGAAATAGAATCCCAAAAAAAAAAATTAAACCATAGCTCAGTGGCACTCAGGCCACCCAAAAACATAGGGCTTGACAGGCCCATGGCATGCACGCCATAAACTTATATATGGATTCCATGACCTGCAAAAACACAAAAGTATTTGCTAGCAACCATTCCCGGTGTTGCATAGCCATATGGTTTCTGTAATCTTCTTTCCTGCAAACAATCAAAAAGTATACTTCCTGCATGTTGATCCATACTTTTAAGAGCTTAAACAATGATCAACACTTGATGTATGCAATCCCATTCATGCATGTAGATACAAACATGCCATAACATAAATAAAATGCCAGAAAGCATAAAATATACGTCCCTGAGTAGTCTGATTTTGGAATTGCATGCATCCAATCGCTCTCGATAAGCTTCGAGACCTCTGCACCTTCCTCCTCAGGTCCTAACATACACTTTGAAGTGTCCGAAAATATCGGAGCACTCCTCAAAACATAAAACATGGTCAGGTGATTACAAAAATAATGCAAATTTAGCTCAAAAATGCATTAGTAATCCTTCTTTAGACCTGCAAAAACCACTTTAGGACCTGCAAATGTTCATAAACTGAAATATAAAGCATGTGCAAATAGGTCGAAGTGAAATTACTGAAATCGCCTTCCCGGTTTGAAAGATATGGCTCCCGGAAGGTAGTTGCCAAAACTGTTCAGACTTTGCAGACCTGTTCAGACCTGCAAAAATTTTTACTTTCCAAAATTTCTTTTCATAAAATGAAAGTAGATCTTGTGCTCTTCGAAACGAGCCATAGCACGTCCAATTTGGAGTTTCCTAGCCCAAGATATGGCCATTCCAAATGGGACATGCCAAACTAGTGGACTGTTGGAGGGGCTGGAAAAAGTGTAAAAATGTGATTTTTGGGGTGCCCAAAAGCATTCTTCCATCATGCAAATCCTAAAATTCTCTCCATAACCTCAGAGAGTGGTATATGAAGATGCTTGAGCCATTTTTTACCTTTCCAAATCCTCCCTTCATTCATGCTAATTTGCTCCCCAAAAGAGGCCTAAATCAAGATTTTGCTTTTATGCAAAAACTTAAATGGGAGCTCTTAGCAAGCTTTTAATCCACTCTAAATGTGGATTTCTCTTGGATTATATACAATAATCCATGGGAAACCTCTAAATGATCTTTTTCTTACTCCAAGAAGTGGAGTTTGGCAAAAGATTAATTTCTGAAATTTTCCCAAAAAGTGCGGGAAGGGGGTCTTTGAGGAAGTAAAATTCCTCCTTAATTGATCATTTTGATGAATCTAATGATTCGCCTAAGAAGTCCATGCACCATACTCTCAGTATATATATTTTTTCCCATCCATCCATATTTATCGCACCTCTTTTTCCCTCTTCAAAAATGGGAATTTCCCAAATTTAGGTGCTGAAATTTTTTATCAAACTGTGATGGAAGGGGGTTTTGTGGAGCTTGAAACTCCCATTAAACTGAGGTATCTTTTGAATTTCTTGGTCTTACAAGGAAGTCAATATGCTATACTATATGTGTGCATGATTATTTCCATAAATCTATGAAAAATACCTTCTCTTTTCCCCTTCCCGAAATGGCTATTTATCCAAAATAGCTCCTGAAACTTGTATAAAAATCATAGAATTAGGCTACTTTGGAGGTGCCAAAAACTTAATCTTTGGTGTATTTTGAGGGAATCCTTGACTATAGGTGAGAGTACATGTCTCATACTCTCCGTACATATGATTTCCCTCCAAAATCTTGGCCCCCTAATGCTTCGTTATCATTCTAAAAAAATGGAAATTCTTACAGAATTTTCAAAAATACTCAAACCTGGAACTTGAAGCCATGAATCCTCCATCCTCTATGCATCGCCCTCTATTGGACTATATCAAGTTGCCTTCAGCCTCTCCAAACTCTATCCCGGTCGGGCTCTCCCGTGATGCAGCATCTCACGAGTTAACATGTTGCGGGATGTCTCATCCGAATCTCTGAGTGAGTAGTATTCAACGATCCTTGCATAAAATGTATCTAGCGTTGCATATAATTATGGGTAGATTAAGCCCATATGGATGGCAGTAGCAGCCAAAGGATGCGCACAGGCATGAAGGATGTTGCTTTGGATAAGCAGTATTCCACTCTTTCCGACAACAGCACATGTGTTTTAAGCCTTCCCGTTTTCGACGGTATGATTAGAACTTTTCACATAGTGTCTGTCGATGGGATCTTTCTCTTCTTCCTCCGAATTTTGAAGGTGGCCCAAACTTCGCTTTCATGTCAATGCGTCAATCTGACCTTCCTGATCTTCGGAGAAAAATCAACACTTTGCGTGCTTGATGCAGTTCCTTTTTTCTCCGCTCGTGAAGCATCCTTAGCTGCAGATGTCGTGTGTGTGCGTTGATTTGAGGCGCTGTTGCTATTATCAAATGGGAGTAGGCAACGTGGATAGATCATCTCCTTGCTCTCCATGAGGTCACGGGTTCAATACCTGTGCCTCCCATCTTCTATGCGTGTGCGAAAACGGAGTAGATCGCAGGCTCTGATACCAGTATTACGTTCTATTTCTTTTGCCACTCGATCCACCATTGATCCCAACACACAGAGCTCGTATAGTTCGCCTCCCATCCACGCCCGAGCGTCTCCTTTTTTTATTATGAGTGTCACTCAACCCATAACCTCCTTACTCTTCTACTACTATATGGTGTATAATCCCATATCGTGCCATGTGGCATCCATCTCAAAGTGGATTCACACCCAATAGAAGTATCATGTGACAAGCATATTCTTTCATCTTCTTGCTTCATCCTTGCTTTAGCTATTTCTAAATTTGCTTGGAGATGTGGTACTAGGACATTTCTTTGGTGTTCCTATGGTAATAGGACAAGTAGGATTCATGCCATAATTCAACTCAAAAGGAGATATTCAAGTCACTTTATGAGGTCTATTATTATAAGCAAACTCTACTAATGGCGAATACTATCCCAATTTGTCTACCTCTCAGACACATATGCCCTCAACATGTCCTCTAGAATCTGATTGACCCTCTCAATCTGCCCATATGTTTGTGGATGATCACCACTACTCATCTTTAATGACAGTTTCAGCTTGTCAAAGACAAGCTTCTAGAAGTGTCATGTGGATCTATTTATGAGGTCTATTATTATAAGCAAACTCTACTAATGGCAAAAAACTATCCCATTCTGTCTGCATCCCAGACACATATGGCCTCAACATGTCCTCTAGAATCTAATCGACGCTCCTTGTCTGCCCATCTATCTCTGGATGATCACCACTACTCATCTTTAATGACACTTTCAGCTTGTCAAAGACAAACTTCAAAAGTGTCATGTGAATCTAACATCCCTATCTAAAACTATGGATGTCAGTAACCCATGCAATATGAAGACATGTTGGAGGAATAGCTTTGCTATCAGTGGAGCTTCTAGTTTCTCTGCGTGGGTATAAAATGAGCCGTCTTGCTCAATATGTCTACCACTACTAGGATAGCATCCCTCTTCCTTTGGATGTGCGGAAACCCCACTATGAAGTCCATGGATACACTATCCATGTTGTGTTCTAAAATCTGTAAAGGGTGTAAAGGACCTTGTGTCTTCACCCTTTGTGTCTTGTTGGCTCGACACATGACTCATTAATGAACATATATGTGGACATCTCCGACTAATCAAGGCCACCAAATTGTTCTTCTAAGTAGTTGAATGGCCTTGTCAAAACCAAGATGTCCTGCACAAGGAACATCATGGTTATTATGCAGGACCTTTCTTCTCAAATCCCAAGAATGTAGTATGCAAACCTTTCCTTTCCATTTCCATTCTCCATTGAGAAATTGGAATACGTACTTGACTTGTTTGCTTTACTAGAAAGAAACACATGGGACTGCCTCACCTCCTATAATAGAGTTACACTGATGGCTCTAATGATCTATAACAAATGTAAAGATAGTGTCTCCAAACTTTAAGAGCATGCACAATTGCATATAACTCATTTTCATGCATTGGCCAATTGCGTTATGCACTACTTGACTTTTTACTTTTAAAGGCTATTGGCCTACCATCTTGGCTCAAAACTACTCCTATGGCTATGCCACTAGAATCTGTCTCCACCTCAAATGGCTTTTGTGGATCCACCACTTTGAGTATTGAAGCCTCTGAAACGGCTTGCTTTAGAGTATCAAAACTATGTCATTGCTCTTGCTTCCATGCAAAAGGTACTTTGCCTTGAAGCAAATTCGTCATAGGTGCTTCTATCGACGAATAAGATGAAATGAATTTCCGATAAAAATCGGAAAGTTCTAAAAATGACCGACGCTTCCCCTCATCTTGAGGAGTTGGCCATGCCAATATAACTGATTCGATCTTGTACTCAATATTTCTGAAAGGAGGTAGACTTGAAGGTAATTCATTTATAAATAACTCCTTAAATTCTTCTCTTACTTTTTCTGAAGGTACTTGAGCATTCCAGCTTGAGCTTCGCTTCCTCAACTCTGAGAATCCATCACTACACATGATGAATACACAAAATACAAAAAATAAATATACTTACAATCAATTTTGAGCAGCTTGGTTGTAGATGGGCACGAGCAAGCGGTATGTGAACACAGGCAACCTTGTTGAGGGTCTGTCGCATGCATACGGCTCCTTGCAGACATAGTTAAAAAAAACGCGTTTTTTACGCTTTTTAAAAAACGTTCAGGACGTCCGGACGTTCCGGACGTCCTAATACGTTTTTTATTTTTATTTTTATTTTTTTTGAAAAAAAAATCTGCGTTTTCTTTCGCAAGCTGCGGCTCTTGGTCGATTTCTGCCCTATTACTACACTTGCGAGCTGCAGCCCGAGTGGACCTTGGAGGAGTGAGTGGAGAGCTTGAGTCTTGACTCTTTTCCCTCTCTTGCCTTCTCTTGTCTTGCACGTATTGTTGCCCTCTAGAGTCTAGACTCTCTTGCCTTCTTTGAAGTTTGCACATAGTTTCAGCTTTCAGCCCTTCATCATTTTGCAAGTTTCAACTTTCACCATGGGTAGAGCCCCCGATGTCATCCGTAACCATGTGAAAATTCATAGCCCCACCTCTTGGGAATGCAATTATTGCAAGGGCATTTATGGTGGCTAAGCATCCCGCATGAAAGCTCATCTCCTTGGGTTGAGAGGAAGAGGCATTGGAAAATGCACTTCCATACCTCAAAAAACCGTAGAGGAGTTGACTGCTCAACTCCAATTGAGCCGAGGGGTGGGTAATTTACCTATGCCTCCATCGTCTGAGAGCACTGTGGGTGCGGAAAATGAGCCTCTTCATGATGAAATCTTGTCTCCTCAAGTTCATGATCACAATGCAAGTAAAATGCCACGCACAGATGCCTCTCCCTCTTTTTCACGTCATCCATCACATTCTAAGATCCCTGATAGTAATATATTCATGAGAGGCAATATAAGGGCTTGAGTGCAAAAGCAACATATGGAAGAGGCCACTAGAGAGTTGACCAAACTCTTCATTCAGTGTGGCATTCCATTTAATGTTGCTAGTACTCTTCCATGGAAGAGGGCAATGAAAGCCATTAGTAGAATAGGTGTTGCTTGGGAGGGTCCTTCAGGACAAACCTTGCGCACTACTGAGCTCTCAAGGCAAACAAAGCTGGTAGAGACTGAAATGTTATCCCTACGATCTGTATGGGAGAAATATGGATGCTCTATTCTATGCGATGGCTGGTCCGACATTCGTAAAAGGAATGTTTATAACATCCTTGTGTCCTCTTGCAAAGGCACAATGTTTTTACGTGCTATACCAGCCCATGCACCAGGCACAGTAGTGACAGGTGAATTCATATTCTCACATGTTAAGAAAGCCATTGAGGATGTGGGAAGTGAGAATGTAGTGCAAGTTGTGACCGACAATGGGTCCAATTGCGTGTCGATGGGGCGTATGATTGAAGAGGCATACCCCAAGATTACATGGACACCATGTGCATCCCACAGTTTAGATTTGCTTATGGAAGACATTGGGGCACTTCCATGGGTGAAGTCAATCCTTGATAAAGCAAAATTCATTGTGAAATTTGTCACTACTAAGCCCAAAGTATTGAACATCTTTCGTGCCCACTCTACCTTGGATTTCCAGAAACCCTCTATGACACGGTTTTGTTACATGTATATAGTACTTGATAGAGTCCTTAGAGTAAGAAAAGGGCTTCTACGTACGGTGGTGGCTGAGGATTGGTACAACATTCAGGAGGTCAGAGGAGGAGACACTCTCTTCACACAGTTCTCAGCGCTCATTATGGGAGATGATGAGTTTTGGACGAAGGGAGATACGTTGGTAGCTGCCATTCAGCCAGTGTACAGTGTTCTTCGCATCACAGATATGGAGGGCAGCACACTTGGTCTTGTATACGAGTACATTGATCGTATACAAGAAAGCATCCAGAAAGTTGTCGGACTCTCGGACATTGAGTAAGTTTTGTCAATTGATCAATCATCATATGATAGAGTAATTTATCATGATTCACATGTATGATGTTTATAACTTCATTGTTTATTATAATTTATATAGGAAGACCACTTTATGTGATGCTGTGAGAAAAAGATGGGATTGGTTTCATAAACCAATCCATGCCGTTGCTCATATTCTTCATCCACTATGGAGAAGTGAGGAACAATTTACAGACATTGAGCTAGAGGATAGCTGGATTGACTACATCATGCGATGGAGCGGCGGTGATGTTGGTATTTTGTCACAGTTAGAGACTGAGAGATTGCAGTTCCGTAGCATGGAACGCTACTTTGGACAGCCCACTGCACGGCTACACGAGAACCAGGTTGCTCCAGTCACATGGTGGGAGAAATATGGAGTGAGTACTCCACTATTGGTAAGTATTTTACCATTTAGTCTTTCAAAATCCATTTGAATCTATTTTTTATGAATGATGATCTATTATTTTTTTTCATGAATCATGATTCATAGCGAAGATTAGCCTTGCGAATTCTTTCGCAAGATTGTAGCACAGGTCCTGCAGAGAGGAACTGGAGTACATGGGCTCTATTCCATACGAAAAAAAGGAATAGATTGAGTCCTCAACAACTTGAGAGATTGGTTTATTGCCATTGTAACCTCAAGTTGTTAGAGACTAAAGGGATCAACATAGCCCCACTACAGGTAAGTTCTAAATTTGAAGTTTCATGAAAGCTTAAAGCTATTGACTAGAGTCTAGAGTCTAGACTGAATTTTGATTAAAAAACTGAATTTTGCAGGTAAATGTTGATCTTGTCGATATCGGTAAAGTCAAAGATATTCCTCAAATCCCTCATGAAGAGAGGGATATCTTTGCTATGCTTGCAGAGGAGTCTCAGAGATTTGTACGACAGACTCGTAGCCGCACTCGAAGGGGTAGGTAAATTGTAAATTTGTAATACTATTTAGTATTACGTAACATGTTACACAAGTATGCCATTGCTATGATTTTCTCTCATATATATGCATTGTTTATGTAGGTGATCCATCATTACCATCCACTAGCCAGAATCCACAGAAGTATGTTTCAAGAAGGGGTGGACCACGTCGTGGAAGGGGTGGTGGATCCTCTACCACTCAAAGAGATCATCCAGTTGTTCAAGATGATTGGGAGCAGGATTCAGCCGCATCTTCTAGTGGAGATGATGACTTGGGACGAGAGATGGCTGAGATTACAGCTACATTTGGACATACAGGCTCAGATAGTACATCGTCATGGGCTAGCACATTTGATGATGAGCCCATAGATGATGTCTCTACCGAGGACATTGCAGAGTCATCTTAGACTTTAGTTTGTATAGCATGCTTCATATATTTTGGACATAGTGTGATAGTGATCAGTTGGATGATGGATCATGGATGTATCTTGTTGGATTTAGTATGGTTTTACCATTCTTGTATAAGATTTGAGTCATGACTCATCAGTTCTGACATTCACGGTTTATCATTGATATCTACATTCTACTCTAGTATTGTCTTGTAAGTTCTATAAGGTTGTAGATTAAGTTTTTTATGTGTTTTCACCACTAGATATGTAAATGAATGCTATACATGCATTATTCATGGTTTTTTTGAAAAAAAAAAAAATTAATGTTGCGACAAAATATAATACTCGTTTTTTATGTCCATTTTTTTAGTACCCTACGTACTAAATGTTTTAAAACCCGTTTTTAAAACTCGTTTTTAAAACTCACTTTGAACTATGCTTGCAGAGCTCGTTGAACTCTCTGAGAAGTCCCTAAAGCTTCTTTTGGAGCAACCTTCTTGGAGCAGCCTTCAATCATCGACTTCCTTGAAGGAGACGGTGATGCAGCCACACAACAGTAATGTCAAGCGGTTCTTTGAAAATTCCACGTGAAGAAGGCTTCAAAACTAGCTCTAGATACAAAATGTGAGTCAAAATACTCACTTGCTAAAATCTTCCAAATAAAGACGAGAGAGAGAGAGAGAGCTTGAATGATCGTGTGTGCAACTCACCTCCCATCCTTTACATCCTCTTGCACCTAAAATAGCAATAATCTGGAATACTCTAGTGTGGACATGTGGCCATCATGCACACTCATTCCCATTACCCCTTAGGTATCTTAGAATATCCCTCGAGCTAGGGACCTTGGCTAACCTTAGCCCTTGTCCCACACAAATATATAGAGGTCTCTATAGAGCAATGTCTAACATAACACATAATAGAAGAAGATCCTTTTAAGCATCCTATATGGCATCGACCAAGCTTACATGAACACTAAGGAAGACTTACAACAAATTCATGCTCAAGGGAAGGAGCAATTCAATATCTACAGTGGATACCTTCTGAAGGACATATCAACAAGAGTCCTTGTATGACCTACTCAGCATGAGTTTGAGCTTTCAAAGCCTAACTACATTATGACCTTGTTAAAATTAGAACCCACTAAATGAGCATACTTCACTATCATCATAGCAAACCATAGCAATGTTAGACCTCTAGGAATTGTCGAACATGTACAAGTACAAGGATTCGTATTTTGTTGGATTTTGTGGTCATAAATCTTCCAAAGGTCAAGGGTGGTTTCCCCGTGCTCATTGAGAGACCATAGTTGAGACACTAAGGAAATCCATGCTTGGGGCAATGACACTAATGTGGGTGGAAACACATGATACTACCATGAGGCAACTCCTATTAGGAGGAGGAACTAATGAAGTAGTAGGTGCCTCCACATATTATCACCAGCCAACGACAATGACCAAATAACAACATGGAATAAGCCAAGTCTATGCCACACAAAGAGAAAAGAGACATCAACATTTTTGCAGTGGCAACGGCAACACAACAACAATGGGTTAGCAACGGTTAACAACGAGACAACGTTTGAAGCCAAGACCTGCAACAAAGCGATTTATTTTTCGAAACTTGTATGTATAATTTATTTTACCTTTTGGGTCCTTTGACATATATAAGGTGGGATATGACTATATATACCAAAAAAATACACTATAAGACATATATAATATAGAGAATCGAGTCTCGACTAGTCAGTATACAATTCACTATTCACGATGATGTCAATAGTAAAATCAATCATCATAGAAGAGTGCCCTTGGCTTTGAAGGCCAAGCAACTTTTGTCCAAGCCTTGAAAATGTATTACAAGGAGAACATGGGAAATCCAAAATATTAATCTATCTCAAGAAGATAAGGCCCAAAAAGAAAATTATACATAAATGAATCCTACAAGGCAACCGCTACACATACTCTCTTTGAATTGGAAAATGAATCATGGCATACAAGAAACGGCCCCTTTTGAATTCATTTTCAATTCATCTCAAGGAGGAAGTCATTGGAACAAGAGCAAGTTATCTATCCTTTAAAGTTTATTCCTATTTCATAAGAATGCAAGTACTAAAAGAAAAAAGGAGAATCGCAAATGCCCATCTCACAAGTATTCAAGTCAAAAGAGAGGAGGTCCATGACTTGCACTTGCAAAAACACCCTTGCAAAAGGGTTCAAAAGTCCTACTCTATCACCCTCATCTCTTTGAAAGAGAAGGAAAAAAACTTCTACCTAGGTGGGTTGGCCCTTTCTATATGGAACAAATCTTGCCACATGGAGCAATAAGGTTAAGGACTCAAGGAGGAGGATCTAAAACCAATAAGCCTGTCCAAAGTTAAGTTCTATCAAGAGCAAGAGGAGTAAGCAAAAAATGGGCTCACATGTTGGTGTGTATATTTTGTACATAGTGTACATAGCCTTTGTGTTGGGCTTGTGTCCATTTTGTTAGATAGCATTTTAGTTCTATCAAAGAAGATTTCCCATACACAATTGAGTATAGTACCCTTAATATTCAAAAATAAAAAGGGGAGAGAGCTCAATAAGGGAGGTGAACACCTCAAGAATGGTCAACCCTTCCAAGGTGGGGTGACCACCTAAAAGGTGGTCCATCTCTCCAGCGAGGGACAACCACCCAAAAGGTCATCCACCTCTCGAAGGAGTGATGGCAATGCAACCACCCTAAAGGTGGTCCACCTCTCCAAGGAGGTGTGACCACCCTAAAGGTGGTCCATCTCTCCAAAGAGAGGCAACCACCAAAAAGTTGGTCCACTTCTCCATAGAGGGTTGACCACCCACATGGTGGTCCATCTCTCCGAGAAAAAGCGACCATCCCAAGGAGAGGTGACCCTCAATGATGGTCCACCACTCAATAGAACCACCCAATGTTAGCTTCGTACCCACCCAATAGCAACCTTGCATACCACTCATGCGTGCCTGCAAATGAACTATTTCATTCTCCTCCCTCGTATCTTCCAAAAAATGCACTCTATACAACATGTTCCTCCCCATCATCATGTATGAACATGTCATCTAGGGACCAGGGTTCACTTTTACCTTCCTTGTATTAAGTATTGTTTTGTTGGGAACCCTTCTCTCCTCCATTTTCTAGCCTTCAAACCTGATAGTGGTGGTCTAGTCTCCAAGAGAAGGAGACTCCATTTGGGTGGTCTCACTAAGGGAGGCCACCCTACGTAGTTCACCCTTCAAAGGGTGGATGACAAGCTTTTGGATGGTCTCTCGATCTTGAAGGGTTGACCACCTCTAGGAGGTGGCCTTGTCTCCTCCTCAACCTTTTCATTGGGCACCCCTTCCTTCATATACCACAAAAGGTTGCACCAATCCATGGACTCATGGTGACTTCCTCATAACTAAATCATGGAACTCCTTGATCAAAGAAGGGAGACTTCTTCCCGACCATGGGCTCTACCCTTTCTCTTTTTCTGAACTTGGGCGACACCCCTATTCATAACTTAGGTGACTCCCTGTTCAGAACTTGGGCGACTCCCGTATTCAAAACTTGGGCAAGTCCCTCCGCTGGGGTGGCTCCTCTTCATATCGAATATATGGGCAATTCATTTCTTTGAACCAAGGGCAACCCATTCCTCCAATCTAGGGCAACTACTCTTCTACCTCCAACCTAACCAACCATTTTTCTCTCGACCAAGGTAAACTCCTCCCCACCTTTCGCCATGGGTGACCAACTTATGAACTCAAAGCGTGATACCTTCTAGAGAGACCACCTTATGAACTCAAGGGCAACCCCCCCAACCTCTAACCATGGGCAACCTCCTCAAGGACTCGAGGGCGAAATCCTTCCCTTTTATCCATGGGTGACACCCCTCTAGGCTCAAGGTGATAACTCAAAAGGCTCAACATGGATGACTCCTTAAGTACTCAACATGGGTGGTTCCTCCTCAAGTTGAATCTTCTCTAGGTGAATTCCATCCCACAAGCAAGGCAACTCCCCTCCTTTCATTTAATGAGAAGCTCCTGATTATTTCACTCAGGTGATGCCAACTCCTTCATCTAGGAAGGTATAACATAAAATTGGGCATACGCATAGGCAATTCCTAACTTTGGATTGGGCATTTATTGGGTCGTTCCTGATTTAAGGGACTTATTCATTCAAGCATCTAAAATTGGAATGCCACAAGCATGCAAAAAGCAAGGCCACAGAATTTTTGAAGGCCAAAAACTTAGCAAGGAGACAACTAAAGTATATCTCTACCTAACCTAATTCTAGCATTTTTCTTTTGCACCCAACTATTTTTTACCTACCTATGTGGTAAGCCCTTATATGAGTTGTCATCGCCCAGGCACCCCCACCAACAATAGTTGTCCAACAACTCATGCTTCTGCACTTGCCACGAGTCATTGAATTACTAGTTGCAAGTCACTTATCGCCCAACACCCTCTACCCTCTATGCACTCCACCCTCCATGCATTCGTCCATCGTGCACCCTCTCTCTTATCGTGAGACTTGGAGACCATAGTTAAAAAAATGGGATTTTTTTCAAAAATAAAAAACGTTTAGGACGTCCGGACGTTTCGGACGTCCTAATACATTTTTTTGCAAGGTTTTTTCCCGATTTTTTTTTAGGGGCGTTTTGGGCAACTATACATCCCGTGAGCTGTGCTTCAGCCTTTGTCAGCCATTAGGGTCCTCATTGCCTCAAGCTTCTCTATCTCTCTTGAGTCTTGCCTTCTCTCTCTCCCTTGCCTTCTATCTCTCCCTTGCCTTCTCCTCTTTGCACACACTCTTGCCGTCTAGACTCTCTTTCCCTCTTTGCTTTCAAGTTTCTCTTCCTTTGTGGAACATAGAGACACTCAAGAGCTTAGAGACATAGTTTCAACTTTCAGTCCTCTTTGATTTCTTTCTCTTTGGGACACATAGAGAGAGAGTTTCATCCTTTCATTAGTTTTCAAGTTTCACCATGGGTAGAGCTCTTGATGTCATCCGTAACCATGTGAAAATTCATAGCCCTACCTCTTGGGAATGCGATTATTGCAAGGGCATGTATGGTGGCTCGGCATCCCATATGAAAGGTCATCTCCTAGGGTTGAGAGGAAAAGGCATTGGAAAATGCACATCCATACCTCAAAAATCCGTAGAGGAGTTGACTTCTCAATTCCAATTGAGTCAAGGGGTGGGTAATTCACCTATGCCTCCATCATCTGAGAGCACTGTGGGTGTGGGTAACGAGCCTTTTCATGATGAAATCCTGTCTCATCAAGTTCATGATCAGAGTGCAACTAAAATGCCACGCACAGAGAGTATGAGTTTCGTGGGTGCCAATGCCTCTCTCTCTTTTTCATGACATCAATCACATCCAAAGATCCTCGATAGTAATATATTCATGAGAGGCAATATAAGGGCTGGAGTGCAAAAGCAACATATGGAAGAGGCCACTAGAGAGTTGACCAAACTCTTCATTCAGTGTGGCATTCCATTTAATGTTGCTAATACTCTTCCATGGAAGAGGGCTATGAAAGCTTTTAGTAGAATAGGTGTTGCTTGGGAGGGTCCTTCAAGACAAACCTTGCGCACTAGTGAGCTCTTAAGGCAAACAAAGCTAGTAGAGATTGAAATGTTATCCCTAAGATTTGTATGGGACAAATATGGATGCTCTATTCTGGGTGATGGTTGGTTGGACATTAGTAGAAGAAATGTTTATAACATCCTTATGTCCTCTTGCAAGGGCACAATGTTTTTACATACTATACCAGCTCATGCACTTGGCAAGTAGTGATAGGTGAATTCATATTCTCACATGTTAGGAAAGCCATTGAGGATGTGGGAAGTGAGAATGTGGTGCAAGTTGTGATCGACAATGGATCCAACTTCGTGTCGATGGGGCATATGATTGAAGAGGCATACCCCAAGATAACATGGACACCATGTGCATCCCACAGTTTATTTTTGATTATGGAAGACATTGGGGAACTTCCATGGGTGAAATCTATCCTTGATAAGGCAAAATTCATAGTGACATTTGTCATGACTAAGCCAAAAGAATTGAACATCTTTCATGCCCATTCTACCTTGGATTTCCAGAAACCCTTTGTCACACGGTTTTGTTACATGTATATAGTACTTGATAGAGTCCTTAGAGTAAGAAAAGGGCTTCTATGTACGGTGGTGGCCGAGGATTGGTACAAAATTCAAGATGTCAAAGGAGACTATTCACGAAGTTCTCAGTGCTCGTTATGGGAGATTATGAGTTTTGGACGAAGGGAGATACGTTGGTAGCTTCCATTCAGCTCGTGTATAGTGTTCTTCGCATCACAGATATGGAGGCCAACACACTTGGTCTTGTATATGAGTACATTGATTGTATACAAGAAAGCATCTTGAAAGTTGTCGGACTCTAAGACATTGAGTAAGTAAATGTTTTTAATTCTAGATAGTTTGTCAATAGATCATATGATGTACTAATAATAGTTTATCATATGTTCATTGTTTATTATATAAGAAGACCAGATTATGTGATGCACTGAGATAAAGATTGGATTGGTTTCATAAACCAATCCATGCCGTTGCTCATATTATTCATCCATTATGGAGAAGTGCGCAACAAAATTCAGACATTGAGCTAGAGGATAGTTGGATTGACTACATCACACGATGGAGCAGTGGTGATGTTGGTATTTGTCACAGTTAGAGAGAGAGAGAGAGATTGCAATTCCGTAGCATGGAGCGCTACTTTGGACAGCCCATTGCATGGCTCCACATGGTGGCAGAAATATGGAGTGAGTACTCCACTATTGGTAAGTATATTTACCATTTGAATACTTTTTTGTAAATTGTATAATTATGATCTATCTTTTATGATCTCTTATTTTATTCACGAATTACAACAAAGATTAGCATTGCGAATTCTTTCGCAAGATTGTCGTAGAGATCCTAAAGAAAGGAATTGGAGTGCATGGGTGCTGTTTCATACGAAGAAAAGGAATAGATTGAGTCCTCAACAACTTGAGAGATTGGTTTATTGCCACTATAATCTCAAGTTGTTAGAAACTAAAGGTATCAACATAGCCCCACTACAAGTAACTTTGAAGTTTTATGAAATCTTAAAACTATGCCTCTAGGCTATACTGTAGACTCAAACTTCATAAAAATTGAATTCTACATGTGAATATTGATCTAGTTGATATTGGTAAAGTCAAAGATATTCCTCAAATCTCTCAAGAAGAGAGGGATATCTTTGCCATGATTGCAGAGGAGTCTCAAAGATTTGTAGGTACTAAAATTTACATGTAACACAAGTATGCCCATTGCTAAGATTCTCTCTTATATATGCATTGTTTTACGTTGAGGTGATCCATCATTACCGTCTACTAGCCATCATCCACGCAAGTATGTTTCAAGAAGGGGTGGACCACGTCGTGGAAAGGGTGGTGGATCCGCTACCACTTAGAGAGATCATCCAGTTGTTCGAGAGGATTGGGAGCAAGAGTCTGCCTCATCTTCTAGTGGAGATGATGACTTGGGACGAGAGATTGCCGAGATTGCTTCTACATTTGGACGTACAGAGTTTGATAGTACATCTTCATGGGCTAGCACATTTGATGATGAGCCCATAGAAGATGTCTCTATTGAAGACATTACAGAGTCATCTTAGAATTTAGTTTGTATAGCGTGGTTCTATTTTATGGACATAGACTATAGTGTGATAGTGATCATTTGGATCATGGATGTATCATGTTGGATTTAGATTTATGACATGGTTTTACCTCTTTTGTATGAGACTTGAGTCATGACTCATGACGTTCATCATTCATGTATGCATTCGTGTTCTGCTCTTTTATGTGATGGATGTTTATGATCACTATCCCATGTTATGAATAATGGTTCATTATTGAATTTAAATAATTTAATGTTTAATAATTAGTTTAACTTTAACATGTCAATGATCATGCTTGTGAATCGTTATCTATGGAGCGAGGCTCGACTCTCAATACGCGACTCGCAGCATGTATTGTTTTCTATAAGGTGCTAGATTAAGTTTTTTATGTGTTTTTAGCACTAGATATGTAAATGAATGTAAGATATGCATTATTCATGGATTATTTTATAAAAAAATAATGATAATGTTGCGGCAAAATATAATACTCGTTTTTTATTTCCATTTTTTTAGTACCCTACGTACTTAACGTTTTAAAACCCCTTTTTAAAACTCACTTTGTACTATGTTGGAGACATCCTTCATCCTCTCATCATCAATTCTTCCAACATGGTCGCCCACCACTTCACCTCCTCACCAAGGCGTCAACATCCTATCAATCCAATGTGCCTCTGCATATATATTTCTACCTAGCTTCATTATATACCTCTCTTGACTCTTCTCCTACATTTGCACCTACTTCTCCTACACTTATGCCTACCATTGTTTGAACATCCTCCTTCCTCTCTGAGCCCTTCCCCCTCTACCACGAGCAATTAGGATATCTTCCTCACGTATTCTCCGCCTCTACCTTGCCAACTCTACCTCACCACAAGTATTCTCCACGTCTCCTTCTTCTAACTTCTCCTTGCACTTATGCCTTCACATCCCACCACTTATCACTCCCCGTTGAATCATCCTCCCTCCACCCATCTTGCCAACTCTCCCCTCATGTCTATCGCGTCCATTCACACCATGGACATGCACATAGATACTTCCCTCAACGAGGAACTCATACTCAACGAGGAGCTCATACTCAACAAACAAAAAGACTCCCACTCCTATGGCAACCACGAAGGCAGTCAAGGGGTAACATTGAATTTAAAGGCAAGGACATAATACAGTTACCCCCCCCCCCAAAAAAAATAATAATAATAATAATAAAAGTAATAAATAAATAAAGAATACAATGTACATATTATGTGCAAAAAGCATCTATCATTGAGTTTTGGTATCATTCTTCAATAAGAAAATACAATAATACATAAGGCATTACAGTCTATAATATATTGATCAATATTTTCTTCAAGTACCATTCAATAATTCACACAAACCACAATCATGGATCTCGATAGTGCGCACATCATTGCAAATAAGTTTCACATAGGTCACATTATGTAGATAGAGTAGATAAGCATGTTGCATGCAATGTGCATAGAATACATGCATGTGCACAATATGACTTGGCCTAAATGATGAAGGTTACACATATCATACGACTTATAGACCTACATGCCAAAAGAAGAAGTAGGAAGTTAAACATTGAGGAATTATGGAATGTAGATTGTAGATTGTAGATTGTAGATTTCTAGACTATAGGTGTTGGAAAACTCAAGCATAAGTTGACCATCGATAGAGCATCCAACATGTATGTTCTATTGAAGCTCATGAATAAAAGCATCATATGTCTAATACATGTCGTGAAAGTTTGGAGCATGAACTTATGCAAACTAGGCACATATAAGGAAAGAACATATTTTTATGCATAATCATGCACCCTGTTGTTTTTCTTTCCATGTACCTATTTCTAACTCTTCTTGATATAATTGATCACCATATCTTTTCAAGGACTTAGAGCTCTTTTTTTCTTGTCCCCACTTTGAGAAGTAAGATATCATTCTTGCTCCTTTCTCAAACTAACATATAGTCTTTGACTTGTCCTCACATTCTCATCTTTGAAGATGAGAGAATGTGAGGTCCCCAATCATAGACTAGAACTTCTTCCCCGTAAGAAGGTGTGATTCTCAACTTTTCCTTGAAATCGGTTAAATGAAGATTAATGATAATTTTATGTTTAGTTCTAAAACAGAGTCAGCACCCCCATAGTATTGCATATATGGTCTTTCAAGCATCGAGAATCCTAGTTCCTACAAAAAGAGAGGCAGGTCCAACATGTAGTGGTGAAAATGTAGAAGTAACAAAACACTATAGCGCACAAAGTGAGCATCCCAAACTTTTAACTGATTACACATGTAGCGTCATGACTCGTAACCCCTTTACAATAACGGAGGATAGCAAAGGACGTTGCAATGAAAATCAACACAGTAGCTAATTCCCAAAGTCCTGCCTGCTTTTCAATGTCATTTGACTGATGCAAACAGAACCCATTATCTTCTGAACGGGAGAGAATTTTATTATGTCAATACGTGCTACTGGATTGCACGTATCTCTGATACAGCATAGCTGGCCGTTGCGGCGCAAATTTGAGCACATAATGTTTTTTAGAAACCAATGTACATCGTCCAACCATTAAAAAAGACTCCTGTATGGGCTACCGCTGCCCCACAACCAGAATCACACATACCCGACATGCAAGGGTTCCGCCTAGGCTCCATCAGCAGCTGCATTCTACTCCCCAGTGCGGTGAAGCCTTTAGGTAAAGCACCTTGCAAATCATGCACAAAATGGAATGGCATGGAAAAGACTATATGGCTCCTTCGACCAGCGTCTGAATGGTACCTCGTCTGCGAGACCACTTTCCAACAGGAGAAGTTCCCGTTCCTCAGCCATAGTGTCTGAAATGTACGTGAAGCGGGAAACACGAGAGATTTGCGCATGTATGAGAAACGAGCTCAGACAAGGAAATTCACGTCTGCCAGATTGCCAATCTGATGATGGGCGCACGGCCTCGCCCGGTTTAACGTCGAAGAACTTGACAGTGTTGTGAACTTCCAAGGACCTTCATGGATTTAGACGAAAGCAATGAACCTTCTCCATCCGAGTTGTTGATTATGTCCCATATCTTTATGCTATATTAATCATCACAAATTATAATGTTACTAGAGAAATTGTACTAGGGTTGAAGCCTAAAGAAAAGGCTACATAGCTTGACACATCGTGTTCGTCTCATATTAGCATCCTTTTGTCTCAAGGATGGGTTGTTATTTGCTATTTCGAAAAACACATAATTGTGAATGTCTAATCAAGGCTTTAAATTTGACATGTGATTTGCCTATAATAAGAAGTTACCTCTATGGTCTAGTTAGTTAGGAGTGAGACTAAGGATGCCATCGATCCCCTTCCTAAAAGGGAGAGTTTGAGTTTCAACGAGCTCTTCAAAATTCTTAAAGACTCCCGTATGGAACCCCTTCGCTTGATTTGGTATGAGGATCTCAGCTTTGACATCGTACAAACATGTCTCAACAACGCGGTGATTAAGTTGATTTACAGAAAAGAAAATAAGAACAACATTGAAAATTGGAGACCCATTACTGTGCTCCAGATGAGCTACAAAATCATCATTAAATCACTTGTGATACCTCTGGCTTTGGGTGCATAAAGATTAGAACGGCTTCATCAAGGGAAGATCAATCTTAAAAGACGTCATTGATATTTGAGAAGGCTTAGACTATGCCAAAGAGTCAAATCAAAGACTTCTCTTTTTGAAGATTGACTTTGACAAACTTTATGATAGGCTACAGTGGGATTTCATCCTTGGCTCTATGTTTATCAAGATGGTTTCCAAGTTGTGGAGGAATGCTTTGGTTCAAACTAAGATAACAATATGTTATGTGCTTCTCTTGCGCTTAAAAGATCCATTCGATAGGGTTGATCGCTTGTCTCGTTATTGTTTTCTATAGTGTTATTCAATTGAAGCTTCTCGGTGGATAATTGTGTTCAATAGGGTCAAATTAGAGCTCTTTCTCTTTCTCAAGATCAAGAATAGTTTGTGCTCAAGACATTTGTTGATGGAACTTGTGTTTTCCTACATAATGAGATTGATTACGTCGAGCACTTTTGGCACTGCTTAGAAATTTTCTACATGTTTGTTGATTCCAAGATCAACACTTAAAGATTACTCTCAAGGTTATTGAGCAACCCCCTATGCAGTCTCTTTGTGGACCAAGAGTGCAAGGTCCTTGTTTCACATCAAATACTTTTTCTATTGAGCCATACTTTTGGGCTTTCAGATTTGAATGAATTAGTAATTGGATTGGGTGTGAACAAACTCGGAGGCAAGAATTAATACTTGAAGAGCATGCAACTTAATGTGGTTGGGAGAGCCATGGTGACAAAACATTTCTAATGTCATTCATCATTTCCTACCTTGTTGGAGATTGAATGAAAAGGAATTGCTTAAGATTGAAAGTGTATAGAAATTTTCTCTAGATTGGGGACCTTAATAGGAGATGGGTTTCTAGAATTTAGTGGGACATCTATGCTATTGGAGTTTGAGGTATGTGGTAGCACACGAAAAGCACAAGGGAGAAGAAGAAGCTTGGAGCACAACACAGTATTGAATGTATTACATGTTGAGATATCAAGCTCAACATGTGATGATTTAGCACTTTTTCATTTCTTTGACATGTATAGTGGTCACGCCGATATATGTCAGGGATACTTTAGTGAGCTATACTAGATTCATCTACCGAGAGTGATGGCACACTTGGTTCTTGCCCACTCACTCATTCACACACATTGGGTTTTTTCTAAGTTATTGTTCTTTATATATTGCACTAGTCATATTGTTGTATTAGGTCATTCTTGTATATTCCTTTTATGTAATAGAAGAAGAAGAAGAAGATCATTCTTCCTTGCCTCAATCAGTGTGCGTGTGTGTGTGCTCCTCTTTGATTGTTATAGTGTTTGAGGGAGCTCTCTTCCTTATCTCGTTCCTCCTTACATGGTATCAAAGCCAATGTGGTTGTAGAGAGCTCATGGGGAATGCCGACATTGAAGAGTAGACAAGAGGCGTGGAGAAAGCGTGATTCACAAATGACCTCAAACCCACAAGGTGGAGCTCACAAAAAGATCTAGTCAGTTTGCAAAACTGTAACTTGCATTCTATTCGATAACACTCACATATGCCAGATCCAAAATTTCAAGCGATTCCGCATACTATTGATACATGAAAACTGTGTTTTTTTGAGATCGAATTGTCATGTCATAGTGTGAAAGTATTCAAGCAAAGGTACTATTTCTCATGTTTTTGTAGTGTTGCAAATTGCTACACAAATGGAAAGTGCAAATGGAATGATTCAGCTTATGAGCGATAAGTTGCAGAAAAACAACTTCCATGCTTGGGCATTTAGAATGATGAATTTCCTGATGGGCAAATGCTATTGGAACTACATCAAAGGAGAGAATGAAAATGTTCTACAGTTACCAGAGAGGAATCAGACTACGGACGAGTTGAGAGCATATGAAGAATGGAATCAAGGAGCTCAAAACGTAATGTATTGGCTATTTGTTAGCATACAAGATAGCATGATTGGGCACATACAGGATGCCAAGACTCCAAAAGAGGCTTGGAATAGTTTGGTTACATTGTATGAGACCAAGACAAAGGCACAAAAATTGCAACTCAAGAATGAGATGCATACATTGGAGAAAAAGGGCATGTTGATAAGTGACTACACCCTGAAAATCAAAAAGCATATGTGAGTCACTTGCATCTATTGGCGTGAATGTAGATGATGATGATGATGATGATAAGGTGGAAGTGTGCCTTTGTGGTTCAGGAGCTACATATAAGTTGTTCAAAACTTCTATTCAAACCCAAATTTTGTTGATCTGGTGTCCATGCTGATTATTAAAGAAAAGAAGCTTAGTGAGGACTCAAACTCCCAAGCAAAACCTAGTTTTGAGAAGGTAATCTATTTTGGTAGAAGAAGAGGTAGAGATAGAGGTTTCTAAAGTGGAAGAGGAAACAGTAGCCAAGACCAAGGTCAACATCAAAATCATGGAGGAGGTAGAGGACAGTTTCGAGTAAGGGGGAACCAAAGAGGCCGCAGAAAATTTCCAAAGAAATGATTAACGTAATGATAGTAAAGGATGTTGGAATTGTGGTAAACCCGGACAATTTGAATGTGATTGTAGGTTAAATAATCAAAATAATAGAAGGAAGCAAAACAACTATGCACCCACAAGTGAAGATGATTATGAGAAGCTATGCATGGTTCAACATCACATGATGAATATGATGTCTACTGATGTTTCAATATCGAATGGTAATGTTTGGTATTTTGATTCAAGTGCTTCAAATCATGTGACCAGTCATGTGGAATGATTTAGTAGTTTGTAGAAATTGCTAGTTCCTGGATATATTGAAACATGCGATGACACATCACATCCTATTGAGCATACAAGAAACATAGCATTGTCTATGGAGAACGCAAAGGTAAAACATCATGCTGATGTGCTTGATGTTCGAAATATAACAAAGAATCTAGTCTCTATTGGACAAACAGTTGACCATGGATTACAAGTCAGGTTCAATGCTAATGGGTTAAATGTAGAAGAGTACAAATAGGATGGAAGATTGATTGCAAAAGGAAACAAAGTGGGTAGGATGTTCACCTTAAATGTGAAGATTCATGAAATGAATACAACCATATTTGCAAAAGGTGCAGGAGTTATAGTTGATATAGAGATCTTGTAAACAAATTAGACATGCGAATTTGTAGAGGCTAAAATTGATACATTCAAAGGAGATTGTCACTGGACTACCAAATTTCAAGTTTGCAAAGATTCAAAAGGTATGTGCATCATGTCAATTTGGGAAATAGTCAAGATCATCATTTCTGCATGACAAGCATGTTAGTGAGAATGTGCTAAAAATAGTAGGGGTCGTGTAAAGACCACATATATGGCAAATTGCAGGTTTTATGCTACTTTCATTGATGACCATACATGGAAAGTATGGGTATATTTCATGAAAGAGAAGAGTGAGGTGTTCACTCACTTCCAAAATTTTAAGACTATGGTGGAAAAGCAAACACGAAAGTATATTGAAACATTAAGATTTGATGGAGGAGGTGAATACATGTTTAAATAAATTCAATAGCTTTTTAAAAAGTGATGGAATTTGACAACAATTTTCATGCAGGTACACATTACAATAGAATGTCATTGTTGAATACAAAAAAGGACATATTGTAGAAATAGCAAGAGCCTTGATGGTTGAGAAGAATATGCCTCATTGTTATTGAGCAGAAGTTGTGCACGTAGTTGTATACATCATGAACAAAACTCCAATCACTGTCGTACATCAAGTTACACCTGAAGAGAAGTTTACAAGTAAACATTCAAACTTATTACATATGAAAGTATTTGGTTGTATTGCATATGTACATGTTCCAGATTAGTTGAGGACAAAGCTTGATCCAAATACATTGCGTTTTGTGCCACTAATTATATAGAAAAACACGAGTGCCATCAACAAATGTCTTGAGGACCAATAGCTCTTGATCTTGAGAAAGAGAAAGACCTCTAATTTGACCCTATTGAACACAATTATTCACCTAGTAGCATTATATAGAAAAACACAAGTGCCATCAACAAATGTCTTGAGGTCGAATAGTTCTTGATCTTGAGAAAGAGAAAGACCTCTAATTTGACCCTATTGAACACAATTATTCACCGAGTAGCTTCAATTGACTACCACTATAGAAAACAATAAAGAGACAAGCAATCAACCCTATCGAATGGATCTTTTAAGAGCAAGAGAAGCACATAACATATTGTTATATTAATATGAACCAAAGCATTCCCCCACAACATGGAAACCATCTTGATAAACATAGAGCCAATGATGAAATCCCACTCTAGCCTATCATAAAATTTGCCAAAGTCAATCTTCAAAAAAAGAGAAGGCTTTGATTTGACTCTTTGGCATACTCTAAGACTTCTCAAATATCAATGATGTCTTCTAAGATTGATCTCCCTTTGATGAAGCCATTCTAATCTTTATGCACCCAAAGCCACAAGTATAACAAGGGATTTAACAATGATTTTGTAGCTCATCTCGAGCATGGTAATGGGTATCCAATTGTAAATGTTGTTCTTATTTCATTTCTTGTAAATCAACTTAATCACCCCTTTGTTGAGGCATGTTTGTACGGTGTCAAAGCTTAGATCCTCATGCCAAACCCTTCTTGGTCCTAGTTCACTTATCCTTGTATCATCTCCATGTGTCTTTCTTACTCCTAGAGTCTAAGCAGTTCAACACTTCTATTCGAACCCGAATTTTGTTGATATGTTGTCCATGATGATTATTAAATAAAAGAATCTTAGTGATGACTCAAAATCCCAAGGAAAACCTAGTTATGAGAAGGTACTCTACTTTGGTGGAGGAAGAGGTAGAGATAGAGGTTTCGAAAGTGGAAGAGGAAACAGTAACCAAGACTAAGGTCAACATCAAAATCATGGAGGAGGTAGAGGATAGTTTCGAGGAAAGGGGAACCAAGAGGCCGCATAAATTTCCAAAGAAATGATTCAGCCAATGATAGTAAAGGATGTTGGAATTGTGGTAAACCTGGACAATTTGAATGTGATTGTCGATTAAAGAATCAAAATAATAGAAGGAAGCAACTTAACTATGCATCCACTAGTGAAGATGATTCTAAGAAGTTGTGCATGGTCCAACATCACATGATGAATATGATGTCTACAGATGTTTCAAAATCGAATGGTAATGTCTCGTATGTTGATGTAGGTGCTTCAAATCACATGACCAGTCATGTGGAATGGTTTAATAGTTTGTAAAAATTTCAGTTCTTGGATATATTGAAACATGCGATGCCACATCACATCCTATCAAGCATACAAGAAACATAGCATTGTCTATGGAGGACGGGAAGGTAAAACATCAGGCTCATCTGCTCAATGTTCTAAATATAACAAAGAATCTAGTTTCTATTGGACAAATGGTTGACCATGGATTATAATTCAGGTTCAATGGTGATGGTTTATATGTAGAAGAGTACAAATAGGATGGAAGATGGATTGCACAAGGAAATGAAGTGGGTAGGATGTTCACCTTAAATTTGAAAATTCATGAAATGAATAAAGCCATGTTTGCAAAAGGTGCAGGAGTTATTGCTGATATAGAGATCTCATAAACAAATTAGACATGCAAATTTCTAGAGGCTAAAATTGATACATTCAAAGGAGATTGTCAAAGGACTACCAAATTTCAAGTTTGCATAGATGCAAGAGGTATGTTCATCATGTCAATTTGGGAAATAGTCAAGAGCATCATTTCTGCATGACAAGCATGTTAGTAGAATGTGCTAAAAATAGTAGATATA
The DNA here is from genome assembly GCA_020310875.1 of Ceratopteris richardii. NCBI lineage: Eukaryota > Viridiplantae > Streptophyta > Polypodiopsida > Polypodiales > Pteridaceae > Ceratopteris > Ceratopteris richardii. The sequence continues at coordinate 23,030,671 of CM035437.1, read as the reverse complement.
TATGTTAGGGGTCCTGCAAAGACCACATGTATGGGGACTTGCAAGTTTTATGTTACTTTCATTGATGACCATACATAGAAAGTTTGGGTATATTTCATGAAAGAGAAGAGTGAGGTGTTAACTCACTTCCAAAATTTTAAGGCTATGGAGGAAAAGCAAACATAGAAGTATATTCAAACATTAAGATTTTATGGAGGAGGTGCATACATGTTTAAATAAGTTCAATAGCTTTCTAAAAAGTCATGGAATTCGAAAACAATTTTCATTCAGGTACACAGTACAAAAGAATGGCATCGTTGAAATACAAATAAAGAAATACTGAAGAATATGCCTCATTGTTATTGGGAAGAAGTTGTGCTCATTGTTGTATACATCATGAACAAAACTAGGATCATTGTCATACATCAAGTTACACCCAAAGAGAAGTTTACAAGTAAAAAGTCAAGCTTATTACATATGAAAGTATTTGGTTGTATTGCATATGTGCATGTTCCAAATATGTCAAGGACAAATCTTGATCCAAAAGTGGAAAAGTGTATCTACATTGGGTACTCCCTTGAGCGAAAGGGATATAAATGTTACAACATACTCATACGATAGGTGAAGGTAAGCAGACATGTGATGTTTGATGAAATGTCAAGCTTCTATGTAGATGCTAAGGAAGGACTTAATCTTGACTCAAATGATAAAGGAAATGCTGAAAAATCATGTGCAAAATCTCAAGTTTTGAGTGGAGATGATGTGTCACCGAGCAATAGTTCCAACTCAAATCCGTCGAGTGGAAGATTGCGTGGAAATTTCACTCTAGCAAATTCATCGGCTACATCAAAGAAAGGAAAAGAAAAGCTTTTTGCTAGTCGTAAAGCATTTGTAGGTCTTAAAGACATTGATCGAGATTCAAGCGATTCAGAAAAGATCATTGATGAGTAACTTGAATTGCCCTTTGTGACAACTCCTGGAGTAATAAAGACACATGAAGATGATACAAGGATAAGTGACCCAAGACCAAGAATTGTTTTGCATGAGGATCTCAGCTTTGACACCCTACGAACATGTCTCAACCAAGGGGTGATTAAGTTGATTTACAAGAAAGGAAATAAGAACAACATTTACAATTGGATACCCATTACCATGCTCGAGATGAGCTACAAAATCATTGTTCAATCCCTTGTGATACCTCTGGCTTTGGGTGCATAAAGATTAGAATGGCTTCATCAAGGGGAGATCAATCTTAGAAGACATCATTGATATTTGAGAAGTCCTAGAGTATGCCAAAGAGTCAAATCAAAGCCTTCTCTTTTTAAAGATTGACTTTGGCAAATTTTATGATAGGCTACAATGGGATTGCATCCTTGGCTCTATGTTTATCAAGATGGTTTCCATGTTGTGGAGGAACGCTTTGTTCAGATTAATATAACAATATGTTTATGTGCTTCTCTTGCTCTTAAAAGATCCACTCGATAGGGTTGATTGCTTGTCTCATTATTGTTTTCTATAGTCTTAGTCAGCTAAAGCTAATCGGTGAATAATTGTGTTCAATAGGGTCAAATTAGAGGTTTTTCTCTTTCTCAAGATCAAGAATAGTTGGTGCTCAAGAGATTTGTTGATGGCACTTGTGTTTTTCTACATAATGAGATTGATTACGTCAAGCACTTTTGGCACTCTTTAGAAATTTTATATGTTTGTTGATTCCAAGATCAGCACTTGAAGATTACTCTCAAGGCTATTGAGCAGCCCCCTCTGTAGTTTCTTTATGGACCAAGAGTGCAAGGTCCTTGTTTCACATCAAATATTTTTTCTATTGAGCATACATTTGGGCTTTGAGGTTTGAATGAATTAGTAATGGGATTGGGTGTGAACAAACTAGGAGGCAATATTTAATACTTGAAAAGCATGCAACTTAATGTGGTTGGGAAAGTCATGGTGGCCAAAACATTTCTGATGTCATTCATGATCTATTTCGTCCCTTGTTGGAGATTGAATGAAAAGGAATTGCTTAAGATTGAGAGTGTATATAAAATTTCTCGAGATTGGGGACCCTAATAGGAGATGGGTTTCCCTTGTGCTTTTATGTGATACCACATACCTCAAACTCCAATAGCATAGATATCCCACTAAATTCTGTATATTTCATGAAAGAGAAGAGTGAGATGTTCACTCACTTCCATAATTTTAAGGCTATGGTGGAAAATCAGACACAGAAGTATATTCAAACATTAAGATTTGATGGAGGAGGTGAATACATGTTTAAATAAGTTCCATAGCTTTCTAAAAAGTCATGGAATTGGACAACAATTTTCATGCAGGTACACATTACAATAGAATGGCATTGTTGAATACAAAAAAAGACATATTGTAGAAATAGCAAGAGCCTTGACGGCTGAGAGGAACATGCCTCACTCTTATTGGGCAGAAGTTGTGCACATTGTTGTATACATCATGAACAAAACTCCGATCACTGTCATACATCAAGTTACACCTGAAGAGAAGTTTACAAGTAAAAAGTCACTTATTACATATGAAAGTATTTGGTTGTATTGCATATGTACATGTTCCATATTAGTTGAAGACAAAGCTTGATCCAAAAGTAGAAAAGTGTATCTTCACTAGGTACTCCCTTGAGTGAAAGGGATATAAATTAATGTTACAACTTACTCACACGATAGGTGAAGGTAAGCAGAGATGTGGTGTTTCATGAAATGTCAAGCTTCTATGCAGATGCTAAAGAAGGACTTAATCTTGACTCAAATGATAAAGGAAATGCTAAAAAATCATGTGCACAACCTCAAGTTCTGAGTGGACATGATGTGTCATCGAGCAATAGTTCCAACTCAAATCCATGGAGTGGAAGATTGCATCTAACAAATTCATAAACTACATCAAAGAAAGGTAAAGAAAAGCTTTTCGCTAGTAGTAAAGCATCTGCAGGTCTTAAAGACATTGATTGAGATTCAAGCGATTCAGAAAAGATACTTGATGAGTAACTTGAATTGCCCTTTGTGACAACTCCAGGAGTAAGAAACACACATGGAGATGATACAAGGATAAGTGACCCAGGACCAAGAAGGGTTTGGCATGAGGATCTCAACTTTGACACCCCACGAACATGTCTCAACAAAGGGGTGATTAAGTTGATTTACAGGAAGGAACAACATTTACAATTGGATACCCATTTACATGCTCGAGATAAGCTAAAAAATCATTGGTAAATCCCTTGTTATACCTATGGCTTTGGGTGCATAAATATTAGAATGGCTTCATCAATTGGAGATGAATCTTAGAAGACATCATTGATATTTGAGAAGGCTTAGGGTATGCCAAAGAGTCAAATCAAAGCCTTCTCTTTTTGAAGATTGACTTTGATAAATTTTATGATAGGCTACAGTGGGATTTCATCCTTGGCTCTATGTTTATCAAGATGGTTTCCATGTTGTGGTGGAATGCTTTGGTTTAGATTAATATAAGAATTAATTATGTGCTTATCTTGCTCTTCAAATATCCACTCGATAAGTTTGATTGCTTGTCTCATTATTGTTTTCTATAGAGGTAGTCAGTTGAAGCTACTCGATGAATAATTGTCTTCAATAGGGTCAAATTAGAGGTCTTTCTCTTTCTCAAGATCAAGAACACTTGGTGCTCAAGACATTTGTTGATGGCACTTGTGTTTTTCTACATAATGTGATTGATTAGGTCAAGCACTTTTGGCGCTGCTTAGAAATTTTGTACATGTTTGTTGATTCCAAGATCAACACTTGAAGATTACTCTCAAGGATATTGAGCAGCCCCCTCTGTAGTTTCTTTGTGGACCAAGAGTGCAAGGTCCTAATTTCACATCAAATATTTTTTCTATTGAGCATACGTTTGGGCTTTGAGGTTTGAATGAATTAGTAATGGGATTGGGTGTAAACAAACTCGGAGGCAAGAATTAATACTTGAAGAGCATGCAATTAAATGTGGTTGGGAAAGTCATGGTGACCAAAACATTTCTGATGTCACTCATCATCTATTTCCTGCCTTGTTGGAGATTAAATGAAAAGTAATTGCTTAAAATTGAAAGTGTATATAAACTTTCTCTAGATTGGGGACCCTAATAGGAGATGGGTTTCTAGAATTTAGTGGAATATCTATGCTATTGGAGTTTGAGGTATGTGGTAGCACACAAAAAGCATAAGGGAGAAGAAGAAGCTTGGAGCACAACACAATATTGAATGTATTACATGTTGAGATATCAAGCTCAACATGTGATTATTTAGCAATTTTTCATTTCTCTGACATGTATAGTGGTCACACCGATATATGTTCGGGATACTTTAGTGAGCTTTACTAGATTCATCTACCAAGGGTGATGGCACACTTGGTTCTTGGCAACTCACTCATTCGTAGACATTGGGTTTTTTCTTAGGTATTGCTCTTTATATATTGCACTAGTTGTACTGTTGTATTAGGTCATTCTTGTATATTCCTTTCATGTAATAGAAGAAGAAGAAGAGCAAGCTCATTCTTCCTTGTCTCAATTTGTGTGTGTGTGTGTGTGCTCATGATTGATTGTGAGAGTGTCTGAGTGAGCTATCTTCCTTATCTCTTTCCTCGTGGCATGGTATCAAAGCTAATCTGGTTGTAGAGAGGTACTATTTTTAGTGTTTCAAATTGCTGCAAAAATGGAAAGTGCGGATGGAATGAGTCAGCTTATGAGCAATAAGTTGGACAAGAATCACTTCCATGCTTGGAGATTTAGAATGACGAATTCCCTAATGGGAAAAGTCTATTCAAACTACATCAAAGGAGAGAATGAAAACACTCTACAATTACTAGAGAGGAATCGGACTGCGGACGAGTTAAGAGCATATGAAGAATGGAATCAAGGAGCGCAAAACGTAATGTATTGGCTATTTGTTAGCATACAAGATAGCATGATTGGGTACATACATGATGCCAAGACTCCAAACGAGGCTTCAAATAGTTTGGTTACATTGTATGAGACCAATACAAAGGCACAAAAATTGCAACTCAAGAATGAGATGCATACATTGGAGAAAAAGGGCATGTCGATAAGTGACTACACCCTGAAAAATCAAAAAGCATAAGTAAGTCACTTGCATCTATTGGCGCGAATGTAGATGATGATGATAAGGTGGAAGTTTGCCTTTGTGGTTCAGAAGCCACATATACGTTGTTCATAACTTCTATTCAAACCTGAATTTTGTTGATATGGTGTCCATGCTGATTATTAAAGAAAAGAATCTTAGTGAGGACTCAAACTCTCAAGGAGAACCTAGTTCTGAGAAGGTTATCTACTTTGGTAGAGGAAGAGGTAGAGATAGAGGTTTCCAAAGTGAAAGAGGAAATAGTAACCAAGACCAAGGTCAACATCAAAATCATGAAGGAGGTAGAGGACAATTTCAAGGAAGGGGGAACCAAACAAGCCACATAAATTCTCAAAGAAATGATTCAAGTAATGATAGTAAAGGATGTATTGGAATTGTGGTAAACCTGGACACTTTGAATGTGATTGTAGGTTAAAGACTCAAAATAATAAAAGGAAGCAAAACAACTATTCTTCCACAAGTGAAGATGATTATGAGAAGCTATGCATGGTCCAACATCAGATGATGAATATGATGTCTACTGATGTTTCAAAATTGAATGGTAATGTTTGGTATGCTCATTCAGGTGCTTCAAATCACATGAACACTCATGTGGATTGGTTTAGTAGTTTGTAGAAATCGCTAGTTCCTAGATATGTTGAAACATGCGATGTCACATCACATCCTATCGAGCATACAAGAAACATAGCACTGTCTATGGAGGACGGGAAGGTAAAACATCATGGTGATGTGCTCGATGTTCCAAATAGAACAAAGAATCTAGTTTCCATTGGAGAAACGGTTGACCATGGATTACAAGTCAGGTTCAATGCTATTGGGTTATATGTAGAAGAGTACAAATAGGATGGAACATTGATTGCAAAAGGAAACAAAGTGGGTTGGATGTTCACCTTAAATGTGAAAATTCATGAAATGAATACAACCATGTTTGCAAAAGGTGCATGAGTTATTGTTGATATAGAGATCTCATAAACAAATTAGACATTCAAATTTTTAGAAGCCAAAATTGATACACTCAAAGGAGTTTTTCAGTGGAATACCAAATTTCAAGTTTGCAGAGATGCAAAAGGTATGTGCATCATGTCAATTTGGGAAATAGTCAAGAGCATCATTTCTGCATGACAAGCATGTTAGTGAGAATGTTCTAAAAATAGTACATATAGATGTTAGGGGTCCTACAAAGACCACAATGGGGAGTTGCAGGTTTTATGTTACTTTCATTGATGACCATACACGGAAACTATGGGTATGTTTCATGAAAGAGAAGAGTGAGGTGTTCACTCGCTTCCAAAATTTTAAGACTATGGTGAAAAAGCAAACATAGAAGTATATTCAAACATTAAGATTTGATGGAGGAGGTGAATACATGTTTAAATAAGTTCAATAGCTTTCTAAAAAGTCATGGAGTTCAACAACACTTTTCATGCAGGTACACATTACAACAGAATGGCATTGCTGAATACAAAAAAAGACATATTGTAGAAATATCAAGAGCCTTGATGGGGGAGAAGAATATGGCTCATTGTTATTGGGAAAAAATCGTGCACATTGTTGTATACATCATGAACAAAACTCGAATCACTATCGTACATCGAGTTACACGTGAAGAGAAGTTTACAAGTAAAAAGTCAAACTTATTACATATGAAAGTATTTGGTTGTATTGCATATGTACATGTTCCAGATTAGTTGAGGACAAGGCTTGATCCAAAAGTAGAAAAGTGTATCTTTATTGGGTACTCCCTTTAGCGAAAGGTATATAAATGTTACAACCTACTCACACGATAGGTGAAGGTAAGCAAAAATGTGGTGTTTGATGAAATGTCAAGCTTCCATGCAGATGCTAAAGAAGGACTTAATCTTGACTAAATTGATAAGGAAATGCTGAAAAATCATGTGCAAAATCTCAAGTTTTGAGTGGACATGATGTGTCACCGAGCAATAGTTCCAACTCAAATACGTGGAGTGGAAGATTGCATGGAAATTTCAGTCTAGCAAATTCATTGACTACATCAAAGAAAGGTAAAGAAAAGTTTTTTGCTAGTAGTAAAGCATCTGCACCTCTTAAAGGCATTGATTGAGATTCAAGCGATTAAGAAAAGATCCTTGATGAATAACTTGAATTTTCCGTTGTGACAACTCTAGGAGTAAGAAAGACACATGGAGATGATACAAGGATAAGTGACCAAGGACCAAGAAGGGTTTGGCATGAGGATCTCAGCTTTGACACCCTATGAACATGTCTCAACAAAAGGGTACTTAAGTTGATTTACAAGAAAGGAAATAAGAACAACATTTACAATTGGATACCCATTACCATGCACGAGATGAGCTACAAAATCATTGTTAAATCCCTTGTGATACCTCTCGCTTTGGGTGCATAAAGAGTAGAATGGCTTCATCAAGAGGAGATCAATGTTAGAAGACATCATTTGATAGAAGTCTTAGGCAAAGAGTCAAATCAAAGCCTTCTCTTTTTGAAGATTGACTTTGAGAAATTTTATGATAGGCTACAATGGGATTTCATCCTTGGCTCTATGGTTATCAAGTTGGTTCCCATGTTGTGGAGGAATGCTTTGGTTCATATTAATACAACAATATGTTATGTGCTTCTCTTGCTCTTAAAAGATCCATTCGATAGGGTTGATTGCTTGTCTCGTTATTGTTTTGTATAGTGGTAGTCAATTGAAGCTAATCCCTGAATACTTGTGTTCAATAGGGTCAAATTAGAGGTCTTTCTCTTTCTCAAGATCAAGAACAGTTGGTGCTCAAGACATTTGTTAATGGCACTTGTGTTTTTCTACATAATGAGATTGATTACGTCAAGCACTTTTGGCACTGCTTAGAAATTTTCTACATGTTTGTTGATTCCAAGATGAATGCTTAAAGATTACTCTCAAGGGTATTGAGCAGCCCCCTCTGTAGTTTCTTTGTGGACCAAGAGTGCGAGGTCCTTGTTTCACATCAAGTATTTTTTCTATTGAGCATACCTTTGGGCTTTGAGGTTTGAATGAATTAGTAATGGGATTGGGTGTGAACAAACTCAAAGGCAAGATTTAATACTTGAAGAGCATGCAACTTAATATGCTTGGGAAAGTCATGGTGACCAAAACATTTGTAATGTCATTCATCATCTATTTCCTGCCTTGTTGGAGATTGAATGAAAAGGAATTGCTTAAGATTGAAAGTGTATAGAAACTTTCTCTAGATTGGAAGGACCTTGTTTCACATCAACTTAGTAATGGGATTGGGTGTGAACAAACTTGAAGGAAATGTTTAATACTTGAAGAGCATGCAACTTAATGAGGTTGGTAAAGCGATGGTGACCAAAACGTTTTTAATGTCATTCATCATCTATTTCCTCCATTGTTGGAGATTGAATGAAAAGGAATTGCTTAAGATTGAAAGTGTGTAGAAAAATTTTCTAGATTGGGGACCCTAATAGGAGATGGGTTTCTAGAATTTAGTGGGACATCTATGCTAGTAGAGTTTGAGGTATATGGTAGCACACGAAAATCACAAGAAATCCAAACTTATTAGATATGAAAGCATCTAGTTGTATTGCATATGTCCGTGTTCTAGATGAGTTGAGGACAAAGCTTGATCCAAAAGCAGAAAAATGTATCTTCATTGGGTACTCCCTTGAGCGAAAGGGATATAAATGTTATAACCCACTCACATGATAGGTGAAGGTAAGCAGAGATGTGGTTTTTGATGAAATGTCAAGCTTCTATGCAAATGCCAAAGAAGGACTTAATCTTGACTCAAATGACAAAGGAAATGTTCAAAAATCATGTGCAAAATCTCAAGTTTTGAGTGGACCTAATGCATCACCAAGCATTGGTTCCAACTTAAATCCATGGAGTGGAAGATTGCAGGGAAATTTCAGTCCAACAAATTCATCAATTACATTGATAAAAGGTAAAGAAAAGCTTTTCGCTAGTAGTAAAACATATACAAGTCTTGAAGATATTGATGGAGATTCAAGTGGTTCAGAACAAACCCTTGATGAGGAACCTGGATTGCCTTGTGTGACGACTCCTGGAGTAAGAAAGGCACATGTAGATGATACAAGGAGAAGTGACCCATGTTGGAGTTAGACGTTTGCGGAAGCATGCAAACAATACAAGGAAGAAGAAGAAGATTGGAGCACAACACACTAGAATGTACAAAGATAAGTAGCCCATTAGGGCAATAGGCATATATACAAGCCGGGGGGAAAAAACCTCCTAAAGAGGGAAAAAGTGCCCTGGTAGTCCTAGAGTGTTCACACACATCACTACCTAAATATATCAACAAATCCCCCCCTAGGAGTGATGCGGTGAACAAGGAGTTGGCACTCATGTATAAGGAAGTGCCAAGCTATGTGGAATCAATCCACAAAAGGAAGTAAGCCCAAAGCCTTGCGGAAAGCTTCGAACTTCTCTCTAGGCAGAGCCTTCGTAAAAAGGTCTACAATGTTCTCCTCCATGGGCACATATGCCAAGCTGATCTCCCATGCAGAGAACCTCTCCCTGACATAATGATAATGCATCTCAATGTGCTTAGTGCGAGCATGGAACACAGGGTTCCTCGCAACTACCAATGCACTCTGACTATCGGTGAAGATGTTGGTGGAAGAAGACTCACCAACACCCAAATCAGCCATAAGGCATCTAACCCACACACACTCAACAATCGCTGTGAAAGCTTCCCTATACTCAGCCTCACAATTGGAAGTGGCCACAGTAGGCTACTTCTTGCTCAACCAAGATATACATGAGTACCAAGCATGAAGCAAAAACCACCAGTGGACACATGAGTGTCATAAGAACTAGCCCAATCACTCTTAGAGAAAGCATGCAAATCTTGCGGTAGTGATCCCTCCTTGAGATAAAACAATCCAAGTGGCCAGGTACCACTCAAGTAGCAAAAGATGCGCTTAACTGCCTGCCAATGCTTGACACCTAGGCAATGCATAAACCTGCTCATCTGTGAGACAACAAACTGACTCTGGCTGATTAATGCATAAGTAAATCAAGCATCCAATAGCCTGCTGATAAAGAATAACATCAAATGCATCTCCAGCATCAGAAGACTCAATTGTAAACCTGTCTTCGTAGGAATGGCAATAGGCTTACAATCTTCAAGGCCAAAATGTTGCAATAATGTGTCAATATATTTTGTTTGACACAAAGCCATTCCACCATCAACCTGCATAAACTGAATGCCCAAATAGTGATGCAAATGCCCCAAATCAGACATCTCAAATGAGGCATGCAAATCAGCCTTAAAATCAACAATATGCATGTCGTAAGACCCAGTGAGTAGCATGTCATCAACATATACCACAATGATCAGAAGCACATCATTAGCACGCTTAACATATAAGGTGCTTTCAGTGTGCAATGAGATAGGCATGTATCTTTTCATACCAAGCACATGGTGCTTGCTTTAAACCATATAATGCCTTCTTTAACCTGCACACCTAGTTTTCATGCTCTTTCTACACAAAGCCACGGGGCTGAAAAACATACACTTCTTCATGCAAATCACCATTCCGAAATGTTGTTTTAATGTTCAACTAATGTACATTCCAACCATGATGAGTTGCAAGTGCACAGATGCTACGAAATATTCATACAACATGTAGGTGCAAATGTCTAATCGAAATCAATGCCTCTTTCCTGTGCATAACCCTTTACAAAAAGCCTAGCCTTATACGTGTCCACTGTTCCATCAGGCTTACGCTTCAGCTTGTATACCCACTTTGTGCCAATGGCCTTCTTGCCAGGAGGCAAGTCACATAAAGACCATGTACCATTCTTCATGATTGCATAGCAGCCATCCAATTTTCTAAATTTTGTGCTTCTTCAAATGAAACATGTCGCTCTCATCACAGAGACTAGATGCAGCCATAGCATAGCAATTTGATGCAAAAGAAGCACTATGAGAGCCTGAACGAGTAGGATTTGATAGAGGTGCATCTAATTTGCTGTCATGCAAAGTCTTCACCAACCATTTTGGCATAGTTTTTGCCTGCTCAATATCAACTCTCTCATCAACAAGTGCATCATGTAAATCTGCATCAGAAATGGAATGATCTGCATCATCACATGAAACCTACAAAGGCTCAGAAGTTTCCTCATTAGGACTAGCACTAGATTGTCCACGTGTAAAAAGAGGCAGTAAAGTATCATACATGTCTTTGGAGCTAACAGATGTCTCCTTAGTACATGAAAGTAATGGCTGAATAACATCTTCCACAAAAACAACATCACGGCTAACCAAAATGCCTTTAGTCTCTGGATGATACAGACGATAGCCTTTACTTTCAGAACTGTACCCAACAAAAATACATTTTACTACTTTCTCATCCAATTTTTGGTGATGTTGTTCATGCACTAATGCATATGCGAGACAACCAAAAACATGCAGATGAGCAACAAATGGCTTGCAAACATGCCAAGCCTCATATGGAGTGATAGATTGCAACACTTTAGTGGGACACCTATTCATTACATATGCTGCACACATAACAACCTCAAGCCTGAAACTATGTGGTAAAGCCTGAGTCTTGACCATACATCTCACCATCTCCATGAGTGACATGTTCTTTTGCTCAGCAGCTCCATTCTTTTGAGGTGTATACAACACTCTACACTGATGTTTTATCCCATGTTCAACTAGAAATGGATTAAAGTCAGAAGACATATATTCCCCCCCTCGATCAGAATAGAGGGTGCCCATTTTACATGCTGACAGATTTTCAACCAAAACCAAAAACTGTTTGAAGCACATAAACACATCTGACTTTGCCTTCAATGGATATACCCATGCATGCCTGGAAAAATCATCGATGAAAGTCATGAAGTAAAGGTACTTCCCAAAAGAAGGTGTTTGCATAGGACCACATACATCACTATGTACAAGCTACAATTTTTTAGTAGTCCGAACTGAACCATCTTTTGGAAAGGAACAATGTTGCATTTTGCCCAAAATATAGCCTTCACATACATGTTTACCAGGTGCCTCAAGTTTGGGCAAAGAGGACACCATTTCAAATTTTTGTAGGTGTAACAAACTAGAAAAATTTAGATGACCAAAGCGTGCATGCCAAAGCTTTGCATCTGACATAGCCTGGGAATCATGTACTGCACATGCCAAATCATTTACAAATCTTTCATAGTCTATGAGCTTATACAACCCATGACATAAAATGGCAGAAGCAATAATGACATCACCATTTGACAGATCATGAACTGTACATCTATCATCAACAAATTTCACAAGCAAGCCATTCTTGGTTAATGCAGAAACTGATAACAGATTTTTCTTGATCCCTGGCACAAACAAAACATCTAACAAAGTGAAAGAACTACCATCAGCAGTAGTCAAAATTATCTTACGAAATCCCATAATAGGATAGGAGGAGTTGTTAGCGCATGTAACAATATTCGCTATAGGGGCAGGCTCAAGTGAAGAGAAGAAGCTACACTGCCAGGTAATATGTTTGGTCACCCCACTATCAAAGTACTAAACATCTGCGTCTACTGCAAACATGGACTGCTCATGAGAAGATGGGTCAAAACTGCAAACAGTAGTAAACACCCATTCTTCTTCTTACACAAGATTAGCAGAATGTACAAAGATAAGTAACTCGTTAGGGAAATAGGCGTATATACACCCCAAGGGAAAAGACCTCCTATAGAGGGAAAAAAGTGCCCCGGTGGTCCTAGCGTGTTCACACACATCACTACCTAAATATATCAACAACTCAAGACCAAGAAGATCTAGGAGGATTCGAAATTTAGGACAATGATTGACGTGATAGTTACATGGCTCATCATTGTGCCTACATGACCAAGGTAATACAAGATGCTGAACCTTCTTATTTTGAAGATGCAACTGGAAATGCAGATTGGAAAAAAGATATGGATGAGGAGATGGCTACACTTTATGGAAATGAAACATGGAAGCTAGTTCCATTGCCACAAGGAAAAAAACCCATAGGCCGAAAGTGGGTTTACAAGGTAAAGCGTAATGCTAATGGTAGCATAAGCAAGTATAAAGCACGGTTGGTAGCAAAATGATATGCACAAACATATGGCATTGATTATGAGGAAACATTTAGCCTTGTAGCTAAAATGTCTATTGTTAGAGCACTTGTTGCATTAGCTACAACAAAAGGTTGGAATTTGCATTAGATGGATGTGAAGAATGCTTTCTTACATGGTGACTTACAAGAAGAAGTTACATGGACTAGCCACAAGGATATAAAGATTCAAAGCACCTAGAATATGTTTGCAGGTTGCAACAGGCTTTGTATGGGCTTAAACAAGCCCTCATGCTTGGCATGCAAGGATTGTTGATTACTTAACCACCATTGGATTTTCTATGTGTCATGCAGATCATTCATTATATGCAAGGAAGGATGATGATGGCATCAAGATTGTGGCTATCTATGTTGATGACTTGATTGTGGGAGGTGATAATGAAGAAAGCATCAAAGATGCAAAGCAACTCCTTATGCAGAAATTTGACGTGAAAGTTCCTGGTGTGCTTGACTATTTTGTTGGCACTGGGTTTATATATACAAAAACAGGTATATGGATGTTGCAAAGGCCATATGCCTTGAGTATGCTGCAAAAGCATGGTATGGCTTATTCTAAGCCAATCTCTATCCCATTAAAACAAAATCTGAACTTGGATACTACATCAGGTGAAGCATTGGAAAATGCTACTATGTATAGGAAAATTGTGGGAAGTTTGATATATCTTATAATTACAAGGCCTGATCTAAGCTACGTGGCAGGACTTCAAAGTCAATTTATGTAGGTTCCTAGGAAACCACACTTAGATGCTCTAAGGTGCACTCTATGTTATGTCAGTGCTATTTTGGATTATGCATTGTTTTATGAAGTTGGTGTAGATTTGGAGGTTCATGGATACACTGATGCATATTGGCCTGGTAGTATTCCACTGAGAAAATCTACTAGTGGCTTTCTATTCTCACTTGGGAGTGTAGCTATTACATGGAGCAGCAAGAAGCAACCCACTATTGCTTTGTCGAGTATAGATGCTGAGTACAAAGGTGCTGCAATGGAAGCATGTGAAGCATCATGGTCAAAGATGCTACTTGCAAATTTAGGTGTGAAAAAGAAAAAGTTGATCATCATCTATTATGATAATCTTAGTAGCATTCAGTTAGCATGAAATCCTATTTTTCATTTTAGAACAATGCATGTTGAGGTACATTATCACTTCATCAGATAGAAGGTATAAGTAGGTGATATTGATCTTGTTTATGTGAGGATAGATGAGCAGGTTGCTAATATTTTCACTAAAGCACTTGGAACAGAGAAGCTGAAGAAGTTTCTCAAAGTGCTTGGATTAGAGGACATGACATTGAAGTTGAGGGGGAGTGTTGAGATATCAAGCTCAACATGTGATGATAAAGGATGACATGTATCACTTTTTCATTTCTCTAACATGTATAGTGTCACACTCGTATATGTGAGGGATACTTTAGTGAGCTTTACTAGATTCACCTATCGAGAGTGGCGGCACACTTGGTTCTTGCTAGCTCACTCATTCACGAACATTGGGTTTTTCCTTATGTACTGTTCTTAATATATTGCACTAGTTGTATTATTGTATTAGGTCATTCTTGTATATTCCTTTTATGTAATAAAAGAAGAAGAACGAAATCATTCTTCCTTGCCTCAATCTATGTGTGTGCTCCTCTTTGATTGTGAGTGTGTAAGTGAGCTCTCTTCCTTATCTCATTCCTCGTGACATTACCAAGTGAATGTACGAAGATGAGTGACCAAGATTAACTCCTAAAATGTTAAGTCCTTCGAATTGACTTTCATCATCAATCAAAGAGTAGAAGCAAAAATCTGATATGAATATGGAATATCATTAAGAATATCTTGCTCTGGTGAGATTTCATCAATAGAAATCAAATGCTCCTTCAAATCTTTGATTTTTGTCAGAAAATTGTCCATATAATTTGATTCATTTGTATGATTGCTCTCCAAATATTTTTAGAGGTAAGCAATACAAGCCTCATTTAGTGCCTAGTGTAAAGTTGTAAGTGTATCCAAAGCATCCTTTGTTGTCTCACATGAACGAATGTCAGGGATATTAGCAACTTTGATAGACAAAGCTATCAATGCATGTGTCTAAGCATCTCTACTATCCCAATGAATTTTCTATACAATAGGTGCATCAGGAACTGCAACATGACCAAGAAATTGAAGATCCTCATCTTCAATGCCATCTACATCACCTTCAATAACTGTATTTACAAGTTTAGTAGGATGTTTTCCAACACCCTGTACATTCCACAACCCTTTTGCTACCAATACATGATGCATCATATGGGTAATTAGTACCATCCAACTTATTCTCAATTGCCAACATTTACATCATTGCTTTTAGGCATGGCCAATGACTAAATACCTTGATGTGAAAAAATTGACTATATTGCAAAAATTTGAACAGAA
Organism: Ceratopteris richardii; assembly: GCA_020310875.1. NCBI lineage: Eukaryota > Viridiplantae > Streptophyta > Polypodiopsida > Polypodiales > Pteridaceae > Ceratopteris > Ceratopteris richardii. The sequence goes on along the minus strand of CM035437.1, from coordinate 23,015,077 downwards.
AAACCCTATTGTAGCAAAGTTTGAGTGCTTGTACTTGTGGACCAAAAATTATATATATGTTTGCCACAAAAGGACAAAATTGCTTGCACAATTGCTTCTATAGTGCATTTGGAGGTTGAAAAGCGCTCAAATTGTAATTTTGATGTCACATAACAAATTCGTTTTGATTATGAGACTATGTCCGGAAGGGTGTCGATGATGCCCTAGATGATGCAATGACTTGCTCTGATACCAATTGTTGGAGTTCAAGGTCTGCGATAGCACAAAGACAAGAACAAGGAAGAAGAAGAAGAATCTTGGAGCACAACACAATACTCAATGTATTACCAAGTGAATGTACAAAGACGAGTGAACCCTTAGGGTTATAGGCATACATACAAGCCAGGGGAAGAAACCTCTTAAAGAGGGAAGAATGTGCCCTGGAAGTTCTAATTGTGTTTACACACATCACTATCAAAACATATCAACATATGCTAGCCCTAAGGGAGTGGGAGGATTGGATATGCTTGATGTTTTTGCTTTAGTTGATAAACTTACAGTGGAGTGGATGATCAAGGTGTGGATTAATAGAGATGAGTCATGATCAAAGATTATCTTCAAAGACATACAAAACCTATTGCTTTTTGGTTCCCTCAGATGGAACCATCTAGTCCTCATCACATTCCTTTTGTGCCCCATTTTGGTGATCCCCAAAGACTAAAATCTAGCATCTTCTTTATGGAAAGCATGGAACGACATGAAACTCCATTGCACTAGAGATTGTGACTAGAAGTGGGTGGCATGCATAAGATAGAAGAATTCCATATGATTCCCTATATCTAGGATTAGGAAACTTAAGAATGAGATATCCAAAGAGCCAATAAACTCTACTTCAGGGGTTTTCATAATTGGAAACATCTAAACATCCATGAAGCCATGCTAGAAGAGATCGGATCAGACAAGACGACATTAACTCTCACCTCAAATTGGAGCATCATGATTGGTGCTTGTAATTAAGCTCAAACTCCATTGCGAGCTGCCATGAAGGGAGTTTGAGTTTTTCTCAAGCAGAAGCCAGTAAAAGAAATCTTATTTATTTGCCATTTTAGAGAAACAAATGGAGGAGAAATAGGCAAAGTTTTGGGCAAGTTATCATGCAAATATGTATAATGTGCTTTGGATTGTGTGGGGGGGGATCACTATATCATCCAAAGAAGCTTTGTAGAATGATTTCTTGAGCCTCCAAACTAGCCCTCTCACACTTTTTCTCATTTCACCCGCCCACATTGAGATGGCGAGCTTCATTGAGCCATAGCTTGGCGTTTCAAGATCCGATGAAAGCAATTCTTGTCTCGTTTTGAACTACAATTCTAAGATTATCTTAGCATCAAATGATCGTTGATTTGGAGAAGTTTTAATAGGTCAAAATCCCTCTCCAATACCTCAATAGGAACTTTCTGACTGCTCTTGGGCCTTGTATTTAACGATTTGGCATCCAAATTCAGTTTTGCCACTTGGATTGGAATCATAACTTTGATCTATAGGTGTTGGTTCATTTTTATTTTAATGGGACAGACAAGGATCAAAAGTTGATCAATTTTTATTGGTTTTGGTGTTTTGGACAATTGTCACTTGCTTTTGGGATCATTTTCATTGGTTTTTGGAGCTAAGACCCTGCTCGGACCAACTCAACATTTCAATTTTTCATTTGGGTTTGGTCATTTGGAAGATCACTTTAAACTTGCTTCAAAAACCTTGGGTTGTATTAGGGAAGTGTTATTGTGTCATCTCTCTCTTTTTTGCTTTATAAAATTTACTTCCATCTATTTTAAACACTCTCATTACTTGATTGGGGGGGCAGGGGGAGAAAACATGGAAGCTAAGGGTGAAGAACCTTTAGAACACACTTCTCTGCCTAGGGAGCAAAATCTAGAGGATTCGGATCATCGGATGGAAGAGGTCGAGAAAAACAAAGAGGCTGAGCAAGAGGAAGAATATTCTTATATGGAGCGTCATGATGAGTTTGTGACTCACAAACAATTCAATGAGCTCAAAGACCAAACCCTCAGAAAGAGATAATCATTGGTAGCATGAACTCTTTTAAGAACAACTTAAGACTTAGATGGTCTCTTTAGAAACTTAGGTTAAATCTTTCCTATCTAGGAAGGAAAGAGATATTCCTATTCCTCATACATTTGAGACAGCTAAGAAGGATATCCTCCTACCTCGCAAACACGAAGGAGAGAGCTCAAGGGAGACTCCCCTCTTAAAAGGCCTCAAACCATCGACTTTTATAGAGGATGACTATGAGAGAAATAAGGATGAGGTCTACACTTTCTTGCAAAAGCAGAATGACATGCATCAATTGAAGGGCACCAAACTTGAGTACTATGTGCTAGAAGTGATTCTCTTGTTTGGCCCACATGCTTATAAGTGGTGGATGAGTCTCAAGGAGGCAAATTCCATCCCTATTGACTAGACTCAATTTGAAAATCTTTCCTTGGAAGAGTTTCTTCTTGAGAATGAGGAAGAGGGGAATTGGGATGAGTGGGATAGGATAACACAAAGAGGTAGACCTTTATCTATCTACATATCCCACTATAGAGAGCATTTTGAAACTTAAAGGGGCTAGATGAATTTCAAAAGACCAGAACATTTGTAAGGGGCTTAGATAAGGCCATTAAAAGAGAATTAAGAAGAAACGCACCAAAAACATTTGTGCAAGCGATCAAGTACACACATATCTATGAGGACCATAACCATCCTCAATACACTCATATGGCCCCTCAAACTTGTGAGTACCACTAAATTCAAGAAGAAAAGAGTTATGGGTAAAAACAAAATGTTCATAAAAAAACAAAGATCACAAGGGCCCAAGTTACCTATTGAACAGTATGAGAGGGCCAATAGGGAAAACATGTGTTTTAGGTGCCTATCTCCTAATCATGCAAATTGGAATTGTCCACTTCAAAAGGGGAAAGAAATGAAAGGAGGATTAGGGACTAGTATGGCCCCTTACAAGGGAAAAATGTTGGTCCACCTAGTGCATACTCTTCTAATACATGGAATCTCTAGCTACAAAGAGGTGGAAGTGATGCAAGAGGATATAGAGTACACTTTTTTTTGACTCAGTCATTGTGGTCATCTCATTTCGGACCACATGACTTAGTTAAGCTTCATGGTAGCGTTTCTGGGACCAGGGTGGGAGTCATGATAGATGAATCTGCCACTCATAACTTCATAAACTATGCTATGGTCAAGAAGTTATAGACTCCCCAACAGCCCAATGCACATAAATACATTGTATCTATGATGCAAGGGGAAGATGAGAGGATATGGGATACTATGGTATCCAATTTGGAAGTCTAGATACAAGGATACTTTGACCATGTAGACTTCCAATAATGAATATGGAGAGGATAGACCTTGTTTTAGGTAGATAGTGGCTATGGGGGTTGGAAGACACACTTAAACACAACTATCAAAACAACACTCTTGAATTCATAAGAATGGAAGTAAATTTTTTATTCAAGGAGAGAGAGAGAGAGAGGGAGAGAACGAGATGTACCTAGTACACCTCTCATCTCATCTTTAGAGTTGTATAGTCTATTTCATTTTGAGCATGTATAGAAGATGTTTTTATTATATAATCATGATCTTGAGCATTATATAGGTACTTAATCCTATATATATTTTCATGTGAATAATGTAAATATGGATAGGAATTTCTATTATTCTTTTTTGTAAGAGTGTGTAGTTAAAAGTTTTAAGGATCTTCAGTTTGAATTTAAAGACATTTTTCCCATTGATTTACCTAGAGGTCTACCACATGAGAGAGGGGACATTGACCATGACATTGAGGTAATTACTAACACTAACCCTGTTTGCAAGCCACTTGTGCTCTAGCTCAACTGTGAGAACCACGTTAAGAAGCTCCACCTCCTTAATGTCAATCCGCGGAAGAGATAGGAGTGATATGAAGATCGTGAATGTGAGATGAAGTGAGAGTGAAGGTGAGAAGCATAGAGATGCACACACACATACACACACACAACGAAGAGACAAGCAAGACACAATGGAAGGTGAGAAATCAACTCTGTTACTCAAGAACGCTCTTACAAACTCAAAATAGCTCTAAGCTCTTCTCTACTCAACAAGCTAATTTTTTATAGATTCTAGACTAGTTTTGACCGGTTTCACATCTAGTGATCGGCATGGTTAAAAAATAGGTCCTATGCGCTATTTGAGAGGGTAAACGGTGTCTAAAAATAACCAAAATTGATACGCTCATTCTACCTAAGCTCCTCAAGCTCGAGGACTCCTCGGCTTGCACAAAATGGAGCTATGAATTACAAAAAGGGTTTTTCTATGTTACATATGTTACAATAGTGATGAAAATCACTGTTGGAGGTTTTGAAGAATATTTATAAAACATAATCTTTGAAAACTTGATTCGATTGGCTCCCTGCTCTATCTTTACATGCTTCCACATCTTCTATGCCTCTGGCTGCTGCCAACACCCCCCTCCCTCTCACTTCTGTCGTCCTCGACAGAACCTTGTTGTGCGGTCTGTCGGATGTAGTTCTGTAGGAGATCTTGAGCGAAGGTGTGTTCTGATATCCGAATGCCTCGAGCCAAATCTGCCTCGAGTTTCTCCCAATCAATTGGTTGCAGTTCATCAGGTGGTGGGAGTCAATAATGTGCGGAATAAACCATCTATTCACAGGCGAATAACTGAAGCAAGTGGGTGGGCCTGCTGATAAACACTTCTGAATGGTATTCCTAGAAACCGGTTGTGAACATTTCTTCGAAGGTTTGCTTGTAGCACGCCGATAGGTATTTAATTCTGCAATGCCAGGCATAACACACCCGTAGCGATGGCGTTGTACTCATATCGTATGCAAGATCTAGATTGCCATGCTCGAAGCTCGGGGTGTTTACATGAGGTGCCTTGACGCGTCTGAAGACTTTAAAAACCATTTGCATCATGTCAAATATCTTGACAGTCATGTGCGCTGCTATATCGTCCATGCGTTTCAAGCGAGGGATCCAGTGGCGAATCGTGGCCATCATGTATCCAATTGTGGGTGGTCTTGTAGGTGGCTTGAAGTATGGGTAGTTTAGCCAATCCTGGCATTGCTTGTTGTTTTGTATCTTGATTGCAAATGCCTTCCAGGAACGACGACGTGGCACTGGTCCCCAACATGGGTTGTATTTTAAATGTAAAGGTGCCTTAACCCAAATACTCATCATCTCAGGATATTCTTGTAAAAGATCTTTACACCAATCTGGTTGATAGATCTCGCCTTGCTGCGCATCCAGTGGCAAATCCTCAGGCTCAAACTGAGTAGCGTGAGATGGTTTCTTGCATGTTTCTTTCTCTATGGCCAACTGATATTCGACCATTAACATGAAATATGGTTTGTATTGTAACTCATGCCCTGATATGTATCTGCACGGGGCCAAATGAGCAAAGTAGGGCGACTGTAAAATTCTTTCCTCAATCATTGCCGTTGCATGCAACTGTGCCTCTACTCGTCTTGAGTGGGTGGTTCTAAGCTCTTCAATTGTCTTCATCCATGCGGGAGTAGGAAGTTCGTAAGTCGTTTGGCCTTTGGCCGTGACTCGTCCGCCTGGGATGGGTTGTGGCTCATAGGCTTCTTCAAAGGTTTTCTCCACCGGAATAGTTACATTTTCTTCATCAGCTGGGAGCTCTGGTGGGGAATCCGCGATTCAAGAGTAGATACCTGGGCCCGTAATGCGTTGAGTTCCTCTAGGATGTCAGGAGATGGGTCCGCAGGAGCTGGGAGTCCTTGTGTTGCAGGTGCTCTGAGCTAGAGTAGCTTATGATCTTCTTTTAGCTTCTGTAACTCCTCGGTCATATTGTCGTATTCATCCAGTAGTCTAACATGATCTTCTAATAACATTCTCATCGATTCTGAAGGAACTGCTTTGAACCTGCTAGGACTTAATGGTTGGTCTGGATGATCGAGGGAAGCTTCTAAATTCTCTCTGTTCTTCTCTTGTAAGCGCTGGTTTTCTTCTTTTGCCGCTGCCAAGTGTCTTCTGAGTAAGCCCATGTTCCGTGTAAGCGTCGCATTGCGAATTGTCTGGGCCCTTAGCAAATTATCAAGATCAGCAGTGGCCTCTTTGGCTTTCTCTTCACTTTCTACTTCCAGTTTGTGGTATGCCTCGCGTAATTCTTGGTATCGAGTATTCAATGAGGAATTCTCAATCGACAATGAATTAAGCTGCGACTATAAGTCGTTGGTTGTCCTCTGCAACTACTGATAATTATTTCCAAGAGATGTGAACTCATCTCTTACTTGCGTCATACACGTGAACATCTGTCGAAATGCTGTGTCTATGGTGGGTGATAATATTAATGGTGTGCTAAGTGAAGATGTAGTGGGTGTAGATGCAAAGGGAACGGGGAATGGGGGTGGGAAAGTGGATGTTGTGGTGATTGTGGAAAATTGTGGTGTGCTTAAATATTGTGGTGCCACAAATGAAGTGAGTGGAGGTGCAGTGGGGGGTGATATATCCATATCGCTGGATGTGGTGTCGAGTGCGGTGATTGTGAATAGTGGTGTGATCGTGGGTTAGTGTGTGGGTGTAAATACAAGATTTACAAAGGTTGAAGAGTAATCTACAGAGGGGTTGTCTTGGACGGCTTGGTGGAAAGGGGAAAGAGGAGTTACGGTGGGTCGGGGAGGTGAGACTGGGGAGAAGGTTAATGGAGGTGGGAATGGGAAAAGGGGTCTTGGAGGTGTGGGGAAGGATGGAAAAGATGGATGGAGAAATGGGTTGGATAGAAAGGTGGATGTGTTAGGGGGTAAACTGGGTTGAGTGGGTGCGGGAATTGTGGGATGAATGGGCGTAAGGACGACTTCTGCTACTCCACCAGAGAAAGAGGATGTTGTTTTGGGAGACGGAGGTTGTATGGGGGAGACTGGATGTATGGGAGGTGATGGAGGAGCGATTGGGGTGGTCGGTACTTTGACGACTATGGTGGTATGTACAACGGTAGTACGGGGTGGGGAGTCGACGATAATGGTGTCCTCTGCCAATGAGCTTTCAGGGACGAGACGTGCTTCCCTGGCCTGTTCTGAAGATTGTCTGCCGGTGGGTACCCGAATATATTCACCTGGTTTGGTTAGTAGGCGGATTCTGCGAGGATCATACTGCGGTAGCAATTTTCTCTGCAAATATCTTAAGGCTTCAGTGGGTCCAACGGATTTGACAAGCTCTCTGAAACCTCTGATGTATACTTCTTCGAACCAGCCCGAGACAAGCTCTTGTTCTATGAGTGTTTGGCTCTCTTCGTTAGTCAACTTCTTACGTGCCCAAACCTTTTCCATAATACGGTATAACTTTTTGATGGCTAGTGTATAAGCTGCTGCTTCGAAGGTTTCTTCTTCATGTGTGCTCGTGTCACCTTGGGTGTCGGTTTGTTGTCCTTGTTCGTCTGTTTGTCCATGCTCTTGGGATTCGTGAGTGCCCTGGCTGGCTTCGTCATTGCCTTCATCTTCGTCGATTTCTGTTCTTTCTTCCTCGGAACTAGACACTACTTGTCCTTGTGGTTGATCTCGTGGTGTGGTAGGGTAGCTGGGCCTTTCATATTCCTGAGAGAAGATCTGGCCTTCTGAAAACTGAAATTCATTTGAAAATACATCCTGCATCTCAAAATCAAATGTGGTGTCTACTTGTTCTGCTTCTAAATGGGGTATCGGAAAAGAGAAAGCTTCCGCACCAATAGTGGTGGGAACTTCTGCTATAGTGGTGGTAGGTCCTCGGACTGTGGCTGCTTGAGTAGTGACTGTGCTGGTAGTGCCCTCCGTTGTAATTGGTCTTGATAACCTTATGCGAATGGGTTGTACAGGGGGTTCAGTAGGAGACTGTTCAGGAGAGGATTGTGGTGAGGGTGATTCTGGCACCTGAAGGCAGGGGATAGTTCCTCTCATTCGCTTTCCTGCTCTTCCTTTGCTAGCCTTCCTAGCTTTCTTTGTGGTTCCTTTAAACGCTTTCAGCTCCTCACTTGTCAACGCACATTCGATCGGCAAGTCATATGCTAAGCACATATATACAATTCTAGTCAGTGCGCAGCATCCATTGATGACTTTCTTTCTTTCCCATCTATGTTGTGCTAAATACATCTGATCAATGATCCAGCTAGCTAGATCAACTGTCTGGGGTCCAATACAAGATAAATACAAACCAAACCATATTCGTTTGTGAGGCATTGTGAATCTGTCCTGAGCGGGGAAAGCAAAATGCTGCATACATATCCTCAACGGTTTTGAAAGCTCATGTGTGATCGCCTAAATCTCTTTCCACTTTGTAACATCCCCACGTTTCATAGGGTCTGGAACTAACCTTTCTCGCTCTGTGGGCGTGTGGGTTCCATGAATCTTGATGGCAGCTCGAATCAAATCTTTAGAAAGATAAAATCTTTTATATGGTGGATCGTTCACTAAGGATGGCAAGATGAAGGTGCCTGGCAGATCCTTGTTCTCCAAAGCTATCAAAGTGGTGATTAAGTAATAGCATCTGTAGAAGTCAGGTTTAGGCAAAGGGTCACTGAAATACTCTGTGAAGCCGGCTCTTGCCCAAAGATGTGTTAAGTCTTGTGTGTTCTGTAGCCCTTTGAACTCTCTTGAGAGAAACTGATATTTGCCCCAGGTACGGTCATCAAAAGTCAAATTAGCCTCAAATATAAACTCAGCATCCACCAATGGTCTTGCTAGCCCTTGAAACCAGTGAGAATTACGATGAATCGTCTTAGTATACCCTCTAGGAGGATCGTCAATAAGCATCGGTCTTGGGAAACCTTGAAATTCTGGCGGTGGAGCCGTCGGATGGGGCTCAGCAAGTAAATCACTAATAGTAGCCCTGGGTATACTGGTTCCAACTTCAGATCGTCCTTCCTCGGTTTGCATGATGATTGACGTGCTAATGGAAAAGATCTGCTACAAAAGATTAGCACATTAGTATGGAAATTAATTATGATCCCATTAAGGTGAGACCGCAATCCCTTTCCATAGCTGATGTGTAACCCGTGTAGCCAAGTGTTGTGATGTGATTGATGCAATGCTTCTTGCAGAACTAGTGCAGGTCTCTAGACACCTATATGTTTTCAGATATTGCATGCAGTTCTTTGATGAGATGTTATTACAGGTGATGTTGGGTTATAGTGTGTGGATTTATACAAGGTTCAATCATGAATGAGTTATTACAAGGTTGTAGATTAGTCGGGGTGGTAGTTATGTTAGACAAAGGGTTAGGAGAAGACTTCTCGATACGTTTAGGTATCCACTTCCTAAGAGTTTGTGATCGGATGATAGGTCTCTGCGGAGGGACAAAAGTTGAGATCGGACGTGGTGGTATTGAGGGTTGAAGAGATTTCTTAGGGGTGTATATTACAAGGCTTGAGGGTTGAGCTATAATACACGGGCTTGAGGGTTGAGCTATAATACACTGTTTGGGTACCCAAATCTGTGTGGGTGTGGGTCAGTTTGTAAGGTACTTCTTGGCGATCCAAATTTGTCGAATATTCGTATTCGTAGAAGGAGGTCGAGGAGATCTTGGATACTGTTTCTGCTTCTGCCTTGACTTCTTCTTATCGTTGTCTACATTGTTTAAATTTGTTGGTGGTTTCTGTCCTTTTGGCATCCATATTTGTCTTGTGCCTTTTGCGTTGTGGTGTTGATACTGCTGCTTTCTCTGGGTTGTCTGATATTGTCGTCGGTCTCGATTCCTTTGTCGTGGTTGACTCTTTTGTGGTTGAGGTTGAGAGGTCGTATGGACACTCTGCTTTGGAAAAGAAGGGAGGTCCAACACTTGCGAAACCTGCCCATTAGGAAGTGCTCCGTTTTGTACTTTTAATCTAGGCCAGTCCGCAGTAAGTGTGGAAGGATGGGCACCTCAGGTGATAGTGTCCATTTGTCCGCTGATGTAACCCACATGACCGCTGATTGTGTCCATTTGACCAAGCGGTTGGGTAATTGCCCCTTCTAATTTGCAGGAAGCCCAAGGGAAAATCTCCTGACGTCGATCTGATTGACAACTGTCTATAGCCAAGCCCGCATGGGTTGGTGTAGACGTAACGTGATTGATCTGACCAAAGATCTTCCGGTCTTCCGTCGCATGCATTTTATAGGGTCTAGGGCTACAAACCTCAGTCGGAATGCCATTAGGGATGTCAAGCGGTATCACTCGCTTCTGATCTAAGGTTCCAATCTGCAAGGAGCCTTGTCTAAGATTTAGGTCCACTGAGTGATCGTATAGCCAATCTTGGCCAAGGATTAGGGGTTCTATCAGGTCATCATCATGGCACACTAGTAGCTTTACTGTCAAGGTCACTTCGTTTATGAGGATAGGAAGGTCCACCTCACCCATGCAAGGGGTTTCCATGCCTCCGAGCCCTATGAGGTATGCCTCAATTGGCCTCACTTCTATTCCTGAATCCTTATAGTGGGACCATCTAATCGCACTAGTCTCAACACCTGAATCAATTAAAGCCCTGAGCTCTTGGCAAGGGTTGCCGTGCTCTAGCCTGACTGTAATGAATGGTCTCCTGTCCACTATGCTAGGATGAGTGGTTGACTTTACTTGACACATGGCCATGGGGTATCTGGGTGATGTTTCCAAATGGTTATAATGTTCTCTCCCTAGTCCTAGTCTTCTTAGCTTAATGCGCTTAATGCGTTCTATGGCTTTTGCCTGAGCTTCAGCTCGTATTCTATTTTCTTCCTCCTTATGCTTCTTTGCCAACGTGAGTCATCTAAGCATATCCTCAGTAAGAGGTTCCTGATATAACCTGACTCTACAACCACTGATGTAATTAAGCATTATGTCTCCTTCTAAGGTGGCTAATTGTACTGCTCCACTCGTTGAGAGTCTGTTAATGATCATAGGTCCATAACGTCGCTTTTCTAACTTCCGTGCGTGTTGTCTCAGCGTATATACTAGAACTAAATCTCCTTCTTTCAAGCCTTTATCTTTCACATGTGCATCAAAACATGCTTTCTGTCTCTTCTTTGCCGCGTATACTCCTGTTGCTGCTTTCAGCCTGGTTTCTCCTAATCGTTCCAAGTCCATTATTCTTGCTGATAATTCATGGCCGGTCCACTGATGTTCTTGTGCAACCTTAAGGGTCGGTATCAAGAAGTCCAAAGGAAGCACAGCATTCTGACCAAAAACCATCTGAAAGGGAGTTGCATTGAGTACGGTCTTGTAGGCCACTCGATATGCCCAAACAGCGTGGTGTAACTGTTTGTCCCAATCTGAACGTTTGTTGTTCACAAGTTTCGTCAGCGTTACAAAGGATCTTGTTAGTGCTTTCAGCTTGACCATTGGCCTGAGGATGATATGGTGCGGATTTCTTGTGAATCACCATAAAATCCTGTAACAAATATTCAATGACTTGGTTTAGAAAGTGAGTTCCTCGATCGCTCACTAACTCTATAGGCAATGCATATCTTGTAAAGACATTTTCAAATAAGAATTTTGCAGTCGTGTGTGCATCATTCTTTTTTGTGGCTTTTGCCTCTACCCATTTGGTAAGATAATCTATCGCGACAATAATGTATTCAGCATGTGTACCTTTTGTAGGGGGGTTAATGGGTCCTACAAAGTCTATACCCCACTTAGAAAATGCACGTCCGCCCATCATGGGTTTCAATGGCATTTCATCTCTGCGAGTAGGAAATTGAGTTCTTTGGCATACATCACATCTCTTTACATAGGTATGTGCATCCATGTGAAGAGTGGGCCACCATAATCCTGCAAAGAGGATGGCTTTGATTATCCTATCTGGTCCAAAGTGACCTCCTGCAACACCTTGGTGTGCAGTCTCTAGTATGCTCAGATAATCGCTTTCATGAACACATTGTCTTAAGTATCCATCTCGTCCTCGTTTGTATAGGTTATCGCCAATAAGTGAATAGTCCTGAGCTTCCTACTCTAGACTGTGTTGTCGCGCTAAAGTCATTCCTTGAGGGAATGTTTTCGTCCTCAAGTACGTCACTAAAGGTTCACTCCAGTCTGGTGTGAGAGACACATGATATAATGTAGCATGTTCTACTGGTGGTCTTTCACAACAGACAGGGCATTCTTTACACAATTTGTAGACATCTACTTCCATCGAAGGCCAATATACTCCTAGTCTATGCAGAGTCTGCAATGTACGGTGTTTCGAGTGACGTTGCTTTAATGCACCTATGTGTGCTAATTGCAACCAATTCGCATGTTCTGATTCATCTACGCAACAAGCAAGAATCTTCTGATTATCCTATTTATATATGCTTCCTGCTATGATTTGATATCTCTGAGACTTGGTAATCTCTCCTTCTTTGATCCTTATCCTAGGATTCTTGGGTCCGTATGTGAGAATAGGGACTATCGGCTTAGCCCATTCTGGTGCTATCTCCAGGTTAAACAAATATGCATCTGGTAATTCATCCACTATTCCTTGAGGAGCTTCTCCTGTGGTTAATCTTGAAAGGTGGTCAGCTCTAAGATGTGTCTTTCCTTTCCTGACTACTACTTCAAAATCGTACTCCATGAGTAATAGAAACCAACGTATTAATCGTCCTGTGTTACATGGCTTGTTGACTAAGTACAATAGGGCTTGATGATCTGTAAAGAATTTGAACTTGTTTGCCAATAAATAATGCCTGAATTTCTTTACTGTGTAGATCATCCCTAATCCTTCTCGTTCTGTAGTGGTGTAATTTCTTTCGGCTGCGTTCAACTGTCTGCTCACGTATGCTATGGGGAGATCTATATTACCTTCATTTGTGGGTTGTGCTAACACACATCCTATGGCATAATTGGATGCATCCACATGTACATGGAATTGCTTACTCCAATCTGGGGTTGTCAATATAGGTGCTGAGAACAAACGTCGTTTGAGTTTGTTGAATGAATTCTCACATTCATCTGTCCATTCAAAATGGGTCAAAAGAGAGTACAAAGGCTTGGCTATGATTGCATACATGTGTATGAATCGTCTATAATAACCGCAATGGCCCATAAATGCCTGTACCTCTTTCATGTTAGTTGGTCTAGGTAGATCGGCAATTACTTTCACTTTTTCTTCGTCCGTAGAGATTCCATTCTTTGACACACATGTGTCCTAGAATTTTTCCTTGTCTCACCATGAAAACGCATTTTTCTAGGTTCAAACAAACTTGATATTCTCGACATTTGTCAAATACTTGTCTTAGCTCTGGGATATGTGTCTGTCTAATATTCGAATAAGCACATAAGTCATCGACATAAACTTCCAAATTATTGCATAAGAATTCCTTAAAAACATGACACATGAGTTGCTGGAAAGTGGCGGGTGCATTTGTTAAGCCAAATGGCATCACACGAAATGCAAATATGCCCCATTCTGTGGCAAAAGCCGTCTTGTGTTGATCTTCTGGAGCAATGGCTACTTGATTATAGCCTGAGAAACCATCAAGAAAGCTGTAAACTTCCTTGCCCGCAACTCTTTCCAATAAGTGTTCTGTGATAGGAAGAGGATAACTATCTCTAATCGTGGCAGCATTAACTTTTTTAAGGTTAATACACACACGAAATTTTCCATTCTTCTTGGGCACAACCACAATGGGGGATACCCATTTGGTATGCTCAATTTTGTAAATAAATCCTGCTTCTATCAAATGATCTATCTCCTCTTTAATCTTCGCAGCGTAATTATCATTGTACGTGTATGGTTTCTGTTTCGTAGGTTTTGCATATGGAGTCATAGGGATTCTATGAGAACATATATCCGGATCTACTCCTTTCAAATCTTTGTAACTCCAAGCAAACACATCTCTATATTCGCGCAATAGGGCAACTAACTCTTCTTCTTCTTCCTTCGTCAAATCATGCCCTATGTAGGTACATTTTTCTTCCTCTCCTTCTATGGCTACTATTATTTTCTTGGTTTTCTCTCGATTATCATATACTTCTCCAATGTCAGCTTTTCTGTTCAGCATTTGTACCATGATTCGTCTGTCTTCTATTTCATATTTCTTGAAGTTCTCGGGAACCTCAAACAAAGATTCTTCTACTTCTGACATGGTTTCTTTCTTCTTTCTTTTCTTACCTTCACTCTTGACAGTCACTTGAGTGGCTAACCTCACCTCATTTGTAATTTCTTCGTGTCTCTGAGGGTAAGTCTCTACCTCGTAGAAATATTCCTCTTCTGATGCAAAAGGTGAGTCCATAACAATTGACTCTAAATCAAAATCACTCGCGTCCTCGAAAGCATCAGTGTTCGGTTCACACTCTTCTAAAACGGAATCACACATGATTGGCTCTATCGTGAAAACTGATATGTCATAGCCATCCTCGTCACAGTGGGGTGTCCATTGTTCTTCATTGATGGCTACGTCCATGGTTGCTAGGATTTCTGCCCAACCATGAGGTTTGAATTCTTCATCTGGAAATACTACAGGTGCGTACGCTGGGTCCTGAAGGGTTCTTGGATGTTGTTCTGCACCTAAGGTCCTTACTTCTAACCGTTCTTCCTCTTGTTTTGCAACTTTACACATCCATAGATGAGTGTCCTCGTGCAACCATGAGGGGTCTGACTCCAAAGAGTGTACTGATTCTGTTTCTACTGGTGTCTTATGGATGGTATTCCATTGTATTGGGGGTACATCTCGATGTGAATAGTCTTTAAGATTGACTTTAGTAGTCACTCCTAAATGTTGCAAGTACAAAGAATTAGTTCCCCAATCTTGTACAATTTGCAACTAACGCATGAATGGTCATCCCAATATCATCTCATAAGCATGATTTTTACTAAAATCACAAATGGCAAAGGTATGCTCAAACTCCACACCACAAGTGGTGAGAGATATGCCTTCTAGTAAGCCTAATGGTTTTTCTATGTGTCCATCAGCCATTTGTAGCTTCATCCTGGTAGGTCTTAATGCTGGCTTACCCCAACGTTTCCATAAAGTGGTGGTAGCAATGGCTACTCCGGCTCTCGAATCTAAGATGGCTTTCGTGGTGTAGCCCTGATGGGTTATTGGAAGATAAGTGTTACCTTCCTCTCCTTCACTTACATCTCTGATCTTTTCTACGGGTATCTCTGGTACCTTCTTGTGTGATCCTATATGAGAGGAAGTTGTAGCAAGCTCGGGGAATTGATTTGCTACATGCTTCCACAGTTCTGGTTTTACCTTTAACAACTCTTCTAGAGTGAGATTACACTGTACTTTAGTGTTCTTGATCACTTTCGTGTTTCTAGGGATTACTGATTCTTCATTCCTCACTATTATCGTGGGTGCTCTCATGCTAATAGACTTTTCTTCCCAAGGTCCTGTGAACTGAGGTAATTCTTGCAAAGAATTAGATTCAAATCCTGTGTGTTCACTCAGTTGTTCCTCCTCTACATCATCGTAAATAGAGGGAATGTCTTGGGGAAATTGTTCCTGCAAGTCGTCTATTTCTTGAATAGGAGGATGGGTCCCTTGTTCTTTTCTCCACTTCTCTTCTTGGATTTCTCTCAGAAATTCATGTGAGTACCTATGTATGGAAGATAGGTTGTCTTGACTTTCTGTATTGGGTACTTGAGACAGGGATGGTGCATTCCTTTCCTGTGTCTCTAGGACACTAAGATTCCTATGCTGATCCTTTTTCTCTTTGCTTTCGATCAAGTATTCTAGCCTCTCCATTAGACCTTGAAAGTGTAGTTCAGGTTTTGCCATGTTATTCCAATTAAGATATCTAGAGGCTTTGAACAAAGCTTGTGCTAATTCTACCATCTTCATGCAAAGTTTAGTCCTCTCTATTTCTAAGTCTGCTCGTGGGTAGTTCTTACTCATTTCAGCTACTTGAGGTCCTTCTTTTAATCTTGCTTGATACACACGAAACATCATGTCTAGGTTTTCTGGTATGGGTTCCGCTAAAACTGATCCTGATTTCTGAGCTGGGTTCTCTTGATTTAATTCCTGTGAAGTCAATTCTAGGATTTTGGCTCTAGATTCCTTGAGACTTCCTTCCAACTCAGTTATCTTTTTACTCCATTTTCTCTTAATTCTGTCTCTAGAATCTTTCCAAGATTTCGTCTTTTTACTGCTAGACTCTACAACTTCACTAGTTCCGACTATTTTCTCCTGATTAAGCTGTTGGTTCTGTAAGAGCGCCAGGGCTCTTGTTATAGCTTGGATAGGCACGTATGTAGGGTTGGATCCATCTGTGTTGTTTAGAATACCTATCACGTTGATCGGTGTCACATTTGAAGCGTTAACTGGGTTCTTAGGACAATCTTTGATGATTTGCTCTTTGCCACAATCGGCACGAAAGCCTTGTATGTTATAGTACTGTGACTGTCCTGCTATTGGAGGATGTGGACAATCCTTGATGAAATGATCTCCTTGGCACCTAAAGCATGGTCCTCTAGGGCCCTGTGGTCTCTGTTGTCTTACTTGGGGCCGTGGATTTGGGTTTGTGTACATCACATTAGCATAGTCAGGCTCCCAACTAGGTTCCACCGGTGGACTATCGAAGTGATATGTTTCCACGTGTTCTGGTGACTCTCTGTAATATGCGGGTGGACTATCTACATGAGTAGAGTCAAAACTGTTTGAGTTCGGGTCACTTTCGGTGATCAAGGGTGAAGAAGGCACTAAGGCCCTACTTAGGTTCTCTTCTGCAGTAGCGTATTTGACTGAGATGACATTCGCTGGTGGGGGTGGCTGCTGAGCTAAGACAGGTTGAGGTCTTTATTGTGCCTGATACGGGTAGTTTTGAGGAGGCCTATAGTAATAAGGCTGAGCATTGTATTGGCCTTGATACCTACCTGGCTGTGGGTATGCTTGCGGGTAGTTCTGTCTCACTGCCTGTTTGTTGTATGGGTAGTCCTGAGCCATATGATTCGTGTATCTTCTCTCAATAGTGCAATAGTGGCCACTAGGGTTGGCTTGCGGTTGTGTCGCATTGGGGCACACATTTGCCAAATGATTTCCACCACAAGTGTAACAACGTACATTAGTTGTTAACTTGGGTATTTGTTTACTAGAAACTCCTAGTTTCTGGGCCACTTTTTCTGCTAGGTCCTCTATCGAGTTAGACAATTTTGTGGATGCTAGAGAAGAACAATCCGAGTCCTTGTAGACCTTTGAGAGTTCCAACTCGTCTCCTAAGTTGTCCTCAATGTCTATGCATATTCTTACACACTGCTCTAGCGTTCTGGGTTCCTTCAAGTATACATAGGAGCGTAGTTTAGAGCTCAACAAGCCATCTAGAAACAATGACACTTGCTTGGCCTGTGAAGGTAACTCTTGCATTGGACATCTTTCAACATATTGTCTAAACCTACGTCTTGCCAGTCTTACTGTTTCTTGAGGGATCTGTTTAAAGCTATGAATCAACGAAGACGTGTCATGTATGATCCCACTTTTAGAGAATTCAGTGATGAATGACTCTAAAAAGTGATGGATGTCTCTAAATTGCCTTTGTTGCAATGGTTGAAACCAAGTTAAAGCTGTATTCTTTAATGTTAGTCCAAATGCGTTATATTGCGTGAACATGTCTTCAACTTGTTCTGCTCTTAGTACTTGCTTGAACTAAGAGCTCCTTATGCAGTAGGATTCCAACATGAGAAAGTCTAGGCTGAAAAGGATTTCTTGGAAGAGATCAATGATATGATTATGCTTGCTAAAGACAACATTATGAGAGCTCATGATAGAGCTAGAGCCTATGCTAACCATCAAAGGAGAGACATCAACCTTGAGGTAGTAGAACAAGTCTATCTTAGAGTTCCCGCTAGGTCTAAAACCATGGAGACAAGACCTTGTCCAAAACTATCTCCTAGGTATTGTGGAGCATTCCCAATACTTAAGAGAATAGGAAAGATGGCCTACCAGCTCCAACTGTCAGAGAGTAGTCAAATCCATCCGTTATTTCATGTTATCCAGCTTAAGAAGAGGTTGGGTGAATTTGATAACCTCATTCCAAATAGTGAGGTAGTAGATCCTATTTATGTTCAATCTATTCCACATCAGCATGAGAGCATACCATGCACTTGATAGGAATGGACAAGGAGTCACCTATATAAAAAGAGTGCCTAGTAAAGTGGATGGATAGTTCAGAGGATAGTGCTAGATGGGAGTGACTTAG
Organism: Ceratopteris richardii; assembly: GCA_020310875.1. Taxonomy (NCBI): domain Eukaryota; kingdom Viridiplantae; phylum Streptophyta; class Polypodiopsida; order Polypodiales; family Pteridaceae; genus Ceratopteris; species Ceratopteris richardii. The sequence goes on along the minus strand of CM035437.1, from coordinate 22,996,969 downwards.
CACACTTCAGAGATGGCTTCCAATTTTAGATTGTCTTCCCAAGAGTCTTCTTAAGGGGAAGGATATGAGAAAACATCATGGAGATATGACCATGTACATAAGATACGTGGGGTTATACTTGACATATATTCTTTTCACTTCCATTTGAGCCTTCCAATACCATTTTTGAGGACAAAAATGGACCTACGGGGAAGGAAAGGTTAGGTCAAAACACCAGAGAAGGAAATTGTGAACCCTCCCTTAGCTCTAAGTCACATGGGCTCTCACATGAGTGCCAAGTGGCACTCATGTGAGGAGCCACTATAACTCCAACTAATATGGAAGTGTAGGAAAATATATGCTGAGTGCATGGTTGAGTGGATTTTATGACTTAGAGTATCTCCGAGAGCTTTGCCTACATTGTCATCTTCTCTCTACCTCAATTTTTGTGCCCATAATGTGCCAAAATTGGAGAAGATCCTTGGGAGGTCAACATCACACTATCATTGGTTTTATAGCCTTAAAATTCTATTGGTTTCCAAACCTTGGTCTTTGATACTGTTCCTTATTATGGTAGCTATTGGGTAGATGGAGGTCATGCTAATAAGGTTGACAACTCTAACATTGGTTTTGCTTTACTTAGTTGCCAAAACTTGCTTTTTGCGACTCTTAGATTTCTATTAGGTTCCAATATTTGGTTTTTGATACTCTTCCTTATTGTGATGGGTATTGTAGAGTGCATTTTGAGGGAAAAAAGGAGGAGGTGGAGAGATATGGATAATTAATTTATCTTCTCTCTCTTCTTCATCATTTTCAAGCTCCATCTTCTCCAACATGAAACATGAAAGCATAGGTGGAATTCATGGTGATAAGATCGAGAAATTTGACATTGCTTTCAATGCCTTGCATTTCTATTCGTTGGAAGCCTTGCTTTTTTGTACTCTTTCTTAATTTGGTCAATATTTATAGAAAATATCTTAGGAAAAAAGGAGGTGATAGAGAGCTGAGAATACTTCATTTATCCTTTCTCTCTTCTCAATCATTTTCAAGCTCCATCTTCTAGATATGACATGAAGCTTTTTTCATTCAATTTCATGAAGTTCCTATCATGTACACACATTTTTAGGTTGTATGAGTAAACATCTAATGCCTTGCAATGATGCCAACTTGGCACCATGCTTCAATAAAGGGGTGATCAAGTTGATCCATAAGAGAGACAACAAGAATTGCATTGATGATTGGAGACTAATTACCGTGATCCATATGGATTTCAAGATATTGCAAAAGTCCTTGTGAAATGCATCACAAATCATCTTTAGTGTCATCTACATGAAGGCCAAATAGGTTTGATCAAGAGTTGTTCAATATTGAAAGACGTAAATGATCACTAGAAAAGTATGGAGTATGCTAAAGAGTTTGTCTAAAACTTGATATCATGATGATTGAATATATTAGATTGGAATGGGATTTTATCCTTGAATCCCTCTAGGAATCGGCCCTGGTAATAAATTTGTCAAAATGGTATTTACATTTTAGGGGATCATCTCAGTTTGGATAAACATTTATGGCTCTCTTCTTCATTTTAAATTAAAAGATACCCATCAAACAAGGCTTCTCATTGGATTCTTTCCTATTTTCCATTATTGTTGATGGTTGCAAATGCATGGTGAATGAGTTTGCCCAATAAGGACACATCAATGGTGGTTATGTTCCTCAAGGAAAAGAACAATATGAGCTAAGGATGCTCATTCATGATAGAAACATGTTCCTTTCTAACAAGGGTGAGTGCATCATATCATTTTATATTTGTTTGGGAGGCTTTGGCATTGTCCTTATATGGAAATTCAACCAAAAAAATGTCCACATTTAAGACCTTCGAGGACTGTGAAAGCACATGAGCAACATAAGGAAGAAGAAGAAGAATCATGGAGAAAAACACAAAAATATTGTACTACCAAATGAATGAAAAAACATAAGTGACTCATTAGGGTTATAGGCATTTATACAAGCAAGGGAAAAAGAGTGCCATGACGATCCTAAGTGTGTTCACACATATCACTAGCAAAATATATCAAAAAATCCCCTCAGGGAGTGATGCAATGAACAAGGGGATGGCACACATGTATAAGGAAGTGTTAAGCTATGTGGAAAGAAATAAATCCACAAAATGAATTAAGCCCAAAGCTTTGCAAAAAGCTTCAAACCTCTCCCTAGGTAGAGGCTTTGTGAAAAAGATAAACATTATCCTATGTGGGCACATAAGCCAAATTGATCTCAGTAGTGGAGAGTCTCTCCTTGGCATAATGATAGTGCACCTCAATGCTTTTTGCAAGTATGGAACACATGATTCCTTGAAATTACCAATGTGTGAAGAACGAGTTCTCCTATGCGCAACGAAAATGTGTAGTGAACCCTTGTATGTACAAGACTTGGACAAATAGCTACACCTTAGATAGCTTTCTCATCTCAATACAAAACTCAAATGGTCTTGTGTATTTATCCAATCAAATTAGACAAAGAGAGATTTCTAAAAAGCTATAAATAACTTAATTTGGACAAGTTTTGACTAGGAAATGCAACTAACAAAGATCAACTACCTGTCCACACAAGTATGTTGAAGAACTGAACTTCACTCTCGGATTGATAACTCCTTGAATATATATCCTTTTAGAAAGATATTTGGGAGATAGAAAATAAACACAAATAAATTTCCAAAAAGCTAAAAATTAAGTAATTTGGATGAGTTTTGGTCAGGAAATTAAACTGACCAAAATAGACCACCTGAGCACACAAGTATACTAAAAAACTAGACTTTATTCTCTGATAGATATCTCACAGAATATAAATCCTTTGAATGAGATATTTGAAAGAGATAAAGTAAATGCAAAGGGCTTTCCAATAAGCCAAACATCAAGCAATTTGGATACATTTTGGCTAGGAAACATAACCAACCAAAATAGACTACCTGTCTACACAGGTATGCTAAAAAACTAGACTTCACTCTTTGATTGATATCTTAGAGAATATATAAGCTCTGAAATATTTGAGATAAAGAAAGTACATGAGATAAGCTTTCCAATGAGTGTTTAAATGCAAGAAATGGTTACATATACACTGAGATATGAGCTTCACAACAGAGTTGTGTACAAAATGATGTGCAGCTGGAAGGAGTCTATGGGAAGACAAAATGACAAAATGACTAGATCCGATTATTGGGAGCTCTTGCCTCTTTCTCTCCTTTTTTAGAACATGCTCCCACTCCACTTTTATAACCAATGAGCATGTCAATAAGTTTGTGCCTCCTTCTTAACTCACCACTTTGTCCACTACATGCCACTGACTACAAGGCAGATATTGTATCTTTTACTTATCATGAATTTTGACTAGACTATTTTTTTTCTTTTCTTTTCTCTTCTTTTCCTTTATCTTTATATTTGTTAAATTTATCCAAGCATAGCTCATGTGAAAATGAGCTTATACATTTATCTTCAACACTCCCCCTCGAGCTCATTTGGGAGTTATCTTCAACAATGTCATGCAAATTTATCACATCCTTGAAACCTTTGAGTTTAGAAGCATCCAAGAACTTTGTAAACATATCTGCAACCTACTCTTTGGTTCTGATGAATGTTATCTCCACATATTTTCTCAATACCTTCTCCCTTACATAATGGTAGTGGACCTCTATGTGCTTGCTCCTTGCATGAAACATAGGATTGCTTGTCAACTGCAATTCTTTATCAAAAATGCTTCTGTATGTCGTTACATCATCCAATAGTTATCCATCATTTGAGCAAATCTTTGTATTTGAGTCCATGGATTGAGTGAGTGGTTTGCATTCACTTATTCCAAATCTGAAAAGAACATCCAACAAGTACTTCCTTTGCATCAAGTAGGTGCCACTCTTTCCATAAACAACTTCAATTCCTAAAAAATATTTCAGCTCTCCAAGATTTGAAATTTTAAACTCCTTACCAAGCTTCCTTTTGATATCTTTAATCCTTGTAACATCATTTCCTGTTATGATGAGTTCATCGAAATATATGCAAATATATACCTCTCTACTTTCTTCCTTCTTCATGTACAATGAAGGATCTACACTACTTGGTTTGTATCCACACTTAGTTAGATATTCTACCAATCTATGATTCCATGCTCTTGGTGCTTGCTTCAAGCCATAAAGTGCCTTTTTCAACCTGCAAACAAAGTTTGGATGGTTTTCATCTTCAAATCCAACCGGTTGACTCATGTATACCTCTTCTTGTAGTTCTCCATTGAGAAAAGAATTTTTGATGTCGAGTTGATATAATGGCCATCTCCTTGAAGCACCAATTGCTATTAATGTTCTTATTGTTCCCATCTTTGCAACAAGGTGGAAAACTTCATCATAATCTATGGCTTGTGTTTGTTTAAATCCTTTGGCAACTAATCTAGCTTTATATCTAGTTAGTGAACCATCAACATTCCTCTTTACTTTAAACACCCATTTGTTTGGAACAATATTCATACCTTCTTTCTTTGGCAATAGCTCCCATGTGTGATTATCTTTGAGAGCTTTGATCTTCTCTTTCATAGCTTGCTTCCATTCCTTTTGTGTGCAAGCTTCTTCTTATGTATCAGGCTCTTCGTCTTTGATAACTTGCATCATGTATGCAAAATGTTTCATCATGAAACTATCATAAATCAGCCTTTGAGTTGGATACCTTGTCCTTGAATATCTTCTTTCTTTGCCTTTAGAAAGTTGCTTCTTTAACCTATTCAGCTTTCCCTTCAAAGTGATTACCTCTTCATATATCTTCTTCACTTGCATCAATCTCACTGTTTGGAGTAGCACTTGCTTCTTTGGCTCTACTATGAGCTGAATTTGGAGACAAAGAATGACTCCCCCTCCATGTTGAACATTCTTCATTTGATGTAGATGCCTCTAGACTTGAAAGCTTTGTGCTTGATTGTTGAACTTCTCTTTGATTTGTTCCTTCATAATCATCACAATCTTCTTCAAGATTTTTTTCCTTTCCTTTATCTTCATACCATGGTCTTAGTTCATCAAAGACCACATCTCGCGAGATGCTTACTTCCTTTTTTCTAGGGTTATAACACTTGTATCCTTTTTGCTCCGTCGAGTATCCGATTAAAATGTATTTTTATGATCTTGGTTCCATCTTTGTTCTAACTTCTTGTGGAATGTGAACAAAGCAAACACATCCAAACACTTTGAGGTGTGTAAGATCAGGTTTCTTACTGGAATATACCTCCTCTGGAGTCGTGACGTATTCCCAATGTTGTGCACCTATTCATCAAGTAAATGGCGGTTGTGGTAGCTTTAGCCAATAGTACAATGTTATCTTCATCTCGTTGAGCATGCATTTTGCAATTTCAGCAATTTGCCTATTTTTCCTCTCAACTACTCCATTTTTTTATGGTGTATACCTACAAGTGAACTGCCTTTTGATCCCATTCTCTTGTAGAAAATCTGAAAATTCTTTGGAGAAGTATTCTCCTCCACCATCCAACCTTAAGGTTTTGATAGACCTTCCTGTTTCTTTTTCAACTTCAACTTTGAATCTTTTGAATATAGAAAACACCTCTGATTTTTGTGTCATACAAAACAGCCATATCTTTCTTGAGTGATCATCAATGAACAAAAAATCTATTACCAGCCATTGATGCCTCCATACATCCATATGTATCAAGTCCAAGACATTTGGGGCCACATAATTGCTCCACTTGAATGGCTGCCTCATTTTCTTTCTTAGTGGACAAGCTTCATATAACTCATGTAGTCCAATGCTATTAAATTTTGGAAGACCTCTTACCACTTCATGTTTGCTCATGTCCGTCAGCTTTGGAATGTTGATGTGCCCTATTCTTTTGTGCCATAAGTCCATCTCTAAAATCTTCTTGTTCCCACATTGAACGTACATGACCTTTCCATGTGGATGTTGGACGTCCAAAGAGAACATCCTTCGTTCTCTTCTACCTTGAGCAATGACCTTGAAACCTTCCTTTGGATTCTTTATGAAGCACCCATTCTCATTGAATATGACATGATAACCCTTCTCTACCATTTGTCCTACTGAAATCAAGGTCTTTGAAATTGTAGGAACATGAAGAACATTAGATAGTACCTTTGCTCTAGTTGTATCTCCAAGCCTTATATCTCCAATATGTTCAATCATGTGTTGAGTATCCCTGTTTCAACACATCCTTTTCCACTTGGTACTTGTGGATTAGTGAACAAACTTCCTTGACATGACATATGGTTACTACAACCTAAATCAATGTAACATTTTTTGTCATTTTCACAAGAGCTTCTATACTCATGTCTCATTGCAAGTAGTGTGTCCTTGGTTTCTTTACTTGAGGTGATTGCATCGTTGCTTTGACTCCTTTGATTGCCTCTATTTGGTCTTCCATTCTTCAGCCAACAATCACTAGCATAGTTTCCTACTTTACCATAATGATATCATGTTATACCTTTATGAGAGTCGTAAGAGCCTCGGCCTCTTCCTCTACTTCTACCTCGACCTCTTCCTTGTATGTTGGCATTTGATGCATCCTTGTTGTCTTCCGAATTGTTTTGATTGTATTTGGGGTTGTTATGACCTCTTCCTTTTCCTCTTGAGTTCCTTCCTTTACCTCAACCTGCATATAAGATTTGGTTGTGGCTTTCATTTCCTTTGGGGCCACCAAAACTAAGCTCTTTTGTGACAAGATGAGGGATTAGTTGTTCAAAACCTGGATATGCATCTTTCAAGTTAATGGAAGTTATAAAAGGCTTCCATCTTTCATCTTCTCTCAATCCATTGAGAGTATAACACACAAGATCTTCGTCTTCAAATTTTCTTGATTGTGTTCAACTCATTCTTGAGTTGAAGTTTCCTAGCTTTGGTATTTGTTGAATACATCATTTCAAGGGCTTCCCAAACATCCTTAGATTTCTCTAGATGTTGAATATGCCCTACCATGGCATTAGTAATGACTTGTGAAATGAGGAACATGACTATCCTATTCCTCTCTTCCCATTCTTTTGCTTGCCTCCTTTGGACTTCGGTGGCCATAGCTTGATTGATTTGAGGTTGAGCATCATCCCTGCTCACAATACCCCACAAGCCTTTGCCCATTAGGTAGTTCCTCATTCTAAACTTCCACGTGGGATAGTTATCCTTATCCAATTTCTCTACTTGTTGACCCAAGTCAACCATTGAAGACTATCAAAAACTTTGAGAGTTACTCGAATAGTTATATTGTCATTTGCTCTTACGTTTTTGAAGCTCACCCTTGTTTTGTAGCTCATTTTTTCTTTGCTTTAACTCCAGCTCTGTTGATGAAGCTTCAACACCAAGTTTGCTATGATACCAAGTGTGGAGAATGAGTTCTCCTATGCGCAATGAAAATGTGTAGTGAACCCTTGTATGTCCAGCACTTGGACAAACAACTGCACCTTAAATAGCTTGTTGCTCTCAACACAAAACTTAAATGGACTTGTGCCTTTAGTCAACCAAAGTAGACAAATAGAGATTTCTAACAAGCTATAAATAACTTATTTTGGACAAGTTTTGACTAGTAAATATAACTAACAAAGATCAACTACCTATCCACACAAGTATGCTGAAGAACTAAACTTCAATCTTAGATTTATAACTCCTTGAATATATATTCTTTGAGGAAGATATTTAGGATAGATAAAGTACACAAAAATATCTTTCCAACAAGCTAAAACTCAAGTAATTTGGATGAGTTTTGTTCAGGAAACTCAATTGACCAAAATAGACCACCTAAGCACACAAGTATACTAAAACATTGGACTTCATTCTTTGATAGATATCTCATAGAATATAAATTCTTTGAATGAGATATTTGAGACAGATAAAGAACATGTAAAGAGATTTCCCACAAGCAAAAAATCAAGCAATTTGGATACATTTTGGCTGGGAAACTTAACCAACCAAAATAGACTACCTATCTACATAGGTATGCTAAAAAACTAGACTTCACTCTTTGATTGACATCTCACAGAATATATAAGCTTTGAAATATTTGAGATAAACAAAGTGCACGAGATAAGCTTTCCAATGAGTGTTTAAATGCATGAAATGGTTACATATACACTGAGATATGAGCTTCACAACAGAGCTCTGTACAAAATGACGTGCGGTTGGAAGGAGTCTATGAGAAGACAAAATGACAAAATGACTAGATCCGACTACTGGGAGCTCTTAACTCTTTCTCTCCTTTTTTAAAATGTGCTCCCACTCCACTTTATAACCAATGAGCACGTGAAGAATCTTGTGCCTCCTTCTTAACTCACCACTTTGCCCCACTACATGCGACTAACTACAAGGCAGATATTGTATCTTTTACTCATCATGAATTTTGACTATACTTTTTTTTTTCTTTTCTTTTCTCTTCTTTTACTTTATCTTTATATTTGGTAAATTTATCCAAACATTGCTCATGTGAAAATGAGCTTGTACATTTATCTTCAACACAATGCACCTTTGACTATTAGTAAAGAGGGTGGTGGTAGAAGGCTGACCAACACCCAAGTCAGTCAAAAGGCATTTGAGCCACACACACTCAACAGTCGCTATGGAGGCTACCCTATACTCAAACTCACAACTAGAAGTGGCCATAGTAGGCTGCTTCTTGCTCAACCAAGGTATGCATAAGCTACCAAACATGAAGCAAAAACCACTGATGGACACTCAATTTTCATAGCAACCATCCCAATCTAAGACAATAAAAGCATGTAAATCTGAAGAAAAATCTGGTGGTAATGATCCCCCCTTGGGATAAAATAGTCCAAGCATTTGGGTACCACATCAGTAGAGAAAGATGCACTTAACCACCTACCAATGCTTAACACTTGGGCAATGCATAAATCTGTTCAATTGGAGAGACAAAAAACTAAATATTAGGCCAAGTTATTCATAAGTAAATCAATCATCCAGCAAATTGCTAATAAAGAACAACATCAAATGCATCTTGAACATCATGAAGACTCAAACATAAACCTATTTCCATTTGAGTGGCAACATGTTTAAAATCCTCAAGTTTAAACCATTGCAATAATGTGTCAATATATTTTGTTTCACACAAAGTTATTCCCTCATCAACTTGCATAAACTCATGCCTAAATAATGATGCAAATGCCCCAAATATGACATATTAAAAGAGGCAGGCAAATCAACTTGAAATTAAAAAATATGCTTCTCGCTAGGACTAGTGAGCAACATAACATCAACATATAAAAAATGATCAGAAGTACATCATCTATATGCTTGACATATAAGGTACTCTTAGTTGAGTTGTTCTCAAATCCATGTGCCAACAAGTAGGCATGTATCTTTTTCATACAAAGCAATGGTGCTTGTTTCAAACCATACAATAACTTTTTCAACCTAAACACTTTGTTTGCATGCCCTTCCCCACAAAGACATGGGTCTGAAATACATACACTTCTTCATGTAAATATCAATTCAAAAATTCAATTCTAATGTCCAACTTATGCACATTCCAACCACAATGAGCTACAAGTGCACAAATGCTACAAACGGTGATCATTCGGCATGTAGCAGCATAGGTATCATAAAAAGCAATGCCCTTTCTTGAGCATAACCTTTGGCAACAATTCTAGCCTTATGTCTATCAACTGTCAAGATTACATTTCAACTTGTATACCCATTTAATGCCAATAGTATTTTTCCATAGAGACGAATCACATAAAGATAATTACCATTTTCCATGATAGCATCATATTCTAATTGCACAACAATCATCCACTTTTTTAAATATTTTGCTTTATCAAAAGAAACATGCTTATTCTCATCACAAAGACTAAAGACAACCATTTCATAGCAATCTAACGCAAAAGAAGCATTATGAGAGCATGAATGACTATGGCATGACAAAGATGCATCTAATTTGTTTGCTATCAAAGTGTGCACCACATTGAAGCATAACTTTTGCTTCTATATCAACTCTCTCATCATTAAGTGCATCATTTTATTTGCCTAAGAAATATAATGATTTGCATCATCATTTGAAACCTATAAAGGTTGAGAAATTGCCTCAATAGGATCATCACTTGATTTTCCACCTATAAAAAGAGGCAGAAAAGTGTCATGCACATCTTTTGAGAAAATTGAATTCTCTTTGGTACATGAAACTAAGGGTTGAATTGCATCTTCCACAAAAAACAATAGCACAACTAACCTAAATGCATTTAGAATGTGGATGATATAGACAATCGGCTTTCCTTCATAACTATACTCAACAAAAATACATTTCATAGCCTTATCATCCATTTTTTTGCATTGTTGTTTAGGCACTAATGCATATGCTAGATAACCAAAAAACACAAAGATGAGCAATAGGTGGATCTTGACCATGCCAAGCCTCATATAGATTGATAGACTACAATGCTTTGGTGAGACACCTGTTAAGTACATATGATGCACATATAACAACCTCAAACCAAAAGCTATGTGATAAAACATGACTTTTGACCATACACCTTTCCATTTCCATGAGACAAATGTTTTTCTTCTCAACAACTCCATTTTTTTGAAGAGTATGCGACACTCTATATTGATGTTTTATCCCACTCTCAGCTAGAAATGCATTAAACTCAGAAGACATATACTCCCCCTTGATCAAAACTGAGGGTGCCCATTTTACATGCTTACATATTTTCACCATAGACAAGAATCGTTTAAAGCACATAAACACTTTGCAGTTTCCTTTCAATGGATTAACTAATGCATGCCTAGAAAATTCCTCAATGAAAGTCACAAAGTATATGTAATTCCCAAATGAAGGTGTCTACATAGGAACACAAACATCATTATGAACAAGCTATATGTGCAACTCTGATTGATCCATCATTGGGGAGGGAAGAATGTTGCATTTTACCCAAAATACAACCCTATAGAGATGTTTAGAAGTTGCCTCAAGTTTGGGTAAAGAGGATGCCATTTCAAATTTCTGATGGCAAAGCAAACTAACAAAAGTTGCATTACTAAATCATGCATGCCAAAGCTTTGGATATGAAATAGCCTGAGAATCATGAATTGCACATGTTGTCACTCAAATTTTGGATAATCGATGAGATTATAAAACCCATGAACATAAATTCCAAAAAAAATGATAACATCACCATTTGAGAGATCATGAATTGTACATCTACCATAAAAAGGTTCAACAATCTTTGGCTAGTGTTGAGATTAATAACAAATTTTTTCTTGATCTTTGGCATAAATAAGGCATTTGAAAATGTGAAAGAACTACCATAAATAGTAATTAGAATGATCTTTCCAACTCCCATGAATTGATAAGAACATTTGTTAGCACATGTGGCAATATTCCCTATAAGAGCAAGCTCAAGTGAAGTGAAGAAATTGCATTGCAACATAGTATGTTTGGTTGCTCCACTATCAAAGTACTAAACATCCGTCTATTATAGACATACATTGTTTTAGGTGTAGAGGCCTCTACAACAACCATTCCATACTCTTTCTTCTTTGCATCTTTTTCAACCATTTTAAGAAAACTCTTAATGACATCATCATTTGCCTTTGTTGATATATTTTTGTAGTGATGTGTATGAACACTCTTAGGACCGTCAGGGGCATTTTTTCCCTCTTTAGGAGGTTTTCCCCCAGCTTGTATATATGCCTATAACCTTAATGGGTTACTCATTTTTGTACATCCACTTGCTAATGCATTTTGTATTGTGTGTTATGCTCCAAGCTTCTTCTTCTTCCTTATGTTGTTCATGTGCTTTCGTAGACCTCAAACTCCAACAATTGGTATTAGAGCAGGTTGTCACTTCATCTAGGGCATCGTCGACATCCCTTTGGTCATAGTCTCAAAATCACATGAGAATTGATGAGTATACTCAAGGTGATTAGGAGTTCAAAACAACTTTGCTTTGTGGTGCTAAAATTTTGATCTGAGCTTGTTTCACCTTCAAACACACTATCATAGCACCTATGCAAGTAATTTTGTCTTTTTGTGCCAAACATATATACAAGTTTTGGTTTGCCAATAGAAGAATCTCAAAGTTTGCTATAGGTTTAGCAGAAATCGACAGGGTAGTTCTATCCAAATTTTTGAGATACAATCATTTTTTTGCATCAAAGTATTTTAGTGAGTGGCCATGGCTAAAAAACAATGATGTGTTACATATTTTGGGTGTTGAAGATAAGTTGGATGGTAGCAATTACCCATTATGGGCATATATGATGCATCATGTATTGCTCACAAAAGGACTGTGGAATATTGTGCGAGGTGTTGAAAAACAACCTACCACACTTGCAAATACAATTATTGAAGCTGATGCGAATGACATTGAAGATGATGACGATCTTCAAATTCCTATTTGTGTTGCGGTTCCTACTGCACCTATTGTAGAGCAACTTTCTTGGGATGGTAGATATGCTCATGCACATGCATTGATAGCCTTGTTTGTCAAACGTGACATTATCCCTCGTATTTGCTCTTACAAAATAGCGAAGGATGCTTGGAATACACCTACCACTTTGTATCAGGTAAGAAATGAGGCTTGTTTTGCTTACCTTGAAAAATAGTTAGAGAGTAAGCATATGAATGAAGGAGATTCTATGGATAACTTTTTGCCAAATATCAAAGATTTGAAGGAGCAGCTGATTTCTACAGATGAAGACTTGCGAGATTACTCACTTGTGGAGACCGTTCTTAATGGGCTTCTAGATTCATATCAAAGTTTTGCTTCTACTCTTTGATTGATGATGAAAGGAAATCCAATTGCCTTAACATTTGAGGAGTTGGTCTCTATTTTGTTGCAGCAAAAACAATTGAGGCATATCACCATCATTATGCATGTTGCAAATCAAGCTTTCTTAGCCAGTCAGAAGGGCAAAGGTAAATGGAGCTCATCTACTAGTAAGCAAATAATTCTACACAGTAAAAAAGCGAAGATAAAGACAATAAGACATAAAAAAAGAAGAAGTTGCTCTGCAAAATTTGAATTGATTCTTCTTACCACATGAGTCATGGGTTCAACTCGCTAACTTCATAAGATTCCTTATTTCTTTTGCTTTTACATTTATCCAAAGTAATTATGCCAAGAATGACTAGCGTAGGTTCACATATAGTTCCTTCTTGTGAAGAGATAAAATGGATGTGTAGTCCCATGACTTTAGCAATACACTTAGGCTTGCTAAATGTACCAACATGGCTTAGAGGAGGAGGTCCTAAAGTGGAGCCCCTAAGATACATCGGTTGATCGATATGATGCTCTTCTATGTGTGAGTTCCATTTCTTCTTCTTCTAGGGGTGAGTCTTCATCTTCATTAAAATGGCATGATTCTCCTTGGCTTCTTGATATAAATAACCTTAAGGAACTAGATATTCCACCTAAGTCACCCTTCATCTTTTTGCATTGTTCTTGTTGATTTGGGATGGTTGCTAAATTGTGTCTTTTAGGTTGTGCTATTAGAGCTTGATATGCTCTTGTGGTGATAACATCTGTGAAATTGAAACCTTTGGAGAGTATAGTGTGGATGATTGTTGTGAGAGCTAGCACACCAAACATTGTCCCCCTTTTTTCTTCCTTGCATTTGGTCACCTCAATCTATTCAAAAATCTAATAAAAATGTCAATTATTTTGTTAAATTCTATTGCATACATTAAATCCATGCCAAGTTCATTTGTGTGGGATTGTATATTTGTCCTTGCTAGGAGAAAAGAAATTTTGATGCAACAATCATAGGCCAAGTTCTAGTCCTTCACTATTTAGGCAGTAGAGAACCTCTCCCTGAAGTAATGATAATGCACCTCAATGTGCTTTGTGCAAGCACGAAGGGCAGGGTTCCTCGCAACTGCCAATGCGTGCTGACTGTCAGTGATGATGGTGGTGGCAAAAGACTAACCAACGCCCAAATTAGCCAAAAGGCATCTGATCCACACACACTTAATAGTACTTGTGAAAGCTACCCTATACTTAGCCTCAAAACTAGAATTGGTCATAGTAGGCTTCTTCTTGCTTAACCAAGATATGCACGAGCTACCAAGCATGAAGCAAAAACCATTGGTGGACACACAAGTGTCATAGCAACCAACCTCGTATGAGTCATAAAAAGCATGTAAATTTTGCAGTAGTGATCCCCCCTTGGGATAAAACAATGCAAGTATTCAGGTATCACTCAAGTAGCAAAAAATTCGCTTAAGTGCTTGCCAATGCTTGACACTTGGACAATGCATAAACATGCTTATATGAGAGACATCAGATTGAATATCAAGCCATGTTATGCATGAGTAAATCAAGCATCCAATAGCTTGCTGATAGAGAACAACATCAAATGTACCTCTAGCATCATGAAGACTCAATCATAAAATGTGTTTCCATAGTGGCAATAGTTTGCAATATTTAAGGTCAAAATGTTGCAATAATGTGTCAATATATTTTTTCTGACACAAAGTTATTCCCCCATCAACTTGCATAAACTAAATCCCCAAATAATGTTGTGAATGGCCCAAATCTGAAATCTCAAAAGAGGCATACAAATCAGCCTTAAATTCAGTAGTACATCATCCACACACTTAATATATAAGGTGCTCTTAGTTGGATTGTTCTCAAAACCATGTGTAATCAAGTAGGCATGTATCTTTTCATACCAAGCACATGGTGCTTGCTTCAAACCATATTATGCCTTTTTCAATGTGCACACTTTATGCCCTTTCTACATAAAACCATGGGGCTGAAATACATACACTTCTTCATGTAACTCACTTGTTAAAAATGCACCTTTAATTTACAATTGATGTACATTCCAACCATGATGAGCTATAAGTGCACAGATGCTATGAACGGTGGCCATTCCACAAGTGGGTGCAAAGGTCTCATCAAAATCAATTCCTCTCTATTCAACATAACCTTTTGCAACAAGACTAGCCTTAAACCTATCAAATGTTTGATCAGGCTTATGTTTCAGCTTGTGTACCCATTTAGTGCCGATTCCTTTTTACTTGGAGGAAAATCACATAAAGACCAGGTACCATTTTTCATGATAGCATCATATTTTGATTGCATAGTAGCCATCCAATTTTTAGAATTTTGTGCTTTATGAAAAGAAAAAGGCTCATTCTCATCATAAAGACTAGAGGTATCCACTGCATAGTAATCTGATGCAAAAGAAGCACTATGAGATGTTGAGCGTGTACAATATGAAAAAGGTGCATCAAAATTTGCTATCTCTCAAAGTATGCACCAACCATTCAGGCATAGTTTTAGCCTCTTCTATGTCAGCCCTCTCATCAACAAGTGCATCATGTAAATCTGCATCACAAATGGAATGATCTTCATCATCATGTGGAATTTCTAAAGGCTAAGAAATTGCCTCATTTGGACCACCACTTGATTTTCCACATGTAAAAAGAGGCAACACAGTGTTTTACACATCTTTTGAGCTAAGTGATGTCTCATTAGTACAAGGAAGTAATGGTTGAATTGCATCTTCCACAAAAACAACATCATGGCTAACCAAAATGTGTTTAATTGGTGGATGATATAGAAGATAGCCTTTTCTTTCAAAACTATGCCCAACAAAAATACATTTCGCTACTTTATCATCCAATTTCTTGTGTTGTTGTTTAGGCACTAATGCATATGTTGGACAACCAAAGACACATAGATGAGAAATAGATGGCCTGCAACCATGCCATGCCTCCTTTCGTGGGACACCTATTAAGTACATATGCTACACACATAATAGATTCAAGCCAGAAGCTATGTGGTAAAGCCTTACTTTTGATCATACACCTTGCCATCTCCATGACTTTTGACTTTTGAATCATTCAAAGATTTTGCGTAGTATAGAGTTTATACATCCCATGACAAAAAATGACAGAAGCAATCATAAGATCACCATTTGACAAATCATGAACTGTACATCTACCATCAACAAATTTGACAACCAAGCCAATCTTGGCTAATGCTAAATTTGACAATAGATTTTTCTTGATCCTTGACACAAGCAAAGCATCTGGCAAAGTGAAAGAACTACAATCAACAGTATTCAGAATGATCTTACCAACTCCCATTACAGGATAGGAGGAGTTTCTAGTGCATATGATAGTATTTCCTATAGGGGCAGGCTCAAGTGAACTAAAGAAACTGCACTATGAGGTTATATGTTTGGTTGCCCTACTATCAAAGTTCCAAACATCTGAATCTACTACAAAAATACACTACTCATGAGAAGATGGCTCATGAGTGCATACAATAGTAAATGCCCATTCTTCATTCTAAGCAAGATTAGCAGGCTCTGTTTTAGGTGTAGATGCCTCTACAACAACCATTCTAGCCTCTTTCTTCTTTGCCTCTTTTGTAGCTAATGTTGGACAAATCTTTATGAAATGATAATTTACCTTACAATAGTTTCAAAATTGTTTCTGCTTTTATGTTTTCTTCTAATCTTTGCCTTCCTTCTTCACGTGTGCAACATTAGCATATTGCTCATTACTAGTAGAAGATATCCACTTATCTTTGCCCTTATGATTAACTAAGAAAGATTGACATGCAATGCACATAATAGACACGTTCTACCTAGACTGATCTTCTTGCAATGAAATAGAGATTAACTCAAATTTTAAGGCATTTGGATCGCCTTTCACCATCAATCAAAGAGTAGAAGCAAAATTCTGATATGAATATGGAAGACCATTAAAAACGGTATGTACAAATAAACTATTTGTAAAACTTCATCAACAAAAATCAACTGCTCCTTCAAATCTTTGATCTTTGTCAAAAAAATATCCATGGAATCTCCTTCATTCATGTGCTCAACTCTCCAACTATTTTTGGAGGTAAGCAACACGAGCCTCATTTTGTTCGTGGTATAAGGTTGTGAGTGTATCCCAAGCATCCTTTACTATCTTGCATGAGTGAATCTGAGGGATAATGGCATGTTTAGTACTCTGCCATCCCAAAAAAGTTTCTCTATAGGAGGTGCAACACGAACTAAACCACGAGCAAGAATCTGAAGATCATCAACTTCAATGCCATCTACATCACCTTCAATAATTGTATTCACAAGTGTAGTAGGGCATTTTTCAATCCCGTTCACAATATTCCATAGAACTTTTGCTACCAATACATCAGACATCATATATGCCCATAATGGGTATTTAGTACCATCCAACTTGTCTTCAACAACCAACATACGAAATACATCATTGCTTTCAATCATTGCCATTGACTAAATACCTTGATGTAGGAAAATGATTGTATCTCAAATAGTTGAACAAAACCATCTTTTCAATCCCTATTAAACATGTAGAAAACTTCTAGGAACTTGTACTAGCAAACCAAAAGATGTATATATGTTTGGCACAAAAGGACAAAATTGCCTACACAATCACTGTGATAGTGCGCTCAGAGGCTGAAATAAGCTAAGATCAAAATTTTGACACCATAGAGCGAATCAATTTTGAAACCCTAAAAACCTTGATTATGCTCACCAAATTTTTTGCAATTCTGAGACCGTGACCAAAGGGATGCTGACAATGCCCTAGATGAAGCGATGATGTGCTCTGATATCAATTTGGAGTTTGAGGTCTTGAGAAGCACACAAACAACACAAGGAAGAAGAAGAAGCTTGGAGCACAACACAAAACATAATGAATTACCAAGTGAATGTACAAGAATTGAGTGACCTTTTAGGGTTATATATGTATATATAAGCCAAGGGAAAAAACCTTTTAAAGAGGTAAAAAAGTGCCCTGATGGTCCTAAGACACACATCACTACTCAAATATATCAACAAAAAGTTCATGAAAATGAACCTTGGTCTATTCTGTCTCCTTTTTTGAGTTTTTTTTTAGGTGATCATTTGTACAACCCTATTGAACTTGGGTTTGATGATGGGGAAAAAAAGGTAGTTGTAACATCCAAATAGATTCTATGTGTCAATCACATCTAGAGTTATCTGTTTCTCCCCAAATTCTACAAACATAAAATGTAGCTTGCATTGATGTCCATGAATCTCTTGATGATACACAAAAAAGTGTGTACCTTTTTGCATTAGTTGTTTGCTTTCCTTTAGCCAATGACCACGAGGGTAAGCCATTGATCCCATAGGTGGACATGGAAGGATGATGGGTGGGGAATTATCCAAGAACTTTGGTTGTATTTCACAACAAATGATTTTTGGCTCTTCCAATATGACATCTCCAGCTTAAGAGGTGGTAGCTTCTTGCATTCTTTGAGTTCCTCCTCCTTCACCACTACTTGATGCCATATCTTTTCAAATTTTAAGAGAAGCTGCATTATCATTATTTAGAGAACCAAAAATATAATGGTGATAAAGGGCATGGGGATTGTGCTAGCATCAGTGCATGAATCCCCTCATAAAATGACGTGATCTTCAAACATTAAAAAGAAAATAGGGGCATGATGTGTTTAGTGTCATCAATTTGATTTTACAAGACTAGGTGCACACGTGTGTCTTATATGAAACCAACATTCAAACAAATAGAATAACTAAAGAAATTACTAAAACTCATACAAAACCATGTTATTTACAAGATTCATGAGATTCATATGTACATTGATTATGAACCAAGAAATAAGCATTATCGACCATGAAAGGTGGACCTATAGGCTTGTGTCTCTCCTTTTTTGCCAAATGTGTATATGTGTTGTGTTCAATTGTGTGATGTGTATACTATTTTGTTTATTTGTTTGGTTGGTGAAACTTAGAAGAAGGGAAACTTCCTAGAAATTCTATGGGAAACATCGCATTTTGCCCATACACCATGTTGAATGGTGTAGCTCCTAGAGTAGTCTTGTAGACTACTCTATATGCCCAAAGATAGTGATGAAGTTGTGTGCCACAATGAAACATCCCATAGTTTATTTATTTGGTCAATATCATATAGAGGTCTTTGTTAGTGCTTTCTGCTTGATCATTGGCTTGTAGATGATATAGGGTAGAATTTTTGTGAGTGATCAAGAAATCATTTAGCAATCATTCAATCACTTCATTGAGGAAGTGGGTGCCTTGATCACTAATGATCTTTGTTGGAAGACCAGACCTTGTAAAGACATTTTCAAATAGAAACTTGGTTGTGGTTTGTGCACTGTTACTTTGCATAGCTTTTTCTTCTACTCACTTGTTCAAGTAATGAGTGACCACTATGATATATTCTACATGTGAGCCCCTAGTCAATTGGCTAATGGGTCCAAATCAATATCCCACTTGGAAAATGCCCAAATCCTTGTCATTGGCTTGAGAGGCATAATTTTCTTTATAAGAGGGTACTTCACTTCTTGACATAACCTTCATTGTTTGACATATTCCTTAAAGTCCATATGGAGTGATGGCCACCATAATCCAATGAATAATATCATCTTGGCCATTCTTGCAAAAGTAAAATGTCTTGCTACACTCCAACATTCATGGCTTCTAATATGGGTGTGTACTTCGATTCTTAAACACATAAGCATAAGAATAATATTTTCCCCTTTTATACAAATTTCCTTTGATTATTATGTAATACCGGCTCTCTTCCTCGAGTGTTTTCCATCTAGTAAGTGTAGTTCCTTCGGGATACGTTCCATGTTGTAGGTAATCAACAATGGGATTGCTTCATTCAAGTATGGTAGTAATGTGATACAAGGTTGATGTTCTACTAGATAAACAAGATTGCATCTTTCACAATTCTTGAGTTCATCACGAACATCTTTCTCCATTGTATTCTAGTAGATGCCTTCTCTCCTAAGATTTTGCATTGTTTGTATTTAAAAGTGATAATGACCTAAAAATTTTGTGTGGGTTTTTATAATCAATTCCATATTTTCAATGTCATCAACACAACATAGTAATATGCCTTAACTATCTTGTTAATAGAGAATTCATGCAAAGATATGATTGTTTGTAGTCTCATGTACTAATCTACAGGATCCTGCAATAATCCCATGACATGCTCCATATGTAAGCAATGGTATTATCTTGTGTGCACACTTGGGAACTATTTCCAAGATGAAGAGGTAAGCTTCAATCAAATCATCTATAATACATGGATCACCATTGGTTAGGTGAGACAAGTGATATGCTCCAATGTGAGTATTTCCTTTCTTCGCTACTACCTTGAATCAAATTCCATAAGTAGTAGGAACCAATGCACTAATCATCTAGTAGCACCAATATTTACTCACTAGGTAAAGCAATGCATGATGGTCTACAAAGAATTTGAATTTGTTGGCCAAAAGATAGAGATGAAATTTCTTGACTACATACACCATTTGTAATCCTTCATGTTTGGTAGTTGTATAGTTCCTTTCTACAATGCTTAATTGTATGCTAGCATAGGTAGTTGCAGAATCCATATTGCCCTTAGTTGCAAGTTATGTAAGAATACATCCTATCACATAGTTAGATGCATCCATGTGAACATGGAATGGCCAATTCCAATTAGGTGTCTTCAAGATGGGAGTGGTGGACAACCTTTTCTTAAGTTCTAGGAATGATTCTTTTCATTCATTATTACACTCAAAGTATGTGAGTAATCCATAAGGTGGTTTATTAATTACTATGTATATGTGGATAAAATGTCAGCAATATCCACAATGCCCCATGAAGTATTGAACCTCCTTGGAATTCTTAGGATGATGTAAATCTAGAATCACTTTGATTTTTTATTCATCGGTAGAGATTCCATTTTTGGGCACTATGTGGCCAAAGAATTTACCTTGCCTAACCATGAAAACACACTTTTTAGGAATTAAGCAAAGTCGATAGGTTTTGTACTTCTCAAAGATCTTTTCTATTGGAGGAAGTCTATGACAAGCCTAAGTATTGGCTTGAGTCTCACAAAGTGATAGAAGAAGCCTTAAAGTGAAGACAATGTAAAGTTCACTTGTGAACTACCTCTTGTAACTTTTGAAGCCTTTGCTTGATGTAAAAGTGAAAGCATATAAGTGGTTGAGTCCACTTGATCACAAAAGGGAAAGAAAAGCCACAAATTCGTGATTGAAGGTAGTTGGAGATTCAAATCAATCACTAATAGATTAGAGAGTGATTGTAGGAAGTTCGGCTCCCAAGATCAACTATAAATACATGACAGTTTTAGTCATGGAAAAAAGGCCCCCATGAGCTGAGCTTTATGCCCTATCAAGGTGTGGTTTCAAGGCACGCATATGTATCAATAAGTCCATTGTATTTTACAATCAATATACTTTCATTTTCCTGATCATTTGAGTTCATATTTTCATGTTCTTGTGAAGTGTACTGTTCACTGCCATATCTCTCAATTTTCTCAGTCAGATTGCATAGATGATTTCTCTTAGCTTGGTGCATAGTTTTCAGTGATTTAACTTGGTAAAGTCAGCTCTCTAAGTCTACTGTATGTATGCTCACAATTCTCATTGCAATTGGATGTTTTAATCGTGAGATATGATCATTTGAAGTCAACTATGTCAGCTCATTTTCTACTTCTCTGTCAGCACTCTCTCATAACAGTCATCTTGTTAAAGCTATTTCTCAGTGTGTACTTCACCATTTTCCATGATTCAAAGCTTTTTTGGAATCATCATATTGTCTAATATATGCCTACAAAATTTTATAAGCATTGAATTTCATAAGTATATTGTCATTTTTCTGCTCATGGTTCTGAGTACTGTTCAGCTCGAGAAAATCTGGATCATGCTACCACTTTCTAAACATCTTTCTCCTTGTGTAGTCCATCATTTTTGTTGAAATAAATCTTGATTGTTAGCTTACTAAGTTAGTAAGAGTACCCAAAAGGAATTAAGTTAACTGTTGTTGTGGCTAGAGAATTGTTCAAAACTTTGGGCAGGTGTGTTGATATATTTAGGTAGTGATGTGTGTGAACACTCTAGGACCATCAGGGCACTTTTTTCCCTCTTTAGGAAGTTTTTTCCCCCGGCTTGTATATATGCCTATTTCCCTACTGGGCTACTTATCTTTGTACATTCTCTAGTAATACATTGAGTATTGTGTGTTGTGCTCCAAGCTTCTGCTCCTTCCTTGTGATGTTCATGTGCTTCTGTAGATATCTCTCTCCAACAATTGGTATCAGAGCAGGTCGTCGCTTCATCTAGGGCATCGTTGACACTCCTCCGATCGTAGTCTTAGAATCGCACGAATTTTGGTGAGAATACTCATCTGAGCTCGTTTCGGCCTCCAAACGCACTATCGCAATGCTTGTGTAGGCTATTTTGTCTTTTTGTGCCAAAAGGTATATACCAGATTCTGTTTGCCAGTATAAGCATCTCGAAGTCTACTACAGGTCTGGCGGAATTTGTCTCGATAGTTTTGTTCAACTTTTTGAGATACAGTCAATTTTCTGCATCAAGGTATTTAAGTCACCGGCCATGGCTAAAAGCAGTGATGTATTCCGTATGTTGGCTATATGAGGATAATTTGGATGGTACCAACTACCCGTTATGGGCTTATATGATGCGACATGTATTGGTTGCAAAAGGACTGTGGAACATTGTGCAGGGTGTTGAAAACATCCTATCACACCTGCAACTGGTACAACTGCAGGTACAGAAGCTGAGGAAGAAGATGTCGAAGATGATGATATTTTGCATATTCCTGTTCATGCTGCAGTTTCTGCTGCACATACTGTAGAGTAGATTCGTTGGGATGGTAGAGATGCTGAGACACATGCATTGATAGCCTTGTGTGTCAAACGTGCCATTATTCCTCACATTCGCTCTTGCAAAACAACTAAGGATGCTTGGGCTACACTTACCACATTGTACCAAGCTAAGAATGAGGCTTGTGTTGCTTACCTCAGAAAATAGTTGGAGAGTGAGCACATGAATGAAGGTGATACTATGGACAGTTTTCTAACAAAGATCAAAGACTTGAAGGAACAATTGATTTCTACTGATGAGGTTATACCAGATAGCTCACTTGTGTAGATCGTTCTGAATGGTCTTCCTGATTCATATCAGAGTTTTGCTTCTACTCTTCGGTTAATGATGAAAGGAAATCCAAATGCCTTATCATTTGAGGAGTTAGTCTCTCTTCTGTTGCAGGAAGATCAGTCTAGGCAGAACAGGTCCATTATGCGTGTTGCAGATCAAGCTTTCCTGGCTAGTCAGAAGGGCAAAGGAAAATGGAGCTCTTCAAATAGTAAGCAGAAATCTGCAAATGCTGCACATTCGAAGAAGGAAGATAAAGATGAGAAGAAATCACAAAAGAAAAAATTGTTTTGCAAGTACTGTAAAGGGAATGATCATATCATAAAGAACTGTCCAAAACTGGCTGCTAAAGAGGCAAAGAAGAAAGAGGCTGGAATGGTTGTTACAAAGGCCTCTACACCAAAAAAAGTGTCTGCTAATTTTGTGCAGGAACAAGAATGGGTGTTTACTACTGTCTGCAGTTTTGACCCATCTTCTCATTAGCAGTGCATGTCTGCAGTAGACTCAGATGTTTGGTACGTTGACAGTGGGGCGACCAAACATATTACCTTGCAGTGCAGTTTCTTCTCTTCACTCGAGCTTACCTCTACAGGGAATATTGTTACATGTGCCAACAACTCCTCGTATCCTGTTATGGGAGTTGGTCAGATCATTTTGACTATAGCTGATGGTAGTTCTTTCACTTTGTGAGATGCTTTATTTGTGCCAGGGATCAAGAAGAACCTGTTAACAGTTTTTGCATTAGCCAAGATTGGCTTGGTTGTGAAATTTGTTGAAGACAGGTGTACTTTTCATGATCTGTCAAATGGCAATGTGATTATTGCTTCTAACATTTTATGTCGTGGGCTGTATAAGCTCATAGACTATGAAATCGGGCATGTGTAGTACATGATTCTTAGGCTATGTCAGATGCAGAGCTTTGGCATGCACGCTTTGGTCATCTGAATTTTGCTAGTTTGCTACGCCTGCAGAAATCTGAAATGGTGTCCTCTTTGCCCAAACTTGAGGCACCCGGAAAACAAATTAGATGCACCTTTGTCATATCATACTCAATCAGGCTCTCATAGCACCTCTTTTGCATCATATTGCTATGTTATGGCTGCATTTAGTCTCTATGATGAGAATAAGCCTCTTTCATTTGATGAAGCACAAAATTCAAAAAATTGGATGGCTGCTATGCAATCTGAATATGATGCCATAATGAAGAATGGTACTTGGTCTTTATGTTACTTGCCTCCTGGCAAGAAGGCCATTGGAACTAAGTGGGTTTACAAGCTGAAGTGTAAGCCTCATGGAACAATTGACAGATATAAGGCTAGGCTTGTTGCAAAGGGTTATGCAGAGGAAAGAGGCATTGATTTTGATGAGACCTTTGCACCTACATGGCATATGACTACTGTTCGGAGCATCTGTGCACTTGCAGCCCATCATGGTTGGAATGTACATCAGTTGGACATTAAAACTACATTTCTGAATGATGACGTGCATGAAGAAGTGTATGTTTTTCAACCCCGTGGCTTTGTGCAGAAAGGCATGAAAACCAGGTGTGCAGGTTAAAGAAGGCATTATATGGTTTAAAGCAAGCACCACGTGCTTGGTATGAGAAGATACATGCCTATCTGATTGCACATGGTTTTGAGAACAATCCAACTGAAAGAACTTATATGTTAAGCGTGCTAATGATGTACTTCTGATCATTATGGTTTATGTTGATGACATGCTGCTGACTGGCCCGCATGAGAGGCATATTGCTGATTTTAAGGCTGATTTGCATGCCTCATTTGAGATGTCTGATTTGGGGCATTTGCATCACTATTTGGGCATTCAGTTTATGCACGTTGATGGTGGAATGGCTTTGTGTCAAATGAAATATATTGACACATTATTGCATCATTTTGGCCTTGAAGACTCTAAACCTATTGCCACTCCTATGAAAACAGGTTTATGACTGAGTCTTCATGATGCTGGAGATGCATTTGATGCTCTTCTCTATTAGCAGGTTGTTGGATGCTTGATTTACTTATGCATTACTCGGCCAGATATTCAGTTTGTTGTCTCACAGATGAGGAGGTTTATGCATTGCCCAAGAGTCAAGCATTGGCAGGCGGTTAAGCGCATCTTTCGCTACTTGAGTGGTACTCGGCTACTTGGTTGTTTTATCACAAGGGGGGATCACTACCGCCATATTTGCATGCTTTTTCTGCCTCTGATTGGGCTGGTTGCTATGACACTCGTGTGTCCACTAGTGGCTTTTGCTTCATGCTTGGTAGCTCATGTATAGCTTGGTTGAGCAAGAAGCAGCCTACTATGGCCACTTCCAGTTGTGAGGCTGAGTATACGGAAGCTTTCAGAGCGATTGTTGAGTGTGTGTGGCTCAGATGCCTTATGGTTGATTTGGGTGTTGGCCAGTCTTCTACCACCACCATCTTCGCTGACAGTCAGAGCGCACTGGCAGTTGCCAGGAACCCTGTGTTGCATGTTCCCACTAAGCACATTGAGGTGCATTATCATTATGTCAGGGAGAGGTTCTCTGGTGGGGAGATCAGCTTGGCATATGTGCCCACGTAGGAGAACATTGCAGGCCTTTTCACGAAGGCTCTCCTTAGGGAGAAGTTTGAAGCTTTTTCCAAAGCTTTGGGCTTACTTCCTTTTGTGGAGTGATCTCCACATAGCTTGGCAATTCCTTATACATGAGTGCCGGCTACTTGTTCACTGCATCACTCCCAGGGGGGATTTGTTGATATATTTAGGTAGTGATGTGTGTGAACACTCTAGGACGATCGGGACACTTTTTTCCCTCTTTAGGAGGGTTTTTTCCCCCGGCTTGTATATATGCCTATTGCCCTAATGGGCTACTTATCTTTGTACATTCTCTAGTAATACATTCCGTAGTGTGTGTTGTGCTCCAAGCTTCTTCTCCTTCCTTGTGCTATTCGTGTGCTTCCATAGACGTCTATCTCCAACAAGGTGTATGAACATAAATAGCAAGTTTTTTGCTCTTGAATCTACTCCAACAGATCTGTTTTGATTCAAATTTTTGAGAGTGATCTTCCAAGGTATATAGGGTGCCTAATACATCCTTTGGCAAGATAAAAGGGCCCATCACATATCTCTGGAGTCCATTTGGCTGGTGTAGTGCAAAGTTTTTGCAGCACCACTTCATCTTCTTCAACTACAAATCCATCTCTACACATTTTCTAGAGTGGGAATATGTTCTATTCATTGCTTTGAATAATAGCACAAATCATCTATGTATATTTTCATAAATTTTCATAAGAACTCTTTGAAAACATGACACATTAATCTTTGGAACATTGTGGGGGCATTGGTCAACCCAAAATATATGACACAAAATGCATAAATCCCCCATTCAATTTTGAATGTCATCTTATGCTGGACTTTTGGTGTAGTGCCAAGTTGGTTATATCTTGAAAAACCATTAAGGAAGTTGTATACTTCTTGCTAGCAATGCATTCTAAAATATGTCCAGTTATTGGAATCGGGTAGTTATCTTTTATGGTAGTAGCATTCACTTTCTTGAGGCTTATGCACACTCTTACTTTCCCATTCTTCTTTGGGACCATCACTATGGGTGACACCCATTCTATGTGCTTTATTTTATAATAAACTCTATAGCAAGTAAATTATCCACCTTTCCTTGATTTTTATAGAATATGTATCATTATAGGTGTATATTCTTCGCTTACTAGGCTTAGTATCTACAATCATGTCAACCCTATGTGAATAGATGGTTTGCATCTACTCCCTTGAGATCAATATATGTCCATGCAAAGACATCTTGATAATTCCTTATCAAATTCAACACATCTATTTCTTAACTAATTATCACATCATTACCTATGAAAGTCCAATGTTCTTCTCCTTCTTCAAGATTCATGACGGTTTTCTTTGTTTGATCCTTAATTATAATATACTTGGGCATCATTACAACAACTTTGATCTTTGTTTGTGCTTGGAGATCATTACAACAACTTTCCGATTCTCAACTTGGTATTTATTAAATTTTGAGGGTGTTTTAAACACTTTTGAGTCATTTTCTTCTTCTTTCTATTCTTCTTTTTATTGATCTTTTATTTTCTTCTTAGAGTTAGTTTTCTTTTCCTCACCTGTGGGCGGTGGTCATCATGCTCTTGTAACTAGAAAATAGGAAAATCTTCCCCTTAAACTTTTGTTTGTGGAGAGATTGAAATTCCTAGATGTTCTAAAAAATAAGCATCCAAATCAAAGGATTCCCCATAGCTATTGAGCTATATTATGAGATTTAACCAAAGCATGAAAGATCAATGGCCAGTTTTTATGCTTCTTTTGGTATGCCAACCATGAAGACATCATATCCTTCCATGTCACAACATTCAATCATATGTTGCCCAATGATTGATACATCAAGTTTTGCCACTATTTACATCCAGTCATAAGGTTTGAACTCTTCATCATTAACAATCCAAGGCATGTAAGTTGGATGCACAACTAGTTTAGACAAGAGTTGATGCATATTTTATTTCCTTTTATGAATTCTTTTGTTTCTCGTATAGCTGGCTTATACACCCATAGATTTGTGTGCTCCTACATCTAAGAGGGATCCTATAAATGCACACTATGGATGGTGGTTATCTCTTCATCCTAATGAAAGGCATTCCATTCTAGTGGAGTGATATCGCTAAAAGAAAAGTCTTTAAGATTATATCTTGATGGGCACACCTAAGTGTTTCAAGTATATGGAGTTAAATCCCCAATCTTGAACCACTTTGAGCTAATGCATGAATGGCCTTGCTAAAGTCATCTCACATTTCCTATCCTTTCCGAATGGAAAAATAGCTAGTGTCTACTCAAATTTAACTCCATAAGTTGAGAGGAATATTCCTTCCAATATTTGAAGAGGAAAATTTGCATGACCATCTGCTAATTGTAATTTCATTTGACTCGGACTCAAGGCAAGCTAACCCTATTTTTCCCAAAGCTCTTTTGTAGCAAAAACTCTTGCACCCAATTGGAGTATGGTTTCGATTGTGTAATCATTGTAGAGGACCCAAAAACAATTGTTTACCTCATCCTCTTCACTATATTCCCCAATTTTATCCAATGGTATTTGCCTTACACAAGAGCTAGATTGAGTGGAAGTAGTGTCTATGTTGGCTTGTTCATGTGCTTCACTCATTGGGATAGCTTATCCCAAAGATGAGGTTTTGCTTCTAGAAGTTCATCTAGATTGAGCATACATCAAACTCTTGTCTTTCTCAATTCTTCTACAATGGATGGCTTTAGCTCACTTCCCTTGATTCATCTTCTTCATACAATTTGTTCTCTCTTATATTTTGGTTTGGCTTCATACTCTCTCATGTAGTTAGGAAGAGTGTGTAGATTCATGGTATCTTGCTCATGAATGTTAAGGTTTTGAGCAATACCTTAACAAGATCCATTGGGAGGATGCTCATCTCCTTTCCCCAAGACTATATCAGGGCTAGGTAGGTTGGTTTTTTGCTCTTTATTCCATGAAGTTTCATGAACTCTTTCCCATAGTTCTTGAGTCCAAGCTTCATCCATATCTGGTATGGTCTTTTCTATCTCTACTTTCATGCTTGGTTCTCTAGCTATATGGGGAGTTTCTTTGAAAGATGTAGTGTGAACTTGAGGTGGATCTTTATGTGCCACTTGTTGCGTGAATTCCTAAAGTTGAGTTTCTTGAATCCTAGTATTTGAGACCAGAATGGTCACACAATTTTAGCATAACTTGATAAACTTCTACCATCTTCATGTACACGGCTCACCTTTCCCATTCTAGGTATCCTCTATGATAGCACTTCTCATGATGCTCTAAGCTAGGTCTAGTGGCTAATCTTTCATGACAGGCCTTTATGAACATTATTAGGTCTTGGGTCCTCGGATTTCTCTGGAAATAATCTCACTTTGGCATAAGATTGTGTGTTATTCTTGAGAGATTCATTAAGCAGCTAATTTTTCTCTTATTCTTGTTGTGAGTTTTCCATTCTCTATCTCCATTTCTTTTTACTTTCTATTTTCTTGCTTTCCATGCATATGCTCTCTTTTTACTTGGGTTCTAACTCTTTTTTGTTGTGTTTTCTACTATTCTCACGTTTCTTTCCCTTTTTTTTCATTTTTTGGGTTCAATACTTAAATTTCTATTTGTACTTCTCTATGTGAATGTGGGCTCTAGTCATTGTGTGTGCAGAGACTAATGTATCATAGCCTATATAGGTTGTTCATACTATCTCTATGGTGTTTATCTAAGAGTTCTTCCCTTTGTTATGATTTTTATGGCAATCCCTGAAGAGATGCTCTTTTCATCAATTTGAACACAAAATCTGCACTGATTTCTAATACTAGGCTGATAGGTTGAAGGATGAGGACAATCACAAATGAAGGGATCCTCATTATATTTTAACGAGGCCCTCTTGTAGGTAGCATTCTATTCTGCCTCATAGGAGGTCTGAGAGTAGTGTATCATGCATTAGAATAATTTCCCTCTTGTGCTTAGTTCCAATTAGTATTCTAACCATAATAATGGGAATTACAAAAGACATAATAGTCCAATAGTGGCTCTTCATGGTAATATCACTCTCTTCCAAGATATTCATAAGTTGATTCTAGTTCTTTTGGAGGTGGTGATGCTAATATAAGAATCATGGGTCCTTCTTTATTATCTTTTAGGTTGGTATATTTCATAAGAAAAAAATGGTGATGGAGGGGGTTGTTTTCCTAGGACAAGTTGTGGTGGCTTATGATCTTGTTGGCCCATTTTTTACTTAGGTTCTTGATAATATTGCCAATAATTGTAATCTATTGGTGGTACACAAGGCACATATGGATATGGTCTTGGTTGATATGCAAGAGGTTATCTCATGTATTTCTAATTGTAATGACCATCAACTATGATGTGATTTGTGAGCTTCTAGAAATATTGAAAATATTGTGGCTATTTTCTATCTACACATGGTTGTTGACTTTACCAAAGGTACAATGTTGCATTAGACGGTATGCTCTACACTGATTGCATCTCTTGAGTGGTTGTACACATTGAGGTGCTCTTTGGTACACTCAATTTCATGATGGCAATTCAGCTCCCAATTTCTTGATTACCATGTTGGCAAGTTGTGTTGGAGTTAGACGTCTGCTAAAGCACACGAACAACACAAGGAAGAAGAAGAAGCTTGGAGCTCAACACACAATACTAAATGTATTACCACTAGAATGTACAAAGATAAGTAGCCCATTAGGTCAATACGCATATATACAAGCCGGGGGAAAAAACCTCCTAAAGAGGGAAAAAAGTGCCCCGGCGGTCCTAGTGTGTTCACACACATCACTACCTAAATATATCAACAAATCCCCCCTGGCAGTGATGTGGTGAACAAGGAGTTGGCACTCATGTATAAGGAAGTGCCAAGCTATGTGGAAATCACTCCACAAAAGGAAGTAAGCCCAAAGCTTTGCGGAAAGCTTCAAACTTCTCCCTAGGCAGAGCCTTCGTGAAAAGGTCTGCAATGTTCTCTTGCGTGGGCACATATGCCAAGCTGATCTCCCCAGCAGAGAACCTTTCCCGGACATAATGATAATGCACCTCAATGTGCTTAGTGTGAGCATGGAGCACAGGGTTCCTCGCAACTGCCAATGCACTCTGACTGTTAGTGAAGATGGTCGTGGCAGAAGACTGACCAACACCCAAATCAGCCATAAGGCATCTGAGCCACACAAACTCAACAGTCATTGTGAAAGCTTCCGTATACTCAGCCTCACAACTAGAAGTGGCCACAGTAGGCTACTTCTTGCTCAACCAAGATATACATGGCCCACCAAGCATGAAGCAAAAGCCACTAGTAGACACACAAGTGTCATAGCAACCAACCCAATCTGAGTCAGAAAAAGCATGCAAATCTAGCGGTAGTGATCCCCCCTTGGGATAAAACAGTCCAAGTGGCCGAGTACCACTCAAGTAGTGAAAGATGCGCTTAACCACCTACCAATGCTTGACTCTTGGGCAATGCATAAACCTGCTCATCTGTGAGACAACAAACTAAATATCTGGTCAAGTAATGCATAAGTAAATCAGGCATCCAATAGCCTACTGATAGAGAACAACATCAAATCCATCTCTAGCATCATGAAGACTCAATCGTAAACCTGTCTCCATAGGAGTGGCAATAGGCTTGCAGTCTTCAAGGCCAAAATGCTACAATAATGTGTCAATATATTTCGTTTGACACAAAGCCATTCCACCATCAACTTGCATAAATTGAGTCCCCAAATAGTGATGCAAATGCCCCACATTAGACATCTCAAATGAGGCATGCAAATCAGCAATATGCTTCTCAATAATACTAGTGAGTAGCATGTCATCAACATAGACAACAACGATCAAAACCACATCATTAGCACACTTGACATATAAGGTGCTCTCAGTTGGACTGTTCTCAAAACCATGTGCAATCAGATAGGCATGTAACTCTCATACCATGCACGTGGTGCTTGCTTTAAACCATATAATGCCTTCTTTAACCTGCATACTTGGTTTTCATGCCCTTTCTACACAAAGCCACATGGCTGAAAAAAATACACTTCTTCATGCAAGTCACCATTCAAAAATGCAATTTTAATGTCCAACTGATGTACATTCCAACCATGATGGGCTGCAAGTGCACAGATGCTCCGAATAGTACTCATACGTCATGTAGGTGCAAAGGTCTCATCAAAATCAATGCCCCTTTCCTGTGCATAACCCTTTGCAACAAGCCTAGCCTTATACTTGTCAATTGTACCATCAGGTTTACGCTTCAGCTTGTATACCCACTTAGTGCCAATGGCCTTCTTGCTAGGAGGCAAGTCACATAAAGACCAAGTACCATTCTTCATTATTGCATCATATTCAGATTGCATAGCAGCCATCCAATTTTTGAATTTTCTGCTTCATCAAACAAAACAAGCTCAGTCTCATCATAGAGACTAGATGTAGCGATAGCATAGAAATCTGATGCAAAAAGAGGTACTATGAGAGTCTTATTGAGTACGATATGATAGAGGTGCATCTAACTTCTCATCACGCAAGGTCTACACCAACCATTTTGGCATAGTTCTTGCCTGCTCAATATCAGCTCTCTCATCAATAAGTGCATCATGTAAATCTGCATCAGAAATGGAATGATCTACATCATCATATGAAACCTGCAAATGCTGAGAAGTTCCCTCATTAGGACTAGCACTAGACTATCCACCTATAAAAAGAGGCAACAAAGTATCATACATGTGTTTGGAGCTAATAGATGTCTCCTTAGTACATGAAAGCAATGGCTGAATAGCATCTTCCACAAAAACAACATCATGGCTAACCAGAATGCGTTTAATCTGTGGATGATACAGACGATAGCCTTTACTTTCAGAATTGTACCCAACAAAAATACATTTTATTGCTTTATCATCCAATTTTTTGTGATGTTGTTCGGGCACTAATGCATATGCCAAACAACCAAAAACACACAGATGAGCAACAGATGGCTTGCTGTCATGCCAAGCCTCATATGGAGTGATAGACTGCAGTGCTTTAGTGGGACACCTGTTAAGTACATATGTTGCACACATGACAGCCTCAAGCGAGAAACTATGTGGTAGATCCTGACTCTTGACCATACACCTTGCCATTTCCATGAGTGACCTGTTCTTTTGTTCAACAACTCCATTCTATTGAGGTGTATATGGCACTGTACACTGGTGTTTTATCCCACGTTCAGCCAGAAATGCATTAAAATCAGAAGACATATATTCCCCCCCTTGATCAGAACGGAGGGTGCCCATTTTACATGCTGACAGATTTTCAACCAAAACCAAAAACTGTTTGAAGCACATGAACACTTCAGACTTTGCCTTCAATGGATATACCCATGCATGCCTGGAAAAATCATCGATGAAAGTCACAAAGTAAAGATAATTTTCAAAAGAAGGTGTCTGCATCGGAACACAGACATCACTATGTACAAGCTTCAATTTTTGAGTAGCCCGAACTGAACCATCTTTTGGAAAGGAAGAACGCTGCATTTTGCCCAAAATACAGCCTTCACAAACATGTTTTCAAGGTGTCTCAAGTTTGGGCAAAGAGGACACCATTTCAGATTTTTGCAGGCATAGCAAACTAGCAAAATTCAGATGACGAAAACATGCATGCCAAAGCTTTGCATCTGACATAGCCTGAGAATCATGTAGTGCACATGCCGAATCATTTACAGATGTTTCATAGTCTATGAGCTTATACAGCCCACGACATAAAATGCCAGAAGCAATAATCACGTCACCATTTGATAGATCATGAACTATACATCTGTCATCGAAAAATTTCACAACCAAGTCAATCTTGGCTAATGCAGAAACTGATAACAAATTTTTCTTGATCCGTGGCACAAACAAAGCATCTGAAAAAGTGAAAGAACTACCATCAGTAGTAATCAAAATGATCTTACCAACTCCCATAACAGGATAAGAGGGGTTGTTGGTGCATGTAATAGTATTCCCTATAGGGGCAAGCTCGAGTGAAGCTAAAAAATTGCACTACGAGGTAATATGTTTGGTTGCCCCACTGTCAAAGTACCAAACATCTGAGTCTACTGCAGACATGCACTGCTCATGAGAAGATGGGTCAAAACTGCAAACAGTAGTAAACGCCCATTCTTCTTCCTGCATAAGATTAGCAGACTCTGTTTTTGGTGTAGACGCCTCTGCAACAACCATTCCAGCCTCTTTCTTCTTTGCCTCTTTAGCAACCAGTTTTGGACAGTTCTTTATGATATGATCATTTCCTTTATAATACTTGCAAAACAATTCCTGCTTTTCTTATTTCTTTTCATCTTTGTCTTCCCTCTTCGATTGTGTAGAATTAGCAGACTTTTGCTTACTAATTGAAGAGCTCCATTTTCCTTTGCCCTTTTGACTAGCCAGGAAAGCTTGATCTGCAACACGCATAATGGACCTGTTCTGCCTAGACTGATCCTCCTGCAACAAAACAGATACTAACTCCTCAAAAGACAAGGCATTTGGATTGCCTTTCATCATCAACCGAAGAGTAGAAGCAAAACTCTAATATGAATCAAGAAGACCATTCAGAATGGTCTGCACAAGTGAGCTATCTGGTATAACCTCATCAGCAAAAATCAATTGTTCCTTCAAGTCTTTGATCTTTGTTAGAAAACTGTCCATAGAATCACCTTCATTCATGTGCTCACTCTCCATCTGTTTTTGGAGATAAGCAACACGAGCCTCATTCCTAGCTTGGTGAAATGTGGTAAGTGTATCCCAAGCATCCTTAGCTGTTCTGCAAGAGCAAATGTGAGGAATAACGGCACGTTTGACAGACAAAGCTATCAATGCATGTGCCTAGGCATCTCTGCCATCCTAACGAATCTGCTCTATAGTAGGTGCAACAAAAACCATAGCACGAACAAGAATATGCAGAATGTCATCATCTTTGAAACCTTCTGCCTCAGCTTCTGTACCTGCAGTTGTAACAGTTGCAGGTGTGATAGGACGTTTTTCAACACCCTGCACAATGTTCCACAGTCCTTTTGCAACTAATACTAGTCGCATCATATAAGCCCATAACGGGTAGTTGGTATCATCCAACTTATCCTCAACAGCCAACATATGGAATACATCACTACTTTCAGCCATGGCCGGTGACTAAAATACCTTGATACAAAAAATTGATTGTATCTCAAGAAGTTGAATAGAATTGCCCAGACGAATTCTACTAGACCTGTAGCAGACTTTGAGATGCTTATACTGGCAAACCAAAATTGGTATATACCTTTGGCACAAAAAGATGAAATAGCCTGCACAAGCGCTATAATAGTGCGTTTGGAGGCCGAAACGAGCTCAGATTGCGATTTCGGCACAACAGAGCGAAGTGGTTTTGATTTCAAAGCACGCTCAGTATGCTCACCAAAATTTGTACAATTCTAAAACTGCAATCGAAGGAGTGTCGACGACGCCCTAGATGAAGCGGCGACCTGCTCTGATACCAATTGTTGGAGTTAGACGTCTACAGAAGCACGCGAAAAGCACAAGGAAGAAGAAGAAACTTGGAGCTCAACACACAATAGTGAATGTATTACCACTAGAATGTACAAAGATAAGTAGCCCATTAGGGCAATAGGCGTATATACAAGCCGAGGAAAAAAAACCTCCTAAAGAGGGAAAAAAGTGCCCCGACGGTCCTAGTGTGTTCACACACATCACTACCTAAATATATCAACAAGTTGATATAAAGAAGGTAGGCATGATCCACTATCAAAAAAAGAATCTAATTTTGTTTGTACTTGAGAATCTTAAGTTCTTTTGCAAAGTTGTCTTCCAAATCTATGCACTCTTTTAAATATGAATTTAGAGTTTGAAGCGACCTACATAGATAAAAGCCCACAATTCACTACTAAGAAAACCATCCAAGAAGATGTAAATTTTCTTTTTTAGGAAGGAAGCTACCTAACATGACATCTATCTACATATTGCTTCAATGGACAAGAGGCAACCCTCATAGTTTCATGACTTTGAAGCTATGTATCAAAGAAGATGTTTCATGTTTGACTCATTCCTTTGAATAATCACCAATAAACTCATCTAGAACATGTCCAATATCTCTAAATAATTTTCTATTGAGTGCTTGGAACCAAATCAATGTAGTTCTGACCAATGCGAGTCCAAAAACTTTATATTGGGTGGAAAAGTCATTTGCTTGCTCTGCTCGAAGAACTTTATTGATTCTACCACATGGTCATATGGATTTGTAGTGCCATCATAGTGATTTTTATGCACTTGGAAACTTTGAAAGCGTCAAGCCTTCTCCTTAAGTTTTGTGGTCTTAGGAATGAGAATGGAAAGAAATTTTGTTGCATTGCTTAAGGATTAGGATATCTCTACCCATATGAGGTCTAAACTAAGAATTAGGGTTTGCTCGTCATAAACTAACTCCATTTGATATGTCCAACATAATTGGGAATTCAGAATTTTTCTAATTGCACTGAGTATGCTCACCAATAATCGTGCGATTTTGAGACTGTGGCTAGAGGGGTGTCGAGGATGCCCTAGATGAAGGGGCGACCTGCTCTATTACCAATTGTTTGAGTTTTAGGTTTGCAAAAACATGCAAACAACACGAGGAAGAAGAAGAAGCTTGGAGCACAACACACAATAGTGAATGTGTTACCAAGTGAATGTACAAAAAAAAAGTGACTCGTTAGGGTTATATATATAAAAGCTAAGGAAAAAACTCCTAAAGAGGGAAAAAATGCCCTGATGCTCCTAGTGTTTCACACACATTACTACCAAAATATATCAACAATAGATATAAAGAAAAAAGAATATTGGAAAATGTATGTGGAGGAGAAAACAAAACACACATACCTAGGGCAACCTATGTTTTCTCCAAAGAAGCAAGAGCAAAGGACTCAAGAAAGACAAGAGGTTGATGGAGAATCATGAGAGAAAAGAAACTGGATAAGGAGATGGTTCTTGTTGGACCTATTATAGAGCAACTTCGTTGGGATGGCAAAGATGCTTAGGCACATGCATTGATAGCTTTGCCTATCAAACATGCCATTATCCCTCACATTTGCTCTTGCAAAACAACAAAGGATGCTTGGGATACACTTACCACTTTGTACCAGGCAAGAAATGAGGATCATGTTGCTTACCTTCAAAAATATTGTCCTCTCCACCCAACTTCAGCAACCTTGTAAAAATGTTTGTGAAGGCTATATTTTGGGCAAAGTGAAGCATTCCTCATTCCCAAAAGATGGTTTAGCTTGAGCTATTCAGAAATTGTAGCTTGTTCACAGTGATGTCTATGGTCCTATGCAAACACCCTCTTTTGGGAACAACCTTGGACAAATTACCTTGTGAAGTAAGATCTCTTGGAGAATTCTTTAGCTTCCAAGAACTTTTACAATTTCAAACCAAAACTTCAATAGGTTTCCAAAAACTTAGAAAGGCTACGATCCTCATATATAGTGTTGAAGGTGTCTGCCATAGAGCCATAAGGCTCCAAAGAGTCACCTACTAAAATCAAGTCGATATTTGACAAGCACCAAGTTATCAATCGAGAATCTACTTGGTTGAGGGCATGGAAACCAAGAAGAAGATCCTATCTATGAGTAAAATTTTAA
This sequence comes from Ceratopteris richardii, assembly GCA_020310875.1. Lineage (NCBI taxonomy): Eukaryota > Viridiplantae > Streptophyta > Polypodiopsida > Polypodiales > Pteridaceae > Ceratopteris > Ceratopteris richardii. The sequence goes on along the minus strand of CM035437.1, from coordinate 22,959,874 downwards.
ATGAGTGAATTTTGGAATTCATATGCGCAAAAATTTTGGAAATGACATCTCAACATGCCTCATAAATATATATTTCCTTGCCACATATCAAAACGTGTAGAATTGCAAGATCTATGCATTAAAATATTCAAAGTTAAAAAAGATGCAACCTACAGAGAGAAAACACACTTTGAAGTTTTATAAGGAATTGCCTTACCTCGTTTTTTGGAGCTCCTTATGCGCTCATCGATCCACCAATGCAAGGGAATAACACATCAAGACCTTTGTTCCCTCTTGGGATAACCTTTTATCACCATAGCCACCACAAATGAATAAGAATGGAGAAAGATGAGGAAGAACATAAAGTTTATGAGATTTGCAAGAGATCCTTGCAGCCAGTTTTGATTTCTTCTCATCTTTATCCTGGTTCTTCGAATGTGCAGCATTTGCACATTCCTGCTTACTAGTAGAAGAGCTCCATTTTCCTTTGCCCTTCTGACTAGCCAGGAAAGCTTGATCTGCAACACGCATAATGGACCTGTTCTGCCTCGACTGATCTTCCTACAACAGAACAGAGACTAACTCCTCAAATGATAAGGCATTCGGATTGCCTTTCATCATCAACCGAAGAGTAGAAGCAAAACTCTTATATGAATCAGGAAGACCATTCAGAACGGTCTGCACAAGTGAGCTATCTGGTATAACCTCATCAGCAGAAATCAATTGTTCCTGCAAATCTTTGATCTTCGTTAGGAAAATGTCCATAGAATCACCTTCATTCATGTGCTCACTCTCCAATTGTTTTCGGAGGTAAGCAACACGAGCCTCATTCCTAGCTTGGTACAATGTGGTAAGTGTATCCCAAGCATCCCTAGCTATTCTGCAAGAGTGAATATGAGGAATAATGGCACGTTTGACAGACAAAGCTATCAATGCATGTGCCTAGGCATCTCTGCCATCCCAAGGAATCTGCTCTGCAGTAGGTACAGCAGAAACAGTAGCACGAACAGGAATCTGCACAACATCTTCGACACCATCTTCATCAGCTCCAGCACTTGTATTCGCAGTACCTGTTGTTACAGGTGTAACAGGACATCTTTCAACACCCTGCACAATGTTCCACAATCCTTTTGCAACCAATACATGTCGCATCATATAAGCCCACAATGGGTAGTTGGTACCATCCAACTTATCCTCAACAACCAACATACGAAATACATCACTGCTTTCAGCCATGGCCGGTGACTAAAATACCTTGATGCAGAAAATTAACTGTATCTCAAAAAGTTGAACAGAACTGCCAAGACGAGTTCTGCTAGACCTGTAGCAGACTTTGAGACGCTTAAACTGACGAACAAAAATTGGTATATACCTTTGGCACAAAAAGACGAAATAGCCTGCACAAGCACTGTGATAGTGCGTTCGAAGGCCGAAACGAGCTCAGATCGTGATTTCGACACCACAAAGCAAAGCAGTTTTGATCTCTGAAACACCCTGAGCATGCTCACCAAATTTCGTGCGAATCTGAGACTGCAAACGGAGGAGTGTCGACGGCACCCTAGATGAAGCCACGACATGCTCTAATACGAATTGTTGGAGTTAGACGTCTGCGGAAGCACGCGAACAGCACAAGGAAGAAGAAGAAGCTTGGAGCACAACACACAAGACTGAATATATTACTAGAGAATGTACAAAGATAAGTAGCCCATTAGGGCAATAGGCGTATATACAAGCCGGGGGAAAAAAACCTCCTAAAGAGGGAAAAAAATGCCCCGGCGGTCCTAGAGTGTTCACACACATCACTACCTAAATATATCAACATGTATGTATATATATGTGTGTGTGTGTGTGTCTCTCTCTCTCTCTCTCTCTCTCTCTCTCTCTCTCTATATATATATATATATATATATATATATATATATATATATATATATATATATATATGTGTGTGTGTGTGTGTGTGTGTGTGTGTGTGTGTGTACTAAGCTTGATTCTGTTTGGTAATCTTATCCAACTACATATGTATCTATTAAATAGTAAATATAATGCATTTTCATTAATATTGGACTTATGCCCTTGGAGAACCTTTTAATGTTAGACCAAATGCATAGTACTAAGTGGAGAAATCCCCCATTGTTTCAGATCTAAGTATTCATAGAATCTTAACCTCATGAGATAATTTTATTTTGAGAGTATGATGAATTGGAAAGACACACAGAACTGACCTCGTAAGGTAGAGGCACCCATCTTGGGGAACTCATGCATATGTCTAGCTAGAATTTGAACTTAGGACTTCCTCCTAGAGATTCAAACTAGGGTATGCAGGCTTGGACCACCATGTCCATCATAAATGCTATGCATAATGCTTGCAAGTTTTGAGGGTTCGATTAGTAATCTTAAATTAGTCTTTAGAATTGTTTGACTAGGCATTTGTAGCTCAATTAGTTGAGTAGACACACCTAACTAATTCAATGGATCCCTAGAACCTTGTGCTAGCCATGCTAGCCTATGTGGCATACCACTTCCAAATATTGGTAATAGAATATGGACAAATGTATGAACCATATACCTATGGCATGGAAGTACCAGATAGTTCTTACCGATATGAGCAGGATTATGTCTCATTAATGTACACAGCGCCCAGAGCACCCATACCCCCCCGACCTATGAATAGACCGCCTGTACCAAGAGGATCATGCTATAGATGTGGAGGTGATCACTATATCAGAGAATGTACACTACCAAACCCACTACCACCACAGCGAGTCTGGGAAGGATACTGTAGTGATTGTGGTAAAGAACACCTTTTCAGAGATTGCCCCAAGAACCCCAACCAAGTTAACTCGAACGTGCAGATCAATGTGATAGAAGTGATATAATCTTCAGGGAATGATAAGGAGTACACTATACCATTGAAAGCAATAACGAGAGCAAAGGCTAGAGAGACACCAGAAAAAACTGGAGAGAATGATCAAGGTGACAGGGAAATGAATGTACCTAAAGCCCAAGTAGCCGAAGACTCGGAAGAACCTGGAAAAAGTATCACAAGTAAACGAACACAAAGATGGAAGAATCGTAGAGATAGGATAAGGGAAAAGAAATTACAACAACAGATTGAGAAGGAAAAAAATGAATAAGGTCAAAAGGAGAAACAAAAAATTGAAGAAGAAAATAAAAAAGGAAAGCATAAAAAAGAAGAGGTAGGATCAGTTTTAGCAGATCCCATGCCAGAAGAGTTAGCCATGTGGATTCAGGCATACCAGACACGAATCAGAGCAGGACCAACCATTGAACAACATGAGAAACAATATCCTAGAGGTGACTTAGAGAAAGAAAGGTTGGAGATATGCAAAAAGTTAATTGAAGTAGCTCAACAGACCCTAGAAAAACATGTTCTTCAATTGCCTAATTCATGAATTCTCGAAAAAGGATTCCAAGAGTGTGTCGTCCCTAATGACCCCAAGAAACCCAAAGACGGTGAGACACACAATGAAAATCACTGCAAGGATAAAAGGGAAGGATCCACTATCCCCGAAGTAGATGGGGAATGGCCTAAAGACTTGTGGGCAAGAGTCCAAGAAGACAAATGGAAGAAAGTGGAAGGAACCACCCTTTGAAGAGCTAGAAGCAGGAGGTGAATTAGAACATTCAATACCTGAGCTGAATTCAGAACGATTATTACCCTTTGACCAAAGTGAAAAGGAGAATGACAGTGAAAAGGTTTTGCCAAATTACAAAGGAGAATACGAACATAATTCGGAATTATACTTCATTTCCTCAATAAGAAAAAAATAACAGAACCTATCAGTCCAAACATCGGACATCATACAACACCTTAGAAAGGTAAAAATCCCTTGCACTCTGACATTGGAAGAACTTTTAAAGATAAAACCACATTTGAAGGAGAAATTTACCAGTCAACTGGGGATCAAGGCGGAAGAGAAGGAGATGCCTGATGAAGTGACCACTGTCAAAATCCCGGTCGATAAGGTTGGAGATTTCAGCAAAGGAGATGAAGGAAACACTTGCCTTCCAATTACCTATAGGGGTCACACCACTAAAGCCATCTTAGATTCTGGAGCTGGAGTAGGAATCGCTACTAAGGAAATATGGGAGAAATGGGGAAAACCAGCTTTAAGACCAACACGCATGAAGATACAAATGGCAGACGGACACACTGAACGACCCTTGGGATTATTGGAACGAGTAATTTTTACCACTTGCGGAGTTGAATTCGAGCACACCTTAGCGATATGTCAGTTTGAAAGGGCTAGCAATTATGAGATGATACTTGGAAGACCCTTCATGAGAAAGCTAAAGGTAGTGCAAGATTGGGGAAAAGATGCAGTATACTTACAACATGAAGGAACCACAACAAGAATAAATCTCCACACATACACATATCAAGATGTTCCTCCCTTACAATGGAATCAGATTCATAAGGAGGAAGACGAGCAGTCTATTCACAACATAGGATTGAGTGACCAATCGTGGATGAACGAAGACACTCATCTATGGATATGTCAAACTGCGAAAAAGGAAGAGGATAGAAGGAAAGGATGGAAGCAAAGGTGTTGATGCATATCAAGCCTTCACACATTGGCTTGGAATCATGGAAGACTAGCTTGGACAGAGCTTTATCAAGGCTTCACTTGAAGCAAGGCTCATATGAACATATGCTTAGATGTTCTTACCTTTTATCTCTTTGTAAAAGTCTATATGACTTGGCATTCATATGTAATCACTTTAGTCATTTACCAACTTGATTAGTCGTGGATTCTTAGTTGAGTTAATGAAGAGAATATCTCCCTACTTTTAGTAGAGATATTCTAGGGAGCCTAAGTTTGAATTTTGAAATTCAAATCACCATCCAACTCCTATAAAAACTACATTTGAAAAGTCGCGGTCAGTCCTGTCACTTCAGCTCACTCCCCGAAGCATTTTGTCATTGTAACTGTGTGTGTGTTAGTGCTACTCCATAGCCTACACCACCACTCCTCAATTAGCCATGCTTGGCATGCTAATGAGCTTGTATAATCATATCAATCAATAGATATATACACATTCTACATATCTGATTCTCTGTGTTTCCTACTCCAAGTCTGTCAACTTCCAAGGAGCATTTCTCAGTGCTCACTGAACCAAATCAAGAGTTTAATAGCTCATTGGAACCAGCTCAAGGTATTCTACAAGCATACAAAATCTCAGAAGATTTCATTCAGCCATTTGGGAGAAATCTGCTTCGAAGTGCACACTGGTCTGTGTCTGCAGAGTTCCTAAAAAGTCGGGGGTAATCAGAATTTTGCTAAACTTATTTCTCAGTGTATGGTTTATCAATTTGAGTGATTCCACTTGTGATTGGTAGCTTGTTAAGGTACTTTAATACTCCCAAAAGGAATTGTTTCAATTTTAAGTGTGCTGGTCACACTGAGCATAACACTGAGCAGGTGTCATTACAGAAATAGCAAGTTTTCTAGAATTTGTGAAGTGCAAAGTTGTCTGTTTTGATTTGGTCATTACACAAATCATTTGCAAAGTACATATATGGTTTCTTTGTGTCATTTGGAAGCTAAGCAAGTGTATTAAGCATATCTGGAATCAAAGAAGGGCAGGTGTGAAGCAGGTTTTGTAGCATCAACTCATTTCTTGAGTGCATCCAACCATCACTCCCAACAAAAGGCAAGGAATAGCTAGGTTTGTACAAGATCCAGCTTACATGCCTCAAGTCTTCTTAGATGAAGAATTCGAACCTCATGGTTGGATGGATTTTAGCCACTCTCGATGTGTGTGTAATAGAAGAAGTGATAACCATGAATGAATGCATTGACAAGGAAGGATATGACGTTAGCCTATATGTGGTAGTCCTTCAAGAGGCTGAAGAAGGAGAAGTAATAAAAAATGAATGGAAAGAGGATTATGAGAGCATTGAAATAGAGCAAGAGCAAATGGAAACAGAAAGTGGAAATCAAGAAGTAAATGCCATAACTAATGAAATAAATAAAGAAAGGACATAGGAAGAAGAGCTTAGATTAGATAAAGAAAAAGATGATGAACAAAACAAGCCTCAAGATCAATTTGAAGTGCCTGCCCACTTCAAAAAATATGAAGTAGAAGAAAGGAAAATTGCTATTCAGATGCCGAAACGAGAAGCACAACCAGGAATAGCCTATGACAACAAGGAATAGACCAAGAAAATAGTTGTAACATTAGAGGAAGGAGAAGAATGATGTACTTTTATAGGACAAGACGTCTCAATGGAAGAAGAACAAGAGTTAATACGAATCATAAGAGAATATAGGGATGTCTTTGCTTGGACATATAAGGATTTGAAAGGAGTAGATCCTTGTATTTGTGCCCATTGAATCCCTATGACATCTGAAGCTAAACCTTCCAAACAAAGACCGTACACATATAACAATGTTTACTCAGCAAAAATCAAGGAAGAGATAGATAAGTTGTTAGATGCTGGATTCATTTATGAGATCGAACACACAGAATGGGTATCACCTTTGGTGGTCATGCCGAAAAAAAATGGTAAGCTAAGGGTATGCATTAATTTGAAAAAAGTGAATGCTGCCACCATAAGGGACAGTTACCCATTACCAATCACGGATCATCTTTTGGAAAGAGTGGCAGGGAAGGAAGTTTATAGTTTCTTAGACGGCTTTTCAGGGTATAATCAGGTAGTGATCGCTCCTGAGGACCAACATAAAACAGCCTTTGCAACTGAATGGGGAGTATACGCTTTTAGGGTTATTCCTTTCGGTCTAACCAACACCCCAGCCACTTTCCAAAGATTGATGTGCCATGTATTCAAGGAGTTCCTGAGAAAGAGTATGGAGGTATACGTGGATGACTTATGCACTTATTCAGCTATACGATCAAAACATATCCCTGAACTAGGAAAGATCTTTGCCAAATGTTGACAATATAGAGTATGCCTCATTCCAGAAAAGTGTGTCTTCATGGTTCGACAAGGAAAGATATTAGGACATATTGTCTCTAAGAATGGAATCTCAACGGATGAAGACAAAATCAAAGTGATTCTGGATTTGCCGAGACCAAAGACTGCTAAAGAAGTGCAAGCATTTATGGGACATTGCGGATACTACCGAAGATTTATACATATGTATGCCATAATTGCTAGACCTTTTTATGCATTATTGTCTCAATTTAATTGGACAGAAGAATGTGAAAAGGCCTTTAATGAATTAAAGAGTCGATTAAGTTCAGCCCGAATCCTTCGAGTACCTAATTGGAACAAACCATTTCACATTCATGTGGATGCTTCCAAGTTTGCCATTGGTTGCATCTTAGCTCAACCCACGGACACAGGAAAGTTAGACCACCCTATGGCCTATGCTAATAGACAGTTGAATCAAGCGGAGTGAAATTATAACACAATCGAGAGAGAAGGTCTAGGGATGGTGTACGCAGTGAAGAAATTTCGACACTACTTGTTGGCAAATAAATTCAAATTCTTCATCGATCATCAAGCTCTACTATACTTAGTCAATAAGCCTTGTAACACAGAACGTCTAGTACGATGGTTTCTATTGTTGATGGAATTTGATTTTGAAGTAGTAGTCAAGAAAGGGAATACCCACATTAGAGCAGACCACTTATCAAGAATGACACATGGAGAACCACCCACAGGAGTACCTGAGGATCTGCCAGATACTTACCTTTTTAATCTTGAAGTATGTCCCCAATGGGCAGAAAAGTTGATCCCTATACTCACATATGGACCTAAACATGGAATCACACCGAATCGAAACCAAGACCTATGGAAGACTAAAAACCTTCATATCATTGCTAGAAGCCTATATCACTAAGATTCAAGTGGATTACTCATGAGATGTGTAGAAGAGGAGGAACAAGAATTGTGGCTTCAAAAAGCACATGTAAATCAATGAAAAACTCATGTAAATGCGAATGGAACATGGCAAACACTGAAGAGATTAGGCATATATTGGCCAACCATGCAGAAGGATACGCATAACTATGTATCAGCCTGCCCAACTTGTCAAGAACGAAATCCAGAAGAGAAATCTACTTTATGCTACTCCACAGTGGTGCCGAGATGGAGCATGCCTCTGGTAAAGTTTTTGAAGACCCAAGAATACCCAGAAGGAGCCACTCTAGCAAGGAAACATGCGCTCACAGAACAAAGCAATGACTATGCTCTCATAGGAAAACAACTCTTTAAGCGAGGAAGAGACAATCATTTACGAATGTGTATTCATGAAGACGAGTATCTTGCTGTCTTAGAGATGGCACATACAGGAGCTGCAGGAGGACATTTTTCTGCAGATAAAACTGCAAAAATGATTCTCTTTGCAGGGATGTGGTGGCCAACTCTACATCAAGCTGCAGCCACATATGTTCAACAATGTGATACCTGTCAACGAACGAAATATCCAATTAGAAGAGATGAAATGCCATTGAAACCCATGATGAGTGCCAGAGCATTTACTAAATGGGGGATAGACTTCATTGGACCTATTAGCCCACCAGCTAAAGGATCCCATGTTGAGTACATAATCGTAGCCACATATTATTTGACCAAGTGGGTTCAAGCCAAAGCAACCAAGAAAAACGATGCAAGGACTACGGCTAAGTTTCTCTTTGAGAACGTTTTCACTAGATTTGGACTGCCGACAGAAATTGTGAGCGATAGAGGCACGCACTTTGTGAATGAAGTGATAGAAGCCCCTGAATGAATTCTTAGAAATTCATAAGAAATCAACTCCATATCACTCACAAGCCAATGGACAGGCCGAAAGTTCAAATAAAATCTTGTGTACAGTTCTTACAAAAATTGTCAACAATGGTAGATCGGATTGGGATAAACAATTACATCATGCTTTATGGGCATTCCGAGTAGCCTACAAAATAGCTATAGGTACTACTCCTTTTAACTTAGTGTACGGATAGAATGCTATTTTGCCAATTGATTTCTTAATACCCACTCTCAAAGTAACAACAACTTACGACTGGACTGGACATGAACTGTCATCACAATTGGATCAAATAGAAAAGTTGCACGAAACTAGGTTACAAGCGGTAGCAAGGATTTATGCTGCTAAAAGGCGACAGAAGGCATATTTTGATGCTCATATTAAAGATAAAAATTTGAAGGAAAGAGATCTAGTTTTGGTTTATACTTTGAAACAACATGCAAAGAAACTGCAAAAAAGAGGATATTTTGATAAAATTACAAGTTGCTATGATGATGTTAAACATGACATTAATGTTTATACAAGTGAAAAGAGGAAGGATAAAATGCAAGTGTGGAATCTCTAGTTTTCAGTGAACTAGATGTTCCATTGAGTAATAGATGTAATCCAAATCCATGGAGTGGAAGATTTTGTGGAAGTTCCAACCATGCGAATTCATCCAATACATCAAGAAAAGGTAAAAGTATTGTTGATGAAAATCTTACAATGCCAAATGTGATTGAAAGTCTTGAAGATGTACATGGTGATTCACACACATCAAAACAAATACTTGATGAGGGTTTTGGAATACCAAAACAACGACTCCAAGGGTAAGGAAGTAACATGCGATTAGCATACCAAAAGGAAGTGATCCATGGCCAAGAAGATATAGAAGGATGACAAATTTGTTATTTTTGAGGCATGATAGTTACATCATTGTGCTTGTATGTCAAAGTTATTATAAGGTGTAGAACCCACTTGCTTTAAGATGCTATTACAAAGTGCATAATAACAAAAAACTATGGATGAGAAAATGGATGCACTTAATGCAAATAAGACATGGGTGCTATTTATATTTTCAGAATGAAAGAAAGACATACTTTGTAGATGGTTGTATAATATGAAACGTTGATAACAAAGAGATGTGCACAAACATATGGAAATGATAATGAAGAGACATTCAACGACATTCAACCTACATCTAATAGGGATAGTATCATAACACTTATATTTTTTGTTACAAAAAGGGATGGATATTGCATGAGATGGATGTGAAGAACACCTTCCTAAGTGGATGTTTCTAAATTTATCACATTTGAATGCATGTACATTATGATATTTGAAACTAATTTGGACTATGCACTCTTTTATGATTCTCATGATGATATACAACTATATGGATACATTGTTGCATATTAGGTTGGCATTGGTTTATATAGATCTACCAATCGTCTTATGTTCTCATTGGAGAGGAGCACTATCAAATGGAGGAAGAATGAGCAACCTATTATTGCTCTACCTAATATAGCACATAAGGATAGTGGTATATGGTGTTGCAATAGAAGCATGTGAGGTCGCATGGCTTGAGATTCTACTCGGGTTTGGGGATAGATGTCAAGAAACCATTTTTATCTACTATGACAATCTTAGCAACATAAAATTAGCACATTCTACTCTTGGGTTTGGGGATAGAGGTCAAGAAGCCATTTTTTATCTACTATGAGAATCTTAGCAGATAATCTTTTCTTTCATTCTAGGAAAAAACATAGAGAGGTACACTATCATTTTACGAGGGAGAAGATATTGGCTAGTGATATGTAATCTGTTAGATATGCTCAATACTCCACCCTCATGTGACCACAAATGATCCATGGTGCTCTAAGTTGTAAGGCCCCCATTATGAGGAGAAGCCATTATGACAGCCCGGACATTTGTGGAACCCTAACTTCCAAGTTAGATGAGGTCTATGTGTGACTATTGATGGTTGTAGATGATCTTTGTGAGCCTAGCCGTTAGGTTAGTTAGGGCATAAACTTCCAGGCCATTGGGTTGCCATTTAAGGTGAAAATAAAGGCCCTATGGCGTCGCGTGGTTTCCCCATAAAACCTTAATGGGGGGAGTGCAGAGGGGGGCTTGCCCCCTTCTGCGGGGTCCGGGGGGCCTATCCCCCCGGCCCGTAGGGCCGAGACGGTAGGACTTCTGGTCGTGGAGATATTGTTGGATCATATATTTTACTGACTATTTTGTATCTCTCGACTACATTTATCTATACCGAACCGCCTTGTAAAAGCTATATAAGCATGGCCCAGGTTGAGCTTTACATAGCATTGTGCACTAGTAAGCCCTTCATCTAGAGTTTGTCTAGATCGCCATCTAAGCTCCACAGTGGGAGCGCACGGGTGGACAGCACCATCATTGTAACTGCATTACGCTCGGCAATATGAGAATTTGAGTTCTCTATCTCTTAGTCTCCGTCTATCTTTGTCTACGGTTTTCTCTCAACTCTGTCTACAGGTCTATTCTGCTGTGCTGTTATTTTCTTACATAATCTTGTTTATGTCAAGACAAATGAATAGTTTGTTGTCATTTTTACCAAGGAACTTCGAGTAGACTATGGTGGTTCCATGTATATGCTCTAGAGATGTTTTCATTGGACTTCATCAACATATCTTACCTACCACCAATGATGGCCTACTTATTGTGCAAACTCACCTAATTAGTTATCAGGGTCTCCCTTAAGTACCTTGCTTTATTTCTATATGAACAATCTTGCTATGCTGTATTGCAGATAATCCTTGCACATAGTGTTCTATAGCAATGGAATTCGAAAAACATTTGTTCTTGCCTTCATTCTTGTGTGCCACTCTTCTTGATTGTGATTTTGTGTGTGTGTTGGGAAGACATCATTCCTCTCTTTCCTTCCTGTAACATGGCATTCCTCAAAACTTCAAGTTTGATATCTCTCTACTACTATCCATTCATCACCGAATGAAGTATTGTGGAAAATATCTCACTTCTATTTCTCCCCATGCAACTATCTCACTTTTTGAACGGATCCAATTTTCAAAATGGGAAATGAAATTCAGACGTATACCATGAAAGAAAAACCATCTATCTCTAGTATCTCACTCCCACTTCTTCCCAAGCAACCATCTCACTTTTCGAAAGGATGCAATTTTCAAAATGGAAAATAATTTGCGCTCTCTCTCTCTCTGTCTCTCTCTCGGAAAAAAATATTTATCTCTCCTTTATTTTGGACATTTGCCAATAATTTGTAAATGTTTTTTGCATAATTTGGTAGGTCTACTCAATGCATGTGAAGGGACATGGTTGATCCTCATTGTGAACAATCATGTGAAGTGTTTAAGTCTCATTTCAATGTACCTTTTTGATAACTGGAAATAATAAAGGATTCTTCAACTTTGTTCAAGGCATCTAAGAAGGATGTCACCAAGTTTTAACCTTTTTCTTTACTACTTCTATTGTGGAGGAAATAAGAGGACGAATACTATGGCCCATCCAATATGGAGAGCCTACGAAAGAAAATTTGTCAAAGTTCTTTTAGTTGAATTGAACTTGTGACTCTTGAGGCTCAAGGAATCATCCGCGCGGTTGTGAGTTTGTCTTCGAGTTAGGGGTGCCTCCTCTTCCTTTGGGGAAGCGTAAGATATCACAATCTCTCTCTTTTTTTTTTCCCTTTTTTGAGAGTACAATAAATTGGAAAGACGCACACACCTGACCTCGTAAGGTAGAGGCACCCATCTTGAGAAACTTTGAGGCATCCAACTCCAAGCGAGATTTGAACCTTGGCCATCTGTCTAAGAGTACAAGGCACATCTGCTAAGCCACGCCCCTGGATTAGATATCACGATCTTATTTCCGAACGTTTTTGTCTTTGTTACATAAAAGGTTCCACACTTCGTGTGTCTAAAATGCTCGAAATGATATTTAAAGTTTATATGATAATGAGCTTCATTTTTTTGCTTGCGAAGCAAAAACAAAGTCTGTATGATAATGTCAATTGCAATTACGGCAGCTTGATCATGCTCATCCGGCCCCGTGCCTTGCTACGCACCCGCTTAATGAGCAACTGCATGGTTATTCGTAACGATAGCTCTCCAAGACCATTGGCATTGGCTCGTCCCTTCACGTTTCACAAAAGCAAAAGAGCACCGTTTGTGCACTTCGTCCTTAGCAATGGTGCCTATCCTCCCGTCCTCAAGGCTCGACAAAAGCAGAAGCAGTCATGTGTATACATGGTTCAGGAAAGATTTTCCTCAGCTTCGGCAATGTCAAATTTAGATTACCAGCTAGAAGAGAACCTATCTCGTCCTCCCAGGAAAAGACATCTATGCTACTACTACTCTCAAGGGCTATGCACTTTGGTACTGTTAGTTTTTTTTACTTATTACATTTTTTGCAAGTCCCATTTCACCACATTTGCATTATGCCCTTGACTTTATGGCTTCCGTTTTCTTTAGTTTACTGAAAGAGGACTTGGGTGATTGTCAGGATTGATGTTTGTTGGGTTTGATAGGATATTTATCACTTAAGAGAATAATTAGCCTCAAGTAACTCTTGAAAACATAGGTGGAACCAAACTCGCTTATAATGCTTTTTTATGAAACTTTCACATCGGACTTTTTGGGTATCCAATTTCTAAACATATTTTGGACTTGTTAAGTTTAAAACTTGAAGGATAAATATGCTTGCTTGAAAAGGAGAAATATTGAGTTTCGTAATTTGTGTGTATCTATGCATTTACATATTTCTTAAAATGCCCCAAACATACATATGTTTCATATTTTTACTTTTGTAAGGCATTGTTTAGCATCTTTGCTTTAAGTTTTGGTGTAAAAACTAGGTCATTTTCAAAATAATTGACTCTTGTTTTGAATTTCATTTAGGAATTCATGATTATTTGTGTAAAACGTCCAATACATACAACTCATCTTTTTTATTCTTTGTTGGAGACCCACATATTTTTCTAAAATGAACTATGCATAAAAACATCGTTTTTGATATATTCTCTCGTTAAAGTTTGAGGTTCTATTTGCTATGTTACTCTTTCAGTTATATGAGAACTTTAATTCAATTATACGTAAGAATTCTTTGCGGAGATAACTTTTAAAATAAAGAATTACTCGAAAAATTTCCACATCTCATCTTGGTATCCACATTGAAAAGAAAGACTGTGGTAAGCTAGTTGTCAAAGACATCAAAGTTGTATTCATCGGTTATACTATTGAAAGTAAAGGATACAGATTCTATGTACCAGAAATAGTTGATTTCCTACTCTCTTGCAATGCTTTTATTGCAAAAAGTCAGATTTATAATAAACATGTAGAAACTCTAGACTTTATTAAGGCTGATGATTATGCATTTTTAAAGTCAAGTTTAGATGCTTACATTTGGCCGTATAGAGTGGTGATCAACCTTCTCAAGCCCCAAAGATATCAGTCCATAGAGGTAAAGAGGAAGAAGTTGTTCCTAGGTCACCATTATCTACTTCATCATCTCCATCTTTTTCTACACCACCTCTTGACATACCAACTTATGAAGTTGGAGAACCCTCAAGAGTTGTAGAAGAAAGAGAAGAAGAAGATGTTGCACCAATATTCAAGAACTTTGGGATTTTACATTATTACTTAGGCATTGAATTCAAATTTAGGAATGATTGTATCTATATGACACAACAAAAGTACATTGAGAAACTTTTAGAAACGTTTGAAATGATAGATTATAAACCTATGCACCATTATGACATTGAGGGGGGGTTTGTTGGAAAACAATGACAAAATGCTTAAATTTGCCAAAAACTCAAGTAAACCCTAATTTTGGGACTTCATCAAAATTTGGTAAAAAAATGATAAAAAATTTGTATTGCACCATTGGAAAGTATTCATTGAGAACTTTCTTATGATATATAAAAGTTCATCATTTGACATAAGAAAATCAACCAAAAGTCAAACCCGGATTTTTTCTTCTCACATGCTTTTCACGCAAAAACTTGCGTTTCAACAGATTTTTCAAAGCATTTCATGCTTTTCATGCTGATTTTCGTGGGCATTTCAAATCCTATATAACGTAGGGAGCATCATAAATCGTCAATTTTTGAAGCACTCAAGACATAGGCTCTAGGGCTAAGAGCCAGAACAAGTTTTAGAGATGTATTACATAAATGCAGATTTGGAGGATTCTTTTGACAGCTTCCTTTTGTTCTTCTTAACACTACCAAGTGAGCATGCTGATTTTGGAGAGTTGTAGCACCCAATTTAGGATTTCTTCATGTGTTGCTGCTGTACCGGGTGTTTACCTACCACTTCATCGCGAGAAGTGGTCGTTGTTGCTGCTCTACATCAAAGAAGACCTAATTTCAGATTAGGGTTTCCTATTTTGACTGTTGTTATCCTTCTTTTTACACATTCACTCACATTATACTTCTTAGACACTCTAACACTACTTTTTGTAACTAGTACTTCCATCTCTCTATATTGTCATTTATCTCTCTTGGTCAAGTCAAGGTGTGTTATGTGCTAAGATCAAGTGTTGGAAAGATCTTGGATTAAACCTGTGACTATTGTTTTGGCCTATCACACTTCCAACAAATAAGTGGGGAAGTTTTACATTCCCAAACTCATCAAACATGTGGATAGCCATGTACAATTATGTCTATCAAGTGGGACGTGCTAGACTTGTGCGAGTTCGATTTTTGTTCTTTGAGTGCACCACACATAGGATGCTTGGCCTCGATGAAGTCGCCCACGCACCCATGTGGTGTGAATGCAATGGTTTGGGATACCAGCCCTTGTTGGGATGACCAACTTTATAGTTGAAGACATTGAGGCTTGAGTGTGAGTCCATTTGGCCCTATGTTTTGGAGGTTAGTTTGATGTCCATTCTTTCATGATCTCATGTGAATATGGCTTGTACTTTGTTTTCTAGTAGGAAGGATCTTGGCAAGGCATTAACAATTTCATTGCATCTCTATCTTGTGTTTTCTCTCTTTTGAATGTGTTTGTTACAAGAATTTGCAATGTTGAGTTCTAAAGGGGGAGCGTGTAATTTCCCAAAAACTTTGTTGGAAAATCAACCTTCAACAAGAGGATTGCACATATTTCAAGGAAAAATTCAAAGAATAATCAATTAAAAAAAAGTCAAACCAACATCAAAATATGGTCAAAATGGTCAAATTTTGTAGGGATTTTTTATTTCAGATTCAGATATTAATATTCAAGAGCTATCAATTGATATATAACACAAGCTACTTGAATCAGTATTTGAGAGTCAGAACCCTAAACATAATTTCTGTTCAAGGTCAAAATCAAGTGAAAAAAAGGTCGAAACAGATGACATGTGTCATACTCTAATTGGATAGGTCATAAAATAACACAATTAGCTAATAGACCACAAAAAAAAAAGAATGATAAAAAAGCCCATCTAGAAATTTGTGCCACGAATTCTGGAAAAGTGCTTTTTAGTGCTTTTGTGATGTGCTTTTCAGCTAGGGACAAAAACTATATAAAGTCTAGCTTATTATCATGTAAAATCATCACATCTTGGAGGCTTGCCTTGAGCTAGGCTTTGGAGGAGATTACTTCACCTTGGAGGAGAAGATTTAGGGTTTTTCTTCTTCTTCAAAGGATGGCTAGTAGCTTGTAGGTTTTGTACTTCAACCATATTTTTGAAGACATCATCTTGAAGCTTATCTACACATGGAGGAGATCATCTTCTACACATGGAAGTTGTGAAGTTATGAAGATATGAAGCAATATGTGCATTTATATGCATATTTTTATGATTCTTTGTAACATCCATGTACTTCATCTTTTAAAATATATGGCTTATATGTGGAGCTTTTCTACTCCATCTCTTTATGACTTTGCCTGTTTTCTCTCATGTCTCTATTTCATTTATGTCTCTATATTGATTCTTGCGTTAAAAACCAACAAAGTTAAGGACATCTGGATGGGCGAGTGTAGTTAAACTGTCCAACCAAGTTTTTTGCGTTAAAAACCAACAAACTTAAGGACATTTGGATGGGCGAGTGTAGTTAAACTGTCCAACCAAGCTTGAGCCAGTTGCCCCGTGTGAACTGGTTCATCTCCTCATTTGAGCCCATAAGTAGGACCCATGGGTTTCATTTGTGAGACATTCCTTGCATGAGGCACTTGGACTCTTGGTCCTTTGGTAGTCTCGTCACCCATATTGGTGGGGGGTTGTATGGGACACTTGTCCCTTGGAGGTGGCTGAACACTTCGCTCAAGGCTCTCATGCTCGGGGGTGAGCTCGTATTGGCTCTACGGTTGGGAGGTGAGTTTGATGTTCGCCCTTCTATTGTTTATGAATATGGCTTGTGTCTTGACTTGTCGAGAAGGGAGGATCCTCGAGGATCTAACATTGGTATTAGAGCATCTCTTTGCTTGTATGGAAAAGGTATGACAACTTGCACAAAACCATCAGATTTCATGGAGTGAAATCTGATGGTTCACACCCTCTTGCATGGGCTGGTATTGGACACTTCGAGGAGGAGGAGGGAGCAAGGGGAGCACATGCAAGCCCTGGTTGGAGAACACAAGTCCCTCCCTCTTTGTGTTTTCCATCTAGGTAGGTGGTTGGATGGTTGGTACTCTCCAAAGATACCCTTGCTCAAAGCCATGGCTGCCTCTTTTCTTCTATTGCAAGGGAGGAAAGGAAGCAACAGGGGTTGCTTTTGGGTGAGATTGGATAGAGAAAAAGGGAGGGCCGACACTGTGTGGGAGAAGCCACCCCAATCCACTCATGGCCAAGATTTAATGGTCCTTCGCATGGAATTTCAGCTTGGGTGGCTGGTTCTATCAGAAGAAGTCTTCCCTACATGTGACGAGGGAGGCAAAGATTTTTCTGATGTTTGCGGCTGGAGACATATGCACCAGAGGCTGCAGCCTTGTTTCCCATGATTGGAGGCCCCATGTAGGGGTTGGATAGAGAGAAGAGAAGCATAGGAGCATGGAAAAGAAAGGGTTGGGTGCTTGTTTGCACGTAGAGGTAACAACTAATCTTGCAATAGCTGCCAGGTGATTCCTGGTCTGCCAAAGATTCCCTTTCCAAAACAGGGGGGAGGCATAGCAGTCACCCACTCCCTTGTGTAGCTGGCTGGTCTGTGTGCAATCACCAGAGCTCCTGCTTTTCTGTTGCTGAAGGCAGGTATCCACCCCTTTTCCATGGCAGCCTATAGTTTCTCTTGCGCAGAAGTTCCTTCAGTAGCAAGGAGCACGAGCAAGATGGTGCATCCATGTGTTGCTAGCTAGCAGCCACGTGGCATGCATTTTTAACCATACAATCAGCAGATGGGGCGCTGAAATTTATTGCCACATGCCTTATTTAGAAAGAAAAGGAAAATCTGTGGCTGAGATTTTGGGTCTTGTCACTTGAATTTTAAAAGT
This sequence comes from Ceratopteris richardii, assembly GCA_020310875.1. NCBI lineage: Eukaryota > Viridiplantae > Streptophyta > Polypodiopsida > Polypodiales > Pteridaceae > Ceratopteris > Ceratopteris richardii. Next base: position 22,941,750 of record CM035437.1, on the reverse strand, counting down.
TTTTCTTGAGTTTTCTAATTGATTTATGATGTGGCTGGGAACTGGAAGAGGTAGGAGGATTTTAAGTAAAAATTTTAGGAGGGGAAACGAAATTCCTTCTCTCTCTTCACCTTGGCATAGCACCTATTTGCCAAGAAATTGCATAGAGATGAGGAGCGTTTTCCCACACACCTCAGCCTCGTGCTTTGCACAAGTCAGCCACTCCTCGTCATGGAGAGGATTTCGCAATGTTCGAAAAATGATGTTTCGTGGAAACGTTCCACCAGGGTATCCCACCCATCGGTTAAAGAAGGTCAAACACAAATGGTCAACATATGATCAAAGGTTGATCAAATCAGATCAAAATGGTCATAATGTTCACTCTGCAGAAATTTTTTATTACATATAGTGAAAGTACTCATCAAGATCTTATAATGATATATGATACTTAGGTATTTGGAACCATATGGAAAGTCAAAGGTAAAACCCTAATTTCAAGGTAACTTGTGAAAAGCAATAAAAAGTTAAGTCCGAAAAACACTTTTTATAAGAGCAAATTATTATATAACATATTATATGGTCAAATAATATTAAAAATAATAAAAAAAACCATAAAATTCGGGTTTTTGTAATCTTCGGAATCAGAGTTTCCCAAAATTGCGGAACCCTGATTTTTAGCTTTCTTACACCATGAAAAGCTATGAAAAGCATGTCCTAATAAAAACTATATTAAGACATGGCCCTATAGCTCACAATTCATCAACTTGGAGCAAAGTTTGAGCTTGGGAAGGTGGTCCTCTAACTTGGAGGATTGTAGTTGTGCTCTTCATCATCAAGGTGTGCAGCAGCTTGAAGCTTATCTATTTGGGGGAAGTCATCTTCAGCTATTGAGATTGTGGAGTTATGGACAATTTGTATCTCATGCATATTATTTATGCTACCTTGTAATTTCATACTTCATCTTGTAATGAAGTATGAAAAGCACTTTTTATAAGAGAAAATTATCATATCACATATTATATGGTCAAGTAATATTAAAACTAATAAAAAAACCATAAAATTCGGGTTTTCGTAATCTTCGGAATTAGAGTTTCCTAAAATTGTGGAACCCTGTTTTTTATCTTTTTAGGTGTGCAATAGCTTGGAGCTTATCTATTTGGAGGAGGTCATCTTTAGCTATTGAGATTGTGGAGTTATGGACAATTTGTATCTCAATCATATTATTTATGCTACCTTGTAACTTCATGTACTTCATCTTGCAATGGATGTAATATATTTGGAGCTTGGCTCCTCCCCTCTCTCTCTCTCATGTCTTGTCTATTCTCCATCTTGTCTTTATTTTCTCTTTGTTTCTATACTAATTGTGGGCCTAAAAACCAGTATTTCATGTTATCATATTGACATATATTTGTAATTTGGAAGCATATCGTCGTCTTGTACACTGTAGTCTATTAGCATAATTGAAGCATATGACTTTTAAGTTTTTGTCTACATCTTGAGTGTGTTTTGAGTCTATGTGTGTATCTTCTCTTGTATATGAAACTGTTTCTTTGTCTCGGGCTAAGTTTTTGCTAACACCCATGCACTCATCATCTACATATATACCTCTCAATTTCTGTTGCTTTACCTTCAGCTTTTATCAGAGTTTCTTCATCCTATTCAACTTCCCATGCATTGACCATCTATATCAATACCTTTCAATTTTTGTCATTGTATCTTACATTCTGATGAGAGTATCTTGCACAATATTTTTTTCAAGTGTGCTTTTTGTGGAAGGGTTGGAACAAGATATCATATTGCAAGTTTAATAATGATTGGAAGTGGGCTGCGGGGATTAGACAAAACGACTCTAATTGGTTCCTGATCGAGGGCATCAAGGAAGTTGATTAAGAGAACATACAAAGAGCAAAGAAATTAAGGAATAAAGGCTTTCATAAGTGGAAGCACATTTGGAACCAAGACGAGACACGAGATCATATTTGAAGACATCTATCTGGCTATGCGTGTCAATTTCGAGGATTGGTGTCTCCTAAGACAAAGAATTGATGCTTGGGATGACTCAAAGGCTCGCCTCTTGCTTGGACGGGATCCCCTGTAGTTGAAAGGGTTGAGATGGCACAATGGTGATAGAATGGAGAAGACGCCTAGAATCAATAAGGTGCAACATCATTGTTCCCTTAATAGGAAGTGGTGCCAGGAGTGGTCTAGGATCATATGCAATTTTAAGTTCAAAGATGTGTGGCACTCTCTTATTGAGAATAAAAAAGTGGTCCTCATGTGGCAAATCCTTCACAAGGGTATTTGGACTAATGTCAGAGCTAACAAGATTTGCGAAGTGCCCCTGTGGTGCAAGCATTGCAACCGTGGTAAAGAAGACCTTGGACACCTTTCCTTTTTGTGTCCGAAAAGTCTGATGATGTGGCGGGCTCTCGAAAAGTGCTTGATATGCAGTGCCATATAAACTCGGAACAAGTTTTACTTGGTGAAGGGATCGACTTCTTTTCTACATTGTGGAATGTTGACAGGGGAGAAGCTAAGATTTGGAAGGAAAGGTGTGCGGTCGACTTCAATAAGCCTCCTAAAGAATGGTCGATAGAAAATTCCTTATGCTATTTTGGCAGAAGAATATGTAATTGTAGAAATCCCCTCCCTTTAGACACCATAGGGTGTTCGTAGTAACAAGAAGCTCAAAATTTGGTCAAAGATGGTAAAAGAATTTACTGCACAATTTTAAAGTACTCTTCAAGAGCTTTGTGTTGATATATGAGATGTACCCATTCCATAGTTGAAACCCCTTCAAAAATCAAACCCTAATTTTTGGCCAAAAGTGTGCTTTTCACTTACTTCTGATCAAGGGCTGATAATTAAAGTTTTAAAAACTATCAATCCAAGGGTGGAGATTAAAGCGATCCAAAAGCATCATACTAAAAGCAATTTTGAAAAAATAAAAGCACAGTAATAGCTTTTTCGAAATTAGGGGCAAAAATTTTTGTTTTTGGAGTTTTACAAATCAGCTTTATGCCTTTTCATGAGCTTTTTGTGGGAGATCTCAAAGCTATATAAGGAGGGTGTTATGGGCATTTTTATCAATCAATTTTACAAGCTACATCAAGAATGTGCTCTACGGTTTTGAGCGTGGAGGAGATCTTGGAGTCTATATGCAGATTTGAAGTAGTTTTTTGCTGTTGCCCATTGTCTTCTTCACACTCTTCTTGTGTGCAAGCTCACTCGTATGGAAAAATACAGGACATATGAAAACCTATGTGTATAGTTGAGGTATGAGATTTTTCCTTATCTCATCAATTCCAATCGAGGGCAAATCCATACCAATTTCATATTGTTTAGATGCAAATTCACTCTCAGATATTCTCTTGCATCATATCCACACATAGTAGCCAACAAAATTTTGATCTTTAATATTATATTATTGTATATACGAGATTTTCAGATTTTCAATATTTTGTGTGCTGGACGTATGATATCATGTATGATATTTTTGAAGAAATTCCATACTTTTTTCATACTTCCGTACCCAAATGCGTTTGTCGTATGGTTGTATATGGAAAAACTATGTTTGCAAGTTGTGGCTGCTATATTCAGTTTTCCTCTATTGTTGCTGCTCTACCTGGTTACACGTACTACTTCTTCAATTGGAGGAAGTCTTGCTGCTGCTTATACATGAGAGAAGACCTAAATTTTTTTAGGGTTCACTGTTAGACTATTATAAACAGTCCCATCACTTCCAATTTGCACATATTCTCTTACACACACACGCACTCTTAAGCACTTTTCTCTACATTTTGTACTTAGAACCCTTTTCTTTTAGCTTAAATTCAGATTTGTAACATATTTTCCATTATACATTTTCATTAAGCAATATTTTAGTGAGCAATTAGTATTCAGTTACTGCTCTTTTACATCTTGTCTCTTCTCTATGCTCTTGTCTACTTGTCTCATTTTTTGGTCAAGGTGTGTATGTGCTAAGGTTCTAAGTGTTGGAAAGATTTTGGAAATTACTTGTGATTATTATTTGAGCCTACCTCAATTCCAACATTTGTGATGATGGTCGAGAAGAGTTCAAGGAACAAACTTTTCTCTGTTGAATCTTAGCAGATCACCAACAGAATAACTAGCTATGATAGCCATACAAGTGCTCACTCCTTGCATTGAGATAGAGGCTTTGATCGGATACAACAAGTAGATCTTCTTCTGATCTTGATGAGTTTGTGATGACCTGGTAATTAGATTGAAATCACATGAACTGACAAAGATGATGAGTTTGATAAATTATAATGATTATGAATATGAATGATTTTGACCAACGACTCAACAAATCTATTGAAATGAAATGAACATGATCCAATGAGTCTGACATGCATGTGTGATTGAAACAAATCGAAACAATTGACTTGTATCAAACACATCATGAAATTAAGGAATTGCTCCTATAACGAGAACATATAAAAAACATGCATAATATTAAACATGAAAAACATAGATGTTGAAATTACCCACTCATATTTTGAAACCAATTGTTGATTTTGATGTGTTCAAAGACAAATGATAATAAATATGAAGACATATGAATTGATAGCCTGACATAACATGAGTGATTGATTTACTGACTGAAAATATACAAAGAAGTTTTTTAAGGTACATATGATGCATGATTCCATTAACCAAACCTGAGATTATTGTCATAGCAAATAATCTTTATCTATGAGCTGATTCTTCTGAGGTTGAAGCTGACAGTCAACACATGAAGAAGTTGATAGACATGCGTGCAAAGGCTGAAGATATAAGCTGAAAGTAATAGTGTGAATGCATGATCTGAGCTATAGATCATTCAAAGTTGCAATTCATACCACACTTCTATGTATAAGTTTGTCTCACGTCTATCTTGTTCTGGATGCTCAAGTGTATACATATATGAGCTCATTTTATCCTCCTAATGAAGATACCTCCCACATGAACGTTTATATGCAAACATTTTCGAACAATTTTTAGTGACCCTCGCCTAATTTTGTTGGTCAATCCATTGCCTGGTATGTTAGTGGGACGATTGGGAGGAATTGGCTCAACCCACCTGAGTGGGTCCTTTCAGTCCACACATGGGAAGAAAGAAGTTCATACACAACAGACTGAAGTGCGTGCGTTTATGATTCAGCAGTTTTCAATGATCTTAGTTCTCATTGTGAATGTCAAGGCATTGCATTATCGAAATAAATCTGTGTTATACAATTTGTCCAAGGTGACATGCAATAGCTAAGTTTGTCCTATGGTTTGATAGAAAGCAGAAAAATGCTTGCCCATCTTCTCTCAAGTCTCCCCCCTCTTGCTTTTCTCCCATTTACTTGTTTATAATGACTGTGAAATACAGGAGAATGATCCAAACCACCTAGAGAAATTCACTCATGACTATCCTGATTTGAGTGTGGGTTCTCTTGAGTTGAAGAAACTGCAACCTCAGCCTTTCCAGTACTACCTTGTTTTGGATCTGGAAGGAATGGTAGAAATCCTGGAGTTTCCAGTAGTAATGATTGATACAACCACACTCAAAGTTGTTGACCGATTCCACAGGTATGTTGTGTTTTAAGCTACTTTTTGGCGTGCTGCATTTTCATTTTGGATGAAAATTCATCTCATTTAAATATTTCTAAATATTTTGAAGGTTTGTAAGGCCAATCAAAATGTCAGAGGCGAGGATAGATGAATATATAGAAGGAAAATATGGACGATGGGGCTTAGACAGGTAATTCTGTTGGAAAAAAAATTTAGCTACGGTACTGATACATGATTTGTTTTTCAAAGATATAGTTCTCTATATGTTTGATCTAGCAGTTCACATGTAATTCAACCACTTCTTAATTGATTGTATTTAGAAAACCAAAACAGTCCCAAGAAGGCAGCTTTTTTTGCTGCTATTAATAGAAATGAGTTCATGCTTTTAGGATCTATGTGGAGTGTGAAATTGTCTGGTTGCACTCGGCTTGCGAAAGTGAATTATTTCTACAATGCATTCACAACACATGTTTGTGCATTTGCCATTTACAAGTACAGAGCTGATACCTGGGCTAAATTGGCACAGGGTGTGGCATGATACTGCTATTCCATTTACTAAAGTGCTGAAGCAATTTGAACATTGGATGGCAAAGCATGGTATATGGGATGCCAGACAAGATTGTAAATTGAAACATGCAGCATTTGTTACCTGGTTGGTATGCTTTCTATATATGCATTATTTATATCTATTGTTTATTATTTCTTAATCTCTATGTTTCCTATTCGTCTAGGAAGGCATTAATTTATACTGAAATTTGTGTAGATCAGATACACTTTTTTCCTTACATTTTGATTGTTTGCAGTGGAAATTGGGATGTAAAGACTAAAATACCACAGCAATGTGCCACATCATCCATCTCTCTGCCAACATATTTTTTTGAATGGGTGAATCTAAAGGACATATATTTGAATTTTTATCAAAGAAGAGTAAGTTTATGCCCTTTACCAAATAGCAATTCTCAGCATATGAAACTTAGATTCTGAAGTCCCGTGTTGATGTTTAATCAAAGCAGGCAGGAGGGATGCTTGCCATGTTGAGAGGCCTCCAAATACCAATGGCTGGGACTCATCATGTTGGGTTAGATGATGCACATAATATTGCCAGGGTTCTCCAACGGATAATTATTGACGGTGGTGTTGTCAAGATTACTGCCAAAAGAAGTGTGAAGAATCCTTCAGAAGTGAAGTTCCGGTTCAAGAATCGTGTTTGATAGAATGGTAAAACACACGGTATCTCATATTGCTTTATCAAATATTCGTTGTAAGTAATGTAGTATTTGTGGCTATTTTTACTGCTTAATCATGTGTCTCTGAGTCTAATATGTAAGCAATCATATGATACGGTTTTTTTGCACAGGTTGAAGCTTGGTTTTTGTCATTGCATCATACATACATTCTAATATTTTGGAGAAATAAATGATGCATGTGGCTCAATATTTTAAAGTCGTGCTTATTTTTGAGAATGTTAATTAATGGTGGGTCTGATTTGCTAATTACAGTAGATCTCTGCGTATGGAGTTTTGCTTTTCCCTGAAGCAACAGAAAACAATCTAGGGAGTTCAAGAATCTGTGATGTACTAAGGAAGTTGAAATTCCCCTATACTGTTGATGTATGGAGTGTACTCTACCTGTTTTATATGCAATAGTTTTTGTTTTTGACACAGAAGGTTTCCTTGATTTTACATAATTCTATTTCTTAGCTCTTGGACGACACAGATCAAAAGGACGATCAGTCTGAGGAAACATTTAGTGGGTTAAAATGTATTGAAAGCCTTCAAAAAGTAAGTGAAAATCGTATGAATTTTCTTTAACTTCCTCTGCAGTCAAAAGCACAAAAAGATCCTCCAAAGTTACGATTCACTTGCATTCATTACTTTCAATCTGAACTTCTGTTCACAAATCTAGAGATGAGAACAGAGGCTTAGACATTCTGGTTAATTCACTAGTGGACTTTCAACAACTTGAACTGATATCATAGAACAACTCTACAGGTCAAAATCTTCCACTTTTAGGTCTTTGAAGAACTCTCTAGTTGTAATGTTTCATATGTAGCATGGGTTAAAACTTTGTATTCAATCTTTGTGAAGAAAGTGTGATAATGTATTGCTTATTTAGGTTTCATGAAACAATATTGGTACTTCAAATGAACAAATGTCTCAATGTCTTTCTACTATTTGAGAAGCAATCAACATCAGTATAATTTTTAGGACTTCTAGAACACGTATAATATAAATTACTGCCTTATTATTTGTTCCTTTGGGATACTTCAAAACCTTCTTGTTTGCATGTAGATGTGTGATGGTAGGCTTTTGCACAAGCTGAAAAAAACACATGCTATGAAAAATATCATACCTTTTGACAATAACAAAAACACATAATTGTACTACAATTCTATATGATTTCACATAATCAGTTCATCCATCATCATCCGATTTTAATCCCAATTTCGATTCTGTTCGTTGTTCTAATCCCTTGCATGCTAGCATTTTTTGTGATTTTTATAAACTTTTTAGTAGTCATTTTAGTAAATGGTATATGAAGTTCTCTTTATCATCTAAGCTATAGGCTTTTGGATAATCTTTGGTTACAAGCCTCTTTGTACTTAAGAATTGAAGTATTGGAATGCATTTTATTTCACACATTTACTTGTATTTGATTGGATTCATTTCTTCCTTCGCATGAGTTTCAAGGTATTTTTATGTGTTGCTTTCTATGTTGTTCTGATTTTTTGATATCTTGATGTTTGGATCTCATCCCGTTCTTCATTGTGAATGAGCCTATATATTCATAAGTGATGTTCATTATCTTCCTTCTCTTTACCTTTTAAGCCCCCTTGATCATGTACTTCTTTGATTGGTGCTAAGATTGAGATTGAAGATCCACCCGTTTCTGTGCTCTCTTGTTACTAGTTTTGGTTCTATATCTTTTCTGTGCTTGTTTTTCTTCAACATCCAATTGCTTAGGCTTTCCATATCAATGTAGCTTATCAAATACAACATCCTTATAACTGTTAACTTTTTATTTGAAGGACTATCCTTTCTCTCTCTCTCTCTCTCTCTCTCTCTCTCTATATATATATATATATATATATATATATATATATATATATATATATATATATATATACATATACATATACATATACATATACATATACATATATTCAAATGAATAAACGTAAAAAATCTGATTTTTAGAATCTTATATCTTTAGTTGCACACACATAACATTTATAATAAAATATTCTCTAAATGTGTTATATTACTATAATCATTCCAATCTGTTTTGGTGTTAAAATATGTAGTGTAGTTGAAATGCACCAATCCATAAGATATATTGAAGTAAAAGCACAAGATGTCCTCCACTTCTTTATGGCATCTCTTGCATGAGGGGGTGTGTTAAGAAATTTCTAGGTTCTAATCTTTGTTTAGATCCTTGTGCGGAGAATTTGGCAAAGGATCACCTCCTTCATCTTGATCAATAGGTGCTAGAGGGTTTAAAATTTAATCTCCCCTCTAAGCTAGGACTATTGCATGCACCATTTACTATTCAACATAAGATGGAAGTTAGTTTTATGTCGAATCTAGGGATGTCATCAATGTTGTTGCCATTTTTTATAGAAGGCTTTTGTCTAGGGATCACATATGTAGTGTAGCAACCTCAAGTCTTACGAACTCCAATCTCCAGTTCTTCTTTTAAGAAAGCATTAAGCTTCATAGTCCAACTCGAGGTTGCCATCTATGTTCTCTATTTGGATTGATTGGTTTGTTTCATAGTTCCAAAGCTGTTTCCAATGGTGAAATCCTTTTGAACAAAGTTTCTTGAATCTAGAGACATCCTCTTTTCTAATAGGGCGCATCTTACTAATGGGGAACCACATGGAGTTATTTTGTCTTATATTAGTCATTCACTTTCCGTCTGTATTGAGGTGAAATCCCAACTTTAGGTTATTCCATGCTTTCATGTAGACCAAATAAGGTCGCATCCCTTGGGAGAGACCTTGATGGGGAAAAAGAGTAGAGTATCGAGGTCATGGTTTTTCCAATAGGGGGAGTCAACAAGTGAGGGATTTTGCGTGTTTATGAACATGAGCTAGGCCCAAGACTCTTATTGGATGGAGCAAGCCATAATAATTCACTTGGCATTTATTTTATCCATCGCAACAATGATGTTAAGGATACCTAAGCTATCCTTATCCATGGGGAGGTTGCAAAGTTCCCATCTTATATTGGGAGCCCCATTCTATTAGGGTTCTCAATTCAAAGGTGATTCTTGCACAAAGGCCCCAATTGGTGAAGCTCTTTGTTAAAGGGCCTCCAACAAGAGGAAGTAAATGGTGGAGGGGATAAGAAAAGTGCTAATCACCATGGTCTCTTCTATCACATTGAGTTGTATGCACTTCTACTATTGCAATTTGAAATCAAGTTTGTTCAACATCCATTCCCAATGTTAGGCCATAGAGACATGGAAACACATAGGGAAATACAAAAGCCTAAAATTTTTCCTAAACATAATCTCTTTGCAACCATAATTGAGAATTCTAGGGTGTGTTACGGAGTGAGGAAGTATACAACAAAGGACACGAGCAAAGAAGGAGATCGACACAAGAAGAGACACTATGGCTGGAAGAACTCTCTCTTGATAGATGATGAACAATGATTAGTGGTATGAGAATAAGTGAAACGAGATCTATATGTTAATCCCTAAGTACTATGTACCACCACATATGTGTAAGTTGTGTATATGTGGTTACATTGGGAGAAAACCTCTAATCAGCTATAGAGTAAAAAGTGTTTGTACATAGGAAAAGGGTTCATATTAAAGCGACTTGAGGGATATATAAGTGTAACGACCCCCTTTGAGTGAATAATATGGACACATACATGTGACATATTAGACCCTAGAAGGTAATAAATCCAAAGCTTTGCAGAAAGCTTCAAACCTTTATGCAGAAGAGGTTTGCTGAATATGTTTGCCACATTATCTTGTGTAAGCACATATGCTAAATCAATATCTCCAACATGAAGGTGCTCTCTGCCATAATGATAATGAATTCCAATGTGCTTTATGTATGCACGAAACACTGAATTTCTTGCAACCCTCGATGTACTTTGATTGTCAGTGAGAATATGCATAGATGCATCAATATCCATGCATAGATCCATCGATAAGGGTCTCAACCATATACACTTTATTGTAATTATGAATATTGAAGTGTATCCAAGTTTACAAATTGACGTGGCCATTGTAATTGCTTCTTACTCAAGAAATATATGCATGATCCTCCAAGGAAAAGGCAATTACAACTAGTGTATGCTCATGCATCGTAACAACCAACCCAATCACTATCTATAAAAGAATGCAAGCTAGCTAAGCATCTCTACCATAAACAAGATCCAAACTCAGAATGCCTTTGAGATATTGAAAGACACATTTCATTGCGTGTTAGGCCTTGTGTTACATGCATAAATCAAACATCCCATAGCTTGTTGTTAAAGAGAAGTATCAAATGCATCGTTTGCATCCTCAATTGAGAACCTAATTCCCATCCTCCACTAATGTTGAAATAGGCTTGCAATCCTCAAAACCAAAATATTGAACTGGTTTCTTAATACACTTTGCGATGCACAACAATGCCCCTTTAACAAATATAAAATGGAAGCCAAGATAATAGTTCAATAGACCGAGATAAGTGCCATCAAAGTCATGTTGCAAATCAGCCATAAACATTTCAACTTTCTCTTCACATTACCCAATCAAAAGAATGTTGTCAACATAGAGAGCAAGCACTATAAGATTAGCCCCATCTTTGCATACATAGTGTTCTTTCAATTCGAGTACATGCAAAACTAAGAGCAATCAAGTGCTTATGTATCTTGTCACACCATGCACATAGAGCTTGCCCAATTCCATACAAAGCCTTATGCAAATGCTAAACTATATACACTTGATTTTTATTGGAAAACTATTCATGTAAATCACCATTCAAGAAAGTATTTTTTATAACCAATTGATGCGAGCACATAAGCCAAACTCATCTCTCCAATAGCGAACCTCTCCCTAATATCATGATAGTGCACCTCAATGTGCTTTGCATGAGCATGGAACACAGGGTTCCTTGCAATTGCCAATGTGCTCTGACTGTCAATGAAGATAATCAGCCAAAAGGCATTTGATCCACACACACTGAAGCGGTTATGAGCCCCCCTTAGGATAAAATAATCCAAGTAGTAGAGTACTACTCAAGTAGCAAAATATGTGCTTTATTGCATGCCAATGCTTGACACCTTAGCGATGCATAAAGGTGCTCATTTTCAGAGAAAATCGAATATCATGTCAATTTCTGCATAAGTACATCAATCATCCAACAATGTGCTGATATAGAACACCATCAAGTGCATCTCTATCATCATGAAGACTCAATTGTAAATGTGTTTCCATGGGAGTGCCAATAGGTGTGCAATCTTCAAGGCCAAGATAGTACAATAATGTGTCAATGTATTTTGTTTGACACAAGTCTATTCCCCCATCAACTTGCAAAAAATAAATGCCCAAATGATCATGCAAATGTCCCAAATCTGACACCTCAAAAGAGGCATGCAAATCAGCCTTAAATTCAAGAATATGCTTCTCATTAGGACCAATGGGCATAACCTTTGATAACAAACCTAGCCTTATACCTATCAACTGCTCCATCAGGCTTACGTTTCAACTTGTATACTCATTTAGTTCCAATGGCCTTTTGCTTGAGGTAAATCACATAAAGACCAAGTACCATTCTTCATTATAGCATCATATTCTGACTGCATAGCAACCATCCAATTTTTTTGAATTTTGTGCTTCAACAAAAGAAACAGTCTCATTCTCATCACAAAGACTAGAGATAACCATTGCATAACAATCTGATGCAAAAGAAGCATTGGGAGAGCCTAGATGCATATGTTATGGGACTTCCTTCTTCGAGTATGTAGCATTAGTAGATTTTTGCTTATTAGTAGAAGAGCTCTATTTATCTTTCCTATTTTTACTAGCAAAGAAATCTTGATTTGCAACTTGTGTAAGTGACCTATTCTACCTAGACTAGTCTTCTTGCAACAACATAGAGACTAACTCCTCAAAGATTAAGGAATTAGAATTTCTTTTCATCATCAAATAAAGAGTAGAATCAAAACTCTAATATGAATATGGAAGACTATTAAGAAAAGTCTACACAAGCGAACTATCTGGAAAAACTTCATCAATAGAAATCAACCGCAACGAACGGAAACCTATGCATACATTTGGCACAAAAGGACAAAATTGTATATAAAATCATTGCAATAGTGTGTTTGGAGGCCAAAACAAGCTCACATCAATTTTTGTGTGATTATGAGACTATGATCAAAGGGGTGTTGATGATGCTTTAGATGAAGTAGTGACTTGCTCTCATACCAATTGTTGGAGATCGAAGTCTATGAAAGCACACAAACAACACAAGGAAGAAGAATAAGCTTGGAGAACAACACAACACACAATGTATTACCAAGTGAACATACAAAGATAAGTGACCTATTAGGGTTGAAGGGATATATACAAGCGGAGGGAAATTTCTAAAGAGGGAAAAAGTGTCTTGATGGTCCTACATGTGTTCACACACATCACTACTAAAATATGTTAGAGAGAGAGAGAGAGAGAGAGAGAGAGAGAGAGAGAGAGAGAGAGAGAGAGAGAGAGAGAGAGAGAGAGAGAGAGAGAGAGAGAGAGAGAGAGAGAGAGAGAGAGAGAGAGAGAGGGAGGGAGGGAGGGAGGGAGGGAGGGAGGGAGGGAGGGAGAGAGAGAGAGAGAGAGAGAGAGAGAGAGAGAGAGAGAGAGAGAGAGAGAGAGAGAGAGAGAGATG
>CM035437.1:22868333-22923333 GCA_020310875.1 Ceratopteris richardii | reverse complement strand
TCTTATGATAATGAATACAACCTTGTGTAAAATTGTATCTACTTTGGTTTATGTAAGATTACTGATTCTATGAATTGAATGTTGTTGAAAAGAATGAATAGCTATTCTGAAAGTTTTTGGGTTAGAATGGGATTTAATGTATAAAATCACCATTCTAAAATTATGAAATTATTCGAGATATAAACAAAGTTGGTAACCACTATGTCCACAAGATAATAATATTGAAAATGGCAAATATCTATTTATAAATAGATAGATATAGATAGATAGATGGATATATATATATACATACACACACACACACATACATACATACATACATACATATATATATATATATATATATATATATATATATATATATATATATATATATATATATATATATATATATATAGATATGGATGGATGGATGGATGGATGGATAGATAGATAGATAGATAGATGGATAGACAAATAGATAGATAGATAGATAGATAGATGAATAGATAGAGAGATAGGTAGATATATACATAGATAAGATATTTTCCAAAGTCGATAACTACTACGTCCACAAGAAAATAACATTGAAATGATAATTTTATATATATATATATATATATATATATATATATATATATATATATATACATACATACATACATACATACATACATACATACATACATACATACATACATACATACATACATACATACATACATACATACATACATACATACATACATACATACATACATACATACATACATACATACATACATACATACATACATACATACATACATACATACATACATACATACATACATACATACATACATACATACATACATACAGACAGACAGACAGACAGACAGACAGACAGACAGAGTGATAGATAGGTAGGTAGGTAGGTAGGTAGGTAGGTAGGTGGGTAGGTAGGTAGTTAGGTAGGTAGGTAGGTAGGTAGGTAGGAAGGTAGGCAGGTAGGTAGGTAGGTAGGTAGGTAGGTAGGTAGATAGATAGATAGATAGATAGATAGATAGATAGATAGATAGATAGATAGATAGATAGATAGATAGATAGATAGATAGATAGATAGATAGATAGATAGATAGAAAGAAGAAAGACTTCTAACGTCTATTAGAGGCCAAAATCGGCCTATGAGACAAAACATATACATCAGTATTATCCAATCCACTGTGATCTCAAAAGGAAAATAAAGTGTGAGTACAAAACAGGGTATAAAAGGAGTGGATAATAGCTGGCATCAAGGGTGTGGGGTGCTATGGGTATGCACTCTATATGCTCAATAGGTGAGATACAAATATCATATGCATAGGGAGGGGAGGCTCGATGGTATCACAACCCTCTAAATGTCTGGAGTGGGTGCACGATATAATGCATCGGTGGGTAAGGCATTGTGGCGATCCTCAAAATGCTCTACACGTCGAGATCGACAGGGGTGCGTTGCTGACATCTCTGTATCCCCATGTCATGGCATGCGTGAATTGCGTGAATCTCTCTGTGGTGGGGATGGGCTCTCCGGAGTGGGGGTCTCGGTCATTGACGCTGTCATCTAAGCTCCTTTGCTCTCTATAATGTGACACCCCATGTCAAGCTTGGTCCTCGGGTGGTTGTGGGTTTGAAAAAATCTGTAATATGAGTCTGGGGGGGCAGGTGTATCTCCATCTGCTGCTGGAGAAGTGATGCACGATGACACTAGAGCTCTACTAGGAAACGACCTAGAGGGCACTAGTCCTCCATCTCCAACAAAGATAAAGCCCTGATCTCTTTGGTCCCCCTAAAGAGATGTGGATAGCGGTCTCTGATGTCCTCATATGTCTGGCATCTACATGTGTAGTGCTCCTCGTCCTCCACCTCCTCTTGGCATATCCTGCATAATCTCTCATCCCTAGGGGTATGTGTCACTCGCCCAACCTCAATCTCAAACTGGTGTGATGATAATTTGAGCTGCCCAATGGCCACTCTCTCTGCTGGTGCCATGTATGTATCCATGTATCGTGGTCTCTGAATGAAACCATCTGCTGTCAGAGTTAGAAAGTGCTCTCTGTAGTATTGCGTCTTTGTAGGAAGAGGCTCCCGTGGTGCTATCCATGTCTACCTGACGTATATCTATAATAGGTCTTGACGGATGATCCTATTCCTCTCCGAATGAGAGAGGGTAATGTAGGGGGAAGAGAGGTCATACTGAAAAGGGGGGAGATCGTTAATGCTCATGCCATGGTCTGCTAACCATCGGTAGGACTGTGCATTACATACTCTCTCATGCCCTGTCTCTGCCAAATGTCTTGAGCTCTCAAAGGCAAGCCTGGTGAGACGACTGGTGGGGAGCTCTCAGACTCTCAGAATAAAGGTCACCAACTGAAAGAGGCCCTCCACTAGCATCGGTGGTGTGCCAAGCTCAGCTCGTATAATGTCATGTGGAATGGAGGGCTTGCTGTGGAGCAAGCGTGAGATCATGGTGACCTAGGGCCTCTCAATTTGCGTCCACATCCCCTCCATGATCCCTAGTGCCCATACTGCTACTGCATACATCAATGCGGGTGTCACTAGAGTATCAAAGAGCCATCCCTTAGTCAGGGGCTCCTGAAAATATGCCTAAAAGCAGCATCTCTCCAATCCTGCAAGTGATGCATAGCCTCATGTCAATCTATCTCTCGTTGCCTGTGCCATGGAGAAAACCCCTGTGTTGCCCGAGAAGGTGACACCTAAGTTGATGTAGGAGTCCACTACCTCTATCTGTCCTCCACTTGCAGTGAAAGAGGCGCGATGGTGCACTATCCTAGAGGCATGGAAGATCATGACCTTGGTCTTGCCAAGGTTCACTGTGAGTTCTCTCTCCATGCAGAGGGTATCGAGCGCCTGTAAATGTGACTGCATCCCCTCTTGTGACTCTGAAACCAGGACAATTTCATCAGCATATAATAGGAGTAGCATATAGCAATGTAAATCGAGCTCCCCTGTGCTATCTCTATGCGAACCCACATGTATCGTGCCTCCTCATCTCTACCTATAATATGAATCCGGCTCTGTATCTCCTGTCGAAATACGATGGCCACTCCTCCCGATCCTCGCGCTGTACTCTGTCTCGTCGTAGTCCTGAATGCAGATTCCCAATGAAAATGTGCAATGTGTGGTAGACCTCTCTCTGGGCTCTCGTGTGTCTCTGTGATGCACACAAAGTCATGTGATGCGACGATCTCCTCGACTCTATCTGGTCGCGTCCAGAGTGCCCCGTTGCAGTTCCACATTGCTCCTCTGAGTGGTGTCTCCTGGTGTAGTGATGTCTCATAGGCCGCATGGCCCTATTTGATAGGGCGTCCATCTATGAAGACCTTACCATCACAGTAAAAGGCCTTCCTCCCCTCTCGACGTGCCTGGAGTATCTGTGGCATGCAAGCGCGTCGGTGTGCCACCTGCATACGTGTGAGGTCCTCGTCCATGTAGAGGGTGCCGTCGGGTAGTCCACGTAGTACCGATCGACGTCTAAAAAAGGCGGTCCGTGCCTCCTCCGAACTCATCTTGAGGATGAGTGCTCGCAAACGTGATGTATCCCTCCCAACCCTCCATGCGTCTGTGTAAGGCATGCTCTCGTATCCAAGTCGATGGCAAATGTCAGTGGCGTCTACCTCCGGTGATACCCCTTCGGGTAGGCTTGTAATCCGAATGTGAAGTCTTCGAGTGTGTCGAAGCCTCTCCTCCTCAAGTGTATCCTGGACTCGTGTGAGCTCTTCTTTCTGCACGTCTTCCCTAACTTCCTTCTTAACCCTTTTGTGTACTACTTCCACCCATGACTCTCGAGTAGATTCTACCTCCGTTCTGATTTCCTTCTTTATTTCTTCCTTGAGTATCTCCACGTTGGAGATCTCCCCCTCTTCTTTCATGTGCTCATAAGCTGTCCTCCAATGGTCTCTTTCTTCTGTGATTGGGGTTAGATAGAGAGACAGACAAACAGATAGATAGACAGATAGACAAACATACAAACAGACAAACAGACAAACAAACAAACATACATATAGACAGACAGATAGACAGACAGACAGACAGACAGACAGACAGATAGATAGATAGATAGATAGATAGATAGATAGATAGATAGATAGATAGATAGATAGATAGATAGATAGATAGATAGATAGATAGATAGATAGATAGATAGATAGATAGATAGATAGATAGATAGATAGATAAATAGATGCATAGACAGATAGATAGGTAGAAAGATACATAGATAAACAAATAGATAAAACTTGACGTAGAGGTATATATATATGGGTGGAGTCGGTTGGGTGCATAGGCACATCTCTCACCCCTTGTGGGCTTAAAGAATATATAGTTCTTTGCTTAGGAAGAGAGGTTGTAGTCTTGCTTAGTTACTTTATTACAATGATATTCAGAGCCAATTTGGTGATCTTGGAATTTGGTTGAAGTTGCCACTTTGGGTGTCAGAAGGGAAATTTTAGACCCTCAAGAAGGTGTGAGTTGCCACTAGGAGACCTCACACATGAACCGAACATCCATTATCTTGGTGTGAACACTAGTATGGAGGTTGAGCACCAGACCAAAAGATCGCCCTCGTGCGAGAGGTATCTTCTCCTGGATGTTAAAAGACACTGGATAGTTAAACCATTGTATGTGGGATATATCCCACATTCAAGCAAGCGGGAGGCTTTCATTTTGGAGAGCGTATTTTCATAAAGCCAAAGATATGAAGTGTATTCCACAGCCATTTTCATTTTCATTCTGCTCCTTATAGACTGTCTACATGACTTCTACTGCCCATGAGGAGCGCTTTACAGTCCCTCTCCTCTTATATATACCCTCACAAAAACTACCTATTATAGGCTCCTAATTTCATGAGTGCTTAATATGTGGAATATAGAAACCCTTCTGTGAGGCTTAGCATTGGATGTTGCTCTACAACATTGAGATGGAGAGGTTATATCATACTAATGAAATCGAGAGACACTTATATAAAGGCATTTTTAAGCCTTCACACATGACATTCTCATAAGTGTCAATGTTTTGGATCCCTCCCTTTCACTTCTACATTCAAGAGTATGAATTTGTACTCTTAACATGGAACACCCGAGTAGAGAAGGAGAAGGAGATCCAAATAATTTTGGAAGGATCTCAAGGGACCTCTTTTATTCTTTCTTAGGAGTCCCCATAATAGCTTTATCTCCTTCCAAGATTCTCACACAAATATTTGTGATACCAAGATGATGGATAACATCATGTACGGAGGAGATCTCCTATGACAAGGCTTGAGGGATGGAAAATGGCTCTTTTCACCCATCAAAGGAAGGATGAAGCTTGACATTGAGCTAAGTAATTTTGAGCTTATGCTTGAATTTCATATTTTTTTTCCATACCCTTTATAGGGATGTAATTGAAGCCTAGGACAAGTCTTCAATTTACATCCATAGCTAATAAAAGTTCATAGGCAAACATGCATGGAAGTTAAAGCACCATTAACATGTGTAAACATTTATGCATTGAAAAGGAAGAATGAATGTACATTCTCTCATGTACGAGACAATTTCAATACACAAATTTAAGTTCTAAGTTTTCCTTTGAGCACATATCAAGTTTCCTCTTCATTAGAAATGTTCCAAAGGCATAGAAGCATGTGCATTGTCATAAGGATGCTTGAAGAGGAACCACATTTGTGTGCAAAAAAGAGCATATGAGCATAGAGTACATGAATGCTAAGCATTATAGAAGCAAAGGATTGTTGCTTGGAACATTAATGAAACACATGTATTTGCATGTAAGTACATGCATGAACATAAATAGGATTCACTTCTTATTTTATTTTGCTATGAAAATGGTTAGTAAACATGGTCTTCATTAGGAGTTTATTTTTTAAGGAAAGAAAGACATTCAAGAAGAGGCAAAATTAAGTATTTTCACCATCAAGTGAGCTTATTTCGCAAAATAAATACTTGGCAAGTCCCTCCCAAAATAATAGTTGGGTACGTAATGTCTTGCTTATTAAAGATGAGAACTTTCATTTTCAGAGTTTTTGTTGCCATGTAGATGGTGAGAAAGCAATATGTATATGAGAAGTTTGAAATGAGAAATCTTTGTCGTCTTTCTCTGAAAGAAACTTAGGACATAAACAATTACTACCGGCTAAGAGTTAGTATCAAAAATATCTAAGCTCTTTGATAACTTAACAAGCTTTTTGGGAAAAGTCTTCCATTATGACATGGGCCCAATGTCATGTACTAGTATAAGAGAGCCTATAATATTCAATGTTAACTCTAAGTATAATAGAGATACTTCTAGATGGTTCTAAAATAAACTTCGAAATAAGATGTTTTAAGTAGATGGCACCCTAATACATCTAATGTCTTCAATGACATTCTTTGAAAAGCTTTTTGGGTCACATTCTTACATTACTTTAGAGAACCTATATTTTTTACTACTTTAAGCATAAGAGATACTTATATGTAGTTAATCCAAAAAGGTTCCAAATGAGTTCTTGATGACACATCCTAAATAGGGTGGCACCCGAAAATGATTTACAAGCTCTCATGATGTAAACCTCTAAGTTGATGCCATGAAGACACTAATAAAAAACAAATATGAGAAAAGCTTTTTTTAACCAATGCTGAAAAGTATTCAAGGCATCATGAAACTTTGAGAATTCCATCCTCTTGGAAGAACTTCCAAGTTAATTTAAGGCTTCATTCATTCAAGAGATTGGCATCTCAACAAGAAATCCAAGAAAGGTTTTGTTAAGGGCATGCAATGGTTCATAGAGGAGGAACTTAACATTCTTAAGCTACAAACATGAAATGGAAAGATATACCTTTAAGAACCTCTTGAGAATTTATACTTTTATACTTTGATTAGCCTTCAAATTAAAGCCACCTCTCCTAGCACTAGTAAACATGAAATTCTATATTTGGGAACATGAGAATTTATGAGCGTTTCCAAAGATTGAGAAGAAGTTCATACCTATGTTAGGATAGTTGGTCATCGAGCCACCTCTAGAAGATGTTTATTGAACAGTAAAACTAGAATTCCTTTCTAGTACATCTTCTAGATAAGACAAGGCCTAGACAAGTATAAGAATTGTTTAATGGTCCAAATATGGGAGGATTCATAGCATTGACTCTCTAGTTGTGAATGAACCCATAGATTTTACAGTTTTCAAGGTCAAAAAATCTTCAAAGGGGGGAAGAAAGTACCAAAACTTTGTTCGTGCAAACCAATCACCAATTGATGTTTATGAAGACTTAATGAAGTCAAGCAAGTGCATGGATAAAGTTAAAGAAAGGATTTTTTGGAGACAAAGATCCAGAAGAATGAAGATGGTCATAATTGAAGAGCTTGAGATATGATAATACATATGTTCACTTGAAAGGATCCTAATCAGTGTACCATAGTTAGAAATAAACATGGTGATCAATAATACAATCGAATATTAATGTATACTCATGATCGAGTTAAAAATGTGTGGCTATATAAGACAATCAATGGCATTTGAAAATAGACAGATCATTATCAATGTGAAGGAAGGTGTGTCGAGGGAATACAATAGATTTCGAGTTCAATCTATTTCTCATTTCTCTCAAGATGATCAAGTGCATAAAAAATCCTTGTAGACAAATCTAATTCAATATTTAAACAAGTTATGGTTAAAGTTTGGTATCCTCATTCTTCACATAGAGTGTGTATGATTCATAGGAACATTCACATGTCGATTCTCAAAAATGTTACAGAAATTGCACAACTCCTCGATCAATGTTTTACTTGGATCTCTGTGACACATTTAAATTTTTTCATGATTAAGAATTAGAAATTTGCATTGAGACATAGGGAAGCTATGGATAAAAGCATTTTGTAAAATGGGTTAGACCCTAAGAGAAATATGCATTAGAGGTTGCATATGTCAAAGTCACCATTTCCAGACACTTGTTTTAGATAGGCTTTTGATCTTAATGAACATACAAAGACTCGACAAGTGTAATTAAGTATTCATTGAACCTTAAGGTTGCTCAAGGATCATATAAAGTTTCTTATATGATTTGAAGTATTAAAATGCATGAATTATGCAAGTAATAAAGCTGAATTTTGAAGTAAACTTCATGAAAAAGAATAGGAAATTCAGAATTGAAGAAGCAGATAGATTTCATCTTCACGGTGGAAAGGTTTGAAGTGTTCGTGTAAATTTTGTTCTATACTTGATAAAGTACTATTTTGAAATCAAGATAGACTTAACATTCGAGATTTGAAAGGTCTCCATTAGTGGTATCAAAATTTTAGGATCAGATCAAGTCAAGGGATTGAAGAAAATGTCTCAACTACTATAGATTTTTAAATCAAAGTTAAAGAAAGCATGAGAAGGCTAAAGTTTTGCAAAAGAACTTTAGAAGGTAAGAAAGGACATTTAAGGATTAGACAGAATAAAGAATTGCTTTGAAAGGTACATTACATAACTGTAATATTATCATTTCACAGATCATGCAACAAAAGGATGGGAGATAGCATTTCGATAGCCAAGCTTGATAGAGAGAACTATCCAGCATGGTTTGTGGTCATGGAAGCTCACCTTATGGCCAAAGACATGATGACTTACATCACAAGAGAGGAAGATAATCCAGAATTAAAGATCCTACTCTTCCAACAAGGGAAGAGCTTGCAAAATTGAAGAGTTGGATGAAGAAGGGTGCTCAAGCAAGGAGCATAATTTACATGGATATTGATGATTATCTCTTACCATACATCAAATGGCTAGAGAGTACAATTGATACATAGAATGATTTGGAAGAGCATTTCCTAAATACAACAAAGGCAAGAAAGTCATGACTATATGGAAAAGAATATAACTTTCAAAAAGAAAGCTTCACAATCAATTTCTCACTATGTAACAAAGATGAAGGATATTGAAAATTTCTTAGGAGTAAGTCAACTGAGTTATCATTAGATGATTTCACTCTAGATTTAAATCAATTGCTAGGACACATGCTAACATTTGAGCAGGATATTAAAAGCGAGAACAAGAAAAGTGCAAGTCAAAGGGGCAAGAAGAAGAATGCTAAAGATAAACAACAATCAAATGAAGAAGAAGGTACCTAGAATCAAGCAAACTTTACTAAAGGTAATGGAAATAGGATAGGCAAATGATGAGGTGGAAAAAACAAACACAATGATGGAGCTTGTTGGATTTGTGGAAAAACTAATAATTCAGCTAATGAGTGTTCGCACAACACTCAAAACAATGGCAATTACAACTAGAACTTCAATCAAAGAGGAAGAGGAGGTAGAAGCCAAGGATCTAACTTCAAAGGAAGAGGTGGTAGGACTACATATGGTAGAGCAGGAAGAAACTTCCAAAATCAATCCTACAACAACACCTATTAAAATTATGCATCATATCAAAAGGAGGACTCAAATGTGATCACGAATGCTACACATCAAGTAGCAAGTGAAGACCAAAGAGTTTTCTATATATACTCAAGGAATTAGGAAGCTCAAGAAGCAAATGGAAAGAGAATTTAAGATAAGTGATTTGGGAAACTTATCTTATTTTCTAGGCATGGAGATCATTTACACTCAACATGTAGTGTAGGTTACACAAGAAAGGTATTTGAAGAATCTTTTATTGAAGTTCAACATGGAAAATTGCAGACTCTCAATAGCCGCATTGGAAGTAAATCATTAGTTAAGCACATATGGAGGTCAAGATCTCAAAAACATGAAGATTTATCAAAGTTTGGAACATATTTTGATATATGCTACCTTGGCAAGACAAATTTCTCATATGTAGTTAGTGTTCTATCACAATTTATGCATTGTCCTAAGAAAGCTCATTGGATTGTAGCTCAAAGAGTACTAAGATACAATTAAAGGAACTTCTAATGAAGGCTTATCCTATGGTTTTACTTTCGACACTAAAATTGTTTAGTGATGCAGATTGGGCACATAGTACATATGCTAGAAGATCTACTCATGGCTACCTATGCTACATTGGAGATAAGCTAGTATCATGGTGTTCAAAGAAGCAACACAAAGTTTCCTTATCATCCACAGAGGCTGAGTATAAAGACATGGATAAAGGTAGCAAAAGAAGTCATATGGATGAAGATCTTGACGAAGAGTCTTGGCGTTGAGCAGGGAGTCCCAATCATACATGGAGATAACATGAGTTCACTTTATTTGGAAGTTAACCTTGTATTTCATGCCAAGACTAAAAATATTGAGATGCAATATTAATTTTTGAGGGAAAAGGCAATTGATAAGGAGATTGAGTTCATGTTTACTCCAACAAAAGAACATGTAGCAGATATACTAACCAACAGTCTAGATGGACCCAAGTTACAAAGATTCAAAGAGATGGCAAGAATAAAGAAAAAGAACATAATCTTAATTAGTGATTGAGGGGGACTTGTTGGTGCAAACCGATCACCAATTGATGTTTATGAAGACTTAATGAAGTCAGAAAGTGGATGGATAAAGTGAAAAAAAGGATTTTTTGAAGATAAAGATCCAAAAGAATGAAGATGGTCATAAGTGAAGGGTTTGAGATATGATTGTACATAATTTTCATTCAAAAAGATCCTAATCAATGTACTATAGTTAGACATAAGCTAGAAAATCAATAAAAGAAGTGAATATCAATGTATAATCATGATCCAACTATGGATTCATGGATATATAAGACAATCAATGACATTTGAAAATAGAGAGATCATTATCAATGTGAAGGAAGGTGTGTCTAGGGAATATTGTAGATTTAGAGTTCAATCTACTCTCAAGATGATAACATTGATAAAAAATCCTTTACACATATCTAACTCAATAGTTAACCAAGTTATGGTTAAAGTTTGGTGCCCTAATTTTTCATATAGAGTGTGTATGACTCGTAGAAACATTCACACGTTGATTCTAAAAAATGAAGTTGCAAAAATGGTGCAACTTGTTGATCAATGTTTTACTTAGATCTCAATGATGCATGTAAAGTTTTTTATGATTAAGTATTAGAATCTAAGTTGAGAGAAGGGAAGCTATGGCTAAAAACACTTTGAAAAAGGGTTAGATCCTAAGAGAGTATGCATTAGAAGTGCGTATGCCAAAGTCACCATTTCTAGACAATTGTTTTAGATAGGCTTTTGATCTTAATGGTCACACAGAGATTTGACAAGTGTAATCAAATATTCACTGAACCTTACAATTGCATAAGGATCATATGAAGACCCTTATATGCTTGAAGTATTAAAATCCATGAATTATGTAGGTAATGAAGTTGAATCTTGAAGCAAACTTCATGAAGAAGAACAAGAAGTTCAGTATTGAAGAAGGAGATAGATTTCATCTTTGAATAAAAAGTTTGGTCTATGCTTGATATAGTGGTGTTTGTAAAAAGTTTGGTCTATGCTTGATATAGTGGTGTTTTGAAATCAAGATAGACTTGGCATTGGAGATTTGAAATTTCTCCATCAAACTTGTTAAGAATTGGTACAAGCAATTCCACAATTAGAAACTTAGGATGTACAAGATGGGGTAAAATAACATCTTTTAGATGTTGAGCAAAGAGAAAGTTTCTCAAAAAGCAATTCCATGGCATGCTGAAGTCAATGGAAACTCGGATTCCATGACGATCATAAAATATCTTCAGAAGATAGGTTGTAAATGTTGAGAGTTCCATGCTCCACCCTTTTGCCCAAACTCACTTTCATTCTCATGCAAGCTCATTTATCCCACATGCAAGAGAATTCTCCCCAACTCCATATAAGCAAGGCCTCCCTTCACTCTACACAAGACACTCACTCAAACTCTTGGCAAGAGTGCCTAGACTCTCCTCATGTAGTCTCCATGCTCATAGAGCATCTTATGTAAGTCATTCCCATTTTATTTAATTCATCAAGTTTTATTATCTTTTGTGCCTTCCTCCATAGCTTGTTAGATGTGTGTATGTGAGTAGAGTAGGATTAGTCCTTTGTCATTTCAGCATGGTATCAGAGCATATATTCTTTTGTTCCTCTCTTTTGTAGAATGTATGAATTTCATTCTTATACCATTTCCTTCATCCATATTTCATCCTTCTAATAAGAGTGGTTTTTAACACTATCTTTGTTTTTTCCCTTCCATCCTCCCATCACTATGCATTAGCATTTTCATGATTTTTTTCTTTTACTCCTCATCTATGATGGGCATGTAGTGCTTTCATTCACACATTCTATTAACCTCAATGTTGCACTGTTGATTCCTTTCTTATGATCCTTATCGATTATAAGAAAAATAAACCACTCTTGTTGAGGAAGTCATATAATTTCACTCTTCTAGAGGGGAATGGTGCATTGGAACCCAAAAGATGATGCATATGCAGTTTGCATTCTTGCGGTGATGTTTTTTTCTTGAATCTGTGATCCACGTGCTCGAACATTGACAACAAGTAGGGAATGTTGCGGAGGTGCTCACAAAAGAGGATGATAGGACAATGGAGAAATCCATATGCCCCTATTCTCGAAAGAATAGCTTGAAGAAAGGTGCCATAGCATTAAAGGCTATTGTGTGGCAGCGAAGCAATCCCAACAATGGCACTTGGGATGATGCTGGCATTCTCTGCTTGCATGATATTGTAGAAGATAATAGGGTTGTACATGATGCATCTCCAAGAGAGATTGCAGACTTTGGCCTGGCTCTCAAATTCACAGAAGGAAAGTATTTATGTGGCATGACTTGAGATTCTATGGGTTTTGTGCTATTCAATGGAGATTGGTATGTGGTGCACCGACATCATTCTATATGTAGTGCTAAAAGAGAAGGCATCCAATATGGGAGAGGGCACAAAGGTAGCTCTGGGAGATGGTGCAGTAGAGAAAGTGGTAGAGAAGTTAAAACACAAATAGGCTCGATAGAAATTCTTGAATCCTGGTGTTGTTCTTGTTCAAAGGAAGGCGCCAAAAACTATAGACAAATAGCACACCAAAAGGAGGGGTGATGGCATAGTTGCGGCTATTTTATAGCCACGTGTGTGTCAAAATGATACAAAGATGCAACTTTAGTTCTATAGAGAAGATGAAATGGTGGACAATGTGGAATCAATCAGCACCGAAATCAGACAGAGACAAAGAATCATTGCGCAACCCTCAATAATTTAGTATGCAGAGAGAAAGAGAGATGGTAGAAAATCTGATCTTTTGCTTGGGCACTTGCAGAGACAATTAAAGGTTTCACCATGTGTGAGAAGCTCCCACTTCTGAAGACCATGAACTAGATCAATGACCACCTGCTATACCAAACTAGGTGAAAAATTGATTTTTGCATCCTCTAAGTGTTGATCAGTTCATGTGATGAAGAGAGAGGCAGTGATGAGTTTACATCATAAATGATGTCAGCAGCCCCAATGCTTCTTGTCCAAGTTCATGGCATTGCTCAAATAAAGTCATGTGAGACATGTACTCGAACATTCATGCCTTCTCATAGATTCTTGGGAGAGTCTTTTAGAAGTCATATTAAGTCAAAACAAAGATATTGTGTTCTCTAACCAAAGTCAATGTGAATGATTACACATCGTGTCTTTGTTAGCTCTCCAAAGAACTAATTTTATGAGCAACCTGGAGCTAATTTCCTTGCTTCATGGTGGAAATTGAAGGGAAACTTATACACTCTATATATCTATAGAAACTTGTAAAGGAACTAGACATTACCACATAATAGTGGTAAGAACTTCCCTATGGTTTGCACAAATATGGCCTTCATCAACCAAAGCAACATCAAAAGCCATGTATCTACAAACAGAGTCCAAGAGGAGCTAAGGTTAAAGCTTGAATGATCTCAACAACAAGGAAAAGGAGTACATAGAAAGAAAAAGCAAATGTACCAAAGCACTACCTACTCCATGATGTAAACCCTTTTATATGTCTAGGGATTCCAAATGTCCCTAGATCCCCACAAAAACCACTTGGATCCCAAATGTCAAAGTATATGTCTTTTGATTCCATATGTGCCAAGATCCTAGGGATGTCATATGTCCGAACACCATGGATCCCATATTTCCATGGAAACAAAACCACATGGATGCCATATGTACATTGAGCTCATGACTTGAAGTAAGACTTAATCCTAATGGGAACTGAAACTTGATAGATAAAGATGAAGTATATGATGGTCAAGAGTATAACCAAGACTTTTAGTATCTTTTAACTAGAAAGTTTGAAGATTGGAAGTTGAAAGTATTTTCTAGGACCTTCATAAAGGTTTTCAATAAGACTAGTATAGTCTCATTTAAGTTATGACACCTTTGAGTAAGGATTTTAGGGTTCTTTATCATAAATGCTACAAGATTTTGAATAATGAACTTGGAAAGATCCTTTTTAGCAAGGTAAGTTTGACTAACTCAATCTAGGATTAAACACTTAGTTGATAGTGCAAAGTGAATCACTATCTTGACTCAAATTTATGCATTTTTGTATAAAGAAGTTTCAAGAGGTTGTGAAAAGGATTGACTTAGCAATCAACATAAATGAAATTATACTAAGTTAGTTCAAAGCACCTTGTTGATAGTACAACCAGGTGAATCAATCCCATGAGTTGAAGATGTATAATAGATTGGAATTCTAGAATAAAGGCATGTCAAGAGATTGAAAGGGATTAACTTAGTAAACAAGATAGTTGAAGCAACATTGTTTTAGAGTAAAGTTAAACATCATCAACATTTACATGGTGACTTGAGAAATCAATGTATTATACCACTAGAGTTTGGTAAATGGATGATGGTTTAACTTTACCCCAAAAATCTTTTTGACAATTCAAATTTAATCTCATAAAGATAGAAATAGGGCTTCAAACCCTTCAATACAATAAATCTTTGAAGTATTGAGTCTCATCTAGTTTGACCCAAATCACTTTATTGTGTTAGAATTTGAATCAATTATAAAAGATTTTAGTTCCTTCGTGCAACTTTTTTAAACCTTGGATTTGAATATGAAAGAATATTCAAAGTCACTTCTAGAACTAGGTTCAATCCGATGGAATGGATAACTATATTAAACATCAAAGGTGGATGTTTTGTATAGAACGCATTCAATTTTAGAAGAAACTTGAGTTGAAGTGAACTCATTTGCTTCAAGATTGATGGACGAGGAAAGAGTTTGAGTAAAACTCTTGAAGAGAAAAGAGATAGGAATTGTTTCTAATTCTAACAATTCCAAAGAAGTCAACTCTTTGAGGAAATGTGCTATTATCAATCATTTGAGGTTGGATGTCCAAAGAAGATAATAAAACACTACTTTCTTGCATTCTACCTTGAACTCTAAAGCCCGATAGGACACGGTGGCCTTGTTAAAGTGAGATATAGTAAAAAACATCTAAGTTGGAGGTTTTGGTCAACCTCAACTTAAGGAGGCTTCTTAAAGTCTTGAAATAGTCAAAGATCCATCTATTTTTCTAGGTCCATGCACATGTAGTGCATACATAGAAAATTAGTTAGAGAGTCTTAAAATCCACCTACTTCCTATGTTTGTGCTATGGATGCCTAGTTCACATGTAGTGAAACATTGAATTAGGAAGGTATGTTTTAATCTATCGTTATCCTTCTTTCCATACTTTGCACTTGATTTTTTGTTTCATATGCAAAGTTAGGTAATGCTAGAATGATTTGGGCAGGGATTAACCCACACACGGATTCCCCACTTTTAGGTCCATTCTAAGATAGAATCCCCTTATGATAAAGAGGCAAATCAGAGAGATGAAGAACATGAGACAAGAGTAATGATGAGACATGGTGGAATACTCCAGATACTATACCTACACATATTTTTGAGGAAGACAATGTTAAAGCGCAGAATAATGTTGTATAACTATGGGTCTGAGCGGCAAAAGCATGGGTTTTGAGGGTCTAGAGTCACTTGGAGAACCCTTGGAGTTTATTTAAAAACCATTTCAAAAGTATCTCCAAGACTATGGTTTGAACCCTTGAGCTATTTAAATCTATTTACTCCCAATTGAAGGGTTTTGACCCTTGGGATTCATATTTCCTAAGGGTATGGTATTTAACCCTCCGGGTGGCCTCTCAAACCTTTGGATTTGTATGTACAAGATTGGGAGGAATCCTTTTAGAATCCATGTGAGAGCCATGTGATTTCATGTGACTTCCAAGGTTAGAAGGCTTTGGATTAGAATCCATGTGGAGGGGACACTTGGCAAGCTCTCCTCACATTTCCCCTTGACCTAGAGGTATAGATATATGGACTTGGTTGGGTTTATATGTGCATCTTTGGCCCCTTTTGGGCTTAGAGAATGATATAGTTCTTTACCTAGGAAGTGAAGTTGTAGTCTTTCTTAGTTACTTTACTACACCTCCTCTCTTCATGTGTGAGAGTATGTGAGAGCTTTAATCCTTATTTACTTTCTCTAGAGAGGGTATCAGAGCTAGTGTGGTTGTAGAGAGCTTGTGAAGAAGGCCGACAGTGAAGAGTCTGTTAGAAGGCATGGACAATGTGCGCTTCACAAAAGATCTCAAATTGCTACGAAATTTGGTTTGCTAAGATTTCAATTTTTGGAGCCATTTCAACCTGCATGTCAAACCTATAAGGTGGGAGCCACAAAAAAAATACATCAAGTAGGACTTTCCTTTTGTTTGGCATCTCCCAAATATTCTATATAAGGAATTTTAAGCAATTATGTGTATTATTGATACACGAAAACTATGTTTTCTTGAGATTGAGTTGTCAAGTCACAATGTGACAGTGTTCAAGCAGAGGTACTGCTCCTAGTGTTTTTGCAATATTGTAAATTGTTGTATAAATTGAAAATGGTGATGCACAAGAACAAGTTTCATGCTTGGAGATTCAAAATGACAAAATCCGTGATGGGATAAGGCTTTGGAAGTACATCAAAGGAGACAGTGAAAACCCTTTGTAGTTACCAGAGAGGAATTAGATTGCGGACTAGTTAAGAGCATATGAAGAGTGGAATCATAGAGCATAATGTATTGGTTGTTTGTTAGCATACAAGATAGCATGATTGAGTACATACAATATGCCAAAACTTTAGAGTCTTGGAATAGTTTGGTCCTCTTGTATGAGACCAATACAAAGGCACAAAAATTGCAACTCAAGAATGAGCTCCATACACTAGAAAAAATGAGTATGTTGGTAATTGACTACACCTTAAAAAGAAAAAGCATATGTGAGTCACTTGCATCTATTGGCATCAATGTAGATGATGATTATAAGGTTGAAGTGTGCCTTCATGGTTTACTAGCTGCACATAAGTAATTCATAACTTCTATTTAGACTAAGAAGAAATATTCCAAATGTTGTTGATCTTGTGTCAATGTTAATAATTGAAGAAAAGAAGCTTGGTGAAGACTCAAACTCCCAAGGAAAAGTTGGTTCTGAGTAGGAAGTCTACTTTGGCAGAGGAAGAGGTTGAGGTAGAGGCTCCGGAAGTGGAAGAGGAAACAATAAACGAGGACCAAGGTCAACAACACAATAGTGCAGGAGGTAGAGGAGAATGTCGAGGTAGGGGGAACCAAAGATGTTGTATAAGTTCCCAAAGAAATGATTCAGGTAATGAAAGTAAAAAATTTTGGAATCCTGGTAAATTTGGTCACTTTGAATGTGATTGTAGGTTGAAGAATCAAAATAGTAGAAGGCAAAAAAACAACTATGTATCAATAAGTGCAGATGATTCGGAGAAGTTGTTCATGGACCAACGTAGCATGATGAATACAATGTCTATTGATGTTTCAAAATCAAATGGTTATGTCTGGTATGTTGATTTAGGTGCTTCAAATCACATGACCATGAAAAATAGTTTAGCCGTTTGCAAAAATTGCCAGCTCATGGATTTGTTGAATAGGTGATGTTACATCGCATCCTATTGAGAATAGAGGAAACATACAACTATCCATGGCGGATGGGAAGGTAAAACATCTTGTTGATGTACTGCATGTTCCCTATATAACAAAGAACCTAGTTTCTATTGGAAAAATGGTTGAGAGGATTAGAGGATAGGTTCAATTATGATAGCTTATATGTAGAAGGGTACGAATGGAATGAAAGGTTGATTTCCAAAGGGAACAAAGTGGGTAGGATGTTTACCTTGAAAGTGAAGATTGCTAAAATGAATGCAGCCATGGTTGCAAAAGATGTAGGTGTTATTGCTGACATAGAGAGATGAAAAAAGCAAATTGGACATGCAAATTTGTAGAGGCCAAAGTTGATGCAATCAAAGGAGCTTGTCAATGGACTACCAAATTTTAAGGTTGTAAATATGTAGAGATGCAGAAGGTATGTGAAGCATGTCAATTTGGTAAACAATCAAGGGCATCATTTTCACATGACAAGCATGTTAGTGAGAATGTTCTAGAGATAGTACATAAAAAATTTTGGGGTCCTACAAAGACTACATCTATGGGAGGTTGCAAGTTTTATGTCTCTTTCATTGCTCATAGTTTATAGGTAAAACGCGGCAAAGAAGAAAGAGGTTGAAATGGTTGTTGCTAAGGTCTCTACTCATAAAATTGAGTATGTTAATCTTGTTCATAATGAAGAATGGATGCTTACCACTCATTTCAGTTATGATCCATCTTCTCATGAACAATGTATGCTTACAATGGACTTAGATTTATGACATTTTGACAATGGTGCAAGCAAGCATATTACCTCTCAACATAATTTCTTCACTTCACTTAAGCCTACCTCCTATAGGGGATATTGTCGCATGTGCTAATAACTCCTCTTATCCTATTATGGGAGTTGGCAAGATTATTCTTGCTACTCCAAATGACAACAGATTCACTTTATCAGATGCTTTATATGTACCAGGGATAAAAAAGAATCTATTGCCAGTGTCAGTATTAACAAAAACTAGTTTAGTGGTGAAATTTATTGATGCCAAATATATAGTTCATGATCTCTTTGATAGTGAAAAAATCATTGCATCTAGAATGCAATGTCATGGGTTGTATAAGTTCAGAAGTTATGGAAAATCATTTATGATTTTGCATGTGCATTTGAAGATTCTCAGGTTATTTCATATGCAAAACCTTGGCATGCATGTTTTGGTCATTTGAATTTTACTAGTTTGCTTCACTTGCAAAAATCTGAAATGGTGTACTCTTTACCCAAATTTAAGGCCTCTTCTAAGAATGTTCATGAGGGTTGAGAGCTGAACAAAAAATTGTAGCTTGTTCATAGTGACATGTATGTCCCATGCAAACACCTTTGGTTGGGAATTGAATTTACTTTGTGAATTTCATGGATGATTTCTCTAGGCATGCATGGTCATATCCATTTATTGCAAAGTTTGAAGTGTTTACATGTTTCAAATAGTTCCCAGTTATGGCCAATATGTAGAATGAGCACCCTCTATTCTAATCAAGGAGGGATTTATGGATGAGTGTGGGATTAAACATTAGTGTATAGTGCCATATACACCTCAATATCATGGCATTATTGAGGGTAAAAATAGATCTCTTATGCAAATGGCGAGATCTATTATATGTGTATCATATGTACTTAAAAGGTGTCCCACTAATATATTTCATTCTATCACTCCTTATGAGGCTTGGCATGGTCAAAACCCATATGTTGCTCATCTACATGTTTTTGGTTGTTTGGCATGTGCATTGGTGCATGTGCCACAACATAGAAAATTGGATGATAAGGGTGTGAAATGTATTTTTGTTGGGTACAATTTTGAAAGTAAGGGCTATTGTTTGTATCATCCACAAAATAAAAGGATATTATTTAATCAAAATGTAGTATTTGTGGTGGATGTAGTTCAAACCCTATTTTTATGTACAAAGGAGGCATCAATTAGTTCAAAAGATGTATATGAAACTTTGTTTCCTTTGTTCATTCCTTGGAATTCAAGTGTATCTTCCAATGAGGCAATTCCTAAGCCTATGTAGGTTTCCAGTGAGCAGTTTTTGTGTCTACTTGTGTTGCTGGAGCTTGGATTTAGAACTCCCTCCCTCCCTACTCTTGTTGAAAAATGTGCATGCCAAATTTTCACATTTAAAAATGGTCTGTGAATATTGTGCTACACATGAAACATTATTAGATATTTTTCATAGTTTATGAACTTATAAAGACCATGACATAACATAAAAAAAGAAATAATTTTGTCACCATTAGAGACCTATCATCAACAAATTTGACCACCAAGATAATATTGGCCAATGTTACAATAATAACATGATTGCATAACTATTCAAGTACAAACTAACAACATGCAATGATCATGAGAGGATGGATTGTGAAAATGATACAAAATAAAAATGAATTCTTCATTTTATACATGATAAGTAAAATCACCCTTAAAAGTAGAGGCATATGCAATAGGCATTCCAACCTCTTTCTTCTTTCCATCCTTAATTTCTAGTTTAGAATATTTTTTTATATGACATGGTCATTGGCATTATAGTAGGTATAAAATTATTTATGCTTTTTTGAATTCTTCTCATGTTTTTCTTCTTTATTTGATAATGAAACATCCATGGATTTTTTACCTACTAGAGGAAAAGCCAGATTTATAGTTTCCCTTTCAACTAGAAACAAAATCTTTATCTCTAACACACCATGAACTTATTTTATCTCGATTGATCCTCTTACAATATCACATAACCAATTTTGTCTAATCACAAGGCATTGAAATTATCTTCATGTACAAAAATTTATTGGTCTTTCAACTCCTTGATCTTTATCCTCATAAGAGTTCAAACAAGTATGAGATATTGAGTATAGTCATGTATGTGTTAGTAACAAACCTCAGAAAGAAATGAATAACCTATGCACCAATATGTGGGTGAGTAGGAATGAAAACACATAGTAAGACAAAGAAGGATGTTAAGAACATAATATTCTTGAAGTAGCTTGCTTAATGCTTAAACCAAAGAAGTTACATCCATGAGCGACATGAGAGAGTATTTTTCCAAAAGACTTCTAGAGGCTTCATTCGATACATGACATACATGCTTGGAGTTATTATATAATTAACTTAGACGTGATATATGTATGTGCACTTTCCTAGGAGGGATGATAAGTGGCACACATGTGCATACTTGCTTAGAATGGAGCTAACTAGTCTAAATCTATATAATATATGGTTGGGAGGTCAAGAGAAACTCTTCTTGGTGGTGTGACATGTACCTTTCTAACGTTAATATCATTATTCTCTAGCCTTCATCCTTGTGGATTTCTATATCAATAATCCAAATAGTTTTCAAGAGGGATTTTCATGTTTTATGATGCTATGTGCATCATGAGAATTAGAAATCTTTGATTCCTTTAGATTTTGTAGCAAATCAATTTTTCACTTTATCATCAAATGTAGATGCTTGTGCAACTAAGTACAATATCATTAAAAAAAGTTCTAATTTTAATAGCCATGATACTATTGAAGTTTGAGGTCTATGGAACCATGTAAACAACACATGGAAGAAGAAGAAGCTTGGAGCACAACACAACACTGAATGTATTATCAAGAGAATGTTCAAAGATAAGTAAATTGTTAGGGTTATAGGCATATATACAAGCTGGGGAAAAAACCTCCTAAAGAGGGAAAAAAAATGCCCCAACGGTCCTGGATGTGTTCACACACATCACTATCACTACCAAGCTATGTGGAAGGAGATCAATCCACAAAAGGAAGTAAGCCCAAAGCTTTGTTGAAAGCTTCAAACTTCTCCCTAGGAAGAGCCTTTGCAAAAAGATATGCAATGTTATCATGTGTGGGTACATATGCCAAACTGATCTCTCCAATAGAGAACCTCTCCCTGACATAATGATAGTGCATTTCAATGTGCTTTTTGCAAGCATGAAAAACAGGATTACTCACAACTACCAATGCACTCTGACTATTAGTGAAGATGGTGGTGGGAGAAGACTGAACAATACCCAAATCAACCAAAAGATGTTTGAGCCACACACACTCAACATCCACTGTTAAAGCTGCCCTTTACTGAGCCTCACAACTAGAAGTGGCCATACTGGGATACTTCTTTGTCAACCAAGATATGCATGAGCTACCAAGCATGAAGAAAAAATCACTAGTGGACACACGAGTGCCATAACAAACAACCCAATCAAAGTAAAGAAAAGCATGTAAATTTGCTCCTAATGATCCCCCCTTGGAATAGAATAATCCAAGTAGTCTAATGCCACTCAAGTAGTGAAAAATGTGCTTAACCACTTGCCAATTCTTGACACCTGGGCAATGCATAAACCTACTAATCTGTGAGATAGAAAACTAAATATTAGGCCGAGTTAGGCATACGTAAATCAAGCATCCAACAACTTGTTGTTAGAGAACAACATCAAATGCATCTCCAACATCATGAAGACTCAACCATAAACCTGTTTTCATAGGATTGGCAATAGTCTTGCAATATTTAAGGCCAAAATGCTATAATAATGTGTTAATATAGTGTCAATATAGCTTGCTTGACACAAAGCTATTCCACCATCAACTTGCATAAATTGAATGCCCAAATAATGATGCAAATGCCCTAAATCTAACATCTCAAAAGCGGCATGCAAATATGCCTTAAATCCCAAAATATGCTTCTCATTAGGTCCAATGAGAAGCATGCCATCAACATACACAACAATGATCTGAAGTACATCATTTGCATGCTTAACATATAAGGTGCTCTCAGTAATCTATTCTCAAAACCATGTGCAATCAAGTAGGCATGTATTTTTTCATACCAAGGACGTGGTGCTTGCTTCATACCATATAATTCCTTTTTCAACTCGCACACTTTGTTTTCATGCCCTTTCTACACAAAACCATAGGGCTAAAATACATACTTTTCTTCATGTAAGTCACCATTCAAAAATGTAGTTTTAATGTTCAAATAATGTACATTCCAACCATGATGAGTTCCAAGTGCACAGATGCTATGAATGGTGGTCATTTGCAATGTGGGTGCAAAGATGTTATCAAAATCAATGCCTCTCTCTTAAGTGTAACCTTTTGCAATAAGCCTAGCCTTATACTTGTCAACTTTCCCATCAGCCTTACATTTCAACTTGTATACCCATTTAGTGCCAATGAACTTTTTGCATGGAGGCAAATCACATAAAGACTAGGTACCATTCTTCATAATAGTTGAACAAGTCAAGGACCTATTCACTCAGTACAATGCCTTCAGTCTAACTCTTAAGAACACTGCCTTAACTTGGTTTCAACCACTACACCAAGGTCAATTCAAGAGTATAGACCAATTTCTAGAAGCATTCATTATTGAATTCTCCAAAAGTGGTTTCAAACACAACACTTCACCACTGGTCCATAACTTGAAACAAATGTCTCAAGAGATAGTGAGACTTGTAGGAAGAAGATTTAGGCAATACTTGGAGAGATGCCGGATTCCATAGCTACCCAAACTAGCCAAACAAGTGGCATTGTTCCTAGATGGATTTTTGAGTGCTAAATTGAGATACTATGTGTATCTAAAAGAACCAAGAGCCATAGAGCAGTGTGTACACATGTGCATAGACATTGAGGATAATTTGGTGAAGAATTAGAGCTTTCATAAATCTATAAAGATTCACATAGCTCTACTAACCTCACATAGGAACCATCTACGTCTATTGAAGAACTTTCTGAGAAGTTAGCTTAGAATTTAGGAGTCTCTAGCAAGAAAACACCTAGATTTGCCCTAGTGAAACAATGCTATACCTATGGAGGAGACAACATGGATAATTTGTGCCCAATCATGGCTCAACCCCAAGTACTGCACAATAGAAAGGAGGTATACTAACCACACCGCATAAGATTGCCCATATAATAAGCAAGTGGTTAGGCAAAATTATGCATATTCATATCCACAATAGGGGAGATATCGGAATCAGCATCCACCATAGCAGTATGTTAGTCCCCAGGAACCCTAACAACCTCCCTATCAAGCTCAACAAAGTCCTCAACCAGTGTTAGTTCAACAACCTCCACCTCCAACCAATGTGATCCCAGTGAAGTATGTAGCCGCTGAAGAAAATTTGAATAGCGGCTTAGTGCCAACATCACCATTGATTTTAGAAAGTGACTCAAATAATCACAGTTTTGACTCGGCTCACATGGATAGTCTATCGGCTTACTATATGGAGTCACCAGAGCATAACAAGATTTACCCTTATGAAAATCCTAGCGAACCTAGTTGGAAGCCAAAATATGCTAATGTCATGTACGCAAATCCTAACTATAGGCCCCAACCTAGATAGATAAGACTCTCAACACCTAGCAGACCATGCCATAGATGCCAGGGAGATCACTTCATTCGTGATTGCCCTATACCTGCACCTATGCAACCCCAATCAGTGACAATTCAAGGTTTTTGTCCGGATTATGGAAAGGAGGACCTTTTATGAGATTTTCATAAGAACCCAAATAGTGGGCTAAAAATCACTCCTATTAACGTCATTGGGTTAGTAATAGATTCTATCAGAAGTGTGACTTCCACTGCCTTCGTGCAAGCAGTCACCAGAGCTCAAGCATTACAACAAAGCCAAGGGTTAGGTCAAGAAAAGATTTCAAAGGTTAGTGAGATCTAGAGTCTAAGAAAAGGACAAGAGCTTGGAAGGAGAGCCATGAGAGAATAAAGAGATAATGGTCAAAGAAGATGAGTGAACTTGAGAAAAGCATAAGAGAAACAAAAGCCAAGATAATTGAAATTGCATCTCAAATACACATCCATACCAAACCTTTCTATTAACCCACCATCACGCAGAGAAGGATCAGTCCTAGCAGATCCCAGTCTTGAGGACTTAGAGATGATGCTTAAAGCATATCAGGCTAGACTCCAAGAAAGGCCAAATGTGATAGAACATGAAAAATGTTACCCCATGGGTGACCTAGAGATTGAAAGAACAAACCTTTAAGAGAAGATGATAGAATTGGATCAAATTATATTTGAGGTCAGCCATCTATTCAACTGCACAACCTTAGCTAAAATACAGTTACACTTTGACGGGTTATTAGAAAGATTCGAAGAGATGATAGCTAAGTCAAGAAAGCAAGCTACATCACAAGTGGGTAACATCAGAACTAAAAGGTTGATTCTTCCTTCAAAGGAGAGAAATTCAAGAAGAGAAATGGGCAAGAGAAAAGGAAAATCCTCCTCCCATTGAAATTGTGGATGATTTACATGACCAATTCCCACAAGATATTCCTTCTATTTATTGAGAACAAGAGGATGCCTAGTCTAGTGAACGATTAGACTTCGAGTCTAATTCCCTACAAGAACTACCTCATTTCATAGGTCCATGGGAAGTAAAGTCCACCTGTATGAGATCACCCACAGTCATGGTAAGAAATGAAGACGCAATCCTTCCTAGAAATACAGAGGTAGTAAAGAACACTATAGTGCAGTGCAATCTCACTTTAGAGGATTTACTCATGATTAAGCATGCATTGTGGAAACATGTAGCCAATCAAGTGCTAGAAGTAGCGAAAACCCATTCCCATGTAGGATCACATAGAACAGTGCCAGAAATACGCTTGGATAAGATATGAGACATGAGTGAAGGAGAAGAAGGAAACACCTATCTCCCTATCACTCATCAGGGTTACACAACCAAGGCCATTTTGGACTCAGTTGCAGGAGTTGCAACTGCAAGCCAACACTCAAGCCAACAAGAATGAAATTATAGATGGTTGATGGTCACATAGAGAGACCTTTAGGGCTTCTAGAAGGGATAACTCTCACTACTTGTGGCGTAGAGTTTGAGTATATGTTTGTCATATGTGACTTTTGCAAAATCAAAGCCTATGAGATGATTTTGGGAAGACCATTCATGAGATAATTGCAAGTAGTGTAAGATTGGGGAAACAATTCCTTGTATCTACAACACTTAGATGTTACAACTAAAGTCAATCTCAAAGACTACTCTCATAGAGACATGCCCCTTATATAGTGGAATCCCATCTATAGAACGATAAATGGTACGGAGTCAGTGCAAACCATAGGATCCGGATCCTCATGGATACATGAGGGCACTAATGGATGTGCAAATTTGCAGTAGAAGAAGAGAAGAGATAAATTGCTAGAGAGGTAGGTGTGAAGGAAATTTATAGATCAAGTCACATTTTTCATTTTTGGCCCCAAATTCGTTTATGAGATTCTTTTATCTTTCTATAGGTAAAGTATTAACTACCAAGGAAACTTGGGGTATAGAATATAATACAAGACCACCACTTAATACTTCTCTTTTAATTCCTCAAAAGCTTTGGTGTAGGATATAAAGTGGCTTCTGAATGATGGCATACATGTGGATGAATTTTCTATAATATTCACAATGGCCCATGAATGTTTTCACCTCCTTAACATTCTTAATCTTCAAAAATAAAAATCACAAGTACAATTCCTTATGTATCAAGTTCAATAAGGCAGAATGATTAGGACACGAGGTCGCATACATCCCTAGAAGGAAAACAATGTTTTTAGATGATTTATAAGAATCAAGAATGAATTAAATGACTTATATCCATCTAGGAGACAATAGAAATTCCACCAGATGTCAATATGTCATATCTCTAGAGTGTATGGATCAATGGCATCTATATTGGTAAAAGAGATGGTATAAGACATAGGAATTTTGTAGAAGATAGTGGAATGCTTATACGAAGGTAAGAGGTTCACACAAATTATCTTCAGATTACATGAGTTATTCATATTTAAATACCAATAAGATTCATTAGATCTTAGATGAAATGTTAAGGGCACATGTGATAAAGGAGAAACTAGAATGGGATAAATGTAATTATAATACATATGAAGGAAGTCAATTCACTTCCTAGATTGTAGCATACATCCCATAACTTCTAATCCATATATGCCACAAAATCATAGATATATGTAGAAGATAATGAACTATTGATATATAGATAAAAGGTTCACCCACAATGTCTTCATATTGCATGTATCTCACGTGGAAGATCCACATAGATTATAGCATTCTAAACAAGGACCAAGAATTAATAACATCTTGCTAAGGCCAAGGCTAGACTTTTCATGATTTCCCATCATCAAAAAGAGGTGAAACTTGATATTCCAAAGAAGATGCTAGATAGGAGTGTTGCATGCAGAGCTAATTTCTCTAGAGTATCTAGTATCTTGGAAGGGAGTCCAATCACAATCTCTTCTCTGATCATTGAGGGAAATAATCTTTAGAAGGGGGAGAGAATGTTTGACTTAGATCCTAGTTGGATCATATACTGGTGTGTGTGGAAAAAGGGCTAGCTTAGCCAAGATCCCTAGCTTGGGGGTTATCCTAAGGTTCCTAAGGTGATAATATAGTAAGTGTTCATGATGCCCCCATGTCCACACTAGATTACTCAAGCTACTATCTCTTTTAGGAGCACGATGATTAATAGGATGGGAGCATAGTAACACACACAAAATTCAAGAGCCATTTTGTGAGAAGAGTCTCACATGGATGATCAACACTACTCATCTTTAATGACACTTTAAGCTTATCAAATACATCTTCCAAAAGTGGCCTATGAATTTGACATCCCTATCTAAAACTATGGGTTGCGCTTACCCATGAAATCTAAAGACATGTTGAATAAATAGCTCTACAACCTATAGATCCTCTATTGTCTCTTGCATGAGTATAAGAATGAGCCATCTCGCTCAACCTATCTACCACTACTAGGATAACATCCCACTTCATTTGGAAGCTCATTTCATACATTACTTGAGATAATGTGTTGCCGACTATATTCTTTGCTCTTCTTGTATATAGGCTTTCCATATGAAATTCCTACATAAGCTCAACCTAACAAACTTGCCCACCTTAAAAATTTGGCTAACTACAAAAAGACGTGAGTCTTTGGTGATCTATGTATACTTTAGAAGTCTTCAGCATATAAATATTCTCTCTAGTGCACCATTTTATACAACTCTTTGTTCATGCAT
Source organism: Ceratopteris richardii (assembly GCA_020310875.1). Classification (NCBI taxonomy): domain Eukaryota; kingdom Viridiplantae; phylum Streptophyta; class Polypodiopsida; order Polypodiales; family Pteridaceae; genus Ceratopteris; species Ceratopteris richardii. The sequence continues at coordinate 22,895,435 of CM035437.1, read as the reverse complement.
TGGCCAATTGCATTTTCCAATGGTTAATTTCTTACTTTCAACAATTATAAGCCTACCATCTTAACAGAGAGCCACCCCTATGGGTATGCCACTATGATGGAGAGTGTTAATCTCCAAAAGAACAAGCTACTCTTGAAATTAGAACACCTCTATATCAAGAGTAACTCAAAACTTTCACCAATTTAGAGGATCAATGATCAATTATCAAAATTTTGGATAAACTGTGAAGAAGATGACTACACAGAAAGTCTGCTGCACATAACTCTCTCATTGAATTATCATATGTGTAAAGTTTTTTATAAAACTTTTCACAAGGTGTCGCCTATGTTTGCACACCTTCTCCAAGTTAAATCATTTCAAAAGACTTAGTAGATCTTGTGAAATGATCTCATCAAGTCACCTATGTCTAAAAATGTTCTCTTGAGAAGTCGATTCAGTCACCTGTAACTTCTAACACTTGGTTCTCTCAATCTAGAACCCATTTATGCAAATGCTTTTAGTCATAGGTAGCTTACCTTCCAACTTAAAGAATGAGTGCTTGCTTACTCGAAACTTTACACTGTGGAAGGAGAACTGACCAAAACATTAACATCGAATTTTGCACCTCCTGCAACTTCTCTTCTTTTCATTTACACATGTAAATGTTCCTACACTCAATTCTCTCAGCCTTATCACAAGTAGAAGCTGAAAATTTGTATAGAGGTCAATCAACTATAGACTTAGATTTTACAAAAGCATTTCACAAAAGATTCAACCCAGAAGGAGAACTCTCAGAAATATCGGGTGCTAAAATTCTTCATTTCTGGAAAGCTTTACATCTGAGTGATGAGAGAAGTTTTACTTACTTCTAAATTGTCTAATGACTCATACAACATCTTATTTCTCTATTCACATGATCTCTCATATTTGCATCGACATTTTTACTTGTATATATAGGCAAATATATATAATCTCATAACCATACAAAAGTATAAGTGAACTATCTCTGAATTAATGTACATATGTATACACATCTTCATCCTTTGAACATATGTTCCATATCTTGATCTTTTCTTCAGCCCTTGACTTCAAATCTTCATCAAAACTTCAATTGTTGATTGCCCTGTGGCAACAGCTCCCCCTCAATCATCAATTGAGGTTTTCTCCAACTTCTTTATTCCTGCCATGTCTTTGAATCTCTGTAGCTTTGGTCCATCCAAGCTTTTGGTTAGCATATCAGTTATCTGATCTTTTGTTGAAGTATGTATGACTTCAGTCTGTTTATCCATCACCTTCTCTCTTAGAAAATGATACTGAATCTCAATATGTTTAGTCTTGGCATGAAAAACAAGATTAGCAGCTAAATACAATGAACTCATGTTATCTCCATGAATAGTCTGTATACTCTGAATGATGTCAAAACTCTTCATAAAAGTCTTAAGCCATATCACTTCCTTTGCAGCTTCCAGCATACCTTTATACTCTGCTTCTGTAGATGATAAACCAATTGTGTGTTGCTTCTTTGAACACCATGAAATTAACTTATCTCCCACATAACACAAGTATCCATTAGTTGATCTCCTATCATCAGGATTACCTGCCCAATCTGTGTCTCTATATATCTTGATGTTTGTATCTGATGTAAAACGATAATACAAACCTTCTTTGAGTGTACCCTTAATGTACCTCAACACTCTTTGTCCTGCAATCCAATGTTCTTTCCTAGGACAATGCATGAATTGAGATAATACTCCAACTGCATATGACAAGTCAGGCCTAGTTAATGTAGCATAGATCAGACTACTAACTAAATTTTGATATAGCTTCATGTCCTTGAACTCTTCTCCTCCATATCTACTCAATTTGTGATTCACCTCCATTGGAGTAGGTGCTACCCTGCAATCATCCATTTTAAACTTGATCAACAAGTTCTTCAAGTACCTTTCTTGAGTTACATACACTCCATGTTGAGTATATGAGATCTCCATGCCCAAGAAATATGACAAGTCTCCCAAGTCACTAAACTATCATTTACTTCTTTAGGCTTTGAATGCCTTTCTCATCTTTAAAAATTATATCATCAACATATATGCACATGTAAATGAACCCATCATCACTTGCTTTAACAAGCAAGCTACTATATGCTTTAGATACTTGAAAACCAAGTTCCTTCAAGAACTTCACAAGTCTATAATTCCATGCCCTTGGGGCCTGCTTCAAACCATACAAAGCTCTCTTGAGCTTACATACATGATCTGGATACCTTTCATTTCTGAATCCTTGTGGTTGCGCCATGAAAACATCATCTAAAATGTAACCATTTAAAAAAGCATTTGTCACATCTAGTTGACATAATTTCCAACCTTTACAGCAGCAATTGCTATGAGTGTTGATGGTTGTCATCTTTGCCACAGGACTATAGGTCTCATCATAATCTATACCATATGTTTGAGCAAAACCTTTCACAACAAGTCTAGGTTTATACCTAGACACACTTCCATCTGCAAACCTCTTTGTCTTGTAGACCCATTTGCATCCAATGATCTTCTAACTATTTGGCTTAGGAACCAAATCCCATGTCTGATTCTCCATCAATGCATCATACTCTTCCTGCATAGCCTTCTCCCAATTTTCCTTACCTTTTGCCTCTTCATATGTAGAAGGGTCTTCATCTGCCTTTATCATATAAGCATAATCTTTGGTAGCCAAAAAAGAACTGTCATAGCTATACCTTGTAGGTTGCCATTTATGTCTTGTTGACCTTCTGAGTTCTCCACTCCTTGAAGTTTCTGGTTCATCACATTGTGGATCAAACCTTGGCACTTCTTCAACTTCAATATGTACTTCATTATTCTCCTCTTCATCAAGTATTTGAACCTTTGATTTACCTTTCTTTTGATTCACAACTTCTTCATCACCTGCATAAATATTAATTGTACCTACATAGCAAGTACCTTGCTCATCAAATGTAACATCCTTTGACACAAGGAATTGTTTTGTGGATGGACTCCACAACCTATATCCCATCTGTTTATCATCATATCCAATGAACACATACTTTTTAGCTTTGGGTTCCAATTTGTGCCTTAATTGAGATGGCACATATGCATATGCCAAACATCCAAATACTTTGCAATGATCTAGAGTAGGTCTCTTACCCCACCATGCCTCATATAGTGTCATACCCTGCAAAGATTTACATGGTAATCTATTGACCAAATATGTAGCTGTATTTACAGCCTCAGCCCACAAATAATTTGGGCAATTTTTTTCCTTCATCATGGATCTTGCAAACTCAACAAGAGTTCTATTCCTCCTCTCTGCTACACCATTTTGTTAAGGAGAGTACCTGCAAGTAACCTCTCTCTTTATACCTGCATTCCACAAGTAATCATAGAACTCATTAGAGAAATACTCTCCCCCTCCATCTGACCTTAGTCTCTTCAACTTTTGACCTGTAATTCTTTCTGCATACACATGATAATGCTTAAATGTATTGAATACCTCTGACTTATCTTTGATCACATAGATAGTGATCCACCTGGTAGCATCATCAACATAAATCACATAATACCTGAACCATCGATACTAAAATCCTTTGATGGTCCCCACACATCTGTGTGTACCAATTCAAGCTTCTTTGAATACATAAAACCATGCTTGGAATAAGATTGCTTATGAGCCTTACCTAATTGAGATGCCTCACATCTGTATGTCATATGTTGACCTGCAACATTAGGCAATCCAAGCACTGAACCATTGTTAACCATATCTTTAATACCTCTTTCATTGAAATGTCCAAGCCTTTTGTGCCAAAGATCTAACTCAGAGATCTTATGGCCTCCATAAGTGAACAAGGCATGACCAACATTACCTTGAATCTTCAATGTGAAGAGTCTTCCTTCTTTCTTCCCTGAAACGATTTGTTTATGCCCATTGCTAGGGTCTTCCACAAAAACTCCTTCATTAGTGAATCTAACTTCATAACCTTTTTCAACAATTTGTCCTACACTTATCAAATTCTTTGGAATTGTAGGAACATACAAGACCTTACTCAGAAGAGTACTTCCATCCTTGGCCTTCAATGATCCAATTGACTTCACATTATGCTTTGTATTATCACCTGTCTAAACTACATGATTAGTTACCTTATTCTCCAAATCAGTCATCAAAGCTATGTTGCCACTCAGGTGATTGCTACACCCTGAGTCAATGTAGAAGACTCTTTGGTCCTCACTTTGCCTTTCACAAGTTGCATTCATTATCAATGTTGAATATTCCTTCTGATCTGAAGCATAATTGTAGTAGGTATTGTTGTATTGTTGGCTTTGGAATCCTCTACCTGCATTTCTTCCAAAATAATCTCTACTACCTCTACCTCTGAAATTACCTCTTTGATTTCTACCACCTCTTCCTCTTGAATTAAAATTCTGATTATATCCACCATTGTTCTGAGTATTATGCTAACAATCATTAGCTAAGTGATTTGTCTTACCACAAATCCAACAAGCTTTGACTCCATCTTTATTGCTTCTGCCTCTTCCTCTACCTTTGCCACCTCCTCGTCCTCTTAGGAAGTTAGCTTGGCTAGTTGTACCTTCATCTTCATTTGCTTGTTGCTTCCCTTTGTTATTCTTCTTCTTATCCTTTGAATACATTGCTTGACCTGCACTCTTATCACTTTCACCTTTGACATCCTGCTCAAAGGTTAGCATATGTCCTAGCAACTGATTTAAATCAGGAGTGAAATGATCAAGTGATAATTCAGTAGACAAAATGAATGGTTTCCATTTGTCATCACCTCTCAAACCTGTAAGGATTTGCCTTACCAAATTATCCTCCTCAATATCTTCATCAACTTCTCCTAATGCATCTGCAATGTCCTTCATCCTTGTTACATAATCTGAGATGGATTGAGAGGCCTTCTTCTTGAATGTAGTAAATTCTGCCCACAAGGATGCCTTCCTTGACTTTGTGGTGTTTTGGAAATGCTCCTCCAAAGCATTCCATATATCACTTGCACTTTCAAGACTTCTAATGTGAGGTAGCAAGTAGTCATTAACTCCCATATAGATAATGCTCCTAGCTTGAGCATCTCTCTTCATCCAAGTCTTCAGATCTGACAATTCATCCCTAATTGAAACACTAGGATCTCTGAACTGAGGCTTTTCTTCTTCACCAATGATGTATCCTATCAGGTCTTTGCTCATGAGATGAGCTTCCATCGTCATAGACCATGTTGGATAGTTTTCTCTATCCAATTTCTCTATCTGAAGAGAATCTCCCATCCTTGCTTTACCTATGTATTAGATCCTTCTAGCTTTATGAGGAATAAGGTTACCTTTACTTCTAATGAAGTTCCTTTTGTCTTCCTTGATGTTGTATGGTCTCCTTCTCAAGCTTTGCTCTCAACCTTTCACCTTTTGAATCTTTAATTGTTGAATTCTTTATGACTGCAGCAGTCGGGGTCCTCCTTTCTTCAATTTTGATGCTTCCTACTCTGATACCACTGATGGAGAGTTTTAATCTCCAAAAGAACAAGCTACTCTTGAAATTAGAACACCTCTATATCAAGAGTAACTCAAAACTTTCACCAATTTAGAGGATCAATGATCAATTATCAAAATTTTGGATAAACTCTGAAGAAGATGACTACACAGAAAGTCTGTTGCACATAACTCTCTCATTGACTTATCATATGTGTAAAGTTTTTTATAAAACTTTGCACAAGGTGTTGTCTATAGTTTGCGCACCTTCTCCAAGTTAAATCATTTCAAAAGACTGAGTAAATCTTGTGAAATGATCTCATCAAGTCACCTATGTCTAAAATTGTTCTCTTGAGAAGTCGATTCAGACACCTGTAACTTCTAACACTATGTTCTCTCAATCTAGAACCCGTTTATGCAAATGCTTTTAGTCATATGTAGCTTACCTTCCAACTTAAAGAATGAGTGCTTGCTTACTCAAGACTTTACACTGTGGAAGGAGAACTGACCAAAACATTAACATCAAATTTTGCGCCTCTTGCAACTTCTCTTCTTTTCATTTACACATGTAAATGTTCCTACACTCAATTCTCTCATCCTGATCACAATTAGAAGCTGAAAATTTGTACAGAGGTCAATCAACTATAGACTTAGACTTGTACAAAAGCATTTCACAAAAGATTCAACACAAAAGGAGAACTCTCAGAAATATCGGGCGCAAAAATTCTTCATTTCTGGAAAGCTTTACATCTGAGTGATGAGAGAAGTTTTACTTACTTCTAAATTGTCTAATGACTCATACAACATCTTATTTCTCTATTCACATGCTCTCTCATATTTTCCCCAACATTTTTACTTGTATATATAGGCAAATATATATAATCTCATAACCATACAAAAGTATAAGTGAACTATCTCTGAATTAATGTACATATGTATACGCATCTTCATCCTTTGAACATATGTTCCATATCTTGATCTTTTCTTCAGTCCTTGACTTTAAATCTTCATCAAAACTTCAATTGTTGATTGCCCTGCACCAACACACTAGCATCTATCTCCAACTCAAATGGCTTTTGTAGTCTATCATCTTAAGGTATTCCAAAAGAATTGAGCTCTTATTGGGATCCATCTTGAACCCATCAGCCAAAAGTATATGCCCTAAATATTCTATCTCTATAAAAAAACAATTGTCTTTTGTTTAGATTAACATACAAATGATCATGTTTTAATTTATTTAAAACTATTCTAAGGCAAATCTCATGCTCATTCATAGATTCACTATACAATAATAAATCATCTATAAAATATGCAAAAAAAATCCCAAAAAAAACAAATACAAAAGATATCACTCATTAACATCATGAAAGTTAAAAGTGCACTCGTAAGATGAAACAATATCACTAGATATTCATATTTTTGAATCCATTTTGGAAAACTAATTTATGTGCATCTTGATCTCTTATCCTAACGTTAGACACTTTTCAAATCTATTTTGCTTCATGTAATTGCTCCATCTACAACATCTAAGAGATACATCTATATGAGGCATATGGTAGCTATGTTTGAAAGGAATCTTGTTGAGTGCATGATGGTCAACACACATCCTATAAGACTCGTCCTTCTTCTTTACTAGGAGCATTGGTGATGCAAAGGGTGAATAACTTGATCTTATCAATCCTTTGCATCACCCTTTGCATCACCAATGCTCCTAGTAAAGGGTGAATAGCTTGATCAAATTAATCCTTTTTGCATGACTCATAGATGATCTTGTAGACTTCAATCTCTTCTTATAAGCTCATGTGGAATAGTGGTTGGGTGATCTGACTCACTAATGGCACCAACTTTATCTAACTTTTAATGTTTTTGCAAGAAGGTAGACCAGAAGGTAAACTAGGAGGTAATTCACAAAAAAGTAAGTCTTGGATTTTTGTTCTCACCTTTGATGAAAGTGTTTGAGCATTCCAACTAGAAATTCCTTGATTGTTAGATCAATCACTATACATGATGAATAAACCAAATACAAAAAGATAAATATACTTATCATCCATCTTAAGCAGCTTGGTTGTAGCTACTATATAGGATTGGTGAACCCAATACTTAGTGGTCTCGTATCATAATTCCTTTTCCATCAACTAGCACTACTATTTATGTATAATTTGATTGCATGATATCTAGATGCAAGCATTTGATAAGTCAAGAGTTGATGATATTATGCATGGAACTAGACCTTGACATCTTTTCTTGCCATGAATCGTCTAATGACAATGAGTTCCATCTTTTGGAGCATATATCCCTTCTATGCAACTAGCAAAAGAATAACATCTAGCTTAGAGGGTGCCTTTTAAGTGATCACAACCTCTATGGGAGATGGTGTCTAGGATTGAGAAAACCAAAAACCCTATTTCACATCTTGATCACTTCAATATCAATAGGATTAATAGCTATGGATGTCTTTACTTGTTTTTTTCAGGGCAGTCTTTGAATCTATGCTTCCCTAATCACTCATAACACAACTCTTCCTTCATGACATTCCCTTTATGATGATGTGTGAGAATGAAATCATTGCAAGCCCTCTTAGTTCGAGTGGAGAGAAGACACTATCCTAGCTAGATGCACCTGATTAACCTCTTTTTGAAGTTGTGCACTCACCAAACAAGTGGTGGTAGGCATAGAGGGTCTTCCTATCTTAATCCAACAAGATCTTTGACCTTGGAAACTTGTGGCCATTCCTGTAGACCAGGGACATCCAATGGCATGTGAAAAAGACAAACATCTCTCTTCCCTAACTTAAGGGTCTAATAGTTTCTTGTAAGCCCAACACAAACTTGTGGACTTCCGAAAATTCTAGGATGGAATCTAGGACTACCAAAAATTCTAGAACTTTTGGAATCTAGTACTTCCAAAATTTCTAGGATGGAATCTAATACTTGTTTGTAAACTCTTGAATCGTATAATTCATTTGGATAATGAAGAAATACTTAGAGAAGGCTCTTAATCACTCATTAGGAGGTATGAAGTTATTATAAATAGAACTTTAAATTGCACCCACATAGTAAGCTCCTTTTTATCATGTTCTATTTTACATCACCACATATGGGCTGCATGCATGAGCTTGTAGGTGGCCTATTGCATCTATTGAGGTCATCCACGATGTGTCATAATCAACAATGCTACTCCCACTAAGTGAGCCAATGCTCAACAATGTCAATAGTATGTGTGTTAGATGAGCCATGATACCATCATGGCTTGAGGTCCTTAAGTTTCCACCTCACCTCTCTCATTAAAGCTCCTTCGTGATGAACTTCTTGCTTCTCTAGAGCTTCTTTCACCTTCCCTTGAATTCCAATGTTAAGTGTGGGATCCTCTTTATTAGAGATATGCACTACTCTAAGATCGCTTGTAAGGATTTTTCAAGGTTTAAGATCCTAGTGTTCATAGCATCTAGGGCCATTGCTAACTGGACTAACAAGTGAATTTCCTCCCTATGTGTGAAGAAGGTCTTGAATCCATAGTGAGAATTCCATGTGTGTTTCTTTTAGTTTTTGGCTTTTTTTTTATTTTCTTTCATGTGTTTTCTTTATGTATATATAAATATACAAACAAACTAAAAATGATGTGATATTAATATTGGCAACTATGATCAATCGTTAGCCTTTTTGAAGCATGACATCATAAAGATATACATTTTAGTATGCAAACTAAAATGATGTATGCATATGAACAAAAAATTAAAAAAATATGTAGCATAAACAACTACAAAAGCATACATTTACAACAATGACATAGTGCTCTACAAGCATCAAACCATAAAAAAGAGTGATGTCAAGCACTTAACCATACCAAGAATACACTTGGGCACTACGTGCCCTTATTTGTATTATTTTCATCACTCTTTGCGATGTTTCTACTTGCATAAGTTGCTACACTACCAACATGTTCTATATGAAGCTTTAATGCAAAATTTAGGCTGTTAATTATACAAGTGCATAATTGAAATTGTGGTTGATCTCATATATACACATGTTGGAGTTAGACGTCTGCGGAAGCACGCGAACAGCACAAGGAAGAAGAAGAAGCTTGGAGCACAACACACAAGACTGAATGTATTACTAGAGAATGTACAAAGATAAGTAGCCCATTAGGGCAATAGGCGTATATACAAGCCGGGGAAAAAAACCTCCCAAAGAGGGAAAAAAGTGCCCCGGCGATCCTAGTGTGTTCACACACATCACTACCTAAATATATCAATAAATCCCCCCTGGGAGTGATGCGGTGAACAAGGAGCTGGCACTCATGTATAAGGAAGTGCCAAGCTATGTGGAAATCACTCCACAAAAGGAAGTAAGCCCAAAGCTTTGCGGAAAGCTTCAAACTTCTCCCTAGGCAGAGCCTTCGTGAAAAGGTTTGCAATGTTCTCCTGCGTGGGCACATAGGCCAAGCTGATCTCCCCAGCAGAGAACCTCTCCCTGACATAGTGATAATGCACCTCAATGTGCTTAGTGCGAGCATGGAACACAGGGTTCCTCGCAACTGCCAATGCGCTCTGATTGTCAGTGAAGATGGTGGTGGCAGAAGACTGGCCAACACGCAAATCAGCCATAAGGCGTCTGAGCCACACACACTCAACAGTCGCTATGAAAGCTGCCCTATACTCAGCCTCACAACTGGAAGTGGCCACAGTAGGCTGCTTCTTGCTCAACCAAGATATACATGAGCTACCAAGCATGAAGCAAAAAACCACTAGTGGACACACGAGTGTCATAGCAACCAGCCCAATCTGAGTCAGAAAAAGCATGCAAATCTGGTGGTAGTGATCCCCCCTTGGGATAAAACAACCCAAGTAGCCGAGTACCACTCAAGTAGTGAAAGATGCGCTTAACCGCCTTCCAATGCATGACTCCTGGGCAATGCATAAACCTGCTCATCTGTGAGACAGCAAACTGAATATCTGGCCGAGTAATGCATAAGTAAATCAAGCATCCAACAGCCTGCTGATAGAGAACAGCTCAAATGCATCTCCAGCATCATGAAGACTCAATCGTAAACCTGTCTCCATAGGAGTGGCATTAGGCTTACAGTCTTCAAGGCCAAAACACTGCAATAATGTGTCAATATATTTCGTTTGACACAAAGCCATTCCACCATCAACTTGCATAAATTGAATGCCCAAATAGTGATGCAAATGCCCCAAATCAGACATCTCAAATGAGGCATGCAAATCAGCCTTGAAATCAGCAATATGCTTCTCAATAGGGCCAGTGAGCAGCATGTCGTCAACATATACAACAATGATCAGAAGCACATCATTAGCACGCTTAACATATAAGGTACTTTCAGTTGGACTGTTCTTAAAACCATGTGCAATCAGATAGGCATGTATCTTCTCATACCAAGCACGTGGTGCTTGCTTTAAACCATATAATGCCTTCTTTAACCTGCACACCTGGTTTTCATGCCCTTTCTGCACAAAGCCACGGGGCTGAAAAACATACACTTCTTCATGCAAGTCACCATTCAGAAATGTTGTTTTAATGTCCAACTGATGTACATTCCAACCATGATGGGTTGCAAGTGCACAAATGCTCCGAACAGTAGTCATACAGCATGTAGGTGCAAAGGTCTCATCAAAATCAATGCCTCTTTCCTGCGCATAACCCTTTGCAACAAGCCTCGCCTTATACCTGTCAACTGTACCATCAGGTTTACACTTCAGCTTGTATACCCACTTAGTGCCAATGGCCTTCTTGCCAAGAGGCAAGTGACATAAAGACCATGTACCATTCTTCATTATAGCATCATATTCAGATTGCATAGAAGCCATCCAATTTTCTGAATTCTATGCTTCATCAAAAGAAACAGGCTCATTCTCATCACAGAGACTAGACGCAGCCATAGCATAGCAATCTGATGCAAAGGAGGCACTATGAGAGCCTGGACGAGTATGATATGACAAAGGTGCATCTAATTTGCTGTCACGCAAAGTCTGCACCATCCATTTTGGCATAGTTTTTGCCTACTCAATATCAACTCTCTCATCAACAAGTGCATCATGTAAATCTGCATCAGAAATGGAATGATCTACATCATCATATGAAGCCTGGAAAGGCTGAGAAGTTGCCTCATTAGGACCAGCACTAGACTGTCCACCTGTAAAAAGAGGCATCAAAGTATCATACATGTCTTTGGAGCTAACAGATGTCTCCTTAGTACATGAAAGCAATGGCTGAATAGCATCTTCCACAAATACAACATCACGGCTAACCAGAATGCGTTTAGTCTGTGGATGATATAGACGATAGCCTTTACTTTCAGAACTGTACCCAACAAAAATACATTTTACTACTTTATCATCCAATTTTCTGCGATATTGTTCAGGCACTAGTGCATATGCCAAACAACCAAAAACACGCAAATGAGCAACAGATGGCTTGCAGTCATGCCAAGCCTCATATGGAGTGATAGAGTGCAGCGCTTTAGTGGGACACCTATTCAATACATATGCTGCACACATGACAGCCTCAAGCCAGAAACTATGTGGTAAAGCCTGACTCTTGACCATGCACCTCGCCATCTGTTGGAGTTAGACGTCTGCGGAAGCACGCGAACAGCACAAGGAAGAGGAAGAAGCTTGGAGCACAACACACAAGACTGAATGTATTACTAGAGAATGTACAAAAGATAAGTAGCCCATTAGGGCAATAGGCGTATATACAAGCCGGGGGAAAAAAACCTCCTAAAGAGGGAAAAAAGTGCCCCGGAGGTCCTAGAGTGTTCACACACATCACTACCTAAATATTTCAACAAATCCCCCCTGGGAGTGATGCGGTGAACAAGGAGCTGGCACTCATGTATAAGGAAGTGCCGAGCTATGTGGAAATCACTCCACAAAAGGAAGTAAGCCCAAAGCTTTGCGGAAAGCTTCAAACTTCTCCCTAGGCAGAGCCTTCGTGAAAAGGTTTGCAATGTTCTCCTGCGTGGGCACATATGCCAAGCTGATCTCCCCAGCAGAGAACCTCTCCCTGACATAGTGATAATGCACCTCAATGTGCTTAGTGCGAGCATGGAACACAGGGTTCCTCGCAACTGCCAATGCGCTCTGACTATCAGTGAAGATGGTGGTGGCAGAAGACTGGCCAACACCCAAATCAGCCATAAGGCGTCTGAGCCACACACACTCAACAGTCGCTGTGAAAGCTGCCCTATACTCAGCTTCACAACTGGAAGTGGCCACAGTAGGCTGCTTCTTGCTCAACCAAGATATACATGAGCTACCAAGCATGAAGCAAAAACCACTGGTGGACACACGAGTGTCATAGCAACCAGCCCAATCTGAGTCAGAAAAAGCATGCAAATCTGGCGGTAGTGATCCCCCCTTGGGATAAAACAACCCAAGTAGCCGAGTACCACTCAAGTAGCGAAAGATGCACTTAACCGCTTTCCAATGCGTGACTCCTGGGCAATGCATAAACCTGCTCATCTGTGAGACAGCAAATTGAATATCTGGCCGAGTAATGCATAAGTAAATCAAGCATCCAACAGCCTGCTGATAGAGAAAAGCATCAAATGCATCTCCAGCATCATGAAGACTCAATCGTAAGCCTGTCTCCATAGGAGTGGCAATAGGCTTACAGTCTTCAAGGCCAAAACGCTGCAATAATGTGTCAATATATTTCGTTTGACACAAAGCCATTCCACCATCAACTTGCATAAACTGAATGCCCAAATAGTGATGCAAATGCCCCAAATCAGACATCTCAAATGAGGCATGCAAATCAGCCTTGAAATCAGCAATATGCTTCTCAAGAGGACCAGTGAGCAGCATGTCGTCTACATAGACAACAATGATCAAAAGCACATCATTAGCACGCTTAACATATAAGGTGCTTTCAGTTGGACTGTTCTCAAAACCATGTGCAATCAGATAGGCATGTATTTTCTCATACCAAGCACGTGGTGCTTGCTTTAAACCATATAACGCCTTCTTTAACCTGCACACCTGGTTTTCATGCCCTTTCTGCACAAAGCCACGGGGTTGAAAAACATACACTTCTTCATGCAAGTCACCATTCAGAAATGCTATTTTAATGTCCAACTGATGTACATTCCAACCATGATGGGCTGCAAGTGCACAAATGCTCCGAACAGTAGTCATACGGCATGTAGGTGCAAAGGTCTCATCAAAATCAATGCCTCTTTCCTGCGCATAACCCTTTGCAACAAGCCTAGCCTTATACCTGTCAACTGTACCATCAGGTTTACGCTTCAGCTTGTATACCCACTTAGTGCCAATGGCCTTCTTGCCAGGAGGCAAGTCACATAAAGACCATGTACCATTCTTCATTATAGCATCATATTCAGATTGCATAGCAGCCATCCAATTTTCTGGATTTTGTGCTTCATCAAAAGAAACAGGCTCATTCTCATCACAGAGACTAGATGCAGCCATAGCATAACAATCTGATGCAAAGGAGGTACTATGAGAGCCTGAACGAGTACGATATGACAAAGGTGCATCTAATTTGCTGTCACGCAAAGTCTGCACCAGCCATTTTGGCATAGTTTTTGCCTGTTCAATATCAGCTCTCTCATCAACAAGTGCATCATGTAAATCTGCATCAGAAATGGCATGATCTGCATCATCATATGAAACCTGCAAAGGCTGAGAAGTTGCCTCATTAGGACCAGCGCTAGCCTGTCCACCTGTAAAAAGAGGCATCAAAGTATCATACATGTCTTTGGAGCTAACAGATGTCTCTTTAGTACATGAAAGCAATGGCTGAATAGCATCTTCCACAAAGACAACATCACGGCTAACCAGAATGCGTTTAGTCTGTGGATGATACAGACGATAGCCTTTACTTTCAGAATTGTACCCAACAAAAATACATTTTACTGCCTTATCATCCAATTTTTTGCGATGTTGTTCAGGCACTAATGCATATGCCAAACAACCAAAAACACGCAGATGAGCAACAGATGGCTTGCGGTCATGCCAAGCCTCATATGGAGTGATAGACTGCAACGCTTTCGTGGGACACCTGTTCAGTACATATGCTGCACACATGACAGCCTCAAGCCAGAAACTATGTGGTAAAGCCTGACTTTTGACCATGCACCTCGCCATCTCCATGAGTGACATGTTCTTTCGTTCAGCAACTCCATTCTGTTGAGGTGTATACGGCACTGTACACTGGTGTTTTATCCCATGTTCAGCCAGAAATGCATTAAAATCTGAAGACATATATTCCCCCCCTCGATCAGAACGGAGGGTGCCCATTTTACATGCTGACAGATTTTCAGCCAAAACCAAAAACTGTTTGAAGCACATGAACACTTCGGACTTTGCTTTGAGTGGATATACCCATGCATGCCTGGAAAAATCATCAATGAAAGTCACAAAGTAAAGGTAATTTCCAAAAGAGGGTGTCTGCATAGGACCACAGACATCACTATGTACAAGCTGCAATTTCTGCATAGCCCGAACTGAACCATCTTTTGGAAAGGAAGAACGCTGCATTTTGCCCGAAATACAGCCTTCACAAACATGTTTTCCAGGTGCCTCAAGTTTGGGCAAAGAGGACACCATTCAGATTTCTGCAGGCGTAACAAACTAGCAAAATTCAGATGACCAAAGCGTGCATGCCAAAGCTTTGCATCTGACATAGCCTGAGAATCATGAACAGCACATGCCGAATCATTCACAGATTTTTCATAGTCTATGAGCTTATACAGCCCACGACATAAAATGCCAGAAGCAATAATCACATCGCCATTTGAGAGATCATGGATTGTACACCTGTCATCAACGAATTTCACAACCAAGCCAATCTTGGCTAATGCAAAAACTGATAACAGGTTCTTTTTTATCCCTGGCACAAATAAAGCATCTGACAAAGTGAAAGAACTACCATCAGCAGTAGTCAGAATGATCTTACCAACTTCGATAACAGGATAAGAGGAGTTATTGGCGCATGTGACAGTATTCCCTGTAGGGGCAGGCTCGAGTGAAGAGAAGAAACTGCGCTGCGAGGTAATATGTTTGGTTGCCCCACTGTCAAAGTACCAAACATCTGAGTCTACTGCAGACATGCACTGATCATGAGAAGATGGGTCAAAACTGCAAACAGTAGTAAACGCCCATTCTTCTTCCTGCACAAGATTTGCAAACTCTGTTTTTGGTGTAGAGGCCTCTGCAACAACCATTCCAGCCTCTTTCTTCTTTGCCTCTTTAGCAGCCAGTTTTGGACAGTTCTTTATAATATGATCATTTCCTTTACAGTACTTGCAGAACAATTTCTGCTTTTCTGATTTCTTCTCATCTTTATCCTGGTTCTTCGATTGTGCAGCATTTGCAGATTTCTGCTTACTAGTAGAAGAGCTCCATTTTCCTTTGCCCTTCTGACTAGCCAGGAAAGCTTGATCTGCAACACGCATAATGGACCTGTTCTGCCTGGACTGATCTTCCTGCAACAGAACAGAGACTAATTCCTCAAATGACAAGGCATTCGGATTGCCTTTCATCATCAATCGAAGAGTAGAGGCAAAACTCTGATATGAATCAGGAAGGCCATTCAGAACGGTCTGCACAAGTGAGCTATCTGGTATAACCTCATCAGCAGAAATCAATTGTTCCTTCAGGTCTTTGATCTTTGTAAGAAAACTGTCCATCGAATCACCTTCATTCATGTGCTCACTCTCCAACTGTTTTCGGAGGTAAGCAACACGAGCCTCATTCCTAGCCTGGTACAAAGTGGTAAGTGTATCCCAAGCATCCTTTGCTGTTCTGCAAGAGCGAATGTGAGGAATAATGGCACGTTTGACAGACAAAGCTATCAATGCATGTGCCTGGGCATCTCTGCCATCCCAACGAATCTGCTCTGCAGTAGGTGCAACAGAAACAGCAGCACGAACAGGAATCTGCGGAATATCATCTTCGACACCATCTTCATCAGCTCCAACACCTGTATTTGCAGTACCTGTCGTTACAGGTGTAACAGGACGTCTTTCAACACCTTGGACAATGTTCCACAATCCTTTTGCAACCAGTACATGTCGCATCATATAAGCCCATAATGGGTAGTTGGTACCATCCAACTTATCCTCAACAGCCAACATACGGAATACATCACTGCTTTCAGCCATGGCCGGTGACTAAAATACCTTGATGCAGAAAATTGACTGTATCTCAAAAAGTTGAACAGAACTGCCCAGACGAGTTCTGCTAGACCTGTAGCAGACTTCGAGACGCTTAAACTGGCGAACAGAAACTGGTATATACCTTTGGCACAAAAGGACGAAATAGCCTGCACAAGCACTGCGATAGTGCGTTCGGAGGCCGAAACGAGCTCAGATCGCGATTTCGGCACCACACAGCGAAGCTGTTTTGATCTCGAAAACACCCTGAGTATGCTCACCAAATTTTGTGCGAATCTGAGACTGCAAACGGAGGAGTGTCGACGGCGCCCTAGAAGAATCAACAACCTGCTCTGATACCAATTGTTGGAGTTAGATGTCTACGGAAGCACGCGAACAGCACAAGGAAGAGGAAGAAGCTTGGAGCACAACACACAAGACTGAATGTATTACTAGAGAATGTACAAAAGATAAGTAGCCCATTAGGGCAATAGGCGTATATACAAGCCGGGGGAAAAAAACCTCCTAAAGAGGGAAAAAAGTGCCCCGGCGGTCCTAGAGTGTTCACACACATCACTACCTAAATATATCAACACCATCTCCATGAGTGACCTGTTCTTTCGTTCAGCAACTCCATTTTGTTGAGGTGTATACGGCACTGTACACTGGTGTTTTATCCCATGTTCAGCCAGAAATGCATTAAAATCTGAAGACATATATTCCCCCCCTCGATCAGAACGAAGGGTGCCCATTTTACATGCTGACAGATTTTCAGCCAAAACCAAAAACTTTTTGAAGCACATGAACACTTCGGACTTTGCTTTGAGTGGATATACCCATGCATGCCTGGAAAAATCATCAATGAAAGTCACGAAGTAAAGGTAATTTCCAAAAGAGGGTGTCTGCATAGGACCACAGACATCACTATGTACAAGCTGCAATTTCTACGTAGCCCGAACTGAACCATCTTTTGGAAAGGAGGAACGTTGCATTTTGCCCAAAATACAGCCCTCACAAACATGTTTTCCAGGTGCCTCAAGTTTGGGCAAAGAGGAAACCATTTCTGATTTCTACAGGCGTAGCAAACTAGCAAAATTCAGATGACCAAAGCGTGCATGCCAAAGCTTTGCATCTGACATAGCCTGAGAATCATGAACTGCACATGCGGAATCATTCACTGATCTTTCATAGTCTATGAGCTTATACAGCCCACGACATAAAATGCCAGAAGCAATAATCACATCACCATTTGAGAGATCATGAACTGTATACTTGTCATCAACAAATTTCACAACCAAGCCAATCTTGGCTAATACAGAAACTGATAATAGATTCTTCTTGATCCCTGGCACAAATAAAGCATCTGACAAAGTGAAAGAACTACCATCTGCAGTAGTCAGAATGATCTTACCAACTCCCATAACAGGATAAGAGGAGTTGTTGGCGCATGTGATAGTATTCCCTGTAGGGGCAAGCTCGAGTGAAGAGAAGAAACAACGCTGCGAGGTAATATGTTTGGTCGCCCCACTGTCAAAGTACCAAACATCTGAGTCTATTGCAGACATGCACTGATCATGAGAAGATGGGTCAAAACTGCAGACAGTAGTAAACGCCCATTCTTCTTCCTGCACAAGATTTGCAGACTCTGTTTTTGGTGTAGAGGCCTCTACAACAACCATTCAAGCCTCTTTCTTCTTTGCCTCTTTAGCAGCCAGTTTTGGACAGTTCTTTATGATATGATCATTCCCTTTACAGTACTTACAAAACAATTTCTGCTTTTCTGATTTTTTCTCATCTTTGTCTTGGTTCTTCGAATGTGCAGCATTTGCAGATTTCTGCTTACTAGTAGAGGAGCTCCATTTTCCTTTGCCCTTCTGACTAGCCAGGAAAGCTTGATCTGCAACACGCATAATGGACTTGTTCTGCCTCGATTGATCTTCCTGCAACAGAACAGAGACTAACTCCTCAAATGACAAGGCATTTGGATTGCCTTTCATCATTAACCGAAGAGTAGAAGCAAAACTCTGATATGAATCAGGAAGACCATTCAGAACGGTCTGCACAAGTGAGCTATCATGTATAACCTTGTCAGCAGAAATCAATTGTTCCTTCAAGTCTTTGATCTTTGTTAGGAAATTGTCCATGGAATCACCTTCATTCATGTGCTCACTCTCCAACTGTTTTCAGAGATAAGCAACACGAGCCTCATTCCTAGCTTGGTACAATGTGGTAAGTGTATCCCAAGCATCCCTAGCTGTTTTGCAAGAGCGTATGTGAGGAATAATGGCACGTTTGACAGACAAAGCTATCAATGCATGTGCCTGGGCATCTCTGCCATCCCAACGAATCTGCTCTGCAGTAGGTGCAACAGAAACAGCAGCACGAATAGGAATCTGCGGAATATCATCTTCGACACCATCTTCATCAGCTCCAGCACCAAAATACAGTACCTATTGTTACAGGTGTAACAGGACGTCTTTCAACACCCTGCACAATGTTCCCCAGTCCTTTTGCAACCAATACATGTCGCATCATATAAGCCCATAATGGGTAATTGGTACCATCCAACTTATCCTCAACAGCCAACATACGGAATACATCACTGCTTTCAGCCATGGCCGGTGACTAAAATACCTTGATGCAAAAAATTGAATGTATCTCAAAAAGTTGAACGGAACTGCCCAGACGAGTTCTGCTAGACCTGTAGCAGACTTCGAGACGCTTAAACTGGCGAACAGAAGCTGGTATATACCTTTGGCACAAAAAGACGAAATAGCCTGCACAAGCGCTACGATAGTGCGTTCGGAGGCCGAAACGAGCTCAGATCGCAATTTCGGCACCACATAGCAAAGCTGTTTTGATCTCGAAAACACCCTGAGTATGCTCACCAAAATTCGTACGATTCTGAGACTACAAATGCAGGAGTGTTCGACGGCGCCTTGGATGAAGCGACGACCTGCTCTGATACCTAGGTGCCCTAATGAAAACAAGAAGTAACTTTGCATGCATCAAATTCACAAGAGAGCTTATGTTGGAGTTCCAAAATGATTGTAAAGGTGAAAAATGTTGATATTTAAGCTTCCATGTACTATATGTTGAATAAGATGCTTGCACAATACTCAAATCACTCCTCAAAACAATCCACAATGGTATTAGTAAGTGAAATTACCATTTTCAAAGCCTTGCACAAAGCCCTTAGAATGAAGCAAATAGAGCTTCTATCCATAGATGAGAAGCTCTTAAAGTGAAGAATCTTCAATAATTGAGAAATGTAAATTTATACTTAGAAAGCTCAAGACATGGCTTGAATAGTACACCTAGGTGTGCCCAAAGTAATCTTATACAAAGGGGATATGTGGATTCTTCTTCACAAAAGGAGGTAAGAACTTTTGTGGTCATGTAGAGGTTTGAAGAAGCTAAAAAAAAAAGTTTTCTTAGGTCCCCATATCCCATATTTGATAAATAGACACCATATGTAGATACAAAAGCACTTCTACTTTACAAAGTCTCTTACAATCAAGTAGAGGAAGGACTAGAAAGCCTTCTCACCTCTATTCAAACATCCATGCACACGGGTGGAGTTTGATTATATTTTTTCTTACTGAATTAACAGGTGAAATCATCTACTGAGGCATGGTCACAAGCATATAGCCTCCTTGGTGATTCATAGCTTCTTGCGGGGGTTCATATGTTGTTCTTTTACACTCATTGGAAACCCAAAATGAAGATCAACAACAATTCCCATGTGAAATGTGATGACTTCCTAATAATGTGATCTCATGAGAAGTCTATCACCCAAATGCCACCTCTTTATCTCTAAATAACAAGTGTGACACTCCATAAAGCTCTTTAAACGGACCAACTAGATGATTGCACATATATCTCTCCTCCCATTCAATTTTTCATTCCAAAGTTAGAAAGTCTCTGGAGTGTCTTCATGACTGCCATCCTCTAGCACTTGGCCAACAAGAAGTGGGTGGCAAAGGCCCAATTCCAAGCACCAGTAATCTCTTACTAGACTGAGGGGAAAGAGATGGTTGTTGGGTTGACGCATCTTGGTTAGGACTCAAAAGAATCTGCAAAACATTAATCGAACTAGAAGGGAAAATCTTTATTGAAGGCTGAGGCATTTAGAGGAAGAAGTAAACAAAGGCCACTCTCAATACCAAACAGGGCTCCAAAAAATCATATGCATGCTATGTCAATCACTTTACCTAGCTTTTGGGTGTTTGAACACTCCAAAAAATCATATGCATGCTATGTCAATCACTTTACCTAGCTTTTGGGTGTTTGCACAGCTCTTTCTCCTCATAGGCATGATTGCATGGAGGCCATCTCTAGAGTCAGAACCAAAAGAACTCCACAAAATCTGAAGGCTCTTCTTGAATCTCCCATTTCAAATGATGAGATTCTTAAAGTTATTAATTCGCTTCATAATGGCAAAAACCCAGGGTTAGATGGCCTCACCAATGAGTTTTTCAAGACCTTCAAGCATGTGGTGATTGCTCCATTATGTCTGGTATGCTCAAAGGTCGTCTCTTTCAGTGCGCTACCCGAATGTCTTAGTGAAAGCATTATCAAGCATATTCATAAAAAAAGAAGCAAAAACAAGATTGAAAATTGGCATCCAATTGCGATGTAACAAACATGTTATAAGATCCTTGCTAAAGTTATTGCTAATCGAATTGCTTGTCACTTAAAAAATTGGATCAGTGAGGATAAAAAAGGGTTCATCAAGGGGAGGTCCATTCTCGAGGCTATCATTGATGTTTGGGAAGTTCTGGTCTTTGCTCAAGAGTCCACTCAAGATATTCTCTTCCTTAAGATTGACTTTGACAAAGTGTATGACAGACTCGAGTGGGACTTCATTCTCCAATCTCTGAAAGACCTAGCCTCCAGTCATAAATTCATTAAGATGATCTCAATGTTGCTAGGAAATGCATCAACATAGATAAACATCAATGGTCATCTTTCTCAAGCCATTCTATTAAACCATTCTATCAAGAAAAGATGCCCCTTGGCCCCACTTCTCTTTGCGATAGTTGTCAATGGTCTCAACTGCCTAGTTAAACATCACCCACATTTAGGTCTTACCCAAGGCCTCTTTCTTGCCCTCAATCAAAACTAGATGATCATGAGAATCTTTGCCGATGACATGAATGCTTTTGTACATAACAATCCGGCCAAAATTGATACTTTTTGGTGTTCCCTAAGTACATTTTATGAGGCATTAGGTTCTAAAATAAACCACTCTAAAACCACTTTCAGGGCAGTTATTGGATGTCCATCTCAAATTTTGGTTGAGCATGGTTTTCAATTGATCCCCAAGGGACAAATCTTCTGACTTTTAGGTATTCCAATTGGATTCGACGTTTTGATGGATCAACGATGGAATTGAGCTCTTTCTGAGATCGATAAAAAATTGGCATACTGGAAATTGTATGTAGATCAACCTCACAGGGTGAGCTATGGTTTTTAACACGTTCCTTCTTTCTTAGATTATTTACTTTCTCTCTTGCTAGAGAGAGATTGTCAAATTGGAAAAAATTTGCATAAACTTTCTCTAGATGGGAGACCCTAACAGAAGGGGTGTCCCCAAAATTAAATGGGCTAATTACATAAGCCAAAAAGATCAATTTGGTTTGGGGAACCTAGACATTGAAGGAATCACCAATAAACTGGCAACCAAATGGCTAATTAAAGCTTGGAGCAACAAAGGTGCCTTTTGGGCCAAACTGATTTTTAAAAATTAGCACTCTTATGGGCCTTCTTGGGTGGAAGGTTCTGGATCTTCTCGCTCTTTTGTTCTCCCCTTATCAGGTAACTCCTAGAGGCTCGAGCTTAGTTTGCTCCCTATGGAAGAGTTGGAACAAGATGAAACAGTTTGTCAAGATCAATGAAGATTGGAAACGGGCAGCCAATATTAGAGAAAATGATGCAGTCTGGTTCCCTATCAAGGGCATCAGAGGTGTTGAGCCTTGTAACCTCCAAAAATCTAGGAAGATTTGGAACAAAGTTTTTTGTTTGTGAAAACACCTATGGAATCAAGAAACATGCCAATGGATTCGATTTGAGTACATTGACATGGCTAGGAGAGTGGACTGTGAAGAATGGTTCCTGTTACAAAGCATATTCATTGCTTGGGAAGGATTCACCTCCTTATTGGGCATGAGTCCCCTCATCTTGAGGGTCTCAGATGGCACAATGGCAATGGTCTTGATAAAATTCCGAGATTCAACAAGAATATGGATTTTCACGTCATGCTTAATAGGAGATGGTGTCTGGATTGGTCAAGTTTTAGGTGGGATCTCAAGTTCCAATCCCTTTGGCATCCCCTCATTGAGGTTAAAAAATTAGCTCTTATGTGGAAAATCCTCCACCAGGGAATTTGGGCCAATGTAAAATCTAACAAAATATATGAATCTCCTCCATGGTGTAAATAAGTCACAGTAATATAAACTATTAATCTGTATACCTTCTACTAGGAAATGTTCCTGAAAATGTAGCTGTCTGCGAAAAACTGCCACGTCTCAGGTGGTATGTTAGGTCTTCTCTTACTTTTTTCTAGCATACAATACCTCCTATTATTTTAATCTCAAACAAAAAAAAATATCTGAATATAGATAAACCTTAAATTTATAAACATGCATACACAAACACGCATACATACACTTACACATACATACTTACACTTACACATACATACTTACACATACCCACACATATACATACACACACATATATATAAATACATACCCACACACACACATACATGCATACACATACACATATACATACACTTACACATACATGCATACACTTACGCATACATACACACACACATACATGCATACACATATACATATGCATACACATATACATATGCATACACTTACACATACGTACATACCCACACATACACATACGTACACACACATGCATGCATACACATACACATACACATATACATACACTTACACACACATACATACAGAGACATACACATACCCACACATATACATACACACACATACATACTACATACGTGCACACATACACATACACACAAATAGACATACACTTACATATACATACATACATACACTTACACATACATACATACACACACATGCACATACCCACACACACACACATACATGCATACACATACACATACATATACTTACACATACATATATACATACACTTACACATACATACATACACTTACACATACATACATACACTTACATATACATACACACACATGTGCATACACACACATGCGCATACCCACACATATACATACACACACATACATACTAAATACATGCACACATACACATATACATATACTTACACATACATACATACACATACCCACACACACACATTCATGTAGACACCTATACATATACTTACACATACATTCATACACTTACACATACATACATACACACACATACATGCATACACATACACATATACATACACTTAAACATACATACATACCCACACATACACACCATACACACACATACATGCATACACATACACATATACATACACTTACACATACATACATACACTTACACATACATACATACATACACACACACACATACAAATACCCAGACATATACATATACACACATGCATACTAAACACATGCACACATACACACAAACACGCATACTCCTAGACACACACATACACACACGTAAACACACATACATAACACACAAACATACACATACACATATATACACACATATGTACACTTACACATACATACATACACTTACACATACTACATGCATATAGACACATACATAATAAATTTATACACATTTATAAACATGCATACATATACACACATACACACATACACATATCCACACCTATAGATAGACACACATACATAATAAATACATGCACACATACACAAACACACATACACCCACATATACATAAATACATACACACGTCATACATTTATGGTTTTGTATGTGTATTTATATGCCAGAATGTGTATTTGTGTATATGTGAATATGTGTGTATGTGTAAATGTGTACATGTGAATGTGTATGTATGTAAATAATAAGATTATTAATATCTAGTACCTTTATTTGCTACACAATCAGATTTTGATCAATCAGAGGGAACTCCACCACCATCTCCTAATTGTGCAGGGACTACTTATTGTAAGTATATCAAACTTTTAAGTATCAAACTTTTAATTCTAATATTTGATTGATACATACATGATTGATATATGTTTTTTTAATGTTATGTTATAATAAGATTCTTATTAATCAGAGGGTACTCCACCACCTCCTATCCATGCAACGACTCCACATGTGTCCTCCGATAGGAATTATGATTATTTTTATTATCAAGAGCATATTATATGTTGGTGTAATTTTTGCTATGGCATGTATTGAAGATCGCGATTGGAATGTATTGAACATGAGATAGTGTATGGTAGTTTTGAGTGTGCACCACCACGTGATCAACATGATAATGCTTGAGTATGTATTGATTCTATAAATTAATGTCATTATTTTATTTGAAATTCATATACAAAAATCAAATTATACTTAATATACAAGAATATTTGCTCAATGATGATGATGATGATGATGACGATGATTCGCCTACTAATAATGCTAATATACTTCATACACATCACGAACTTGTTGTTCATCAATTACAAGTAGAGGTTTCTTGAAATCCTCTCTTGGTTTACATACTAAAACGGCTTAAGATTATCCATTATCAACTCGTGATCATCCTAGTACAAGCATATGATAGAAGAAGATATGGAGGATGGAATAGATGAACACTTCCTTTAGATGGAGAGGTTTCTAACTTTTGGGGTAATTGCTATATGATTGCTCCCTCCACTTATTACTAGTGCTACTTGTGGTCTCTTTATTGTAGAGGATTTGTATGTGCCTCCGAACTCTAAAGTCACTCTTATGTCATTTTGTGGTCCTATATATGGATGGGGAGATTGGCATCAACTTACACATTATGTTCAAGAATTACTTATGGATTATGTTTGAATGCAACATCTCTTGCTAGTAGAGGGATTACACATGTAGGAAATGAAAGATTATATATTGATGGAAGACCTTCCATGCATGAAAATATAACAAGTTTAATAAATAGTAGTCGAGGATAGCTCAATGATTAATTGCACATTTGAGGAGTGTGAAAATAGTCATGAATCACCATACATGAGTAGAGATGTAGCAAGATACATAGTTGACAATGCTATTACTTCATTACATGCTAGCGATGAATTATTAGTGAAAGAAGATAAAGTACAAGATTTTTGTGATAATGATGAAGATGATGGCATGGAAAATCTTATGAATGATTGGTACCAAAATGACAGTGAAAGCATTGATATTTCTAAAAATGAGAAATATCTTTGAGAAGAATGTCTAAAGCATATATATGAAGGAAGTCGCTTGACATGACTAAGTGCAAGCTTACTTATTCTCAATCTTCAAAATAGTTTTGGATGGAGGGCACTATTAAGGTATAATTTTTAATTTTTTAATTTATATATATGCACACATACACATGCACATATAAATATATACATACACATGTACATGAATGCATACACACATACACATACATACACATGTTATGAAAGCAAGGCCAAAGTGCATCGAATGAACACCTTTTGTCCGTCCACCTTTAGAATCTTCCAGATACATTTTCTTCTCCCATTTTCTATTCGGCCTATTACCTACATTGCACTCCCATTTGATTCTAAAGGATGAGTGGACAGAAAGTGCTCATTTGATATGCATATGCATACACATATACATACACATACGCATACACATACACACACATACACATACACATACACATACACATACACATACACATACACATACACATACACATGCACATACACATACACATACACATACACATACACATACACATACACATACACATACACATACACATACACATACACATACACATGCACATACACATACACATACACATACACATACACATACACATACACATACACATACACATACACATACACATACACATACACATACACGTACACATACACATGCACATGCACATACACATACACATACATATATAGCATACACATGCACATACATATATGCATACACATACAAATATACATGCATATTTATTTATTTATTTATTTATTTTCATTCATATCATTTTTTTTCATGAACTTATAGGTTACTATTTGAAAATTTTTTACCAAGCAAGAATATTCTTCCTATATCACATGATGAAATGAAGAAGATAATCAACAATCTTGGTATAGATTAGCAGTGTATGCATGCATGTTCTAACAATTGTCTTTTATATAGAGGTGAATATGCAGACTCTTTGATATGTCCAAAATATCAATCTCCTCGATATAAGGACAAAAAGGATAAAATCCCCAAAAAGGTATTGAGACATTTTCCATTGGGTCCAT
>CM035437.1:22843333-22855833 GCA_020310875.1 Ceratopteris richardii | reverse complement strand
ATGTAAGGGACATATGAATCCAGGAAAAACTGTTGTATGTGGCTGTTGGCCATCGTTTGACCATTCCCGCGGTAGTTGTGACCGCCGTTTAACCCAGTCTTGTAAACCCCTGTTCTTGTGGGATAAGGGGGGTCCCATGGGTACTATGCCCTTCCTTGTACAGTTGCAATTTCAAAGTTAAAGTCCGGGGGAGTAGGCATAGGCCGAAGAACCTCCATTAAAAAAAAAATAGTCGCTATTTAATATTCTGAAAAGAAAGGAAAATATGTATTATAAAACAACCTCCTCTAGTTTCACAAACCTCCTCTTTCCATCGTGGAAGGTGTTCATGCGATCTTGCATTCAAGAGACATTCCCACACTCTTCACAAAACATAATTTAGTCTTTATACTATTTTCTATTCTAAAAAATGATTGTTGAAGGGCATAAGGAGGTGAAACACAATCATGGTTGCTCCCTTGAAATGTACATGGTCATCTTGATGTTCATATCTCTAATGTGATTTTTGTATCCTTTCACTTAATAGAATTTATGAGAAAACAAAGAAAGCCTAGGAAATCACCTTTGAAATGTGATCATCCAATTCTATTTTGCATAATCAATTAGACTATCGGGTGTTTCTGTTAACACTATTTATAGATGTGTGTTTTTTTGTTTCTTTTGAGTGCACACTATTCATTATTGCTCGTGTGGAATCTACTGAATAAAAATAGCCTCTTACATAATTGCATTATATGTAATGGGATTCGTAATTTCATTGGAGTTTCTCTTGACTTGGCATATATGAAACTTTGGATGTATCTAATTACCTTTTTGGAAATTGCAGATGATAAAGTATCTTTCCTACCTTTTTACATACTGTGAATGGACCATGAGGATCAGTGGATAGTTTTGAGCACAATCTCATTCTCATAGCCTTATATCTACCAAGAAATTTCATATAGACTTGCTTCATGAATTAAGTTGGTGATGGATTGATCAGAAGAGGATAGGGGATATGCTATGTGGCCTAAAAAAATTAGGGATGACGAGCTTAGTGGATACATAAGCTCTTCCACTAATAAAATGCTTTTTAACTAGAGAAAACAAAAAACAATATAGGTTGGCTTAATCACTCTTATGTTCTCTCCTCTCTTGATAACCCTAGAGGCTCGGATCTCATGTGCTCCTTATGGAAGGCTTGGAACAAGATGACCTCCCTTTGCACCATCAATAATGATTGAAAGTGGGCCATTGGCATTAAATCAAACAACATGTCCCACAAAGGGGACAATGTGTTTAATAATCTACTTTGTGTCTCCTCCTAAGTCTCTTGGTCTTTGTTTCTTTCAATCAATTTTGTGGCTTCTTAAAAGAAAAATGGGATGGAAAAATGATGGGTTAAATAGTCTACTTTGTATCTCCTCCTACTCTCTTGGACTTTGTTTCTTTCAACCAACTTTGTGCCTTCTTTTAAAAACATGGGATGGAAAGATATGAGTGGAGTTTTGGGGATTTTTCCTAAGAGTTTTCCCTAGGGAAAGATTTAGAGTCCTTATGAAGAAGGATCAATAACCATAAAATTAAGCTACCATTTCGACACATGGTGATCTTTGTAATGCAAAACAACAAATTGAAGAGGAGGTGGATCCCCATGAAGGGGATTACAAGCTCCTAAGATTGCTTTGTAACTCACCTTAACTCTCTTGTAATATCTCTTTTAATTTAATTCAATCATTTTTTTGGAAAAAATGGGGTGGGATAAGTAAATATTTTTCTAGTAGAAAAAGCAATAAAATGGGATAGATGTTTTATCCCAAAATTATTTTATTCTTTAAGAAGCTTTGTAAGGCGAACAATTCCTTCCTAGATGTCACTTGGGATGTTAAATGAGGAACAACCATTAGTTGTGTTCGTACTTGGGATACACATCATGACCTCCCAATCGAGGGAGCTACAATGGCCCTATGAAATATCATCTTCTAACCTCGAGAGCGTTTCATATGAAGTCTTTGATATTAGAACACATGAATATATATAGTATGATGGCCCTTTTTTGATGTTGTCAACGAACATTCTATTTGATATGGAACTTATTTACTTGTGTGAAAAGTGGAGTCGGAACCAATTAGGGATGTGCTTCTTCATGGAAGGTACTCTATTGAGAGAATCTAACATCTAATCACTTGATCCCTTTTTCTTCATTTGCACCCACATACCTTTATGGAGAAGCCAAGAAAACCTTCCCAATCTTCCTCCCTTCTCATAATAGGTATATGTTCTCAATAGTCCCTTTTCCCTCTTCTTTAATCATAGCCCCCAACACTTGTGAAGCCTTTACAAATAAATAATCACCCCAATGGGTATTTGCAATCCTCTTTTTTGTCCCTTGAACCTATCTCCCCGCCAATCCCCATCTCTGTCTCTCTTGAATCCCTTGACTTTAGGTCCCATTCTTTAGACCCATTGTGTCGGTATGAGGGCAAAACCAAATTGCCTTTTGTGCTCATGGATTTTTCTTTAGAATCATCTATTTGAGCTTCAAGGTTCTCCCTTCTTGGACGACAAGTTTCTTGGTTGAACCATACCTTTTCTCTTGGGGGTTGATTTTCTTTGGCACGAGGCTTGTTTCCAAGATGATTCAAAGGAAGGATATGATTGCTTGCTTTTTGCATGATGGAATGTTGTGAGTACAAAGATAAAAGCAAAATTAATGGCTTCAAGTGTAAGAATTTCTTCAACTTGGGAGCATCTTCACTCTTTGTAGAGCAAGGAGGGTGGTTGATCCTTTTTTTTTTCCTTCCCCTCTGTCGTTTGTTGTATGGCCATGTGTCCATTTGGGCCCTTGGAAATCTCCTTGAAGTGTTGAGCACTCAAATCTATATTGTGGTGAGAGATCATGGAATTTCCCTCCTTGACAGTGAGAAAACTTGGCTTCAATATGGGACGTGTGGTATTGCAAAATGTGGCCTCATTATTTTTGTTATGTGCTTCTCTAAGCTCTCTTGATAGTTTCTCTTCCTAGCAAACATATTAAGAAAGTTCGAGAAGGCCTCAAAAGGTTTTGTATCAATGAATGCTTCAAACTGAGACCACCTATTAAAGTTTGGAGCTAATGCTTCAAAAATAATGGTTCCCCCAATGCATTATAGTAAAATAGTTCTAGTTTCTTTCAAGAAACCATGTTTTGGTGGTTTTCAAAAAGATAGTGTTGCCATTCTAACTAGGGACTTGGAGAATATTAAGGACAAATATGTGTCTCTTTAGATGTTACTTGGAATTTGTCTCTAATGACTCAACTAATTAAGCATCCTTTATGGATAGAATGAAGTATTTTGATAGCAATGCACCTCAATGTACCCTCCTTTTTGAGAGCTCCACGATGATACCCTCGACATAGAAAACCTAGATCTAGATGCCACATACAGTACTCCGCATAGAGCTTCTAGAATATGTAGTATACAATGTACACAGAGAGCGTGAACATAGATTTCTTGGTGTTACAAATGCGATCGAACTTCCGGTCTATGGCTGGTCATCTTGGGTGTTACAAATGCAGTCGAACTTCCAATTTGTGGTTGACCAGGCCACTATATGTTTTATTAAAGAACATATACAAAAGTGTTCGATGTCCATTTGGCCTTTCATATGGACACTAATGATAACAATCTCCCACTAAAGGCCAATATGGAAAAAGTGTCTATGGGAGAATGATAAAGAATAACTGAGTGTAAGTATACAAACTATGCCTCCCACCTGAAGGGATTGTTACACAGTATACAACTAACCATGTAAGTTCATGGATCAAGTAATCCCCATCAAGTGACAACAGTGTCAAAAGCTATCCTTTGGTAGAGCGTTAGTCAAAGCATTCGCAAGATTATCTTGAGTATGAACCTTCTCAAGAATAATGTGCTTAGTGGCTAAGAGTCTCTAATGAAGTGATATCGCACCTCAATGTGCTTGGCCTTTGCATGGTAGACCGTATTCTTAGCCAATGCAATGGCACTCTGACTATCACTGAGCAAACAAGGTACATGCTGAGGTAGACCTATATCACAAGCAAGAGGATATAGCCACAATGCTTCCTTACATGCCTCACTTGCTACAACATACTTTGCTTCTGTAGTGGAAATAGATGTACATTCTTGAAGATGAGTTCTCCAAGAGACAACATCTCTAGCAAAATGAAAAATATACCTTGATGTAGACTTATGATTGCCTACACAAGAAGCATAATCAGAATCTGTGTAACCAATAATGGATGTTTTCCCTCTACCCAAGCATAGACACTTGCCCTTAGTTCCACTCAAATATCTCAAAATCATATTCACCACTTCCCAATGCTTCTTGCCAAGATTAGATATATATCTACTCATAAATCCCACTACAAATGCAATGTTTGGTCTTGTAGCTACCATAGCATACATGAGACTACCAATAAGAGACTGATAAGGAATTTTGGTCATGAATTCCTTTTCCTCATTCGATTTGGAGCAATCATCCTTGCTCAATTTCACTTATGTGAGTAAAGGTGTATTCAATGCCTTTCCATCTTGCATATTGAACCCATGAAGTGCTTTGGATATGTACTCACTTTGAGACAAGTATATGCATCATTTACTCCTAAATGAGTAATGCACATGCCAAGAATATGTTTGACATCTCCAAAATCCTTCATATCAAATGCCTGACTCAATTTCTTTTTGAGAATTAACAAGTCATAAGAGGACTTCCCAACAATCAACATATCATCGGCATAAAGTATCAAGCTGCCATCTGAGCATCTCTTTGTATAGAGACAATGATCCTCATTGCTTTGAGAATAGCCTTGAGACTTCATAAAAGCATCAAACTTTTGGTACCATTGTCTAGGGGTCTGTTTAAGTCCATAGAAGATCTTTTTCAACTTACAAACTAGACTTTCTTTGCTAAGAACTATGTAACCCTCTGGTTGTTCCATATAGATCTCATCTGTAAGATCTCCATGTAAGAAAGCAATTTTCACATCCATTTGGACTAGCTCTAAGTCCTCCATTGCAATGAATCTAAGAAACATTTGAAGAGTAGTCATCTTGACCATTGGAGAGAAGATTTCCTCAAAAGAAGCACCATGTTCTTTCTTAAAACCCTTTGTAACAAGTCATGCTTTATAATTTGGAGAAGCACTATCTGATGTGAATTTCAGCTTATATACACATTTACATGGTAAAGCTTTCCTATCCTTTGGCAAAGCTACTAAATCCCAAGTACCATTATTGTGAATAGAATCCAACTCACTCTTCATGGCACACTCCCACTTGACATGATCCTTTGTCTACATGGCCTCTTTTTAGCAAGAAGGCTTAACAACATCTGTTAACATAACAAAATCCAAACCTGGAGCATATCTATCAGGTGGATATGAGACACGTGCAGAGCATCTCAATGGTTGCAGAATGGAAACATTTGTAGATCAATCTGATAAGACATTCTCTTGAACATCCCTATATGCAATATTTTTATGCATGCTCACTAGAGGACTAGTATCCTCAAACACCACTCTTCTCACGTGAACCTCCTTAATGGGCTATTTATGCATCTTAGACTCATTCAAAATGACATCACTACTTCTGATCATTGACCGTGTTTGAGGATCCCATAAGCGATATCCTAATTTTCCTTCTTGACCATATCCGAGAAAAATGCATTTCTTTGACTTATGGTCTAGCTTTTGTCTACGATTCTTGGGTATATGAACATATGCTTCACACCCAAAAAATCGAAGATGATCATAATATGGTGGCTTCCCTGTCCATAACTCTTGTGCCACTTTCATACCTTTGGCAGTACTAGGTGAAATGTTAATCATGTTTTTCCAGTCAATACTCCTTCTACCCAAAAGCTTTGTGAAAGCTTTGCATGATGCGGCATAAAAACTACTCTATCCTGAATAGTTCTTTTCATCCTTTAGCTACACCATTTTGTACTCAGGTATAAGCTATTAACTCTCTATAGATTCCTCTAGATTGATACAAAAGGCTGTGAGGTATACTCACCCCCATTATTTGAACGTAAAGCTTTGAGCTTAGTTTTTTTTCAGTCTTAATTGAAGCAAGCCATTTTATGAAGGTAGGGAATACCTCATCCTTCCATTTGATAGGATATACCCATACTTTTCTAGTAGCATCATCAATGAAAGTGACAAAGTAAAGAGAACCACCTAATGACCTTGTGGGCATATGACCACACTCATTTGCATGAACAAGATCTAAAGGCAAAGTTGAAGAGCCATGTGCATTTTATGCCTATAAGTGTTCTTTTTGTGATGCAAATAAAGGATAAAGTGAGCCAACTTTGCTTTGTTTTGCAATAATCACATTGCCCTTTGATATGCGAAAAGACCGAGCATAGAAAACCACCTTGTAACCAAGGTCATCAAGTTGACCAACTGACATCAAACTACATGATAAGTGAGGTACATGGTGTACATTATGCATAGTAAATTCCATCAATGAATCGCACAACCATATTTCCAATCCCGATAACATCACACTGGTAAAAGTCACCAAGTCTCACTGTACCAAAAGACTTTGTTGCATAAGTAGAGAACCATTCTCTATGTGATGTCACATGGAAAAAAGCACGAGAATCTAGCAGTCATGTGTGGGAAAGAGAATCATCCATAAGAGCCTCAATAGGCATAGTACTATTAAGTGTCAAAATATCAACATCATCAAAAATAACATTGATTTCTTCAATCTTCATGATTGAAGTAGATGGTGCAAGTAATTGTTTAACATGTCCATCAACATTCTACCCTTTATCTTTAGCATTCTTTAATGCATAATAATCTTTCTTCATGTGTCCTTGTTATGCCAATAATGGCATTTGATATCCCTCTTCCTTGATTTATTTTTACTCTTATTTTGTTGACCATTCTTTTCCTTGTTTTTGCTCCTACCATGCTGTTGATTGTTTCCTTGGTATTAATCAAGAACATTATATGCATCTCCACTCTGAGTGCCAACTATAGATTTTCTATGAATCTCCTCACTCAAGAGTGCTCCATATATGTCATCCTAGACCAGTTTACCACCAGGTGTACTATTGCTAATAGCTGTGCAAAATGTATCCCATGATGATGGCAAGGTGCATAACAACAAGAATGCTTTCATTTCATTATCCGTCTCCATTTTATGAGCATGTAGCTGGGGGAATATAACATCAAAATCATTTAGATGAGTAGCAAAACTATCTGTGTCCATGCAAAGGTGATATAACTTTCTCATCAGATACACTTTATTTGATGCCATTTCTTTTTCATATGTATTGCATAACTTCTTCCAAAGCTCATCTACACTTTCACAATCCAATACTATAAAGTAAACATTATATGCCAGGTGCAATCGAATGGTAGACCTCGCCATTTCATCCAACTCATCCCATTCATCTTCATCCATGTTAGCAAGTTGCTTTGAGATTTCCTTTACTAGATTCCATTGCATCCTCTGAATCAGCACATCTTTAATATGATTCTTCCATAGAGCAAAGTTCGTGCCATCGAATTTTCGAATCTCAAAATGGTCTTTTCCCTGCAAGTTATAACTCCTCCTCCAAACACTGGCACTAGATCCCGATCCACCAGACATGCTTGAGACCTTTAATGCCATGATGATAGAGAATGGAGCTAGAAGAGTCCAAACATCACTAAGACTCAAAAAGGATGACCAAGTGTCAGATTCTAGGAAAAAATTTAGTGGTCTTCCCAAAAAAATGAATTAATGAACAGTAATGACCAACCAAAAGGATTATGTGAGAATAAATATGCTCACACCAATAAGTGTATCAAGCAATAAATCGACCACTGTATAGTTGACAAAACGAAAAAATCAAGAAAAAATTTGCCAAAGTATCCTCTACAAAATGATCATATGACCAGTGTCAAAATTTCATAAAACTACTGAATTCACAGCCCAAATACTAGCCAACAACACCTGCAAGTGTTTGTCAACTCTGTTCTTTAGGCTCAAAAAACCTGCATAGATTTGTGATGGTTGGTCCCACCATAACTAAAATCTTTCAAGAAACCCATAGATTTACTAGTGTGGCTAAGAACACAACCCCAAAGGTGAATATTAGTTGTTGGAGAAGTACAAAGACCACTCTTCTTGATGTTCTTGAACCTATCTAAAGAGAACTATGCATGAAAGTACTCCAAAATGGCTCCAAGAATCACCCCAAAAATGCTTCAAAACTGGCTTTGAAAGCAAAGAATGAAGTTTTGAGGGCTCAAAACATGTTCAAGGTGATGTTAACCTTAGTCTTTCCCCTTGTTCAAACACCATAAGAGTGTAGCTTAGTGGCAAGAGATTGTCGGTTAAATGAGCTCTAGGGGGAACAATACTGGGATGGGTGACCCCTCGAGAAGTATGGGAAACCTCTATCTTCCTTGATTGTTGAGGTCCTCCCTCACACACAACCAATGGTGCCAACAGTGACTTCGGTGACTCGAATGACAAAGTATGCCAAGGTCTATGCCTTGGTTGCTGCCTTAATCGTAAGCCTTGGAGAAAGCCTTTTGTGCCCATGGATTTTTCTTTAGAATCATTATTTCCATATATTTGAGCTTCAAGGTTCTCCTTGCTTGGAAGACAAGTTTCTTGGTTGAACCATACCTTTTCTCTTGGGGGTTGATTCTCTTTGGCATGAGATTTGTTTCCAAGATGGTTCAAAGGCAAGATATGATTGCTTGCTTTTTGCATGATGGAGTCTTGTGAGTACATCTTAAGAGCATTTGCACTCTTTATAGAGCAAGGAGGGTGGTTGATCCTTTTTTTTCCTCCCCTCTATCGTTTCTTGTACGGGCGCTTGGTAATCTCCTTGAAGTGTTGAGTGCTCAAATTTATATTATGGTGAGAGATCATGGAATTTCCCTCCCTGGCAGTGAGAAACCTTGGCTTCAATATGGGGGGAGTAGTATTGTAAATGTGGCCTCGTTCTCTTTGTTTTGTGCTTCTCTCTTGATGGTTTCTCTTCCGAGGGAACATATTGAGAAAGTTCGAGAAGGCCTCAAAAGGTTTTGTATTAGTGAATGCTTCAAACTGAGACCACCTATTAAAGTTTGGAGGTAATGCTTCAAAAATAATGGTTTTCCCAATGCATTATAATAAAAAAGTTCTACTTTTTTTCAAGAAACCATGTTTTGGTGGTTTTCAAAAAGATAGTATGGCCTTCTAAAGCATTCCAATTGGGGACTAGGAGAATATTAAGGATAACTATGTGTCTCTTTAGATGTTACTCGGAGTTCATCCCTAATGAGTCTAAACTAATTAAGCATCCTTTATGGATAGAATGAAGTATTTTGATACCGATGCACCTCAATGGAATCTCCTTCTTGAGAGCTCCACAACAATACCCTTGATGTAGAAAACCTAGATCTAGATGCCACACACAGTACTCTGCACAAAGCTTGCAAATATGTAGAAAACACAATACACAAAGAGCGTGAACACAAATTTCTTGGGTGTTACAGATGCGATCAAACTTCTAGTCTATGGATGACTAGGCCACTATATGTTCTATTAACGAACATATACAAAAGTGTTCGATGGCCATTTGGCCTTTCACATGGATACTAATGATAACATAGAAATATGAAACTCCCTTTATATTGTACTTACTCATCAATGAAATTGTGACCCCAATGTATTGTTGTATGACAACCCAAGTAGGTATGGGGATCAGACCTAGGAAGGCACCAATCACACATTCAACATGTGCTAGCCCATGTATGTGGAAGTATACTTAACCAAAGATCTTCTCAATGTTATCAACATTCACTTGGGTTCTAATATGTGCATACAGAGGGAACTTATTTATAAAAGCCCATCAAATGCATTTTTTCATTGTGGCACCCAATGACATATAATTAAAGATTGCATCTTGAGAAAAAGGCCCCTAAAAATACATTAAAGGAAAAATCATGAATATTATTTTGTTCAATGTTTGGATCCTCTGAGATTCAAACATTTCCATTTTTATTAGCCGGTGATCAAGAGATGAGAGTTTAAATCTAGCTTTTATATGCTTGAGAAGAAAAAACTTGATAAGTAGAATCAAGAAAGTTTTGTTGAACCACGTGTGCTTATCTATGGACCATTATAGGGGTGGCAAAGGGATGGTGATTGGTATCAATGTACAATGGATGCCCCTCCTCAAACATGCTTGCATTAACAAGCAAAATCTATTGTTAGCAACCACTTTCAAAAACCCTTTTTCTTTCTTGATTGCTTCAATCGATAACCCCAATTGATGAATGGAGTGAGTTGATTGCTAGCAATTCCTTAAGATGGTCACTTCTCCTCTGATTCTTATTGGAGACTTCAACATAGTAAAAACTATTGATGATCATTGGGAGGAAAAAGAGCACACACTATTGATAGGAAATTGAAATTGGAGTGGGCTTTAATTAACCAACACTTATATCTTCAAGATTTGAAAGAAATTATACAGTTGGCAAGGTCTTATCTTGACAAGTACTATATTTCTTTCCAAATGTTGACCTCTTGAGAATTGCTTAAGTTTCCCTTTGCACCAACAATACTCTCTCAAACTATTACCATGTGTCTTATAACTTTTTGTAAGATTGAGGTGTGTGGCAAAAATCCTTGGTTTCATATTGATCCTTCTCTCCTTTTGCTTCCCTTGATCTTGCATGAAATTGAGGGAACTTGAGGTGATGCTTTTTGTTCAAAGACCTTCCATGTGCATTTTTTAGTTCTGGGTCATTAGGGCCATCAAAGCTACTCTTTTGCATACTCAAAAAGAGATGAAGGGGATCGAGCATGAGAGAAGGGAGAAATTCTTTGTTAGAATCACAAGACTTGAGAAAGAGATAAAGAAACTAAAGTATGAAGAGGAATTGAATTGTCATCACCTATAGTTTTCCTTTAAGGAACGATGAGTGGGGAAAATTGTCACACTAAAAAAATGTGCAAATTTCTAAAGAAAAAGTAGACCAAAGAGGGTTGGTGATGAGCAAGATGGATGATAGTAGGTGCAACATTGGGAGAGAGAGAGAGAGAGAGAGAGAGAGAGAGAGAGAGATCAATGACTACATTATAAATCATTTTAGAGATATTCTAGGAACTACCTCACCAACGGCTGCCCATAGAAAGGATTGTGTGGTCGTTATTTCTAGTGTAGGAGACTCAAGGTCTCAACATTTGTGGTTAGATTACTAAAAAACCCAAATGAACTTCTCAAAATCATTGGCTGATTGCCTAAGGAAAAAGTCCTCACCAAGATGTTCTCACCAATGAGTCCTTCATTGTCTTCAAGGGTGTCCTTATGGAGCTTCTTTCCAAGATATGGCAAGAATCTTTTAGATATGGCGTCTTCCCAAAGTGTCTCAATGTGGGGGATACTCATTTAATCTATAAGAGAGATAACAAAGAATTAATTGAAGAATATAGACTGATTATAATGCTTCATATTGTTAAATCCTTGACCAATAGAGTTATGAACTTTCTCAAACACTAGATCCTTAAAGATAAAAAAGGGTTCATTAAAGAGAGATTTATCTTGAAAGCGGAATTTGATATTTTGGGAAGTCAAGGATTATGTCAAAGAATTGGCTCAAGGATTAGATAAAGTTCATAATAGATTGGAATGCGATTTCATTCTCTATTTGTTAAAGGACCTAATGTTGAACTATAATTTTTCCAAGATAGTCTCCAATCTTTGGGATAGTGCTTCTATGAGGATCAACATCAATGGTAAATTTTCTTCATTCATTCTTCTCAAGTGCTCTATTAGACAATATTACCCCTTTGAGTTTCTCCTCTTTGCCATTGTTGTAGATGGACTTAGTTGCTTGGTGGACGATCCACCATAAGAGGTCTCAACCTCCCCAATGGACATAATCACTTGGTGCTCAAGATGTTTGTTGATGGCACTAATGTGTACCACTATGCAACAATAAAGAGTGTGTGAGGACCTTTTGGAGGTTCCTTGAATCATTTTGTACTATGCCAACCACAAAAAAACTACTTGGAAGACCCTTAGAAAATCACTTCCATAGTTGAATGTTAATAATGGAAAAGAGATTGCGATGGGAAAGAACTTAAGGTTATTGGATATTCGTATGAGACTCAAAATGTATATTGCTTAGTAATGGGATTGGGCGTTTAGCAAGCATGATATCAAGTTGCAATGTTGGTAGGGATTGTAGTTTAATGTGGCTAGAAAGACTATAATGGTGAACAATTCTATTATACCTTCCACTGTATTTCCTGTCTTATAAGATGCCTCTTGACAGGGAACTTTTCAAACTTGGGGCGACTTGTAAAAACTTCCTATGGATCAAGGAACCCAATAGAAGGGGAACCCCTAAGAACAAATGCAACGTTTGCTCTCTCCTTAGGATAAGGATGGCATAGGGATTCTAAATATGAAAATTTTGGTCGAAAAAATGATTTCCAATTGGATGATAAAGGCTTAGTGTCGGAGGAATCTTTGAAGAAGTTTCCAAGTGCCAA
>CM035437.1:22763333-22835833 GCA_020310875.1 Ceratopteris richardii | reverse complement strand
ATGTATGCCTTTAACCCTAATTGATACTTATCTTTTTTGCAACACATACCCATAGTAATATCAATGTGTTGTGCCTTAAGATCCTTTGTCGTGCTGGTTGTGTGCATTCCTTCTACACAAACTCCACCGTGTATGCATGTTTTTTTGTTTTTAACAAAAGTGCTTTAAATTAAAAAGGAAAGAAGTACAAGCCAATGAGAGAGAGATATGCAAAAAAGGTGATGATTCATTCTTCCCCTTCATGTGGGATCCATTTACTCTTGACCTTGTTATTGTCTACAACAAACACCTTGTGGTGTTTGAAAAGGGGAACACTCTCACAAGTCAGACAATCTAGGGATTTCTCTAAAGTTATGATATCCTTCAATCTTATGTATGCATTTACTTAGATATGCATGGAAACTTGTTATCAACCATCAGTCCAAGGTATTAGGTCCTTTACCATTAGGCCAACCCCTATTTTTGACATTTCTATGAAACATCATAACTCCATTGCGTGAGCATCCCCACCAACACGTCAGAAAAGAACTAAACGAGCCCCTCGCTTTGGTTTGGAGCCCAGAGAAAATTTGGAAAGGTCATCAAGGAAAAATTCATTAGCTGAACAACTCACTTTAGGAGATCTGCGCGTCGTCGTCACTCGTAGTTCTCAGTTCCGCCATCACCATGTTCTTGTTTGATTGGTTCTACTCCCTTCTCGCCTCCCTGGGGCTGTGGCAGAAGGAGGCCAAAATCCTCTTTCTCGGACTCGACAATGCCGGCAAGACGACGCTCCTTCACATGCTCAAGGACGCGGTAGGTCTTCTCTTTCTACTTTCCACTTGGTCATTCATTGTCTTATTGTTCGGAGGGGATCTGAGTCCTTCGGACCTTTGTTTCTTAGGTCGTGCGTCCTACTGCAGCGAAAGTATTGTTTTAGTTTTCGTTAGGCGTGATTATTTCAACTCGTCATTTCTTGCGAAGTTCTCGATTCAAAACCTTATTTCCGCCCAAAATAGCTATGTGCATGTAAATCTAGCTAGAACCAACGTACATCTATGCAAATGGAACGATTTTCGAGTATTCGAGTGTTGGTGTATGGGAGCAGCTACGGATCTCTCAGATCTGCCGGTAACTAGTTCGCCTCTAGCTCTAAAAAGGGTGTCTTCTTTTTTTTTTTCCAAGCATTGAGATTTTTTAGAATGAGGCTTTGGATGCAAATGGTGGAAAGAAGTTAGATGTCTGTTGACTGAAAAATGAGTTTTCCAACGGTCAGGCAGAACTAGAACTATTGCAGAATCGGTAGTTGTGATGGATTGCATTGTGTAATGCTGCCATATGTTCAGTATCACCCAAATGCGGTGAGTCCGACATGCAGAGAAGATTGCATTCTGCGAGCGATGCTCAGACTTGATGCCAACGTCGTCATTTGTTCCCAGGGAAATATAGCAGATCTGAGAGGGAAACCAGCAATGAGTTCAAACTGGCCCAACGTCAAGTGAAAGTTAAAGCTCCTCATGGAAAGGAGGCTTTTGAAGCATTTGAGCTCTATGCATTTTAGATAACTGTGTCGCGTATATTCAATTTTGGCTGCCTTAGGGGCGATTTTACATCTGCGGGTTGTCAATGTGTAAATTCACATTTACTTGCCTCTTTACCGTGAAGAATATGTAGATTTTAAACGTTGAGTTCAACTGAAGTGAAGATAAGTTGTTCGCTTAAGGTTTGAAAGGCTTCAACAGTTATACAATTGCTATAGTTTTGGAAGGCTATACCTAAGAGTATTGGTATAATTCCTAAATGAGGCAGCACTGTTTAAGGCTACAACCTACATCCTTGTAAAACTTC
Organism: Ceratopteris richardii; assembly: GCA_020310875.1. Taxonomy (NCBI): domain Eukaryota; kingdom Viridiplantae; phylum Streptophyta; class Polypodiopsida; order Polypodiales; family Pteridaceae; genus Ceratopteris; species Ceratopteris richardii. The sequence continues at coordinate 22,834,006 of CM035437.1, read as the reverse complement.
AGATGAAACATGGGTCCCAACTCGATCTCTCATATTTTATCTTCTGGTATGCAGATCTATTGCTTAGACTCTTGCGTCTTAACTACTCAAGTGACTCCATCGTGGATTACTCTAGGAGAGTCTTTGTCATGATATATCTGGTGTTCCTTTATTGTTTATGGTGATTATTGGTTTTCCTATTGTTCTTGTATGAGCATTGTCTAGCTGATGTTTGAAATGGAAAATCAGCCTATTTTCACTTGAATGGGAGATTCTGATGTGTGAGAAAATGACAGTTCAGGGATATTTCATTATTATTTGGTTCTCAGTTAGCATCACTTATTTGAAGCGCATCACTATGTTATGGGGCATTTCTTTATACGTTTTCTGAAAAGCAGTTGTGCCATGAAAAATATGATTTTATGACATAGGATGATAAATAAGACTTTGTGACATATGAGATCTCGATGATGCTCATCAGCAGTTAAATTGGTGTTGAATGTTTCTTTAATCATTGACTCTCAAAAGAGCTTTCCTATTGATGCAAAAATCTCTTCTATTTGCAGAGGCTAGTCCAACATCAGCCCACACAACATCCAACATCAGAAGAGTTGAGCATTGGGAAGATCAAATTTAAGGCTTTTGATTTGGGTGGTCATCAGATTGCTCGCAGAGTGTGGAAGGATTATTATGCAAAGGTATGGGAATATCATTGTGTTTGATATTTTGTATCAAAAAGGTTCAAATGGTCGTATGATTTCTGTAATTGGTTCAGGTGTGCAATGTTTTTTCCTCGTAGGTTGACGGTATTGTGTATCTTGTTGATGCTGCGGATAAAGAGAGGTTTCCTGAATCAAAGAAGGAGCTTGATGCGTTACTTTCAGATGATTCTTTGGCTGGAGTTCCTTTCCTTATTTTAGGAAACAAGATAGATATTCCAATTGCAGCCTCAGAGGAGGAGCTCAGGTTCTATCTGGGTCTTTCTAACTGCACGACTGGCAAAGGGAATGTCAACATTGGTGAGAATATGAGAGCCATAGAAGTGTTCATGTGCAGTATTGTCAGAAAAATGGGATATGGTGAGGGTTTCAAGTGGCTTTCTCAATACATAAAGTGAGGCTTATTTTTTCTTGCAGCAAGATAATTTTTTGGTTGGGCTTCCACCCTCTAAAGAGAGCTAAAGCAGGACATTTAGGCTATTTTTTTGTGCACTACATGTTTTGCATGTAATTGAGATGTAAGTAAAAATCTTGTTGCACGAACAATTCAAACTTGTCGTACTTCCTAATGATGGCAGCTGCAAGGATAATCCTTATGGATAGTAGAGATTGAGTAATGCCACATTGTGGTATCATGACCTATCTTTTTCATTTTGTTAAGTTTTTGATCTATATTCTGTGTCACAAAAGGGATCTGCCAATTGCAGGCTCTACTATTTCATCACAGAAAAAGGCCACTTCCTAATTTTTACTGCCTTTGACATGTTTCATTGATTTCTTTGATTAAAAAGTCACTCAAGAGCTTCTCTGCTGTGTTTTTCAAGATTTTAGAATATGCCTTGCAGTCTTCTTCCTGTACTGTTCCTGATGGTATTGCTGTGCAAGGGCTGATGATATTTTTTGTTATTTGAACGTTTAACTACCTCAGATGGCCTTTGATAAACACATTAATTTGTTGGCTTATCTATGTGCCAGACAGGTCCATGCTGTTGAAGGATTTGATGCATGTAGCTATTTATTTTGAACACAGAATGAAGTTTTTTGTATGCCATTATCCTCTTTTATCCTCGTTTCTGAGGGGCTTTGTGGTAATTTTATTTTTGTCACTCATTTTATTTGTTTCTTGGTTGCATATATGTGTGCCTGTCTTCTTCATTATACATGTGTAAATCTGGTTTCTAGAAATGATATATAATCAATTTTGACAGAAGTCTGCTGTTATGGTTGTTTTGTGGCCATTGTATCTGTTGAGTGTAACCAAGGAAGTTCTATTCACCAGGCTGTTGATGCTGTTTGGGGTACTAAATGTGATTCCAGCTTCTCTAAAATATAGGTGATCTCAGCTTGTGTTCTAGCACATGCTGTTTTGTATCTGATGTCAGGTCTTATGGTCTTATGGATCTCAGCATATAAGCGCTCTATGATGCTTTGTAGCTTAAGTTGGCACACATTAGCTAAGATTATTGCTCCCAGTTAATAAAAGAATTTTCTACTACCTCTGAGTTCATGTTCTAGAGGTGGTAGAATCCCAGCTTGGCATTATCAATAGTCTTTATTTGGAGAGTCATTCTATTGGAGCTACAGCTACTCTAGGGCACAAATGAACAGAGTAGGGGTGTCATAGCTCTTCATCTAACCTATGCATTACATGAGCTTGCAATCTAATAGGCCTTCAGTGGATCCACAAAGAGGTTCAAGCTTCGTTACTTATCAAAAAGCTGTTTTTGTTACTTGTGGATATCGATAACAACAGCAGTAATAGTGGAAAAAATAACAACAATAATAAAATTTACATATTTCAGAGTAGAAAGGTTTTTGCTTATATTTACATGTTTATTAGAAAGAAGCTTTTAGATGATTTTTTTTTTCTTCAATCACATATTATAATAGTTTGATTTCCTTTGTTCAGAAGTAATACAAGTGTTAAAATAAAATTTTAAAAACATTTTTTTCTTTATCGAAGAGTTGTAAAGAAGAGCTGTTGTCATGTGTGTTTTTATAAAAATATATGCATATTCTATTTATGCAATTTTCTGTGCTGTTTGTTTGATTTTATATTTTGGGGATTATAGCTACATCTTTCTGTGCATATGTGCGAATGCTAGTTTGTAACATTAAAGATCTACATCTATCAATGCAATTTTATAACATATCATGGGTAAGATAAATTTGAGGTCTACATTTACATATTTTTGGATGGGGAAATGAAAATATAACTACTCTTATTAGGCTGATCTGTTGGTCTGTCTGTGTTTGTGGCCCTCATTTCTGGAAGGAAATTGTAATGGAGCCTCTTCTATATTCTTGATGAGATTTATGTTCTAATGAAAGAGATTACATGAACCAGAGGGATGTCCTTAGAAGGACGAGAACACTGGATGCTAGTACAATTCCAATTAAGTTGATAAGGGATCTGTTTGAATCCGTATAGTTTTACAACTTATCCTGTTCTACGTTTGGCCCTATTAAAGTTAAATGAATTTTGTAATGCAGTATTATTGCCTTTTGAAAGGAAGTAAAATTTATCAAAAGGCAATAGAAAATGTTTCAAAAGTTGTTTCCAAGACAAAGGACATCTTATGTATTTCTATGTGCACAATTGTTTAATAATGCACTTTTGAAGGTAAAAATAAAATAGTTTTTTAATTCCTACCATATCGACGTTGTATCCAGTCTAACTGCTGCATGTCAATGGCCTCCTATCATGCCTGCAAGAGTTAGTAGGCAAATGCTTGACCAAGAGTAAAGTTGCAAGGGGCATAATTATGGTTTATGTAACACTGGATGTATTGAAAAAAGAGGTTTAGAAGGGTTGATTGATGGCTGTTAAGAAGGGTTGATTGATGGCTGTTAAAATGAGATTGATTTGGTGTCGATGGAAGTGATGAATGGTTTGATGGTAATCAAATGGTCATACTCTTGGCCATGCGTGAAGCTGTTAGCTTAACTGCTGGGGGCAGTTGCATAAGGCAGAGCTAGTGACTAGATTGAAAGGTTAAACAGGATAGATAGCTTGACGTGAGTCATAACACTATGATGGTGATCAGATGGTGCTGGGTTAATCGTAACCATTGAGTTAGAAAAGCGATTTTGAGAGCTAAGCTTTTAAAAGGTTGCAAATAGGGTTGTGAGGCCCCTTGGTAAGTCGTACTTTTGTTCAATCTTTTATGGAGCTTGCTCATGTTTGGGGTGTTTATGAGAACCCTGAAGGTAATGGGGGCTTGAAAAGAACTTCCAGTGGTATCTCTGAGTTTTTTTGTCTTTGGGGAGGCAGGAAGCAAGGATGGAAGAGAAAGGGTTCAGGTACACACATATTTACATGTGAGGATCCTATTTTCTATAAATGGGATACATTTGGCAGATGGTGAAGTGCAACACAATAGAGCAAACATGAGCAATTCGAAGATCCAAGAGTATTAAGACATGGCTCACTTGCAAAAATGGATATAGGACTCTTTGTTTTTGGACACTTGAAGCATTCAACAATCTAGATGCATTTTACTGGCAGTGGAAATTATTGCTTATACTAAAATATGTAGATTGTTAGAGCTCTAAAAGTGATCTCATTGCTCTATTCAAGCAAATGACATGGGTGATGTTATTGATTGTTTAAGTTAGCTGGTGGGGATTTCGTGTGTAGGTTGATCTTGCATGATGAGAAGGATGAGTTCACCTTTGTAAGTGCCTTCGATGTTATGTTTTTGGTGGGTCATACATTGTATTCTGTTAGATATGCTCAATACTCCACCCTCATGTGACCACAAATGATCCATGGTGCTCTAAGTTGTAAGGCCCCCATTATGAGGAGAAGCCATTATGAGAGCCCGGACATTTGTGGAACCCTAACTTCCAAGTTAGATGAGGTCTATGTGTGACCGTTGATGGTTATAGATGATCTTTGTGAGCCTAGCCGTCAGGTTAGGTAGGGCATAAACTTCCAGGCCATTGGGTTTTCATTTAAGGTGAAAATAAAGGCCCTGTGGCGTCGTGCGGTTTCCCCATAGAACCTTAATGGGGGGAGTGCAGAGGGGGGCTTGCCCCCTTCTGCGGGGTCCGGGGGGCCTATCCCCCCGGCCCGTAGGGCCGAGACGGTAGGACTTCTGGTCATGGAGATATTGTCGGATCATATATTTTACCGACTAATTTGTATCTCCCGACTACGTTTATCTATACCGAACCGCCTTGTAAAAGCTATATTGATGGAGAGTGTTAATCTCCAAAAGAACAAGTTAATCTTGAATTTAGATCACCTCTATATCAAGATTAACCTTAGACTCCACCAAACTTAGAGATCATTCACCAATTTATCAGAAAATTGATTATTCTGAAAAATTCAGCTTCTTCAGAAAAGTCTGCTGCAGATTAATCACTCATTGACTAATCAATCCTGTAAAGTTTTTGATAAAACTTTGCACAACACTTCGCCTTAAGGTTGCGCAACTTTACCAAGTTAAATCTCTCAAAAAGATTGAGTATATACTGAGAAATGTGTGAAACACTTTACCTATGTCTGAAAGAGCTTCTCTGCAATGGCGACTTTGACACTTGCAATTTCTTAGCACTGGTTCTCCCAACTCTGAACCCGTTTGATCAAGATCTTTTAGCCATAGATGGCTTACCTTCCAACTTAGATTTTAAGCCCTCATTTGTGTAAAACTTTACACTGTGGACTGAGCAATGATCATTTCATTGAAGATGAAATGTGCGCCAGATTTTACGACTCTTAGAACATTCTTACATATGAATGTTCCTAATCAAAATTCTCTCAGCCTGATTACAATTAACCTCTCAAATTCTAGCCATAGATAGATTAGCTATGGACTTAAACACGTGCAAAAGGATTTCTCAAAAGATTAAACACAGAAGGAGCAGACTGCTAAACATCGGGCGCAAGTTTCTCGATTTCTTCAGAAAAATTTACATACAAGTGAGGATGGATGATTCACTCACTTTCAATGTGTCTAATGACACTAACTTCTCTCTCTCTATTCTCTAATCTTCTTCTGCTCTATTTGCCCGACATTTTCCAACATATTTATAGATGAATATATACAAGTGTATGACTAGAGAAAGGTATAAGTCAGCTAATGTACATATGTGTACATATCTTTGGATTTTCTGAATATGCCCTTCCTTCAACCATCTGAATTTGTTCTCTTCTTGACTCCTTGACTTCATTTCTCCATAATTCTTCAATTGATGATTGTCATGCACCAACAGCTCCCCCTCAATCATTAATTGAGGTTCTTCTCTATCTTCTTTACTCCAGCCATGTCCTTGAATCTTTGTAGTTTTGGTCCATCTAGACTTTTTGTCATCATATCTGCAACTTGATCTTTTGTGGGAGTGTGTATGACTTCAATCTCCTTCTCAATGACCTTCTCTCTCAGAAAATGATACTGTATTTCAATATGCTTAGTTCTAGCATGAAATACAGGATTAGCTGCCAAGTATAATGAACTCATATTGTCTCCACAAATAATAGGAGTACTCTGAATCACATCAAAAACTTTCAAAAGTGTCTTTAGCCATATTACCTCTTTTGTAGCTTCCACCATACCTTTATATTCTGCTTCTGTAGATGACAAAGCAACTGTATGTTGCTTCTTGGAACACCATGAAATCAATTTGTCTCCTACATAGCACAAGTATCCATGTGTTGATCTTCTATCATCCACATTACCTGCCCAATCTGCATCACTATATATCTTCATTCTTGTATCAGAAGTAAATCCATAGTACAACCCTTCTTTGAGTGTACCCTTGATGTACCTAAGTACTCTTTGTCCTGCAATCCAATGTTCCTTTCTAGGACAATGCATAAATTGTGAAAGCACACCAACTGCATATGACAAATTAGGCCTTGTTAATGTAGCATAAATCAAGCTACCAACCAAACTTTGATAGAGTTTCATATCTCTGAACTCTTCTCCTCCAAACCTAGACAATTTATGGTTCACTTCCAAAGGTGTAGGTGCAACCCTGCAATCTTCCATTTTAAATTTGGTTAGCAAATTTTTAAGATACCTTTCTTGGGTCACATATACTCCATGTTGAGTATAAGAAATCTCCATTCCCAAGAAGAATGATAGATTCCCCAAATCACTGATTTTAAACTCTTTCTCCATCTGCTTCTTGATCATTTGTATTCCCTTATCATCTGTTCTTGTAAGTATTATGTCATCAACATAAATACAAACATAAATGAACCCATCTTCACTTGCCTTGACTAGCAAGCTACTATCTGCCTTTGATGCTTGAAATCCAAGATCATTCAAGAATTTTACAAGCCTATAATTCCAAGCCCTTGGGGCTTGCTTTAACCCATACAAAGCTCTCTTGAGCTTACACACATAATTTGGACTCACTTGATCTTTGAACCCATCTGGTTGCTCCATGTAGACTTCATCTGAAATGTAACCATTCAAGAAAGCATTTTTTACATCTAATTGAGATAACTTCCAACCTTTGCAAGCAGCAATTGCTATGAGTGTCCTGATGGTTGTCATGTTTGCCACAGGACTATAAGTCTCATCATAGTCCACTCCATATGTCTGTGCATACCCTTTCACAACAAGTCTAGCTTTGTACCTAGACACACATTCTGGATCAAACCTTGGCCTCTCTTCAACTTCAACCTGCACTTCATTGTTCTCACTTTCATCAAGTAATTGAATCTTTGCTTTACCTTTTCTTTGATCCACTACTTCTTCATCATCTGCATGTACATTATATTTACCTGCATACCAAGTACCTTGCTCATCAAATGTAACATCCTTGGATACAATAAATTGCTTTGTGGATGGACTCCACAACCTGTATCCCATTTGCTTATCATCATAGCCAATGAATACATACTTTTCTGCCTTAGGCTCCAACTTATGCCTCAATTGAGATGGCACATATGCATATGCCAAGCATCCAAATATCTTGCAATGATCCAAGGTAGGTTTCTTACCCCACCAAGCTTCATATGGTGTCATGCCCTGCAAAGCTTTACAAGGCAATCTATTAACCAAATAAGTAGCTGTGTTTACAGCCTCTGCCCACAAATAATTTGGGCAATTCTTCTCTTTCATCATGGACCTTGCAAATTCAACAAGTGTCCTGTTTCTTCTTTCTGCTACCCCATTTTGTTGAGGAGAGTACCTGCAAGTGACTTCTCTCTTTATACCTGCATTCCACAAATAATCATTGAACTCATTTGAAAAATACTCTCCCCCTCCATCTGTCCTTAGTCTCTTCAATTTTTGACCTGTAATCCTTTCTGCATATGCATGATAGTGTTTAAATGTATTAAACACTTCTGACTTTTCTTTAATCACATAAATTGTGATCCACCTGGTAGCATCATCAACATATATGACATAATATCTTGAACCATTTATACTAAAGTCCTTTGAAGGACCCCACACATCTGTATGCACCAATTCAAGTCTTTCTGAATACATAAACCCATGCTTGGAATAGGATTGCTTATGAGCCTTACCTAATTGACATGCCTCACATCTGTATGTCATGTGTTGACCTGCAATGTTAGGCATTCCAAGCACTGAATCATTGTTAATCATTTCTTTGATACCTCTTTCATTAAAATGTCCAAGTCTTTTGTGCCAAAGATCCAATTCTGACACCTTCTGCTCTCCATATGTGAACATAGCATGTCCAACATTTCCTTGTACCTTCAATGTGAAGAGCCTTCCTTCTTTCTTTCTTGCAATAACTTGTTTATACCCTTGACTAGGGTCTTCCACATAAACTCCATCATTGGTAAACCTTACCTCATAACCTTTTTCCACAATTTGACCTACACTGATCAAATTCTTTGGAATTGTGGGAACATAAAGTACCTTACTCAGAAGAGTGCTCCCATCCTTAGCTTTGACTGAACCAATTGACTTTACCTTATGCTTTGTATTATCACCTGTCTGAACTGTATGATTAATTGCATTATGATCTAGATCAGTCATCAAAGCAATATTTCCACTCAAATGATTACTACATCCTGAATCAATATAAAACACTCTCATGTCCTCATGTGAAGTTTCACATGTATTCATAATGAGAGTCGAGTCCTCCTTTTGATCTGATGCATAGTTGTAGTAGGTGTTATTATAGGATTGACTTTGGAAGTTTCTTCCACCACCTCTTCCAAAAGAATTCCTACCACCTCTACCTCTGAAGTTTCCTCTCTGAAATCTACCACCTCTTGCTCTTTGATTAAAGTTCTGATTATTATGCCAACAATCATGAGATAGATGATTGGTCTTACCACATATCCAACAAGCTCTTGCATTATCTTTGTTGTTTCTGCCTCTTCCTCTACTTCTGCCATTTCCTCTTCCTCTTATGAAGTTTGCTTGGTTTGAAGTACCTTCTTCTTCACCTGATTCTTGCTTCCCTTTGTTGGCTTTCTTCTTGTCTTTAGAATACATTGCATGACCTGCACTCTTATCAACATCTCCTTTGACATCATTCTCAAAAGTTAGCATATGACCTAACAATTGATTCAAATCAGGAGTAAAGTGATCTAATGAAAGTTCTGTAGATAAAATGAAAGGCTTCCACTTCTCATCTCCTCTTAGCCCTGTGAGTATTTGTCTTACCAATTTGTCTTCTTCAATGTCTTCATCCACTGCACCTAAAGAATCTGCAATGTCCTTCATCTTTGTCACATAATCAGAGATTGATTGTGAGGCCTTCTTCTTGAAGGTAGTAAACTCTGCCCATAGTGAAGCCTTCCTTGATTTGGTTGTGTTTTGGAAATGCTCCTCCAAAGCATTCCAAATGTCACATGCACTTTCAAGTCCTCTAATGTGAGGAAGCAAATAGTCATTGACTGCCATGTAGATGATGCTTCTTGCTTGAGCATCCTTCTTCATCCAATTCTTCAAATCTGCAAGCTCCTCCCTAGTTGGAACACTAGGATCTCTGAATTCTGGCTTTTCTTCATCTCCTGTGATGTATCCTATCAGATCTTTGCTCATAAGATGAGCTTCCATCCTCATAGACCATGCAGGATAGTTCTCTCTATCCAACTTTTCAATTTGGAGACTATCTCCGATCTTTACTTCACCTGTAGCTTCAAATCTTTAACCTTTACAGATAATGAATGTACCTTTACTTCGAATGTTGCTCCTTCTGATCCTTTTGATACTCTTTGTATGTCTTCCTTCAATCTTTCTTCACACTTTAACCTTTTGCACCTTCGAAATGTAAAGTTTTGTATTTCTGCAGTAGTTGGAGTCTCCTTCACTTCAATTTTGACACAACCTGCTCTGATACCACTGATGGAGAGTGTTAATCTCCAAAAGAACAAGTTAATCTTGAATTTAGATCACCTCTATATCAAGATTAACCTTAGACTCCACCAAACTTAGAGATCATTCACCAATTTATCAGAAAATTGATTATTCTGAAAAATTCAGCTTCTTCAGAAAAGTCTGCTGCAGATTAATCACTCATTGACTAATCAATCCTGTAAAGTTTTTGATAAAACTTTGCACAACACTTCGCCTTAAGGTTGCGCAACTTTACCAAGTTAAATCTCTCAAAAAGATTGAGTATATACTGAGAAATGTGTGAAACACTTTACCTATGTCTGAAAGAGCTTCTCTGCAATGGCGACTTTGACACCTGCAATTTCTTAGCACTGGTTCTCCCAACTCTGAACCCGTTTGATCAAGATCTTTTAGCCATAGATGGCTTACCTTCCAACTTAGATTTTAAGCCCTCATTTGTGTAAAACTTTACACTGTGGACTGAGCAATGATCATTTCATTGAAGATGAAATGTGCGCCAGATTTTACGACTCTTAGAACATTCTTACATATGAATGTTCCTAATCAAAATTCTCTCAGCCTGATTACAATTAACCTCTCAAATTCTAGCCATAGATAGATTAGCTATGGACTTAAACACGTGCAAAAGGATTTCTCAAAAGATTAAACACAGAAGGAGCAGACTGCTAAACATCGGGCGCAAGTTTCTCGATTTCTTCAGAAAAATTTACATACAAGTGAGGATGGATGATTCACTCACTTTCAATGTGTCTAATGACACTAACTTCTCTCTCTCTATTCTCTAATCTTCTTCTGCTCTATTTGCCCGACATTTTCCAACATATTTATAGATGAATATATACAAGTGTATGACTAGACAAAGGTATAAGTCAGCTAATGTACATATGTGTACATATCTTTGGATTTTCTGAATATGCCCTTCCTTCAACCATCTGAATTTGTTCTCTTCTTGACTCCTTGACTTCATTTCTCCATAATTCTTCAATTGATGATTGTCATGCACCAACATATATAAGCACAGCCCAGGTTGAGCTTTATATAGCATTGCGCACTAGTAAGCCCTTCATCTAGAGTCTGTCTAGATCGCCATCTAAGCTCCACAGTGGGAGCGCACGGGTGGACAGCACCATCATTGTAACTGCATTATGCTTTGCAATTTGAGAATTTGAGTTCTCTACCTCTCAGTCTGCGTCTATCTTTGTCTGCGTTTTTCTCTCAACTCTGTCTACAGGTCTATTCCGCTGTGCTGTTATTTTCTTACATGGTATCAGAGCTCAGGAGGCTCTGAGTGGTGCAGAGCTCAGGAGGCTCTGAGTGGTGCAGAAGCAGAAACGCAGAGGTTGTAGAGTTCTGAACAACAAAAGAGAGAAGATGTCAAGTGGTGCGTCATCATCTACGACTGGGGGCCAAGGTGGTTCATCAACAGGAGTAGGTGGCGCACAAGCAGGAGCAGCAATGATGCCGATCATCCCAACATTGCGGATACGGCCACCAGCCTTCACAGAAGGTAAACTTGATGGTACGAACTACACCCTGTGGAAGTTCAAAATCACTTCTATTCTTGATTCATATGAGCTTTTGGAGACTGTTCTTGGGACTGATCATGAGCCCCAAGAAAGACCTGATCCAAATACTCTTGGTCGAATGATTCCTCCTGATGCTGATCTTCTACGTGCTTGGAAACGTAGAAATGCAGATGCACTCTGTGCTCTTGTTACAAGTACTTCTGATAGTGTTCTGACTCTCATTCAGCATACTACGAAGGCATGTGAAGCATGGAACATATTGAGAAATCAATATGAAACTCGTAATCAGACACGGATTCAGAACTTGGAGAATCAGCTTGCAGCAGAACGGTTTGCTGATGGGGAGACTGCAGAGGTGTTTATCACTCGCATAAAGAATCTACGAGATCAAATGGCGGGAGCAGGTGTTCAAAAGTCAAGTGAAGAGCTAGCTCGACGTTGTCTTCGAATTTGTCCACCTAAGTTTGATGGTCTGGTAACTGCTCTTAACACTCAAATCAGACCTCAACCACTAACTTCTGAAGAATTCAGTGCCTTACTCATGGAGGAGGAGTTGCAGCTCAAGGCAAGGAGTGGTGGTAGCAAAGGAGATGCTGCATTCACAGCAAATGCCAAAGGAGGCAAAACAGACTCTTCAAAAGATGGAGACAAAAAGAAGAACGACAAAAAGAAGTTCAAGGGAGAGTGTTTCCACTGCAAGAAGAAGGGACACAGAATCCAAGACTGTCGCATCAAGAAGGCAGAAGAGAAGAGTGGCTCTTCAAAAGGTGGCAAGGGCAAGGAGTCTGCCAACACAGCAGAAACAGAGCTTGAGTTATTTGTTACGATAGAGGAGGTGTGCTCCTCGGCTGAAGATTCAGGAACAGATGACTCATGGGTGTTGGACAGCGGTGCATCTCGTCACATGACGAGTAGAAAAGACCTGTACAGTTCCTTACAGCCTCTAAAGGAACCCATCACAGTAAAGGTAGGAAACAATGCAAGATGTCCTGCAGAGGGCGAAGGTACGGTTTCTTTCATTAACTCTAATGGCGATATCAGAAAGCTTTCAAATGTGCTATATGTTCCACAAATAAAACGAAATCTACTTTCAGTAGCTTCTATAACTGATCAAGGTCATCAAGTATCTTTCAGTAAGACAGGAGCTAAGATTATGGACGGTAACAACAACATTGTTGGGACTGGCATAAGGAGGAACAACCTATATGAGTTGTGTGCTCTTACAACCACTACAAATGTGGGCACAAGTAAGCTATGGCATGAGAGATTCGGCCACATTGGATACCCTGTACTGAAGGAGATGCATCGCAGAGGTATGGTTGCACACCTACCATCGATTGCAGAAATGAAGGAACCATGTGAAGCTTGCATGATGGGCAAGCAACAGAGGAAGGCATTTCCACAAGAAAGCAAGAACAGGGCAAGCTATCCTCTAGAGTTGGTGCATGCTGACTTGTGCGGAAAAATGCCTACACAGGCCTTGGGCGGATCTTCCTACTTCATGTTACTTGTCGACGACTATAGCAGGAAGATGTGGGTGTACTTCCTTCGCGATAAGGCTCAAGCTTTTGGTAAGTTTAAAGAACGGCTTCAGCTTGTTGAAATTGAAACAGGGAAGAAGATGAAGAAATTCAGGACAGACGGTGGTGGTGAGTTCACATCAATAGAGTTTGAAGATTTCTGCAAGAGTAAGGGAATCAAGCATCAACTCACAGTGGCACATAGTCCTCAACAGAACGGTGTTGCAGAACGCCGGAATCGAACCATCATGGAGATGGCAAGGTGCATGTTGAAAGGAAAGGGTTTGCCTAATCAGTTTTGGGCAGAGGCTGTCAACACTGTTGTCTACATCTTGAATCGAAGCTACACCAAGGCACTTGATGGAAAGACTCCACAAGAAGCCTACACGGGTAAAAAGCCTTCTGTTTCCCATTTCAAAGTATTTGGAAGTGAATGTTATGTACATGTTCCAGATAGGGAGAGAAACAAGCTTCAACCAAAAAGCATCAAATGTATCTTCCTGGGGTATAGCGAAGATAAGAAGGCTTATAAGCTTTATGACCCTGAGGCTAAGAAGATCATGGCGAGTCGTGATGTGGTGTTCAAGGAGGAGCAGCCACATGCAGTGGAGGAGGATAAGAGAGCTTCCACTTTATCATCAGGCAAAGGGGCAATCCACTATGAACCTGGCCCAAGAGCTATCCCTTCTACACAAGAGAAGGAAGCATCATCTTCAGATGATGAGTCTAAAAGTCACCAACCTGCCGACACCCAAGTGGAAAAGCCATTGCCATGTTGGGTGAGGCAGCTCTATGATTCTGCAAACCCCATCCCACAGTCACTAGAACAGGTTGCAGATGGACTGAGGCGATCACAGAGAATAGAGGAACAGAGACGGGCAAGCACCCATATTGTAAACACAGCCTTGATGGCTGATCTCATTCAAGAAGAAGCGAAGGAACCAAGCAATGTGGAAGAGGCACTCCATGATCCGAATTGGAGGGCTGCCATGCAAATAGAATACAACAATATCATGAAGAATGGAACTTGGGAGCTAGTGGATCGACCCCCTAAGCGTAAAGTCATTGGCACCAAGTGGGTTTGGAAGCTAAAGTACAAGGCTGATGGTACTCTAGAAAAATATAAAGCAAGACTTGTTGCACAGGGCTACTCACAAGTTGAAGGCATTGACTTTTGTGAATCATTTGCCCCGACTGCAAGAATGACTACTATCCGAGTAGTACTAGCTGTGGCTGCACATAAGCGTTGGCCAGTCTATCACATGGATGTTAAATCAGCGTTCCTGAATGGAGACCTCAAGGAGGAGGTATATGTGTCTCAGCCACCAGGGTTTGAGGCTCCCCATTCACAGAACAAGGTATGTAAGCTGAAGAAGGCATTATATGGGCTAAAACAAGCCCCTAGAGCATGGTACCAACGGATAGATAAGTATCTCTTGAATCTAGGGTTCAAAAGATGTGCTTCTGATGCTAACTTGTATGTTCTAAAGAAAGGAGGGAAGACAATTGTGCTTGTACTCTATGTAGATGACCTTGTGATTACAGGAAATGATGATGCTCTTCTTCAACAAACAAAAGATGCCCTGAGTTCAGAATTTGAAATGACAGACTTGGGCTTAATGCATTATTGCTTAGGTCTTGAAGTTTGGCAGGAACCAGGGAAGATTTTCATCTCTCAACAAAAGTATGCAAGGCAGATATTGAAGGCATTCGACATGGAGGATTGCAAGGAAATTTCTACACCCATGGAGGTCAACACAAAATTATCTATTGAAGATACTTCACCTCCAGTGGATATTGGAAGATACAGGAAATTGGTTGGAAGTCTCATCTACTTGTGCAATAGCAGACCAGACATCTCTTATGTTGTTGGAGTAGTAAGCAGGTTCTCTAATAAACCTTGCCAAACTCATTGGAAGGCAAGCATGCGGATACTCAGGTATGTGAAAGGAACCACTGATTATGGTATTCTTTATGAAGAAGGATCATCTCTTGCCGGATACTGTGACTCAGATTGGGCAGGAGATATTGATACCAGAAAATCAGTTTCTGGATATTGCTTTTCTTTAGGATCAGGGATTTTCTCTTGGATCAGTAAGAAGCAACCGACTGTAGCATTATCTTCTACTGAAGCTGAGTACAAAGCTGCATGCGTTGCAGCATGTGAAGCAGTATGGTTGAGGAGGATCCTATGGCACATAGGAATACAAGGACAAGAGGCTACAAAGTTGAAGTGTGACAACCAAAGTTGCATGGCCATCGCCAAAAATCCTGTTTTCCATGCACGTACGAAGCACATAGAAATCCAGTATCACTATGTGCGTGAGTTGATTGAGGACGGGGTCGTGGTGATAACCTATTGCCCTACTGAAGAAAATGGAGCAGACATCTTCACCAAGGCTCTTGGGAGAGAGCAACTTCTTCGACACTTTCCAAAGCTTGGGATTGGACCAAGGAGGTAGTTCACCATTGGGTGGACATTGAGGGGGGGTGTTAGATATGCTCAATACTCCACCCTCATGTGACCACAAATGATCCATGGTGCTCTAAGTTGTAAGGCCCCCATTATGAGGAGAAGCCATTATGAGAGCCCGGACATTTGTGGAACCCTAACTTCCAAGTTAGATGAGGTCTATGTGTGACCATTGATGGTTATAGATGATCTTTGTGAGCCTAGCCGTCAGGTTAGGTAGGGCATAAACTTCCAGGCCATTGGGTTATCATTTAAGGTGAAAATAAAGGCCTTGTGGCGTCGCGCGGTTTCCCCATAGAACCTTAATGGGGGGAGTGCAGAGGGGGGCTTGCCCCCTTCTGCGGGGTCCGGGGGGCCTATCCCCCCGGCCCGTAGGGCCGAGACGGTAGGACTTCTGGTCGTGGAGATATTGTCGGATCATATATTTTACCGACTAATTTGTATCTCCCGACTACGTTTATCTATACCGAACCGCCTTGTAAAAGCTATATAAGCACAGCCCAGGTTGAGCTTTATATAGCATTGCGCACTAGTAAGCCCTTCATCTAGAGTCTGTCTAGATCGCCATCTAAGCTCCACAGTGGGAGCGCACGGGTGGATAGCACCATCATTGTAACTGCATTATGCTTTGCAATCTGAGAATTTGAGTTCTCTACCTCTCAGTCTGCGTCTATCTTTGTCTGCGTTTTTCTCTCAACTCTGTCTACAGGTCTATTCCGCTGTGCTGTTATTTTCTTACATATTCGTCATTGTGCTCTTTGATCATCTTAAGATGCTTTTGTAGCTAAATCTCCCTCACTTTGATTTCCATGTTTTTGACATCACTTATAAAGAATGATGGCATATTGATTCTTGTGCTTATTTCTATCTTAAAAAGTGGTAATTAGGGAATCGAGTTATACTGTTGAAGCTTTGCATATTCTAGCTATGCAACCTTGTTGTGTCAGGTGATGAAAGTAGTATCTGTGTTGCTTTTGATTCCTTGGATTGCTATTTAATCCATTTGAGGGTGCGTTAGATGAGTGTAGTGGGGTGGCAGGATTTTAAATTGCAATTGCAAAGTTTTCGAGAAAACGTCTATCTCACGTGGAAATGATGGCAGGAAAAGGATGGAAGTGATTTAAGCTGTGCTTAAATAAGCTGTTAAATCATGAAAGATTGTTTCATGTGAATAATATGTGCTTATTTGGAGAAGTGCTCCATTTATAAGGAAATTGCTGTAACCATTCAACTTCAACGTTTATGGTGAAATCCAAGCTTACCAAATCCTATGGAAGTTGAAAGTGTGAGCATAGTTAGTTGAGGTTTCTGGGTTCGATCCTCTTATTTTTCATGGATCAATCACCACATTGGTCATGCGAGTAAATTTATTGGCACAGATTTTGGATCATATGTGGTATTTACTGAGCTTCAAATAATTATTTTTGTCCATTACGACTTGCTACTTTGCATTTATTTTTTATGGAACTTCCCCTTTGCATCATGGAGAGAGTGTTTTCTTTCCCTGGACATAAATGTGGTTGTTTAACTGTGCCTTTGACCTCGAGTCTTATTTTTAACCACTCACATTTGTGTTTTAGAGGAGAGAATGACAGCATTGAATCAAGGTCTTAAGCATCACATTTTGCCTCATGAGTTAGAGGAGGATCTCATTGTCATATTTTTCAAGTTGATCGGTTTGTTTCGCCTGCTTAGTTGTCAGTTTTGGTGAGCGACACATTTGTATGGGTCACTATCATTTGTGTAGTCATTTGCAAGTTTACTCACCATGCAATGACTCGATTGGAGCAAGTAGTACAGCATACATCTTTTGCTCATGGATTATCCAATTCTTTAGTCGTTCCTTAAACTGCAATGACATGATGTGATTGGACAATAAAATTGTACAAGAACGTTGTTGACAACAATTCAAGATTTGTCCACGTCCTGTAGGATAGTTGGTTGAGCTTTGGCCTCTTGAGGCGGAGGTCCAAGGTTCAAGTCCCAGGTTGGACATGTTATGGCTTAAGCCAGTTAAACTCAGTTGTAACCATGTCTCTTTCACTTGTAACCTTGTCTAACCCCTGCTTTGTGAGATACGGGGGGTCCCGCGGGTGCTATGCCCATTCACTTGCACAATTGCAATTTCAAAGTTAAAGTCCGGGGAGTAGGCTTTGGCTGAACCTCCATTTAAAAAAAAACAATTCAAGATTTGTAAGTAAGCATCTCAAGTTTTGATAAGTCTCACTATTTAAGCGTATTATTGTAGGCAAAAAGGTTATTCTGGTAGAAAGTTGAGAAATTGGTATAGAGTCAAATGATTTATGTAGACCTTTTCATTTTATCTACCACATGATGCTTTGCCTCCAGTTATCTAAGCAATAGATCATACATTTCGCCCATGGATCATCCATTTCTATTGTTTTCCATCAAACTAGTTTAGAGATGTACGCAAGTAGACAACCATTTTCAAGAAGAACATTTTCAATAACAATACAAGGTGTAGATATATGCACCTCAAACATACATACTTTTTGGGACTCGCCATCTTAATAATTGCAAAAGGCATCAAGTTTAGATTATTTGTTACTTGACAGTCTTACAATTAACATAAAGGCATAAAAAATTCTTCTTTTATACAAGTACGGGTGTGATACATGTAACCCCTTAGTCATCTGTAATGAACTATTTCTTCATTGTTTTTTTAGTAATCCTACCAAACTAGAGTTGTTGGAAGTTGAGGAGTACATATATAGAATCTGTGGATGGAGGGCAATGTTTTGGATATTTTTTGGTGATGTTTGTTGAGGTATCTATAAGTATGGTCAACCTTGACTATAATTGAGCAAGTAAGCATATTGCCAAATTGAGGTATAGGGTATAGTTGAAAATATGTGTTTATTCAGAGCATTTATAATCCACATTAGTGTATGGCGTATCACTTTTTGACTCAAAGAGCATGAGCGCATCCATAGACATGTATATGCAAACACTTTTTGTAATTTCTCTCATTCCTTTATGTCAATCCAACAACACAATCCAATTTATAGAGCAACTGAGTAAGAGGCTTATGGGTTGAAAGTACAACCTTATGATCCACTTTGTGCATTGGAGTAATTATTGATAGAACTTCAAAAGGGAGTACATATTTGAAGTCTATTAAGATGAGAGAGAACCTTTTGAACTTAACACCTTCGATGGTGCATATTTGATGGCATGATGGCATTCAAACATAGGATTAACCTTGAAAAGATGCTTTTCTGTACCTAAGTGGTCTAGTCGATGTTGACATAAGACAAGAGGTATCAGTTTTGGATGCCATCACACTTTTTTTTTTGTCGTTATTTGGCATACAATAACGAGCTCATAAAGTCTTTGCATTCGTGAAAATGTAAGAGCTTTCCAAAAACAACAGGAGAATATAATGCAATTCTTATGAGATAATTATGAATGTTTACAAAGTTTCTTTATGTTGAACATACATACTATATGATGCAATCATCATAGCAATATTATTGATGTTTGTATCATTCATTTATTTATATATCATGCATTTTGGGGATCCTTACAAATGTGGATTTAATACCAATTAAGTCTCTTAAACTAATTATGTTTGTTACATATCATTCCACTTCATTGGATTTGTTGTAATAATGAGAGCTTGATTTGGTCAAAGCATAAATTTGAAAGGTTTAATTCAAGGTGTGAATGTCTAATATGATTTAAACGCATTCATATAGAAATCTAAAATTTATGTGGCTTACAAATAGAAAAAATGGGTAAACGTGAGTTAACATCACTTCTAAAGACTCATCAAATAAGCCATGGAAACTTTATAAGTAACTACTACCACTTGAGCAAATTATAATATTTTCTTAAACATTCTTAACTATTCTCCCCTCAATCACACTCTCTTGCTTCTCAATGACCGTTTGGACGTGGCGTTTGCAAAGAAATTAAAGTATCGTTTTTTAGTTTTCTACAACTTTATCTTCCTTTACTATCATATCATGTTATTTATGATTATTTATGATTATCATGTTTTCATGTTACTCTTTGAAACATTCCTTTGTTATTTTAGAAGTTCGTATCATATTATCGTTGAAATTTAAATAACGTAGATCATAAAAAAAAACATTTAAAGTCATTGCTCATTTACATTGGATGGCGACATGATATTTTATTCAAATATTCCACTTATTGCATACATACAAGGCATCTATATAGATTTCAGTACATATTTAGGTACTCCTTAATAGGAAAGGCTCGCATACAAGATTGCTAGATATAGTCATGCTAATCTACCTCTAATGTTCACTTGAGTCCAACGTTCTACGTATTTTTTTTCAAACTTGTTTCAAAAAGATTTGTTTTGCAATATATATATATATATATATATATATATATATATTATTCTTTAGTACTCCTTTTCGGGAGTTGGACATATGAATACATACATAACATGGCTGATGAATCTATAATGATGGAGCACGTACGTTCATAATGATCGAGTTACATTAGAATAACAATAGCTTGACTAATGTATATGAATGCTTAAAAGAGCTCAAAATATACCTTGGGGTATAAGAAGGATAAAGAACATGTTCAATTCTTGATGTATAGGGGCTGCCCTCTGCTTGTGTATTGAATCAAATATACTTGCACACACACACACACACACACACACAATTGTATTCAATTTGATAAGAATTCCTTTGATGGTGGGAAAGCCCCAATGGGACCCAAATCTTTTTTTCTACTTCGTAAATGTGCCATTAATATGTTTTCATATTACCATCACTACCAACTTGTTTCTAAAGAATTTTTATCAAAGAAGCCTAAGTATGCATTAAAGAGTAGTGTATTAGTTTGCAACAAATTTATGTTCCTTTACTATTATATCATATTATTTCATAATTATTTTCTCATCAAAAGGTTTTCATGTTACTCTTTGAAACATTTCTTTGTATAGAAACAAAATTCTAGAGGAACACATTTATTATCATTCAAGTTTAAATTTTCGATCTCGTAAAAAGACATTGAAAGTTATTGCTCATTTACATTATATGGCAACATGATATTGTATTCAATTATTTTACTTATTGCATATATATGAGGCTTCCATATATATTTAATTACATATTCGGGTACTCCTTATCAGGAAAGGCTTGCATACAAGAGTCTTAGATATAGGCATGTTAAATGTTAGATGCTAAATGTGATATATTGCTGATTTTGAACTTCTTCAAGTAAACTTTCTAAAGATTTAAACTTCATTGTTGGTAGAGTTCTATTGAGTTTTCTAATTAGTTTTAAAGATTAAAATACAATTACCCCTTGGTTATTGTTTGGAGGAATTTTGGTGGTCATGAGAGGTCTTTAGTTGTCTCCTACCTTTAAATCTCTCTTGCTGATTTTTGTGCCCCTCTTTGTGGTGGAAGCTCTCAAAAGGCTCCTTGAGTTAAAGGTCAATTTCAAACTATCATATCTTAAAATCAACATCTGATTTCTAAGAAAAAAGATTGATAATGCATGAGATCCAAAACAATAATTTTGATGAGCTCTAGATATAAAAAAATGGATTTTTGAACAAGACATTATGTCAATTCAGGATCCTAGGGGTCAAAATAGGCAAACAAGACTTATCAAATATTATTACAAAAAGGGAGGCTTTGGGCTATCATGGGTGGAAAATATGGGTTAATTTTGGTCCTTTATCTCCCTTGAGGATATAGCGGCCTTTTAACAAGTCTTACATATCTCAAAAACTAAATATTCACTTTGAAATCACTAAAATCCCACAAGTGATTGCCTTGCTTAGTAAAACAATTATGAGTAAAAATCAAGCAGCTTTTAGGTGGTTCTGAAGATCTTGTGCACTTGCCTAAGGATATGGAATGTATTGGATAGTACTACCTTGAATGCTAACTCAAATTTCCAAGGACTAGTGCTCTTACTTGCCTTGATATGTTGGAGTTTGAGGTCTACAGAATCACACAAACAACACAAAGAAGAAAAAAGAAGAAGAAGAATGGAGCACAACACACAATATTGAATGTATTACCAAGAGAATGTACAAAGATAAATGAATCATTAGGGTTATCGGCATATATACAAGCCTGGGAAAAGAAACCTCCTAAAGAGGGAAAAAAGTGCCTCGGTGGTCCTAGTATGTTCACACACATCACTACCAAAATATATCAACAAATCCCCCCTGGGAGTGATGTGATGAACAAGGAGCTAGCACTCATGTATAAGGAAGTGCCAAGCTATGTGGAATCGATCCACAAAAGGAAGTAAGCCCAAAGATTTGTGGAATGCATCAAACTTCTCCTGTAAGCCCAAAGATTTGTGGAATGCATCAAACTTCTCCTTAGGCAGAGCCTTTGTGAAAAGGTCTGCAATGTTCTCCTGATGTGTGGGCACATATGCAAAAATGATATCTCTAGTAGAGAACCTCTCCCTGACATAATGATAGTGCACCTCAATGTGCTTAGTGCGAGCATGGAACACAGAGTTTCTCGCAACTATGAATGTGCTATGAATGTCATTAAAGATGGTGGTGGCAAAAGACTTACCAACACCCAAATAATCCATAAGGCTTCTAAGGCACATGCACTCAACAATCACTGTGAAAGCTTCCCTATACTCATCCTCACAACTAGAAGTGGCCACAATAGACTGTTTCTTGCTCAACCACAATATGCATGAGCTACCAAGCATGAATAAAAAACCACTAGTGGACACATGAGTTTCATAGCAATGACCCTAGTGAGAGTCAGTAAAAGCATGTAAATCTAGCAGTAGTGATCTCCCTTTGGGATAAAACAATCTAAGTAGCCAGGTACCACTCAAGTAGCAAAATATGCGCTTAACCGCCTACCAATGCTTGACACTTGGGCAATGCATAAACCTACTCATCTATGAGACATCAAACTGAATATTTGTTCAAGTAAAAATCATTAATATGCTTCTCATTAGGACCAATGAGCAGTATGTCATCAACATAGACATCAAAGGTGCTCTAAGTTGGACTTTTCTCAAAACCATGTGCAATCAAGTAGGCATGTATCTTTTTGTACCAAGCACCTGGTGCTTGCTTCAAACCATATAATGCCTTTTTCAGCCTGCATTTTTTGTTTTCATGCCCTTTCTACATAAAACCACGGGGCTAAAGAACATACACTTCTTCATGCAAATCATCGTTCAAAACTACAGTTTTAATGTCCAACTGATGTACGTTCCAACCGTGATGAGTTGCAAGTGCACATATGCTACGAATAGTAGTCATTTGTCATGTAGGAGCAAAGATCTCATCAAAATCAATGCCTCTTTCTTACAAAATAGGCTCATTCTTATCACAAAGACTAGAGGCAGCCATAACATAGAAATCTCATGCAAAAGAAGCACTATGAGAGCCTAAACGAGTACAATATGATAGAGGTGCATCTAATTTTCTATCTTGCAAAGTCTGCACCAGCCATTTAGGCATAGTTTTTGCCTCCTCTATATCAATCCTCTCATCAATAGGTGCATCATGTAAATCTACATCAGAAGTGGAATGATCTACATCATCATGTGAAACCTATAAAGGTTGAGAAATTGCCTCATTTGGACTAGCAATTGTCCACTTGTAAAAAGAGACAACAAAGTGTCACACACATCTTTGAAGCTAACTGATGTCTCCTTAGTACATGAAAATAATGGCTGAATAGCATCTTCCAAACAACATCATGGCTAACCAAAATGCCTTTAATCTATGGATATAATTTTGCCAAAAATACAGCCTTCATGGACATGTTGACTATGTGCCTGAAGTTTGGATAGAGAGGACACCATTTTAGATTTCTGCAGGCATAGCAAACTAACACAATTCAGATGATCAAAGCGTGCATGCCAAAGCTTTGCATGTGACATAGCATGAGAATCTTGAAATCCACATGCTGAATCATTCACAAATTTTGCAACTTATCCTCAACAACCAACATATGGAATAGATCACTACTCTCAGCCATGGCCAGAGACTAAATAACCTAATGCAAAGACATGTCCATATCTCAAAAATTTGAAAAGAACTACCCCTTCGAGTTCTACTAAACTTGTAACAGACTCAAGGGGCTTATACTAGCAAACCGAAACTTGTATATATGTTTGGCACAAAAAAACAAAATCACCTACATAGGCATTGCAATAGTGTGTTAGGAGTCGTAAATGAGCTTAGAACGCTATCTTGACACCACAAGACAAAGCCAATTTGAACTCCTAATTGCCTTCAGCATGCTCACCAATTTTTGTGTGATTTTGAGAATGTGTCTAGAGGGGTGTCCATGATGCCCTAGATGAAGTGACAACCTATGGTGATACCAATTATTGGAGTTTGAGGTCTGCGGAAGCACGCAAACAACACAAGGAAGAAGAAGAAGCTTGGAGCACAACACACAATACTGAATGTATTACCAAGAGAATGTACAAAGATAAGTGACCCACTAGGGTTATAGGTATGTATACAAGCCGGGGGAAAAACCTTCTAACGAGGGGAAAAAAGTGCCACTGTAGTCCTAGTGTGTTCATACACATTACTACCAAAATATATCAACATGATCTAGGGCACCATGATCTAGGACATTGGAGTTTTTAGTTGATTTTTTGGTGCCAAAGGGTATTACAATGCTTACACAGTTCCTTAGCTAACTAAAAAGTTTGATTGAGTGTAAAGAATCACTTGTCGAGCACACAATTGCTTTGCTCATTAGAGAAATCATGGACCCATCTATGTTGATAGCTCAATAATTTTTCAAGGATGAGTGTAATCATTCACAGGAAAAAAGGGATTTTCTCAATAAAGTTCTTCCAACTCCCTAGGAGGCTTGTGCCACTCTTGAGTTGGTGAGAAGTTCAATATGAGCTTGAAAAAACACCCAATTACCTTATGCTTAGAGAAATTGTGGATGCTCTAAAATGATTTTGTTTGTAATATCTTAGTACTTAGGTATATCTTGGTTCATGAAATGATATGGAATCTACTCAAGCTTAGAATCACCTCAATATATGATTAATACTCCAAGACGTTTTCCCTAGAAGGTAGAGAAATTGTGGGCTGATTTTGAGGTTAAACTTGATTTTTCTTGAGTTGAACTTCTTGTTTTGCACTTAGAAGGCTTATGGCCATATATTCCTCGAGAAAGAGTACCCAAAAACTCAAATTTAGAGCTCAAATCCACAAATGGTGGCCCTAGAACTTAGAGAAGTCCTGGGTGGACTTTTAAAGAGCTTTTTTGCAAACTTTTTGTATTTCTTTTCTTGGTACCCTAAGAACATATTTTGGCAATATATCTGCTTATTACATAAGTTTAATGAATTTCCAAGGGCGATTACCATAGAGAAATTGTTCGTGGAAATGGAGATTGGCATTTTTCATGTTTCTCTTTGGTTTGGAACTATCTCTTAGGGCGTTGCTTGGGGCTTCAAAAGTTTGGCAAATCCAATACAAATCCCTTGGTCGATTGTCCTGCCTTCCTTAGGTCTTTTTGCACCAAATGTAAGCTATACACTTCTAATAACTTGAACCATTCAATGGAGGTCTTAAACTACACTCTTCGTAAGTTTTCCTAGGGATGATTGCCTTTCTTGTGGTGTTTTGTGCCAAAATTTGCAAGTAGTCTTCTTATCACTTGGGTAACTCAAAATGAATTTGGTTTTCGAATTTGAGCATTTTCCCAAGGACAATTGCTTTGTACTTCATCCTCTTCATTGAGCGATCGTGAATGAAAAATGTTTGTAAATCAAACTTTTCTTTGGAACTACCTCTTACAACCTACAGATCTAAGTCCTATTAGGTTAAAACACACTTCAAAGTTGGAAAATACCCCCTTTCTCGAGGAGGATTGCTTTATGTTTTCCTCATTTTTTGGCTTATTTGAGCTGGATTTCCCCCCCCCACTTGCTAATTCAATTATTCTAGTTGCCTCTCAACAAGATCTAGCTTTTCTACTATAATATCTAGCCTAGCTTTAAAAGTACTATCCAAAAGCCATTTGGAGGACAAAAATAGTATTAAAAAAATATTTATTATGGCTATTATAATGATGCCCCTCAAACTTGAATACTAATGAGCTTTTACATTGTGCACTTAATGATGTCTAAAAATAGGAATTCATGCAAAATTAGCCATTTTTGTATATATTTTGGGCAAAAAAAGAAAAAAAAACTGAATATGAGGAGGGATTTGAGATGTGAAAAATTTATAGACCCCTTTCTCATTTATTTCCATGCTTATGCTTCCATTTTCCCGCATTCTTCATCCTTTGGCATAGCTTTGACCACTTTGACTTGATAATTTTTAGGCTGATTTTTGAGCTTCCTCCAACATATGCAGATAAATATATGGAGGTACTTCTAAAAGTACCAGGCTCCATTCTAGACCTTCTCCAAGTCCATAACTTTGTGATGGTCTTGGGAGAAACTATCAGACCTTTACTTAGAAAGAAGAGGTATCACTATTTGGAAAAGGCCATAGAGATGGCTCTAGTCTATGAGGACAGCCATAGGGACATAGGCCCCCAAGACCAATATCCTCTTCGACAGATGAGTCAGCCCTCTTCTTCGAATTCTCTAGTTTTGATGAGTGCACAACCTCAAGGAGAGGCTCAAAAGTACACGTGATCAAATATGTCTTAAGAGCTACAAGAAATGTATCCACTCTCCTTGAAAGGGCTTTTAGTAAGTCAATTACCATCCCTCAATAGAAAGAGAGGGCAATGAAGAAAGGATTATGCTATGGTTGTTTAGGGCAACATTGATTTAGATTCAATCCTAAAAATTGAAAGATCACAACCTCCATAGTAGTAAATGCTACACAGGTAAGGAGTGATGTAGTTGATGATTTTGGTGAACCCATCTCATATATCATCTCCCATAGTGGTAGTGATGGTCACGAAAAAGATACCCTTTGTTTCATATGTTGTGCTATCTCGTGGCACAAAAAGATCACCCGTTTTAAGAAAAGGATCTTATATTCATGAGGGGAGTTGTGGCAAGACAAACTGTTGTTGAGGGATGAATCAACACCCCTATGAAGCTCTAGAGGGTTGTAGGCCTTCATAGGTTGTTTTGCATAGTGATCCAGAGTCACTATTTTGGCTCTAAATCATTTGCTAGATGCAGAAAAATAATGACACTCTCTACAATGAATCTAGATACTCCTACCTATCCAAAACACTTTAAATCTTTTGATTTGGATACTCCTACATGGAGGACTTACAATTGTGACTTGGATTCATACATATATAGGCTATCAAAAGTGCTCCTATAATTTTGCAAGAATCTCTCAATCAACCACTTAATGTTTTTGGTAAGCTATGATTTAGGAAAGTGATTGAAACTTCTTGGTAGCTGAAATTTATGATATGAAGTCCCTAAATGATAGGTCCACTTGCCACCCATGCCTTTGAGACTTTAGCTAAGATTTAAGGCTAATATTCAAAACATTTGTATACCTGAATGGAACACCAAAACTTGGAACAACATTGGAACATCTGAACACTGGAACACTAGAACACGAGAACACTAGAACACCAGAACACTAGAACCTAGAACACCAGAACACATTGGAATTTCCCCAAAATATAATGTCCACTTTTCATCCATGTCCTTGAGCCATTTAACTAAGGTTTGAGACTTGATTTTAAACACTCCCCCCCAAGCCTTGAACTTAAATCTACCATACCACTGCTTCTTTTGAATTTTAGCAGTTTTTTTTTTGAAGAAATAGGAAGTATGAATTAAAGATGAAATGTATGGATGTGCAAAGGGCAGGGCCCCCACCACAACTACAAAGAACCTGGTACCACACAGGACCTGGATAGGCTACATAGAACTATTAGGTACGATACAAAACCATTTGACATCGAGAGCTAGAGAACAGGTGAAGGGGGGACTCCCTCCATTTATAGGAAGCAGTAGTGTCCAGATGAGTGGATAGCCTGAATTCATCCTTGGAGACATCTCTAATATCAGAGATAGCTTTCTTGCTCAGGTCCCTAAAACCTTTCAGAAAAGTTGGCAACTTAGAGCATTTACCATTGTTCATAACTTTGTGATTCCTGGATCTCTAGATATGTCATAGAATATGGCCTCTCCATATGTTCTAGAGAGCATAGTCAAATCTATTGCAAGATCCAAGAATAGTCTCTTGAAAACTGAGGTTGATGTTCATCTTCTGACAAGTAGGCAAGAGGAAACTCTAGAACTGTTGAGCATGCTTGCAGTTGAAGAGCAGGTGGTGGATATCCTCCTCATAGCACAAAACATACAAACTTCATCTTTAATGCCAAATTTCCTGGCTTTGGCACCACACCAGATACCATTATGCAAAATCAGCCACATCAAAATGGAATGCTTGATGTTGTAAGGTAGGTGCCAAAGACTCATGAACCTGTGAGACCACTGAGTAGCATCCAACTCTGATCAAGCTTGGGAAGAAGCAAGGTGATGGAGACTTTCTACTGCTTGTATCTCCTCAACATGTCCCGGAAGACTTCTTTCAAAGTGACAGTCGACCCCCATTGGAAGTGAATGAAAACTAAGTGCACATGAGGGAGGGACATTGAAGAGGTTACTTTGTATGGATCCATTGTAGGATCTTTGAACTATGAAACTCTTACTAGGCTGGAGATCAAGCATGTAGTAGGAGTTCTCTCACACTTTATGCAAATTCCCAAAGCAAAACATTTAATGGCATCCAAGAGGGTTTTTAGATAAGTGTTCCCAATTTTTTAGGGTTATGCAGAGATAGACCCTGAGACCTTAAAATTGTGATTTCTCAAAATCTACTAAACCAAATGCTCTAAAAGTCTATAGACATAAAGTAGTCAGTGACATTTCTAATAAATGCTGAGTCATCCAATTTGGAGCTCTATAGAGAGAGAAATAGCTCCTACAAGATAACTTTTGTTGAATATGATGGTGGAGAGAAATGAAAGAGCAACACAATGATGACCAAAAGTGTATGTATATTGCTTCAATGTAATGTACAAGTGATTGGACGTCTTTATATAGACTCTTGAATCCGTCCATGACTTTTACAAGTGGTTTTTGAATTAAAATCAAAGCGGGATATTTTTTGGAATGAAGAAAGTCAATCTTAACAATCTAGGAAAAGTAAAATCAAGTTTGATGAATTAATTTAGGTGACTTGATTGATTGATGAATCATCAAGTTCAATTACCTCAAACTGATGGAATTTGAGTTTATTCTTTTCTTCAAAAAATGATACTGAATCTCTATGTGTTTAGTCTTGGCATGAAAAATAGGATTAGCTGCCAAATATCGTGAACTCATATTGTCTCCAAATATGATTGGAACACTTTGATCAATTCCTAGACTTTTTAATAAAGTCTTAAACCAAATTACTTCCTTTGTAGCTTCCACCATTCCTTTGTATTCAACTTCTATGGATGACAATGCAAGTGTATGTTGCTTCTTTGAGCACCAAGAAATTAGACTATCTCCAATATAACACAAATAACCATGAGTAGATCTTCTATCATTTGAATTACCTACCCAATCTGCATCACTAAACACTTTGAGTCTAGTATCAGAAGTAATCCATAATACAAACCTTCATTCAGAGTTCCTTTGATGTATCTTAGCACTCTTTGTGCTGCAACCCAATGAGTTTGCTTTGGGCAACCATAAATCGAGATAAAACACCAACTGCATATGAAAGATCTGGCCTTGTCAGGTAGCATAGATTAAACTACCTACCAAACTATGATATGTCTTCATATCTTTGAACTCTTCTCCTCCATACCTACTTAGTTTATGATTAACCTCCAATGGTGTGGTTGAGGATATTTTTTGGAATGAAGAAAGTCAATCTTAACAATCTAGGAAAAGTAAAATCAAGTTTGATGAATTAATTTAGGTGACTTGATTGATTGATGAATCATCAAGTTCAATTACCTCAAACTGATGGAATTTGAGTTTATTCTTTTCTTCAAAAAATGATACTGAATCTCTATGTGTTTAGTCCTGGCATGAAAAATAGGATTAGCTGCCAAATATCGTGAACTCATATTGTCTCCAAATATGATTGGAACACTTTGATCAATTCCTAGACTTTTTAATAAAGTCTTAAACCAAATTACTTCCTTTGTAGCTTCCACCATTCCTTTGTATTCAACTTCTATGGATGACAATGCAAGTGTATGTTGCTTCTTTGAGCACCAAGAAATTAGACTATCTCCAATATAACACAAATAACCATGAGTAGATCTTCTATCATTTGAATTACCTACCCAATCTGCATCACTAAACACTTTGAGTCTAGTATCAGAAGTAATCCATAATACAAACCTTCATTCAGAGTTCCTTTGATGTATCTTAGCACTCTTTGTGCTGCAACCCAATGAGTTTGCTTTGGGCAACCATAAATTGAGTTAAAACACCAACTGCATATGAAAGATCTGGCCTTGTCAGGTAGCATAGATTAAACTACCTACCAAACTATGATATGTCTTCATATCTTTGAACTCTTCTCCTCCATACCTACTTAGTTTATGATTAACCTCCAATGGTGTGGTTGAGGATTTACAATTCTCCATGTTAAACTTCATCAGAAGATTTTTTAGATAAAGGCCTATTCAGGAAAAATGGGAATTACACAGGATTTTGAGACAATTCTTTGTGTCCCAATCTTTTACTTTTTGACTCATATACATACTAGAACATGTTTTTATCTCTTGATTGGTGTATATTAGATTGAAAATTTATTATTAAGGATAAGTGTATTGTAAATGAGGCATCAAGGTTGGGCCAAAACTAAAGAAGTTAACATAGTAAGGAATATAAATGGGACTTGAATAATTCCCAAATTTCCTGAATAGGCCTTGATACCTTTCTTGTGTAACACACACTCCATGTTGAGTGTATATAATCTCCATCACTAGGAAATAAGACAAATTTCCCAAATCACTTATCTTAAACTCATTTTTCATATGCTTCTTTAGCTCTTTGATTCCTTGAACATCTGTACCTGTGAAAATAATGTCATCAACATAAATACACACATAAATGTATATCTTCATTTGCTTTCTCTAGCAAACTACTATCTACCTTTGAAGCTTGATATCCAAGTTCATTCAAGAACTTGACCAATTTGTAATTCCATGCTCTTGGAGCTTGTTTTAGACCATACAGATCTCTCTTAAGCTTGCACACATAATCTGATTTACTTGACTCTTTGAAACCCTTTGGTTGTTCCATGTATGCTTCATTTGCAATATATCCATTTAGAAATGCATTCTTTACATCTAATTGAGAAAGTTTCCAACCTTTACATGTAGCAATTGCAATTATAGTTCTGATTCTAGACATCTTAGCTACTGGACTAAAAGTTTCATCATAGTCCACTCCATGTGTTTGGGCATATCCTTTGACCACAAGTCTAGCCTTGTATCTAGACACTTTTTCATCTGCAAACCTCTTTGTCTTATACACCCACTTACATCCAATCACCTTCTGATTCTTTGGCCTTGGCACCGATTCCCATGTCTCATTCTCAAGTAGAGCATCATACTCTTCTTGCATTGCTTTTTCCCAATTTTCCTTTCCTTTAGCTTCATCATATGTGGATGGATCTTCATCTGTCTTCACAATGTAAGCATAATCTTTGGTTGTCAAGAAAGATGTATCATAACTATACCTGATAGGTTGTTTTCTATCTCTTGATGATCTTCTAATTTCTACACTCCTTGAAGTCTCTCCTTGATTTTGTTCTGGATCAAACCTTGGTCTATCTTCATAATTATCCTACATTTCATTTCTACAAACATCATCATCAACATCTTCTTCATATACCTTCATCTTCGACTTCCCTTTCCTTTTGATTTCTTCAAGATTTGTACACACATGATCTGATTGTGTAAACCATGTACATTGCTCATCAAATGTAACATCTCTTGAAACAAGAAATTGTTTTGGGGATGGATTCCACAACCTATATCCCATTTGTTTATCATCATATCCAATGAACATATATTTTTCTGCTTTAGGTTCTAGCTTATATCTCAATTGGGATGGAACATAAGCATATGCCAAACATCCAAATATTTTGCAGTGATCAAGAGTAGGTTTCTTACCCCACCATGCTTCGTAAGGAGTCCTTCCCTCCAAAGCTTTGCAAGGCAACCTATTCACAAGATAAGTTGCAGTATTAATTGCTTCTGCCCACATATAATTAGGACACCTTTTTTCCTTCATCATTGATCTTGCAAACTCTACAAGAGTTCTATTTCTTCTTTCTGCAACTCCATTTTGTTGTGGGGAGTACCTGCAAGTCACTTCTCTTTTGATACCTGCATTCCACATATAATCATCAAATTCTTTATAAAAATATTCTCCACCTCCATCTGTTCTCAATCTCTCGAGCTTTTGTCCTGTAATTCTTTCTGCATAGGCATGATAGTGTTTAAATGTCTCAAACACTTCAGATTTATCCTTGATCACATATAGAGTAATCCACCTGGTTGCATCATCAACAAATAATACATAATATCTTGATCCATTTATGCTATAGTCCTTTGAAGGACCCCACACATCTGTATGAACCAATTCAAGCATATTTGAATACCTATATCCTTGCTTATTGTGTGATTTCTTGTGAGCTTTACCTAACTAACAAGCCTCACATTTGTATATCATATGTTGACCTTCAATATTTGGTAAACCAAGCACTGCACCATTCTTTGTCATTTCTTTAATTCCCCTTTCATTAAAATGTCCTAACCTCTTATGCCATAGATCCAATTCAGCCATCTTTTGACTTCCATAAGTAAACAATGCATGTCCCACATTACCGTGGACTTTGAGGGTGAATAATCTTCCTTCCTTTTTCCCTATGACAATGCTTCTATATCCTTGACTTGGATCTTCAACATAAACACCATCACTTGTAAAACTGACTTGATATCCTTTCTCAACAATTTGCCCTACACTTATTAAGTTTTTAGGGATTGTTGGAACATAAAGTACCTTGCTTAGGAGTGTAATTCCACTCCTTGTCTTCACTGATCCAATGCTCTCAACTTTATGTTTGGTGTTGTCTCCTGTCTGAACTGTATGTCCATTCATTTTAGCTTCCATATCAGTCATTAAAGAAATATTACCACTCAAATGATTACTACATCCTGAGTCAATATAAAACACCATTTGATCTTCATTGATTACTTCATGAGCTGCACTCAGGATAAGAGTCGAGTCTTCCTTCTGATCTGAAGCATAATTGTAATATGTGTTATTATAGGATTGAGGTTGAAAGCTTCTTCCACCTCCTCTAGCATATGAGGATCTACCACCTCTTCCTCTGAAGTTGCCTCTTTGATTTCTGCCTTCTCTTCCTCTAGGATTGAAATTCTGATTATGACTTCCACCATTCTGATTGTTATACCAACAATCATTTGCCAAATGAATTTTTCTGCCACAAATCCAACAAGCTTTAGTATTATCTTTGTTCTTACCTCCTCTTCCTTTACCTTTGAAATTCATCTTCCCTTTCATGAAGTTTACTTTATTTGAAGATCCTTCTTCATCATTTGTCTGCTTGCCTTTAGCATTCTTCTTCTTATCTTTTGAATACATTGCTTGACTTGAACCTCTGTCATTCTCTCCTTTAATGTCCTGCTCAAATGTTAGCATATGTCCTTACAATTGATTAAGATCAAGAGTAAAATGATCTAATGATAGTTCTATAGACAATATGAAAGGTTTCCACTTTTCATCTCCTCTTAGACCTATAAGTATTTGCCTTACCAACTTGTCTTCTTCAATTTCTTCATCTACTGCTCCCAAACTATCTGCAATGTCCTTCATCCTTGTAACATAGTCAGAAATTGACTGAGAACCTTTCTTCTTGAATGTTGTAAATTCACCCCATAGTGAAGCCTTCCTTGATTTGGTTGTGTTTTGGAAATGTTCTTCCAAAGCATTCCATATATCTGCTGCACCTTCTAATCCTCTAATGTGTGGTAGAAGATAATCATTTATAG
This sequence comes from Ceratopteris richardii, assembly GCA_020310875.1. Taxonomy (NCBI): domain Eukaryota; kingdom Viridiplantae; phylum Streptophyta; class Polypodiopsida; order Polypodiales; family Pteridaceae; genus Ceratopteris; species Ceratopteris richardii. The sequence continues at coordinate 22,800,464 of CM035437.1, read as the reverse complement.
CCATGTAAATGATACTCCTGGCTTGAGCATCTCTCTTCATCCAATTCTTCAATTCTGCAAGTTCTTCTCTTATTGGAACACTTGGATCCTTAAAATCAAGCTTTTCTTCTTCTCCTGTAATAAATGATATCAAATCTTTGCTCATGAGGTGTGCTTCCATCCTCATGGACCATGCTCGAAAGTTTTCTCTATCTAGCTTGTCAATTTGCAAGCTTTCTCCCATCTCTTGACTTCTGTGTTTGCAATTACTAAGATTTATGGTGATATAATGTACCTTTGATATGAAGCTTTAATCCTTCTTGATCCTTTGAACTCGTGCTTTGTTCTTCTTCAGGTTTTCTTCCAAAGTTTACTCTTTGCTCCTTCAATTCACAAGATCTTTGATATCTGCAACAATCAAAGTTCTCCTTACTTCTGATCTTTCTGCTCTGATACCACTGCTAGAGACCTCTTAATCTCCAAATGTCTTATCTATCTTGATTTAAGAACTCCTCTATATCAAGAATAAACCAAACTTTACACAAAATCCATATTTAACTTTCATATGTATTAAGAAACACTTCTCTGTATGAAGTTTTCTTCAACTTCAAAAGTCTACTTCAGAAATGGACTTCAATCTCTACATATGACTTTGATTTTAATCATTCAAATGATACTCACATGTTCATACTACCTTTGCGCAATCACATTGATCATTAGTTCTTTAAAAGAACTATTAGATTTCTAATTCGATCACTTAGATCAAACCCGTGTTAGAAACTGCCTTCCAGAAATGACGACTTTGACATGGTCAACTTCTTAAGTTGATTTCTCTCAGAATCTAACCCGTTTTGCTAAGTGTTTTTGGAAAAATATTCCTTACCTTCTAACTTAGATTTTGAATGCTCAAACATAAAAAACTTTACACTAAGCACTCAGATCCAAGCAAATCTTTAAACAAGAAAATGCGCGATTCTGAGAACTTCACTTGTAGACTTCTACATATGAATGTTCGTACTTGTCATACACACAATCTAACGAAAATTAGATCATCAAATTTTGGTCGTAGCTTGATTAGCTTCAGAATTAGATGTGTACAAAAGATTTCCTGATCCAGATGATCAGGCTAAGAGAATTCTAGGAAAGATCAGTAGCTAACTCACGAGAAAACTCTCTACTCATCTATCTCTTGAACAACTTGAAATCTATTGACTTCTTCTTCATCTATTTTTCATCTCTCATATATAACATGTTGAGAGTGATGGATGGATGCACTCAGGAAATTAGTTGGTGCTGCAAAACCTGCTTCACACCTGCCCTCTTTTCTTTCCAGATATGCTTAGTACACAAGTTTAGCTTCCTAATGACATAAAGAAACCATATATGTGCTTTGGAAATGATTTGGGTAATGACCAAATCAAAACAGATAACTTGGTACTTCACAAATCAAACAAAACCTTCTATTCCTGTAATGATACCTGCTCAGACTTTTACTCAGTGTGTCCAGCACACTTAAAATTGGCACAATTCCTTTTGGGAGTAACAATGTACCTTAGTAAGCTACCAATCACAAGTGGAATCACTTCAATTGACTAACTATGCTCTGAGAAATAAGTTTAGCAAAATTATATCTACCCCCGATTTTTCAGGAACTCTGCAGACAAATACCAGTGAGCACCTCGACTTGATTTTCTCCCAAATGGCTGAATGGAATCCTTTGAAATTTTGTATGCTTGTAGTAGACCTTGAGCTGGTTCCAATGAGCTATAGATCTCTTGATTTGGTTCAGTAGATCCAGAGCAATGCTTCTTTGAAGTTGACAGACTTGGAGTAGGTGACTCAGACAAAAACAGAGATGATGAATGTATACTTCTATTGATATATGTGTTTGTACAATCTCATTAGCTTGCCAAGCAGAGCTATATGAGGTATTGTGGTGTTGGCTATGGAGTAACCTTCACACACAATGAATTACAAAAAGATTTAGCCTCGGGAAGTGAGCTAGAATGACAGTACTACCCGCGACTTTTTGATTGTACATTTTATAGAAGTTTTGAGATCATTTGAATTTGAAATTCAAACTTAGGCTCCCTTGAATCTCTCCTCTAAAAGTAGGGAGATATTCTCTCCATCTCAACAATCAAAAAATCCACGACTCTAGTGGTAGGTAAGTGACTTAAAGTGATTACACCCAAATGACAAGTCACTTATACTTTTACAAGGGGTAAGAAGTAGAAACACATAAGCATATGTTCATGTGAGCTTTGCCTTAAGTAATGCCTTGATAAAGAACTTTATCCATGCTAATCTTCCAAGGGTCCAAGCCAATGTGTGTAGGCTTGTTTGCACCAACAGCTCCCCCTCAAGCCAAACACTTTGGCTTAAGTCTTCTTCTTCATTCTTCAATTACTTCCTGCAATCCAATCATAGATTTGAATCTGCATAACTTGGTTCCATCCAATGCCTTGGTAAGTAAATCTGCACATTGCATATTAGTAGAAACATATGTCAATTGAATCTCTTTACTTAACAATTTCTCTCTCACATAGTGGTAATGAACCTCTATGTGTTTGGTTCTGGCATGATAAATTGGATTTGCTGCAAGGTGAAGAGAGCTAGTGTTATCTCCAAATATAATAGGTGGTCTTGTGAATAGACCTAACTCTGTATATAGAAGCTTCAACCAGATAGCTTCTTGAGTAGCATTTGCAAGTCCTCTATACTCTGCTTCAGTGGATGATAATGCCACTGTAGGTTGCTTCTTAGCTGACCAAGAGATAGGCTTATCTCCTGCAAAACAAATGTACCATGAGGTGCTCCTCCTATCATCCTTGCATCCTGCCCAATCTGCATCTGAATAGACTTTAATATCAATGTCTGATGTGTAAGGAAAATACAAACCATGACTTTGAGTTCCCTTGAGGTACTTCAAGATCTTCTTTGCTGCCTCTAGGTGAGGTACTCTAGGTTTGTGCATGAATTGACTAAGCACACTTACTCCATATGCTATGTCAATTCTTGTCAAGGTAGCATAGTTCAAACTACCCACAATGCTTTGATATCCTGTAATGTCTTTGAGTTCTTCTCCTTCATGAGCACTTAGCTTTTGATTAACCTCCATTGGAGTAGTAGATACCTTAGCATCCTGCAAGCCAAACTTCTTGACCATATCCTGTACATACTTCTTTTGAGTAATGTATATACCTGAGTTTGTGTAGATCAATTCAAGACCTAGAAAATATTTTAGTAATCCAAGATCACTAATCTTGAATTCTTTCATCATCTGTCCTTTGATGTGTCTAATCCCATTGACATCATTACCTGTAATGATGATGTCATCAACATAGACACATAAGTAGATTACCTCTGTACTACTTCTCTTTATGAATAGAGAAGTGTCTGCTTTGCTCATCACAAATCCTTGGTCTTGGAGGTAGGTGGTCAATCTGTAGTTCCATGCTCTAGGTGCCTGCTTCAAACCATACAGAGCCTTCTTCAATTTACAGAAATAATGTACCTTTCTTGGATCTTCATAGCCAGGTGGTTGTGACATGTAGACTTCTTCAGATATCCATCCATTCAAGAATGCATTCTTCACATCCAATTGGTACATGTTCCAATTCTTGGATGCAGCTACACTCACCAAAACTCTGATAGTTGGCATCTTGGCCACAGGAGAAAATGTCTCCTCATAATCAATGCCTTGGGTTTGTGCAAAACCCTTGGCTACCAACCTAGCTTTGTACCTGTTAATTGTCCCATCTGAATTCTTCTTCAATTTGTAGATCCATCTGGATCCAATTACCTTCATAGTCTCCTTCTTGGGTACCAAGTCCCAAGTATCACTCTCTTTTAGGGCTTCTATCTCCTCATCCATTGCTTCTCTCCATTCTGGCTTTGTAATTGCTTCTTCATAGGTACCTGGTTCTTCATTCAACAAATCTTTTGCAAGGTATACAGAATGTTTAGTTACAAGTGATGTGTCATACCCAAATCTGATAGGTTTCTTCTTCTCTCTCTGAGATCTTCTCATAGCTTGAGTGGAAGTTTCTGCCTTGTCCTCCAATTGCTTCATCTTCATCTTTCCTTTGGATTTCCAAGCCTTGAACTCTTCAAGGTTGATGGTATCATCATCTGAGCTTGAATCTTCTTGCTGTGTTGGCTCTTCCTTGGTAAGCTTTGGAAAATCTTCCTCCATGTCATAAGGTAGACTTACTTTCCTGCATTCATTCTCATACCATGAGTCATTCTCATCAAATATGACATCTCTGCTTACCTTGAACCCTTTGTTTGTGGGGTTATAGAATCTGTATCCCTTTTGGTTCAAATCATAACCAATGAAGATACATTTCTCTGCCTTTGGGTCTAGCTTTCCTCTTACCTGTGAAGGAATATGCACATATGCTACACATCCAAAGATTTTGCAGTGATCTAGAGAGGGTCTCTTACCATGCCATGCTTCATATGGTGTCATGCCATCAAGTGATTTGGATGGCAACCTATTGATGAGATAGGTGGCAGTGGACACACTCTCTGCCCATAGGTAATTTGGCAACTTTTTCTCATTGAGCATAGACCTAGCTGTTTCCACTATAAGTCTATTCCTTCTTTCTGCTACCCCATTTTGTTCAGGTGAGTATCTGGTAGTGATCTCCCTCTTGATGCCTCTTTCCTGCAAGAAATCTTCAAACTCATTGGAGAAGTATTCTCCTCCACCATCTGATCTTAACCTCTTCAAGCTTCTACCTGTTTGATTCTCAACAAGTGCAAGATACTTTTTGAAACAATTAAACACTTCATCTTTATGCTTCATAAAGTACAAAATGGTCCATCTGCTATAGTCATCAATGAAGGACACATAATACCTTGAACCAGAAATGGAAGGGTCCTTGCTAGGTCCCCAAACATCTGTGTGTACCAAGTCTAGGTAGTCTTCATGTATGAAACCTTTTCTTGAGTAGGGTAATCTGTGAGACTTACCAAATTGACATGATCCACATTTGTAAATCATGTGTTGCTTGGATACATTAGGTATCCCAAGCACACACTGATCCCTGCACATTTGCTTGATAGTCCTTTCACCTATGTGCCCTAGTCTTTTATGCCATATCTCTAACTCTGAGAGTGTCTGATCCTTATAGTTATACAAAGCAATATTTTTTGTATCTTCTAGCTCAAATGTAAATAATCTACCTGATTTCTCCCCTTTGGCTATCCTCCTGAATCCTTGTTTTGGGTCCTCCACATATGCTCCATGTTGTGTGAATCTGACCTGCAAACCTTTCTCCACAATCTGACCAACACTCATCAAATTCTTAGTTATTGTTGGTACATAGAGTACCCTGCTTAATAGATTTTGATTGCCATCACATGTCTTCACATTTCCAACTTTGACAACAGAGTGCTTAGTGTCATCACCTGTTTGTACCTGATGTTTGCCCTTGGGCTCTTCCAAATCAGAAAGCAATGCCACATTGCCAGCTACATGGTTAGAACATCCTGAGTCAATATAAAATAAATGATCATCATTTGTACCTATCTTTGAGGTCATATTCATGATCAATAAGGAGTCATCTTGCTCCTCTGTGTAGTTGTTGTAGTCTCTTCTATTTCTGAATCCACCTTGGTAGCTTCCATTGTGGTTGTTGTTGTAATTGTTGTTGTATTGGTTGTTGTACCCATTGTAGCTTTGATTGTGGTTGAATCTGCCTCTTCCTTGAGAGTATCCACCTCTTGAGTAGCCTCTTCCTCTCTGGTTTTTATAGTTCTTGTAGCATTCATCTGTGGTATGATTGGACAACCCACAGATGTTGCAAGGTGATGAGTTGTAGGGTCTCCCCCTACCTGACTTACCTCCTCTGCCTCTTCCTCTAGATGACCTACCTCTCCCTGCATAATTGGCTTGAGAGGTAGAGCCTTCTTCATCCTGTTTCTTCTTGCCTTTATCTTTAACTTTCTTATCAGTAAAGAGAGCAGAGGGGTTATTACCTTTTGATTGATCTCCAGCCTTGGTGAACTTTGCTTCATGTGTAAATAGTTGGCCCATGAGTGTTGTGAGATCAGGGGTATGCATGTCCATGTAGAGATCCATTGCAGTGGTGAAACTTTCCCACTTATCATCTGCCTTGAGTCCATTTGTCACTTGCCTGACTATTTGCTCCTCTTCAATTTCCTCTCCAATGCTTGCTAGTTGGTCTGCCACATCTTTGATCTTTGTCACATAATCTGAGACTGATTGCTTGGGCTGCTTCCTAAGTGTTGTGAACTCTATCCATAATTGATTCTTCCTAGCCCTTGTGTTGGAAGAAAAATAGTTTGACAAGGTTTCCCAAGTCTCTTGGGAAGTCTTACAGTTTCTTACATGAGGTAAAAGAAAGTCAGATATAGAGTTTAAGAGATAAGACCTTGCCAAAGCATCCTTTGCACACCATTGGTTAAGTCTTTCATGCTCATCCTTTGTAGGTAGTCCTCTAGTCTTGAATGAGGGCAACTCCTCATCTCCTGATATGTATCCAAATAGACTTCTCCCTTGTAGATAGGTCTTCATTCTCAATGACCAAGCTTGATAGTTGTTTCTGTCCAATTTGTCAATGAAGGAGGGGAAACCATCACCCATGATTACCTTGTTTTGCTCTGATACCACTGTTGAGAGTGATGGATGGATGCACTCAGGAAATTAGTTGGTGCTGCAAAACCTGCTTCACACCTGCCCTCTTTTCTTTCCAGATATGCTTAGTACACAAGTTTAGCTTCCTAATGACATAAAGAAACCATATATGTGCTTTGGAAATGATTTGGGTAATGACCAAATCAAAACAGATAACTTGGTACTTCACAAATCAAACAAAACCTTCTATTCCTGTAATGATACCTGCTCAGACTTTTACTCAGTGTGTCCATCACACTTAAAATTGGCACAATTCCTTTTGGGAGTAACAATGTACCTTAGTAAGCTACCAATCACAAGTGGAATCACTTCAATTGACTAACTATGCTCTGAGAAATAAGTTTAGCAAAATTATATCTACCCCCGATTTTTCAGGAACTCTGCAGACAAATACCAGTGAGCACCTCGACTTGATTTTCTCCCAAATGGCTGAATGGAATCCTTTGAAATTTTGTATGCTTGTAGTAGACCTTGAGCTGGTTCCAATGAGCTATAGATCTCTTGATTTGGTTCAGTAGATCCAGAGCAATGCTTCTTTGAAGTTGACAGACTTGGAGTAGGTGACTCAGACAAAAACAGAGATGATGAATGTATACTTCTATTGATATATGTGTTTGTACAATCTCATTAGCTTGCCAAGCAGAGCTATATGAGGTATTGTGGTGTTGGCTATGGAGTAACCTTCACACACAATGAATTACAAAAAGATTTAGCCTCGGGAAGTGAGCTAGAATGACAGTACTACCCGCGACTTTTTGATTGTACATTTTATAGAAGTTTTGAGATCATTTGAATTTGAAATTCAAACTTAGGCTCCCTTGAATCTCTCCTCTAAAAGTAGGGAGATATTCTCTCCATCTCAACAATCAAAAAATCCACGACTCTAGTGGTAGGTAAGTGACTTAAAGTGATTACACCCAAATGACAAGTCACTTATACTTTTACAAGGGGTAAGAAGTAGAAACACATAAGCATATGTTCATGTGAGCTTTGCCTTAAGTAATGCCTTGATAAAGAACTTTATCCATGCTAATCTTCCAAGGGTCCAAGCCAATGTGTGTAGGCTTGTTTGCACCAACATAACACAACTATACATGAGCTTATATATGCATGTGAGTATAAACTCATCACTACATCAAGTATTTTTAAGTGTTTTTCCAAAGCTATTATGCATAAATGTACAGAACATTTGTTTTTGATTCTTCAATTGACTTCATGCTTTGAGCTGGAATCTTTTCTTCACTTCTTCATTCCTAAGCTTCATGTAATCATCCATTGATGATTATCTTGCTCCAATAGCTTCTTCCCATAAATAGTGTGGCAACTTCTTTTCTTCAAGCATTGTTCTTACTGATCCAACTAGGTCTTGTTTCTTCTCTCTGCAATTCTGTTCAATTGAGGAGAATACCTGGTATTCAATTCCCTTTTTATGCCTTTATCTTGCAAGAACTCATCAAATGTTTTGGAGAAGCATTCTCCCCCTCCATCAGATTTGAGTTTCTTCAACGATCTACCTATACGATTCTCGAAATGTGCTAGACACTACTTGAAGCATTCAAACACTTCATTCTTATTTTTGATAATGTATAGAATGGTCCATTTACTATGATCATCAACAAAGGAAACATAATACCTCGAGCCTGCTAATGAAGGTTTTTGACTTGGTCCCCACACATATGTGTGTACTAAGTCCAAGAGGTTGTTGTGGATGTAGAATTTGTGGTTGAATGGCTATCTTTGTGCCTTCCCAATCTGACAAGCATCACATCTATTGATCATGTGTTGCTTTGATATGTTTGGAAGCCCTAGAACACTTTGATCCTTGCATATATCCTCAAGGTTCTTTTATTCACATGAGCAAGTCTCTTATGCCACACTTCAAGCTCACTTAGGGTTTGAGGCCCAAAGTTGAATAGAGCTATGTTCTTGGTTTATCCTACTCCAAAAGTAAAGAGCCTACCATGCTTATCACCTCTGGATATCTTCTTGAAGCCCTGACATGGGTTTTCCACAAAAGCTCCATGTTGGGTGAACCTAACTTGCAAGCCTTTTTCAACTATTTTGCCTAAACTTATTATGTTTTAAGTGATAGTGGGTACGTAGAGAACCTTACTCAAAATGTTTGTCCTACCATTGGGAGCTTTGTCATTATCAATTTTCTCCACATTGTGCTTGGTATCATCTCTTGATTGTACTTCATGTCTATGCTTTGGAATTTCTAAGTAAAAAAGAAGAGCAATGTTTCTTGCAACGTTCAACTTGAATCTACTATGTAGAATATATAATCATCTTCTTTACCTTCTTTGTGACTTAGATTCATTAGAAGCAATGTGTCTTCATGTGGTTGATCTTCTGAATAATTGTTGACGTCCCTTCTATTGTGACTTCTATTGTTGTTGTTGAATTCATCTCCACCTCTGCCTATAGTGTTGCCAAATCCAACTCTTCCACCTCCTTTATGAGTCCTCCCATTGAACCAATAATTTTTATTGGTGTGGTTGATCTTCTCACAGATGGCACAAGGTTGAATATTTTGACCTTTTGATTTGTCATGATTTGCTCCTTTCTTCTTCCCTTTCCACTTTCTCTTGCTTGCATAATTGACTTGGGAGATCTCTTTTTCATCCTCTTCCTCCTTCTTGCCTTTATGCTTCTTATCTTTTTGCATAAAGAGCACTTGTTGAATTACTGTGATAAGAGTTACCTTCCTTCATATTACTTTTGGCCTCTTGGTTGAAGATCTGTCCAAGGAATATGTTGCAATTTGGGGTTTGTACATCCATTATGAGATATGGTGAAGGATTGCCATTGCTTATCACTTCTAATTCCATTTAGAATTTGCCTCATGATGGCCTCTTCTTCAATCAACTCTCCAATGGATGGTAATTGATTTGCAACCTCCTTGACCTTGTAAAAAACTGTATGATAGTTTGTTTTGGAGTCTTGTTCATTTGGTTGAACTCATTCCTTAGGTGTTTCTTTCTTGCTTTGATACTAGCAAAAAAGAAGGTCTCAAGGGCATCCCAAGTATCTTGAGATGTTTTGCATCCTCTAATATGTGACAAAAAAAAAGAGAAGAGTTTATTATGTATGACCTTGCTTGAGCATCCCTTGCATACCAAAGTGTGAGTCTATCTGTCTCCTCTTGTGTAGGTCCTCCTTTGGATCTTAGAAGATGCATAACTTAATCACTTGTTATAATCCCATAGAGATTTCTAACTTGTAAATAGGTTTTCATTTTGATTTGCCAAGCAACATAGTTGTTTCTATAAAGCTTCTCAATCATCGAGGGAAAGCCATCACCCATCTTGATCTAGATTTGATACCACTGAGAGAACTTGGAGAAGCTTGTAGGAGGTAGAAGAGTGAGTTGGCAACGTTGAATTTTGGTCTAGCCAAGCAGCACACGATCAGCCCTTGAGCTTTTGGAGAGTTAAATAGAGCTTATAGGCCTGTCATTAGTGCAATAAAATCCACTATGTTCTTTGGAGCATCAATGAGAAAGAGTTGGTACAAAAATAGATAAGTTTGAACTTTGACTAACTCAAAAAACTTGCTATCTTTGGATGAAGCACTTAAATTCAAATGCTCTGAGCAACTAGCATGATTACAAGTGGAAAAATTCCTTTTGGAGGAATTTTATACATAGGGTTGATTTTTTAAAATGCATAAGAGTAGAATAAATAAGCAAGATATGCTTCTCGAATAAACTTAACACTGAAAAGAGGTGTCCCTGATTTTGTAGGGCTATGTAGAGATAGATCTTGAGACCTTAAAATTTAGACTTCTCCAAATCTACAAAACCAAATGATCTAAAAATTTGTACACATAAACTAGACTTTACTACCTTTCAATGAATACTAAGTCATCCAATTTAGAGCTATGTATAGAGAGAAATAACTCCTACAAGATAACTATTCTTAAAGATGATGGTGCAGAGAAATGAACGAGCAACACAATGATCACCAAAAGTGTATGTATATTGCTTCAATGTAGTGTAAAAGTGATTAGAAGTATTTATGTAGAATCTTGAATCCTTCTAGGACTTTTACGAGTGGTTTTTGAATTCAAATAAAAGCGGGATAGTTTGTTGGAATGAAGAGAATCAATCTCCTATAATGTAGGAAAAGTAAAATCAGATTTGATGACTTGATTTAGGTGACTTGATTGATTGATGAATAATAAAGTTCAAATACCTCAAACTCATGGAATTTGAGTCTATTCTTTTATACTTTTACAAAAATAAAGCTCTAGGCTTTTACATAAATAAGTGACCATTAAAGATCCTTATAAAATTCCAATAACATGAGCATAATTAAAAATCTTGAATGAGAAATAATCCAAGTGATGTTTTACGTAGTTCAAATCATCTCAAGCATAGTGTAAGCTTGATGATCCAATAGAAGGATAAAAAATCTCCACATTTTCTTGGTCTTCTACATGTCTCCTCTCGACATCATGCATGTCTTCAACTTGTAGTGAATATTTCACACAATACCATGACAACAATTCATCAAAGATAATATCTCTAGACACCTTCAGATCTTTGGTTTTATGATCATAGCATCTAAAACCCTTTTTTATCACTTGAATACCCAATAAAGATACATCTTTTAGCATTTGCTTCAACTTTGTGGCTCGATTCATAAGGCACGTGCACATAACATGCACAACCAAAAATCTTGAGATGAGATACATCTGTTTTCTTACCATACCATGCCTCATCTAGGTTTGAAGCATGCACAATTAAAGTGGGGCACCTATTCATGATGTAGATGGATGTACTTGCTACATCTACCCAATAGTGATTGGCACATTCATTTCATTGAGCATTGATCTTGCCACTTTAGCTATGTTCTTGTTTTTCCTCTCTGCAATCCCATTTTTTTGGGATGTGTACGTGCATGCATATTGCCTTTTTATGCCATTATAGCTTAAATAAAAAAAAATATTTGGATGAATATTCTCTCCCTTCATCAGATCTAAGGATCTTTATGTACTTGTCCGTCTTGTTTTTGACAAGTGCTTTGAAACTTTTAAAGTGAATAAACACTTCACCCTTTGACCATGCAATGAAACCATGTCATTCTTGTGTGATCATCAATGAAGATAACAAAATACCTATTCCCTCCCAATGAGGGCTCCTTGGTTGGTCCCCATACGTCAGTGTGGGTGCGATCCAATGGAAATATTCTCCTTTGTGTATTCTTCTTGGATGGAAGCCTTGCTTGCTTACTGAATTGGCATGTATCACACAAATTTTGCATACTTTGAGAGTGGAAATTTGGAAGACCACTTATCACACCTCTCCTTTGCATATCCTTCAAATTTTGTGGGTTTATGTGGTCGATCCTGTTATGCCACAAATTCACCTGAACCATTTGCTTGCATCCAAATGTCAAATATATTGTATGTGTGATAATGGTGGTCTTACCTCCATGGTGAATGGCCCTCATTCCTTCTTGGATTTAGCTATTTGCTTGTATCCTTGCCTTGGATCTTCCACAAAGCATCCTTTGTTGTTGAACTTGATGGCATACCCTCTTTCAATCATTTGCCCAACTGATACTAGATTCTTTGTGATTGTGGGCACATGCAACACATCTTTGAGACACCTTGCATTAAAATTTACATAACATCACCTATGTGTGTGATCCTATGCTCGGTGTCATACCCTATTTCTACATGTCCTTGTGTGTTTGGTTCATGCAAATTAAAATTTTTTTTCCTATTGCAGCTCATGTGATTTGAACATCCACTATCTATATACCATGTGGTGTCTACAACTTCTTTCCTACTACTTCTTTGCATCAAGGCTAAAAAATTATCATTCAAGGATGTATTTGAAGTATTCACAAAGTTATCTTGATGCTTTTTGTAGCCTCCTTAGCTTCCGTTTGAGTAACAATCCCTTGCAAAGTGGCTTAGATTACCACAATTGTAGCATTCCTTTGTGTATTCCTTGTTCTTTGCCTTTTCCATTGTTTCCACCTCCCTTTACTTTGCTTTTACCTACATAAAAAAATTGGGCTTCATTGCCCTTTGAATGACCTCCATTGAGGTTCATCTCTGATGTCATCATGAGTATGACCAATTGCTCAAAATTCGGTACTGAGTCCCTCACATATACTAAAGTAGTGAATGACCTCCATTTTTCATAATCTCTTAACCCATTTAATGTATGAGCTAGTAAATCATCATCATCATCAATGGAGCTACTATTGATCCTAAGGCATCTTCAATCTCTTTTACCTTGAGGATATAATCATTGATGTTGCTATTTGAAGCCTTCCTTAAGTTTTTAAACTCATTATTGAGTTGAATCTTTCATGCCTTCTTGGAGTAGAGTAAAATCTCTCCAAAGCCTCCCACACCTTCTTGGATGAGTCCAAGCCTTGGATGTGACATATCATGCTATTACTAATGTGTTGAGAAAAGATGAATATGACTCTCCTATCTCTTTCAGTCCACTCGTTCACTTCCTTTTCTTGTACTTGGATGAATGGATTTGCATATTGAGGCCTGTTGATGTATGAAACATAACACGAAATGAATTAATCTGACACTAGACAACCTCTATGGTCACCATTAACTCAATGCTTCTCCAAAGTTTGAAAAATGATAGCCAAAACTGAGAACTTTACTTCTTTAGAAATTTCTAGTCAGTGAAATGACATACCTTCAATGTTTTTCTTATTTCTCTTAGCACAAATATTATTTTTCCAAGAACTTTTGAAATGAAAGTAGAGAAGAAGAGCTTTCCAACAAGCTATTATTTGTGAAAAATGCTTCACTACACACCAAGTTATGGCCTTCACAAGATGACTATGTCTAACTATCAAAATAGGAAATTTTGCCTGTTTAAGTAAAAGCGGCTATCTAAAAGTAAAAGTTTTCAACTTAGCATCGACTTGCAAAAAGAAATAAATGCCAGGCATCCGATTGGTGTTTTCTCAACCACCTTTTCAACACCCGAAATACACCCATGAACCACATGTATCAAGAAAACCACTTTTATATGGGAATTCGATGGCAGGCATTGACTTTACACTGAAACTTGATGCTAGGCATCGATTTGGTTCAGAAGCCTCAGGATTTTAACAAGCTAAACCAACGTATGATGCATAGGGAAGAAGAAAGTAACTTATTAGCTCAAACTCGATGCCAGACATTGAGTTGCTTGGAAAACTTGAGCTTTGGAACTCATTACCACAATAGGCAAAGCAGGAAGATGGAGGAGAGAGTCTCATACATAGAACTTCTATTATTCCTTCTGATAGCTATGGAAACTCAAAATGTTTACAGGTGCCTTCTCACTCGGAGAAGCCCAACTATACTTAGTCATACAAAATCTCTCTTTCACTCTTCTCTCTCTCTTGTCTCATTTTCTAACTTTCTCTCCGCGTCAGTTGATACAAACTAACTTATATAGATTTTTTCAATCTCATGACTTTTGAAAAACTTTAGAACTAAAGTTAAGTCTAACTTTACAAATATAGTACATGTGTGAAATTGTCCCTTCACATAGGCATGTGCTTTTCTTCTTATACTTTGACCTTCAACTTTATGTCCAATTTGTGATTGGTTCTCCAATAGCTCCCCCTCAATCACTAATGGACATTCTCTGTTTCTTCATATCTTTTTCTTTTCTTTTTACTCCTACCATGCTTTTGAATCTGCTGGTCTTTACACCATCCAAGCTCTTTTTCATTATATCTGCTATCTAATCCTTTGTAGAAATGTACTCCACTTCAATTTCTTTCTCCATTACCTTTTCTCTCAGGAAGTGATAATGTATCTCTATATGTTTTGTTCTTGCATGAAATACTAGATTTGCTACAAGATAAAGTGAACTCATGTTATCTCCATGTATAGGTATACCTTGATTAATGCCCAAGATTTTGAATAATGTCTGCATCCGTATGACCTCCTTAGCTGCTTCTACAAGTCCTTTGTACTCAGCTTCAATTGATGATAATGCTATTGTATGTTGTTTCTTTGAACACCAACTTACAAGCTTATCACCAATGTATATCATGTAGGCATGAGTTGATCTTCTGTCATCTTGATTACCTACCCAGTCTGAGTCACCATAGGCTCTCAACTTCAAATATGAAGTAAAAGGATAACATAGTCCTTCCTTTATGGTTCCTTTGATATATTTGAGAACTCTTTGACCTGCAATCCAATGTGGATCCTTTGGACAATGCATGAATCATGACAAAACTCCCACTGCATAACTAAGATAAAGTCTTGTTAGTGTATCATAAATCAAACTACCCACAAGAGATTGACACTTCCTCATATCTTTGTATTCTACACCATCATATTTATTGAGCTTGTGATTGACTTCAAGTTGAGTTGAAGCTTCTCTACAATTTTCCATACCAAACTTCTTCAACAAGTTTAGAAGTTACCTTTCTTGTGATACATATATGCCATGATATGTTTAAGTGACTTCCATTCCAAGAAAGTATGATAACTTTCCTAGATCACTAATCTTGAACTCTTTCTCAAGTAATCTCTTTACCTCCTTAATTCCGTCATCTAAAGTACCTATGATTATAATGTCATCTACATAAATACAAATATAGATTGTACTTTCCTCAGTTCTTTTGATGAGTAGACTTGGTTCTGCTTCTGAACTTTGATATCCAAGATCATTGAGATACTTCACCAATCTATAGTTCCATGCTCTTGGATCTTGCTTCAATCCATAGAGTGCTCTTCTCAATTTGTGGACAAAAAATTTGGATATCAAGAATCTATAAACCCTTGAGGTTGCTCCATGTACACCTTATCTAATATGTATCCATTCAAGAATGCATTCTTTATATCCAATTGACTCAGAGTCCATCCTTTTGAAGCGGCAATAGCAATGATTGTCCTTATACTTGACATCTTAGCTACAGGACTGAATGTCTCATCATAATCTATGCCATAAGTTTGGGCATAGCCTTTCACCACCAGTCTAGCTTTGTATTTGGCTATACTTCCATTTGCAAGCTTCTTCACTTTATAAACCCATTTATTTCCAATTACCAAGAATAAGTTCCAAAGTCTTGTTCTCCTCCAGTGCATTGAATTCTTCCTTCATTGCTTCTTCCCATTGCTTCTTACCTTTTGTTTCATCATAGTTCTGAGGTTCTTCATCATCTTTGACCATATATGCATAGTTCTTTTGAGTTATGTAAGAAGTATCATAAGAATAGCTTTCTGGTTGCCTTCTTGTCCTACTTGACCTCCTCGGTTCACATTCTTCATGTGTGTCTGGGTACACCTCTTCATCAAATATAGGATCTTCTTCATTTCTTGTTAATCCACTTTTGGATGTACTTGCTTGCATATACTCTTCATCTCCATTCACATGCACACTTGATTTTCCTTTCTCACATCTTCTTACCTGTTCTTCAAATTCTTCAACTGTATGAATTTGATCTACATACCAACTTTTCTATTCATCAAATGTAACATCTCTAGAAACAAGAAATTGTTTGGTTAGAGGATTCCACAACCTGTAACCCATCTTCTTTTCATCATAACCAATGAACACATATTTTTCTACATTTGGTTCAAGTTTATGTCTAAGCTCTGATGGCACATAAGCATATGCAATTGATCCAAACACTTTACAATGATCTAGTGTTGGTTTCTTACCCCACCATGATCCATATGGAGTCATTCCATTTAGAGCCATGGTAATATATTCACAAGATATGTAGATGTATTTACAACTTGAGCCCAAAGATAATTTGGACAATTCTTCTCCTTCCGCATAGCTCTAGCAAACTCAACGAAAGTCCTGTTTCTTCTTTTTGATACACCATTTTGTTATGGTGTATACTTGCAAGTTACTTCTCTCTTAATACATGCATTCCAAAGATCATTATTGAACTCTTGGGAGAAGTATTCTCCCCCTCCATCAAACCTTAGTCTCTTAAGCTTTTGACCTATGACTCTCGCTGCATATGCATGAAAATGCTTGAAAGATCCAAACACTTCTGATCTTTCCTTCAAAACATACAGAGTTATCCACCTTGTAGCATCATGAATGAAAAGAACATAATACCTTGAGCCACTGATAGTTCCTTCTTTTGTTGGTCCCCATACATATGTCTGAATAAGCTCTAGTACTCCATCATGTTTGAATTCTTTTGTCTGAAATGGTAACCTGTGTGCTTTCCCCATTTGACATGCTACACATTTATAAATCATATGTTGACTCTCCACATTTGGTAGTCCTAGTATAGATTGATTTGCAACCATAACTTTAATTCCTCTTTAATTGAAATGACCTAATCTCTTATGCCAGAGATCAATTTCTGTTATCACTCCTTCACCATGTGTGAGCAAAGCTTGACCAATATTCCCTTGCACTCTTAAAGTAAAGAGTCTACCTTCTTTATTACCACAAACAATCTGATTATATCCATTCTATGGATCTTCAACAAATATTCCTTCATTTGTAAACTTGACTCGAAAACTTTTTCAACTATCTGTCCCACATTAATCAAGTTTTTAGGTATTGTGGGAACATACAAAACATTGGTTAGCAAATCTACTCCACTCTTGCATTTCACTTTTCCAATTGAATGTACAATATGTTTTGTACTATCACCTGTTTGAACTGTATGACTAGAAATGCCTTTTTCCAATTCTGACATTTTATGTTTCTTGACAAATAATTAGAACATCCAGATTCAATGTAAGATACCTTTAGATCTTCTTTACTGATGTGCTCATTGAATTCATCATCAATGATGTATGACCTTCATTCTGTGTGTCATTTGCATAATTGTAGTAGGTGGTGTGGTAGGATTGATTCTGTCCGAAACTTCTTCCTCCACCTCTACCATAGCCTCCTCTTTGATTTTGTCTACCTCTTTGAGAATAACTTTGATATCTTCCACCTCTACCTTTGCTATTATTATTCTAATTTTGATTTGATCCTTGCTGATTATGCCAACAATCATGAGCTAAATGATTACTCAATCCACAAATCCAACAAGCCTTCTTATTGTTATTCTTATTACCTTTGCCTCTTCCAAAACCTCTTGCTCTTCCTCTGCCAGTGCTTCTACCTCTTGCATAATAGTAATAAACTTGAGAACTCAATTCCTCTTCATCCTTTGCTTTACCTTTATCTCCTTTCTTCTTGTTCTTCATGTACGTTGTAAAAATTTGTCCTTTATCTCCATCTGCCTTCAAGTCTTGCTCAAATGTGAGCATCAAACCAAGCAATTGATTCAAATCCAGAACATAATTATTCAAAGAAAGTTCTGTTGTCAAGACAAAAGGTTTCCACCTTTCATCTCCTCTCAAACCTGCAATAAATTGAGCAATCAATATGTGATCTTCGACATCTTCATATATGGATACAAGACTATCTGCTAGATCCTTCATCTTAGTGACATAATCATTAAAACTTTGACTTGGCTTCTTCTTGAATGTAGTAAAATCTGACCATAGACTTGCTTTCATTGCTTTGGTAGTACTTTGGAAATGATATTCCAATGCATTCCAAATAATTTCAGCTGATTCCAATCCTCTGATGTGTGGTAGCAAATGATCTGAAATTGTATTATAAATGTAGGCCTTTGCACTGCATCCTTCTTCTACGAATGCTTTAAAGCATCTAGTTCCTCTTTCTTTGGTTGGCTTTCATCTTCAAATACTGGCTTCTCTTCTTCACCTGTTATGTACACCATGAGATCCTTACTCATAAGTAAGGCTTCCATTCTCATTACCCATGCAGGATAATTATCTTTGTCCAGTTTGTCAATGGAGATATGATATGCTATAATTCTTTGCTTCTGCTTCAACTGTGAGCTTAAAGGATAAATAATAATACCTTTTGGAGTTCTTTGTGAATGAATATACTTTTGAATTAATCTTCTGATGCCTTGTGTCTTTGAATGCTTCTGCTTTCAGACTTTAATGAAAACTTTCCAAAAATTCTCATACCTTTGATGCCTTCTACTCTCTAGAACCTTTCTGCTCTGATACCGGTTGTTGATGTATGAAACATCACAAGAAATGAGTTAATGTAACACTAGACAACCTCTATGGTCACCATTAACTCAATGCTTCTACAAATTTTGAAAAATGATAGCCAAAACTGAGAACTTTACTTCTTTAGAAATTTCTAGTCACTAAAATGACATACCTTCAATGTTTTGCTTATTTCTCTTAGCACAAATATTATTTTGCCAAGATCATTTAACGCATGAAAGTAGAAGAGAAGAGCTTTCCAACAAGCTATTATTTGCAAAAAAGCTTCACTACACACCAAGTTATGGCCTTCAAAAGATGACTATGTCTAACTATCAGAATAGGAAAATTGCCTGTTTAAGTAAAAGCACCTATCTAAAAATAAAATTTTTCAACTTAGCATCAACTTGCAACAAGAATTTGATGCCAGGCATCGAATTGGTGTGTTTTCAGCCACTTTTTCAGCACCTGAAATACTCCCATGAACCATAGGTATGAAGAAAACCACTTTTATCTGGGAATTCGATGCCAGGCATCAACTTTATGCTGAAACTTGATGCCAGGCATCGAATTGGTTTAGAAACCTCATGGTTTTAACAAGCTAAACCAACATATGATGCATAGGGAAGAAGAAAGTAACTTATTAGCTCAAACTCAATGCTAGGCATCGAGTTGCTTGGAAAACTTGGACTTTTGAACTCATTACCACAATACGCAAAGTAGGAAGATGGAGAGAGAGTCTCATACATAGAACTTCTATTATTTCTTTTGATAGCTATGGAAACTCAAAATGTTTACAAGTGCTTTCTCACTCAGAGAAGCTCGACTATACTGAGTCATAAAAAATCTCTCTCACTCTTCTCTCTCTCTCTCTTGTCTCATTTTCTAACTTTCTCTCTGTGTTAGTTGATACAAACTAACTTATATAGATTTTCTCAATCTCGTGACTTTTGAAAAACTCTAGAACTAAAGTTAAGTCTAACTTTACAAATATAGTACATGTGTGAAATTGTCCCTTCACATAGGCATGTGCTTTTCTTCTTATGCTTTGACCTTCAACTTTATGTCCAATTTGTGATTGGTTCTCCAACAAGGCCTAGGCTCAACTCCACTTACTAATCCCCATAGTCACTTGCCCATGAGGAAACTACTAACTCAAAATCTCCAAGGTTGGTAGTTCCTTTCTCCATCTTCTCTATTTGGGTAGCATACTCAGCCATTCCTTACTCTTCTATGCTTCCTAAGCTTCCCTAGAGTGTGATGGAATAGACAAAGTTCAAAATGATTACCTTTTTAGAGGAGGTTATCATTGGATTTGCAACCCATATTATCTAGGTTGTTGTGGAAGACTTTGTTCTTGGTTGCATAGTGGATTGATTTACCTTCACTTGTCATGTAGAGACTGATTTAACATACAACTTTTCTATCTCTATGGACGTCTTTTTTGGAAACATGTTCGAAGCCTTCATTCTATGAGAATCAAAATCCTTTTTCTTTGGCCTTCAAATATATCTAATGTCTTTAGAAGATTGAATATAGGACTTCAAACCCCATAATTTTTATATTAGATTTGGGCTTTGTGTGCACCTTGGCTGTCATCTTATAATAGGCATCTTTGTTCCATAATCCTATGGTTGCTCCTTTGTGGTTGGAGTTGACCAGTTGGGCATCCAACTGTACCAAGAATTTTTTAAGTGCTAAATCTAGGACTTGGGTACCTATATTTTCTTGATTGCACTTAGGCTCTTTGCATGCTGTCAATTTGTTCTTATATTTTGTAGTGTGTGTGCTTGCTCCTTGGTGTTGACAAGAGCTCATTGCATCTTTGGGTTCTTCTTCTTATGCTGCCAACCTAATGATTGAATTCTCTTTTTGGATACACTTGAATGGATCTTAGGAATCCATATTTGATGATTATCATGTTGAGCTACAACTAATTTTTTTGGCACCCAAATAGAAAATAATGTGGGTCTCTGCCAATTGGCTTTGTATGGGAACTTCCTAGCCTCTTTATGAAGAGACTTATCATGAGGTTTAGGCCATTTCTTTCTTCAAGCTTGCATGATGGTAGGGTAACATGATTTGCTTGGACCAAATGGATCTTGGGTATCCACATAAGAATTTCTTGGGCTTGGGCTCAAGAAGCTTTCTCTAACACCCAGATTGGAATTATTGTACCATAGTAGGTTATTGAAAAAGATGTAATTATATCTTAATGATGAAACCTTCTCTTTTCTCTAGTCCTCATCCACTTAGATTTGAACTTTTTTTTTTAATTCCTTGGGATCAGCTTGTGCTGTGAACTAATTTTCTTGAGAAGGTTTTTCATCCTTACTTGGAAGAGGATGAGTCACATATTGGGGAGTATTGAATTCTTTAAATGTTTCATGAGATGGAATTGAAACCCCCTTTGCTATATCATAAAATAATTTGTTTAGCCATCTTTTACTCCAAATTTGGTCCGAAACCTACTTTCCTCTCTGTTTGTTTGGTACGTTCCATTAGTCACTGAGCAAAGATGAATGGATAATAGATAGAAGAAAAGGATAAATATAAACACATGCAAAGACATGTAAATTGTGTTTTGAAATGCATATATATTGTTGAACTTGGAAGAATTGCCCTCCTTGTGTTTCAAAATACAAGCGATCCTTTGGAAAATTTCACACTGGGAACTCGGTTCTCATAACTATTGTTATCGTAATTCACACTTGGACTCTTGAAATCCAATGCTTAAAGAAATATGACATTACCCTAGGAGGAATAAACCTTTTTGAGATAAATTAATGGAGAATGTTGTCAGAGAAGAAACTCTTGTAGAAAAATGCATGATTCCCCATTTGTTACTCATATATGGCTATTCCCTCGGAATGTGTGTCGAGGGTGATTGTATGCCACATGTCACAATTCAAGTGGTATAATATTATTGCTATTTGTCCTCTAGAGGGTAGGTGAATTCCACCATATACCCCAATTATCATCACACATCTTGCAACATACATAGTGATCAATCCTTATTACTCCCATACCAACATGTAGGTACCATTCCCTTCATCTACACCTTGCACGGTGCTAGAGAACTCGTGCATTATTCATCACTATGAGACATTAGAACTTGTCAAGAAGAGATAAGGGTCAACATCAGAGAGACTATAGAGAAATGACACATAGGTGATAGACCCACAATAGATATTTTGTTCTATCTATTCGAAAACCATGAAAAATATTTGAGAACCCTCTCAAAAATTGGATAGTTGGGTGCAACATTCAGCTATGTAAACAAAAGGCATACAGATAGAGAGAGACACAAATAAATAGAGAGAGAGGGGGCAAGAGAGAGAGAGAGAGAGAGAGAGAGAGAGAGAGAGAGAGAGAGAGAGAGAGAGAGAGAGAGAGAGAGAGAGAGAGAGAGAGAGAGAGAGAGAGAGAGAGAGAGAGAGAGAGAGAGAGAGAGAGAGAGAGAGGGGGAGGGGGGAGAGAGAGAGAGAGAGAGAGAGAGAGAGAGAGAGAGAGAGAGAGAGAGAGAGAGAGAGAGAGAGAGAGAGAGAGAGAGAGAGAGAGAGAGAGAGAGAGAGAGAGAGAGAGAGAGAGAGAGAGAGAGAGAGAGAGAGAGAGAGAGAGAGAGAGAGGAGAAAAAGGTGGGCTTCCTTTGCTCTACAACATGACCTAGGAGCATTATATTGTTTAAACCATTGTTTTTGCACTTTAGAACACATTATCTAGCAAAGGGAAAGGGGATTGCAGTGTGAGTTTATGAACTTTAGGTTTGTGCTATAACATGCATTTTGGAGGTCAAGTCGATTCAAAAGTCACTTCCTAGCATTTTAAAACACAATGCTCTAGAGGTACCTATCATGTCACATCCTAATGGTAGATCTGATGGATAACCTAGAATCTTTTGTTTTTCTATGTTTTGAAAGGAAACCTCTAATCCCATCCTAGTAAAATCATTTTTCTTGCCATATTCACTATAACTTAATAATGCAAGCTTTGGTTGTCATGTAGGATTGTACCTTCATCTATAATTAAGCCATTGACCTATATTATATGGCTCTTTGAGCATGAGAATGTGCAATTTTGTCGGAACATCAAGCTTACACTATGCTTTAGGTGGATTTGATCTACATCAAAAAGCTATCGTTTGGATTACATAAAAAAAATCCATTGAAGAGTTCTTCTATTTATGCTCATTTGTTGTAATTTTTCTAAAGTTTTTTATGGATAATTTACCAATGTAAAAGCCTAGAGCTTTACAAATCTAAAAGGAGAAGAAGAGAGCTTATATTCCATGAATTTGAGGTGGTTGATCTTGACAATCAACGAATCAATCAATCACCTAGAAGTGGATCAAATTAGATCTTCACTTTTCCTAGATTGTAGGAAAGTGAATTGATTCTCTTCAACAACTAATCTCACCTTCATTTGAATTCAAAATCCAATTGTAGAAGTCATGGACACTTCAAGAACCTATATAAAGACTTCAAATCACTTGTACATTACATGGAAGCAATACACATACATTTTTGGCCATCATTGTCTTGCTGCTTCATTTCTCTCCATCATCTTCTTCAACAATAGTGAACTTGTAGAGGCTGTTGCTCTCTCTACAGACCTCCAAATTAAATGAATAAGAATGCATTGCAAAGCTATTAGTGCCAAGTTTATGTATACAAATTTTCAAAACATTTAGTTTAGTATATTTGGAGAAATTGTAGTTTTTTTGTCTCGCAATCTATCTCTATGTAGCCCTGAAAAATAGGAGGTACCACTGCCGAGTGTCAAGTTCATTACAGAAGCGTATTTTGCTTATTACTTTTACTCTTGTGCATTTTATACACTCAACCCTAAATGTATCATTAATCTAAAAGGAGGTTTTCCAATTGTAATCATGCTAGTTTCTATGAGCATTTGAAATTGATTGTCTCGCAATCTATCTCTATGTAGCCCTGAAAAATAGGAGGTACCACTGCCGAGTGTCAAGTTCATTACAGAAGCGTATTTTGCTTATTACTTTTACTCTTGTGCATTTTATACACTCAACCCTAAATGTATCATTAATCTAAAAGGAGGTTTTCCAATTGTAATCATGCTAGTTTCTATGAGCATTTGAAATTGATTGTTTCATCCAAAGGTAATCAATGTGCAAACCTACCTAGTCAATGTGCAAACCTACCTATTTTGTATTGACTCTTTCTCCTTGATTCTCCAAAGTACATAGTGGATTTTATTGCACTTATCAAATGCCTATAAGGTCTATTCAAGGGCTGGTCGTGTGCTGATTGACTAGACCAAAATTTGTCATTTTGCAACTCACTTTTCTACATCCCACAAGCTTCTCCAAATTCTTTCCGTGGTATCAGAGCTAGATCAAGATGGATGATGGATTTACCTCAATGATTGAGAAGCTTGATAGACACAAATATGCAGCTTGGAAAATCAGAATGGAGGCCTATTTGCAAGGTAGAAATCATTATGGAATTGTAGTAGGTGATGAAGCTATGCATACTCCAAGATCCAAAGGAGGACCTGCATAAGAGGAGATGGATAGGCTCACACTTTGGTGTGCAAGGGATGCTCAAGCAAGGTCATACATATTAAAATCTAACTTTGATTTTCTATTACCACATATTATAGGATGAAAGACATCTCAAGAGACTTGGGATGCCCTAGAGACTTTCTTTTTTGCGAGCACAAAGGCAAGGAAGTACCATCTTTGGAATGAGTTCAACTAGATGAAGAAGACACCTAAACAATCCATAATAGAGTTTCTTACAAAGATCAAGAGGTTGCTGATCAATTGGCATCCATCGAAGAGCTGATTGAAGAAGAGGCCATCACAAGGCAAATTCTCAATGGGATTAGAGGTGACAAGCATGGCAATATTTCATGTGATGCATGTTAGATTACGAAGGCACAGAGACAACCATTCAACCATAAAGGCTACATCCACAACAACCTTTTGGACTTACTACACACTGATGTGTGGGGACCAAGTCAAGAACCTTTATTGATAGGATCAAGATATTATGTCTCATTTATTGATGACCATAGTAGATGGACTATTTTATACTTTATCAAAAGTAATAATGAAGTGTTTGATTACTTCAAAAAGTATCTAGTACATGTGGAGAATCATACAGGTAGATCACTCAAGAAGCTTAGATATGATGGAGGGGGAGAATACTTCTCCAAAGAGTTTGATGAGTTCTTGCAGGATAAAGGTATCAAAAGGAAAGTGACTACCAGTTACTCTCCTCAATTGAATGGAATTGTAGAGAGGAGAAACAAGACATTGGTTGGAACAACCAGAACAATGCTTGAAGAGAAGAGGTTGCCACATTATCCATTTGTAGAGGATATATCTTCAACCAAGAAATTCACTACAAGTAGGGATGTTGTGTTTGAAGTCTTGGTATGATGAAGACAAACAAAAGGTAACTCTACCATATGATCTTAATTCTGATTCTCATCAATTAGAAAGCAAGCATGATACATCTGTCTAGGATCAAAGAAGTGATATAGATGATGACCAAGATGAAAGGGAAAAGGATTACAAAATATGGAAGTCAAGAGGCAAAGCAAAGATGCAAGAGTGTGGAGAATGCTCCAAGCAAGCCCCTATAAGATCAACAAGGGAGAAGAAATGACCAAAAAGGTATGGATATGATTCCACATTTGTTAGAAAGCATTCAATCTACTTGGTAAAAGATTTAATTTTAGAAGAACCCTCAACCTATGAGGAGGCAAAGGGAAAACCCTAATTGGGAAAATGCCATGAAAGAAGGAATAGATGCATTGAAGGTGATGGACACTTGGGATTTGGTTCCAATGTCACCCAATCAAAAGATAATTGGTTGTAGATGGATATATAAATTGAAAAGAAATTCAGATGGATCAATTTGTAGGTACAAGGCAAGATTAGTTGCCAAAGGATGCTCACAAAATCATGGTATAGAATATGAGGAAACATTCTCACGAATTGCAAAGATGACTACATTTAGAACATTGATAAGTGTAGCTTCTGCAAGGAATTGGAGACTCCTCCAACTTGATGTAAAAAATGCATTTCTAAATGGTTGGATAAGTGAAGAGGTACACATGTCATAACCTCTAGGTTTTGAAAAGCCTAACCATGCATCTTATGTTTGCAAACTTAAGAAAGCATTGTATGGATTGAAACAAGCTCCTAGAGCTTGGAATTACAAGTTGGTTACATACCTTGAAAATCAAGGGTTTAGACCTAGCAACTCATATCCTTCTCTATTCATTAGAAGGGATCTCAATGAGGTTATCTATCTATGTGTATATGAAGACATAATTGTGATAGGTAATGATCTGATTGACATTCAAAGGATCAAGAGACACATGCAAGAGGAGTTCAAAATCAGTGAGCTCACATTCTTCCTAGGTATGTAGGTCATATACACAGATTAAGGAATGTATTTGAATAAGAGGAGATACATTCATGATCTACTTCTTAAGTTCAAAATGGGGAACACTAAACCTACATGTACACCTTTGGAGATGAATCATAAACTTAGTGTTTATGAAGTTGAGAAAATTGAAGACATTAAAGAGTATCAAAGCTTGGTAGGTAGTTTGATATATGCTACTCATACAAGGGTAGACATTTCATATAGTGTAGGAGTGCTAAGCCAATTCATGCACTCGCCAAGAAGACCATACATGGATGTAGCTAAGAGAGTACTTAAGTACCTCAAAGGTACAATCAATGAAGGTATATTCTATCCTTACTCTTCACATTTGGATATCAAAATCTATTTGGATGCAGATTGGGAAGGAGCTAAGGATGATAGAAGAAGTACCTCTGGTTACTTAGCAGTTGCAGGTTCAAAGCTAGTGTCATGGAGTTTCAAGAAGCAATCAACAATTGCTTTATCCTCAACTGAAGGAGAGTATAGAGGTTTGGCCATAGCAACTCAAGAGGCAATATGGTTAAAAGCATTGTATATAGATTTGGGACTTGTGAGTTCCAAACCTCACATATTTGGTGATAATGTAAATTCCATGCATCTAGCAACAAACCATATTTTCCATGAAAGAACAAAACACATAGAGGTTCATTACCACTTCATCAAGGAGAAGCTCATGGAAAAGGATATTGACATTTCTTTTATTCCAATTCAAAATTAAGTAGTAGATATGATGATGAAGGAACTTGATGGAATAAAGCTTTCTAGATTTAAATCAATGGCAGATATTCAACCTATTAGAGAATTAAGACTCAAACATACTTTATCTTGAGGGGGAGCTATTGGAACATCAAGCTTACACTATGCTTGAGGTGGATTTGATCTACATAAAAAATCTATTGTTTGTATTACATCAAAAAAATCCATTGAAGAGTTCTTTTATTTGTGCTCATTTATTGTATTTTTTCCAAAGATTTTTATGGGTAATTTACTGATGTAAAAGCTAGAGCTTTACACATGTAAAAGGAGAAAAATAGATCTCAAATTCCACAAATTTGAGGTGATTGAGCTTGACAATCAATGAATCAATCAATCACCTAAAAGTAGATCAAATTAGATCTTCAGTTTTCCTAGATTGCAGGAAAGTGAATTGATTCTCTTCAACAACTAATCCGGCCATCATTTGAATTCAAAATCCACTTGTAGAAGTCTTGGACCTTTTCAAGATTCTATGTAAAGACTTCAAATCACTTTTACATTACATGGAAGAAATATACATACATTTTTTGCCATCATTGTCTTGCTCCATTTCTTTGCATCTTCTTCTTCAACAACAATGAACTTGTAGAGGCTGTTGCTCTCTCTACAGATATGCAAATTGGATGACTAAGCATTCATTGGAAATATCAGAGTCTAGTTTATGTAAAAAAAATTTCAAGGCATTTATTTTAGTAGATGTGGAGAAATCTCCATTTTTTGTCTTAGGGTCTATGTCTATGCAACCCTTAAAAATAGGAGGTACCATTGTTGAGTGTCAACTTCATTCCAAAAGCATATTTTGCTTATTACATGTAATCTTGTTTTATAAACTAAAACCTATGTGTATCATTCCTCCAAAAGAATTTTTTCCAATTGTAATCATGCTAGCTGCTATGATCATTTGAAGTTGATTGTTTCATCCAAAGATGGCAAGTTTTTTGAGCTAGTTAATGCGCAAAGCTATCTGTTTTGTCTCGAATCTTTCTCCTTGATGCTCCAAAGTACACAGTGGATTTTATTGCACTTATCACATGCCTATAAGGTCTATTTGAGTCTCCATAAGCTCAAGGATTGGTCTTGTTCGGTTTGGCTAGACCGAACTTTGTCACTTCACAACTCACTTTTCTACCTCCTACAAGCTTCTCCAAGTTCTTTCAAGTTTAGTAATGATGATCCAAAAATCGAAAAATAGGGAATTGATTCTCACATAAAAGTTGGTAGAAATGAATATTTTAGATCGAATCCATCAAGAATTCCCAGATGAAGGATTGCTAAGAGGTTACTACATGCAAGCGTGACCCACTCACCTAGAAGTATTTTGTTATATACTAGCAGACCTCAAGCCTTTCAATGGTGGCTGTCCATGCCATATGGTAGTGCACAATTGGATACTATGTCATGGTGATTTGGTGCATGAATTTGATGGGACACCACCTTTATGAAAGACACATGTCTTAAGAACATCCTTTTTTTCATTCATAGGGGAGAACAATCATCATTCATCATGATTCACAAGGTACCTACTCCTCTCTTATCCTCTTGAGCTACAAGCTATGCACACAAGTCTTGTGCATTATGCATCATGCATGCAAATTTTAAGGTGCATGAGGTTAATGTAACTCATAAAGAGATATACAAAAAGAAAACAAATGAGAGAGAGAGAGAGGTCTTGTGATGTTTAGCTAGACTTGGAGATGATATATATATATATATATATATATATATAAAGAGAGAGAGAGAGAGAGAGAGAGAGAGAGAGAGAGAGAGAGAGAGAGAGAGAGAGAGAGAGAGAGAGAGAGAGAGAGAGAGAGAGAGAGAGAGAGAGAGAGAGAGAGAGAGAGAGAGAGAGAGAGAGAGAGAGAGAGAGAGAGAGAAAGAGAGAGAGAGAGAGAGAGAGAGAGAGAGAGAGAGAGAGAGAGAGAGAGAGAGAGAGAGAGAGAGAGAGAGAGAGAGAGAGAGAGAGAGAGAGAGAGAGAGAGAGAGAGAGAGAGAGAGAGAGAGAGAGAGAGAGAGAGAGAGAGAGAGAGAGAGAGAGAGAGAGAGAGAGAGAGAGAGAGAGAGGAGAGAGAGATAGAGAGGGATGCATTGGGGGGTGGAGCAAGGGGCAGAGAAAATTGTGTTCCAAAATGTGATAGGCCAGCTTCTACAATCACGGTTCACACAATTCACATCTTCAATCTATGCTTTAAAACACATTGAAATATTTTATTTATTTGTGTTATGGCCTTTCAAGTTCTATAGCAAATATTCATGGATCACATTGAGGCATCCTCGAGGGAATCATGTGTCACAATAGATAATAGTGTTGCTATGGTCACTATGGTTCAACAACCCAAGGATGAAGTAAAGAACCCATGGTTGATGCTAGAATCTTCTATAGCAATAGAGATGGAGAAGAATCTAGACATGAAACTTCTAAAACCTCAACGATCTTGGATTGGAAAATAACCTTCATATCTATTACACAACATTTAGTCTAGGTATAAACCTCGATAAGATGTTGATGGATCAAATGCTTGTGATTCAAGATATCTATCATGACCTTAAGAGGAGAGTGCAAAAGGGAACAATGAAGATAAATAGCAAGAAAATGGTTCAAATATCCTCAATGGTGAAGCATTGGGCTAAGTACAAGTTTATGTATAGAATGTATGAAAAATTCAAGGATACCTTCAAAGGAAACCTATAAATGTCATAAAGAAAGAATGATAACAAAGCCCTCCGATTCGTTCTATACATACAGTATGAGATTTGTTGGGCCACAAAACAAGAGGATAAGGAGGACCTAAAAAAACTAAACCAGGAGAGGTCACCACAAGAAAAGGACCTTGAGCCTGAGAAGAAATTCAATATGCAAAAAGGACACATTGTTGAGGAAAGGATATGCAAGGCCAATGAAGTCTCATTCTAATCAACTAGCATGACCTCGAAAATCCAATACGAGATTTGTTGGGCCAATGAAGTCTCATTCTAATCAACTGGCATGACCTGGAAAATCCAATACTGGATCACAACGACCTAAAAAACTAAACTAGGAGAGGTCACCACAAGAAAAGGAGCTTGAGCATGAGAAGAAATTCAATATGCAAAAAGGACTCATTCTTGAGGAGAGGATATGTGAGAATCAGAAATTAAAGATATTAATATAGAATCTAAATAGAAGGAGGTTCTCCTAATCAATTTGGTCATTCCAAAGTCCAACATGGGAATTTCATCCATTCATGAGCCAGAAAATATCCATGTAAGAGAGTCTACATTTATATTTCCCACCCTCCCAAAACTTCAATTGAGGATCACAATTACGTTTTTCTAAGTGATGTACAAAAACTATCAATATAAGGGAGGACGAATCCCTTACAAGGATCGGTAAAATCAAGTAAAGAGAACCAAGATATACTAGAGAATGAGTGTAGGTAGATACAAAGATAAATGAACTTCGAGTCCAATCCTCAAGTGTCCCTGATCGGGAATGCTAGAGAACTCAAGGATTTCAATCTGAGAATATGTCATAGTTGAAGCGAATGAGGTCAATAAGCAAGTACGTGCTTGTCTTTATCACATATATGCTCAGTATTTCCTAAGACCTCATAGTAGGATTTTTTTCTTACTGATTTCCATTTCTAATTCCAAAAAGGATTTGTAGCTCTCCATTGTCTATGATGTTCCATGCCACTCAACTCAATGTATATTTTATCTATGTCTTTATCTTCATAGAAGATCTAAGGATTTTTGTATATTTGACAGCTTTGCATTCTTCTTCAATCATAATCTTTGTAAGATTCTTAGGTAGAACCAATGGAAATGTTTTTGTGGGCTATTGAATTTTGATGGCCCACCAAAATGTTGTGAAGTATCTAAAAAAAAAGTTGCACTCAAAGCGTGTGAGTTTTCAAGACCCTCGGTGGAGCATATAGATGGAATGCCATGAGAATTGATGAAGAATGGAAAGTGGTCATGCAGAATGTGCTACAAATTGATATTTTAAAACATATGAAGATAGTTATAATTAATGATGTTAAAGAAAATGAAACATTTGATAGAAAAAGGTACCATATAATGATTTTTTTTTGTATTATGTCCATGCTTCTCTCATAGCACACCCAAATGTCTCGAGATGACTCTCAATTTATAGGATATCTTGTTTCAAAAACTTTGTGTTTCCTGAGTATCCAAACACAATGTTGAGCGACTCCCACACCTCTATTGTTGCCGCCCTTGAAAGGCCATTACTTTCATGGTCCTTTATAGCATTATGTATTGCTCTCCATCATGTGTATGTAACATGGGACGTAGATCTTTTAGAAGTAAAGGAGTAGAATGCACCTTTCACCGCCAATAAATGGCTTGCAAGGAATATCTCTAACCTTGGTGGATAGTTTTTTATCCTTCATGATTTTCAAACTTCCTCCATGCACTCCAATTTTGGCTTCAAGTTCCACCCAAAGCAAATATAGAGAAAAACAAGCTGATCTAAATTTCGACAAAGTGCATGTAATATACGAATATGGATGTTTTTCAAAGGGATAGGAAAGTGCATTGAAATTTTGGACCTCTTTGTTCCCTATCTGGTGCATGCTTCCACCATTTTACATATAATTTATTCATGATTTCCATGAAATATATAGAAGGGGACTTATTATTACCTCCTTCACATATATTGTACATACATCTCAAGGTTTTAAGGTCCACCACCATATGCCATTGAACTTGAAAATAAGCTCTTTTAGGAATGTGAAATAGTTTTCTAGCTTGTCGCACTCATATAATAGATGGGAGGTTTCTTTAGTTGAATACCCATTGCAGTGTCTCAAAATCTTCTTTAGGGACCCGAGTGTCAAGAAAGTCTATTTATAATTGATTCTCCCAAAGCTATTCTAAGCCGTATAAGTTCTTACCTCAATTTTCCTAAGCCACCATGTATGTTGTTTGGACTGTACACTAAAGTTTCTTATGTATCCCTATGAAATTGATCGATCAATACATAATGTTCCTTGGATCATTTGGATCCTCCCATTCAAGGTGTGACACTAGAGCCAACTTTTGATGTACTTGCTACTCTTTTCTTCTTCGGTATGGAAGTAGACTTCACATACTCAACCATTTCTAATGTTGTAGGTAGCAATTGTGACTTTTTTTGAATTTGCAATGCATGATAAATTAAGACTATTAAAGCAGTGATTCCATTAAGAAACTTCTTGATTCTCGACCACTTCTTGGCCTCAAACAATGTCTCTTTTACATAAGGTTTCAAGTTAACTTGATTCCTAGCTTGTTTTGTAGCATGAGACAACAATTATTCCAGTATCTTTTGGGGTGATGTTTACCTATTCATGCTCGAAAAGCAAAAATGTTTTTGCATTCAATGCACTTCTTCCTCTATATCCATTCTATTAATTTCCACAAAAATTCTCTTCTTTGAATCGTGGTCTTCATCCTTAAGACCCACAAAAGTGAATCTAATAGTTCTCAATCTCCCCTTTAAGTTTGTTACTATGGCTTCAGGTATAGACAACTTATTTGTTGTTGGATGCAAGGTGCTAATCACTTGTGCACATATTTAAAAATGAGGCTTATAAATTGGAAATTGTAGGAAAGCATCAATCCTAGCTTTCTACCATATCTCTTGATTCATTGGCAAGCTCTACACTATATAAAAGTCTCGGCTCATCACTAGAAAGTGATGATCTCTTTCCATGATCTTGTTAGGTGACAAGAAAAAGATGCTTGCTAGCAATTTGATAATCTCAGAGCCAATGTCCTCTTGCCTTTGTAGCACATTGCAAGGGAAACATACCCACTGAAGCATTTCATTATGTTGGGAGAGATGGATGGATACCTTAAGGAAGTGAGGTGGTACTGCTAAAACGTGCTTTGTACCACCCCTGATACACTTTAGAGTTATAAAGTAGGCCCTTTTAGCTTGCAAATGACACCAAGAAAGTACCTATGTACTTTGGAGTTGATACTTGAAACAATTAATCCAAAACAA
This sequence comes from Ceratopteris richardii, assembly GCA_020310875.1. NCBI lineage: Eukaryota > Viridiplantae > Streptophyta > Polypodiopsida > Polypodiales > Pteridaceae > Ceratopteris > Ceratopteris richardii. The sequence continues at coordinate 22,767,646 of CM035437.1, read as the reverse complement.
ACTAGTTCAAGAATAGCTAATGTTGAAAAACTTGCTATTTTAGTCCATACTCCTGCTGGCTTTTTTACTCAAAGCTCACAGTATGGGAACAATTGACAAAATTCCTTTTGGGGGAATTCAGTTAGCTTTGATAGCTAATGGTTGCAAGTGTAATCATTTAAAACGATCAACTATGCTCTGAGAAACAACTTTAGCAAGTTAGATCTTACCCCCGACTTTTTAGGGACTAACCAATAGATGAACAATGAGCACTTCGAAGATGATTTCTCCCATATACCTAAACCAAATGCCTTGAAATTTTGACAACATAAAAGAAACTTCAAGCTAGTTCCAACAAGCCAAAGACTATGAAAAATGGTTGAGTATTCCCTGAGATATGACCAAAAGAAGTTCAATGTTTTGAGTAGTCATAGCAGAGAAGTAGACAAAGATGTTCAATGAGCTATATGTATTATTAGGACATGATTTCACAAAGTCATTGGCATTGTAATGATGCTCAATGATGATGAACTAAGTGAGCTATGGTGTAAGTTATTCAAGCTCTACAAATGATCAAGAAATGAGCTCTCAACGAGGCACACACTCCGCGAGTTTTACAAGACCTTTTTATAAGTATTTCTTCTAAGTTTGAATTTTGAATTCAAACTTGGATCCAACTAAAAGTGGCTCCATTCATTTAGGAGTTATTCTCTCAATTGAACTCATAACTAATATTCTTCCTAACTCCATGAGATATAGGCTTTTACAAGATTCTTCAAGGATTTAATCTTTTACAATGGTAAATGATCAAGTAGTTACAAGCTAAGGTTCACATGTATAATCAAGTGCTAGTTTCACAAAAGTCTTCCATTCTAAGACAAATGTGTAGGTTTGATCATTTGCACCAATAGCTCCCCCTCAAGCTAGAGATCTTGGCTTGCATTGCTTCATCAATCTTGTTGAATATCTTGTAATCCAATCATGGTTTTAAACCTGCAAAGTTTAGTACCATCAAGTGCTTTCATTAACAAATCAGCACACTACATATTTGTAGATACATATGCTAGTTGAATTTCTTTGCACAAGAGTTTCTCTCTAACATAGTGATAGTGCCCTTCTATATGCTTAGTTCTTGCATGATAAATGGGGTTGGCTGAAAGATGCTAAGAACTAGTATTATCGCCAAAGATCATTGGTGAATGAGTGTGAAGTCCCAAATCTGAATAAAGCAATCTAATCCAAATAGCTTCTTGTGTAGCATTTTCTAATCCCCTATATCCAACCTCTGTTGAAGATAGAGCAACATTTGGTTGCTTCTTAAAAGACCATGAGATGGGTTTATCACATGCAAAAGATAAATAACTAGAAGTACTTCTTCTATCATCCATACATCCTGCCCAATCTGCATCTGAGTACAAGTCTATGTCCAAATCTGATGTGTATGGGAAGTAAAGACCTTGATTTTGAGTATCTTTGAGGTACTTCAAAACTCTTTTAGCAACATCCAAGTGAGATGCTCTAGGTTTATGCATGAATTGGCTCAGAATACTTAATCCATAACATATGTCAATCCTTGTTAATGTTGCGTAGTTTAAACTCCCAAGTATGCTTTGATAACCTGAAATGTCTTCAAGCAAATCACCTTCATGAGCACTCAATTTATGATTTACCTCCGTAGGGGTGCTAACTACTTTTGCATCCTCCAAGTGGAACTTCTTCAACATGTCCTGCATATATCTCCTTTGAGTGATGTAAATTCCAGAGTTAGTGTATACCAACTCAAGCCCAAGAAAATATTTCAAAACTGATCTTAAACTCCTGCATCATCTGGTTTTTGATTTGTTTGATGCCATTGGCATCACTACCTATAAGAATGTTGTCATTCACATATACACATAAATATATCATTTTTGAATTACTTCTCTTGATAATTAGAGAAGAATCTACCTTGCTCATCATGAACCCTTGGTCTTGAAGATAGGTTGTTAACCTATGGTTCCATGCCCTAGGTGCCTGCTTCAAACCATAAAGAGCTTTCTTTAATTTTTATACATTATTTACCTTGCTTGGAACTTCATAGCCAGGAGGTTGAGCCATGTAAACCTCCTCTAAAATCCACCCATTGAGAAAAGCATTTTTCACATCTAGTTGATACATATTCCAATTTCTAGATGCTGCTACACTTACCAATACTCTAATGGTTGGAATCTTAGTCACTAGTGAAAAAGTTTCTTCATAGTCTACTACATGGGTTTGTGCAAAACCCTTAGCCACAAGCCTAGCTTTGTACCTGTTTATGGATCCATTTGAGTTCCTTTTGATTTTGTAAATGCACCTAGAACCAATTACCTTCATTGATGCTTTCTTGGGTACTAGTTCCCAGGTGATCACTCTCTTGGAGTGCTTCTATTTCTTCATCCATAGCTTCCTTCCATTTTGCTTTGGTACTTGCTTCTTCATATGAAGGAGGTTCAAGTGATGAATCCTTAGCAATATAAATAGAATGCTTAGTGACTAATGAAGTATCATACCCATATCTGATTGGCTTCTTACTCTCTCTTTGTGATCTCCTTAAGGCTTGGTTGGATGACTCAGGTATGTCTGCCAACCTCTTCATCTTGACCTTGCCCTTTGATTTCCATGCTCTAAACTCTTCCAAGTTGATGGTGTCTTCATCATCTGATTGGATGTCTTCAATTGTGCTTGGCTCCTCCTTGGTGAGGCTTGGAAATTCTTCTTCCAAGTCATATGGCAATTTGACCTTCCTACATTCACTTTCAAACCAAGAATCATTCTCATCAAACACAACATCTCTACTGACCATGAATCCTTTGTTAGAAGGATTATAAAGCCTATACCCTTTTGATTTATATCATACCCTATGAAGATGCATTTCTCTGCCTTAGGGTCTAACTTACCTTTGATTTGAGATGGAACATGCACATAAACAACACAACCAAATATTCTTCAATGTTCAAGTGATGGTCTCCTACTATTCCATGTCTCATAGGGGGTCATGCCATCAAGGGACTTAGAGGGTAACCTGTGAATAAGATAAGTGGTAGTAGAAACAGCCTCTGCCCACAAGTAATTAGGAAACTTCTTTTCATTTAGCATAGATCTAGCTGCTTCCACAATCAATCTGTTCCTCCTCTTTGCTACTCCATTTTGCTCAAGAGTATATCTAATTGTGATCTCTCTCTTGATACCTCTGTCTTGCAAAAATGCATCAAAATCATTGGAGAAGTACTCACCTCCTTCATCTGTCCTTATCCTCCTTAAACTCTTTCCTGTTTGATTTTCCACAAGTGCAAGATATTTTTTGAAACAACTGAACACTTCATCCTTCTGTTTCATGAAATACAAGATAGTCCACCTACTAAAATCATCAATAAATGACACATAGCACCTTGAGCCTGAAATTGAAGGGTCCTTGCTTGGTCCCCACACATCTATGTGGACAAGTTCCAAATATTCCTCATGCATATAGCCTTTCTTTGTAAAGGGTAACCTATGTGATTTACCAAACTGACATGCACCACATTTATAGATCATATGTTGCTTGGATACATTAGGTATTCCAAGTACACATTGATCTCTACATATCTACTTCAATGTTGTCTCACCAGTGTGTCCTAGTCTTTTGTGCCATATCTCTAACCCTGACAAGGTTTGGTCCTTATAATTATAAAGTGCAATATTTCTAGTGTCCTCAAGCTCAAATGTAAGCAATCTACCTGTTTTCTCTCGCTTTGCAATTCTCATGAATCCATGTTGGGGGTCCTCCACAGGCTCCAAATTTATTGAACCTAAAACCCTTTTCCACTATCTGTCCAACACTCATCAAATTCTTTGTGATAGTAGGTACATAAAGAAATCTGCTCAATAGATTTCTATTCCCATCAGAAGTTTTGACATTTCCTACCTTGGCAATTGAATGCTTGGTATCATCACCTGTCTGCACTTGGTGCTTTCTCTTGGGCTCTTCAAGGTCAGAAAGGAGAGCTATATTGCCTACTACATGGTTTGAACAACGTGAGTCAATATAGAAGAGGTGTTGATAATTCATAACTTGTTTTGAAGTCATGTTCATAATAAGAAGAGAATCCTCTTGATCCTCTATATAGTTGTTGAAATCTTTTCTTGATTTGTATCTTCCTTGATAATTGTTGTTGTAGCCATGGTTGTAAACCTTGATTATGATTGAATCTTCCTCTTGATTGTGAGTAGCCACCTCTTTGGAATCCTCTTCCTCGCCAGTTCTTGAAGTTCCTATAGCACTCATCTATTGTGTGATTTGACAGTCCACATATATTGCATGGGGAAGAGTTGAA